>OZ007594.1:63466423-64716423 GCA_963931845.1 Maratus michaelseni
AGCTTCAGCATGTACTTTTCATAATATTTATGAATGTTGTGTTTATTAACTTTTGTGGCGACATTTCCACTCAACATAGAGTGATGTTCATCCAACGGAACAGTATGAAAAACAGTGTTAAAAATTTTTTAAATGTAGAACATCACAACCCTGGAAGATACAGAACATCTCAGATCCATGGAAGCTTTTCTTTTCCCTATTAATTAACAAGAATGTCTAAAAAAAAAAGTAAGATTGTGAAAAAAGGCTTAATATGTGCAAATTTTGCACTTAGTAAGTAATTTAAATGTCAACATTCAATGAATCTGCTTGACTATATTTCTAATTTTATATTTACAGAATGCAGGGTTCATACCCTTTTTAATAAAGTTAATTCCAGGAGTTTTCAAGGAGTCTCATTTTTTTTTCCCCCAGGAGATTTACTTTGCGTTTTTAATACAACCTTGTTATCTTTTTCGGATGGGGTTGCTCCTCCTGAAATGTGAATCTTCAAAAATCTTACTATTTTTAAATTTTAAAATAGTAAAAAACCTTGGAAATCTGAGACTTAAAAGAATGTTGATTTCTCACTATGGATCACTAAGCTCCAATTGATACATACCAGAAGAAAAAATTAATTTAAAACTTTTCTTTAAATTCCCTCAATATTTTAAAGTCAAATTCACTGCTAAGAATTAGAAGTTACCAGTTTAATTTGATTTTGTGTTTCCCCACAAGCTCAGTCCTTCTTCTTAGCTGCCGGTCGCGCATGTTTACTGTGAAATATACTTTTCATGTCAGTTGCAGTTAACACTGCTCTGTGATGAAATAATTAGATTTTCTGCAATTCCCCTTCAAAATCAATAAATTTTTAATGTTTAATGTTCTCAAAATTATAGAGAGTAAAAAGATAATTAAAATATTGTAGTTTTAATATTTTCCAGAAGTTTTTATTTTAATTTCCAGGAGTCACAGGTAAATTCCAGGAATTTTAAGGGCCCTTGAAGAAAAAAATTGAATTCCAGAAGTTTTCAAGGAATTCCAGGAGTCCTGAGAATGCTTAAAAATGAAAAACACTGGTTAAATTTTGATGTTGCTGTAGATCAAATCTGACAAAATTTTATTTTATTTATTTTAATGACACTAGATTTCTGTGCAGAATCAATGTAATTATTTAGCAGCGAACATTGACAAAATTAGGTTGGCATTATAAGAAAAAATATATTATAAAGTAAAATTATTAATTTTCATATTCTGTAAATGTTTAAATTTCTGGTTCACTGAGTTCAACAATAACATTTGTTTGTAAAAGTACTTCGCAAGAATATAGAAGCACATAACAGAACCTTAAACTTTTTAAGTTTTTTGAACTAGAAATTCTGAGACATTTCAAAAACACAAGACATCATAATCTTTATCGGAAGCCTTATCAAAATTTTACTGACACATTATTATTACAAAAACATTCAAAATATACTCTTCAAAAAAGAAAAAGAAAATCCCATTTTTCTTTAATGGCCATTTGGAAAAGGGAATCAAACACAGAAGAGAAAATGTTGTTCAGCAATGTCTTGATTTATATCATTAAAAGTTTCTGCAATTTAATATTGCAATAAACTTAATAAATCTGCAATATTACTTTCTACAGAGATTATGCAATTCAATTAAAATTATCATTAAAATAATACCTCGAGGTTGAACATTATCTACAGCTGAGGCAGAAACTAAAATGCCTGAACCTCGTACAAAGGAATCATCACCACATTGAGCTGTTCCACCACTCGAACAACCTTCTCCACATCTAGTTTTCAATCTGAAATTCAGAAAAAATAAAAAACAGTTTAAACACACTTATAGATTCACAATGAAAAAATTGAAATATAAAATTAAAAACCAAAAATTCAACTACTACTGGTTACTGGTAAAACAATTTTATATTAAACATACTTTTTCATCCTGTGCAAATAAGATTTGTTTTAAAATAAGACTGAATGAACACTATTACAGGGGTTGCACTTCTGCACCAATTGGGCCAAAATTCAATTATTGTGCTATTCTGTGCCGAAATGGCCATTTCTGCTGATTTTGTGTCAAATTGTTATTTTATTTCCCACAAAGATATAAAATGTCAGTATGGGTATCTAATGAAAGAGATGAAGAACTTTTCATATCGCTATTGCTCAACCATCGCTGCAAATAAATTCTACAAATTTCCCACAAGAGTGCTTTTGAACATCTATTTCAATAGTTCAAAGCTGAATTTTCTATATTTTTTTATTAATTATTATTATATTTTAATTATTTTACCGAATTACCAAATACCAGATCTTAGAATTTATAGAAGTTGGTGAGAAGAAACTTCATTAGGTGGTGGGAGATGGATTGGAGGGTTGCCTAAAAACTAATGGAACACATTTTTAGAAATTTGCTGTCTGCCTCCTTTCCTGCAAGTGTGGGTGTGAGAGGAAGAGGGGAGGGGATTATATCTAGGAATCTGTTATGACTGAAAGCAGTAAATTTCCCAGGATAGCCAAAATGACAGATGTGAGAATCATGTGTGTTTCGGTAGATTTCTACTTTTTTTAAAAGAAATTTTATCTACATTCTACCCCTAAATTTCTACTTCCTCCCTTTGCTCACCCCCCTTTCAATCTCTCAGCTAACAAACTAAATTATCTAAAAATCTTTAATATTTTTAGAATTTTATGCTTTATTTGTTACCTTGTTGTAACAATAAATAATCATGTAAATTCCATCTCCCTACAATATCCAATTCATATATGCTTCTTTGGAAAGCAGGTATTTTGTTCATATATATAAAACACAAACTACTTTTTAAGGCAAAATGGACAGATTTGCACATTTAAATCTGCATCTTCTTTATTTCAGACTGAAGGTGAACAAAGTCAGGATAGCCGAGTGGTCTAAGATGCCAGATTTAATCTCTGGCTCTCAAAAGGAAGTTTGGGTTCAAACCCAGTCCTGATGGAAAATGGCTCTGAATGGAATAGTTTTCTAAAAATAATTCTAATAGTTCAGCCCAGTATAAAATGTGTAAACAATTGTTAATACAGAGGTTAAGAGCACTATACATAAGCTATTTTTGAAAGTGTCATATTTTCTACACATCATGTTTATTTCCCTCAACCCGGATTGCTTTAAAATATCTCAACCATGGAAGCAATTCCATTTTTAGATTCGAGGGGGAAAAAAAAGGGATAATTTCTAGCTCTTTATTTAACGTTTTCTCAACCATGGCTATAGATTTTAGAGCATTTATTTGGTTTTGATAATTTATGGGATGATGACTACTTTTCGGAATTTACCGTAATCTTCTTATTAGAACTCTGGCTGGAAGTGTTATTACTAGGTTTTTCGGAAATTACTGAATTTCCTGCACTTATAGTTTCATTCTGGCTTTGTTCACTAATTTCCGAATAAAGTGGTTGACCCTTCTGTTCACTTTTATCTGAATTTCCTTCTGGTCACTCAATGTCAATTTTAGGCTTTTTACTACTTATAGTACATACACAATAATAAAACTTTAAACAAATAAATAATAGTAACAGTTCAACAAATTAAACGTCAGAAGATATACTACATGAAATATGGCTTAAAATGCTCAAATGCTTAAAATATAGGAAGGGGGGGGTGTGATATGAAATCTCACAATGTTTAAATCATGTTATGTTTTTATTTCTTTCGGCCTTTCACATCGATATTATTTGGATTCAATTCCATATTTATTTTTACGCGAGTGTTTTACATCGGGCATTAATCGGCGATTTCCTTGCTGTCTTCACCGATGTGCTCCCTCTCCGTTCTGCTCGTGTTGTGATGACGTCATCAAAGCGCCGTCTTTCCCCCTCTCGTGACGTACGCATCGGGTAGCTGTAAAAGGAGGCTCATCTCTCAGAGGTGTGGTTTATTTGACGATTGCTGGCACAAATTGAAATAAATGTTTTTAAATGAATTGTTCGGATTTGTTAATTAAGATATTAGCTATTTTTTAAATTCTCTAATAGATTTAAATCTTTTCCTTCTTTTACTTTTGTCATCCTTGTTATGTACTATAAATTAAAAATTTCGTTAATTTTAAATCAGAATCTGTTTTGTTGATGAACTGTCATGATGTAATTTTCGTTTCAAAAAGATCGCGGGCCAAGCCTGCCTGCCTGCGGCCGACGATGCGTGGTCCGGCGAAATTCTACGACGATGTATCCCTTGTTCAAATTTATTTTCTGATGGCGCGCAAGAGTTTTAATTGAAATTCTCATCTTAAGAAAATTGAATTTGATGCTGCATTTTAATTTTAAAAGACATTTCTTCGAGTGGGAAAGATCATCTTTATCAGCCAACATAATTACTGAAATAAGGTGACCAACGGGTGAAGGCCTCTTTCTTCTCTTCTAAAAAGAAGGAATAAAATATTGGATTGATATTGTTAAAAGGCTCCTCTTCATTTGTTTTCAGCTGACACCATACAAGTAAGAACATTCCTTTATTTTAATTTTTAACCACTGCTTGACCAAAAAAGAACGCTAAGGGGTCTAGCGGATACAACGCAATATTTAAAATAAAGAACTTCATTACTATTTAATATATAACTACACCTTCATCCACATCAACAAAGCTAAATATATTATTTATACCACAGGGGGGGGGGGGATGAAAATTTTAATATTACTGTGAAGACAAATTTTGCTAATAAATATTATCTTACAGTAAATAAAGGATATTTTTCTAAGTAACAGTCTTCAAATTAAAAAAAAAAATGCAAAAAAGCATGAAGAATTTTTAACTTTTAATTATTTTATATTAATAATTTTTAAGGAGAATAAAACTTAACAAAGTAATTTTTAATTATTATTATTTTTTGCCACAGATTTTCGGATGAGCTTTGAAATGATACTGTAAGTTATAGAAAAGCTAATTCTTTATGATAAAGTTAGTGCCTAATTTTACAAAAAAAAAAAAACCCTATGAAACAAAATAAAAATAAATGATAAAAAATAAAATAAAAGTATCCACAAATGATGGATATGTGAAATATGACTGTAGTTCTAACTAAATCTTTAATTTAAAATATATTAGAACATGGTTAAAAAAAATAAAAAAATAAAACGAACTATCATGAGCAGTTATTATAAATTTGAGAAATGAATCCTTAACAGAAATACATAAGATGCATTCTACCCTAATTTAAAATTTAATTATTTCATACACAATAAAAAAATATACAACAAAAATTTGAAAAAGTCAAATAAAGTATTATAAATTTGAGAAATGAATTCTTTTATGAAATACATACAATGTGTTTCATCTTAATTTATCCCTTTATGCCCCAACAGTACTTTAAAGTACCATTAAAAAGAACATTTTATAAAACTTATTTAACACATCAATTGGCAGTAATGTAATTAAAGATGAGTTACGGATATTTTACTTTTATCTTGCCCCCAAAGCCTTATTCAGAGTAGAAAGCAAAAATATTTTAAAATCAATTATTTCTTTCAAGTATAACTGTTTGGCTTTCTTAAAGTTGGAAGACAGAGTGAAAAGTTTCAGTTCTAAAAAATTTCTATATTGATACATCACCCTGTTATATTTACACATTTTCTAATTCGTTAAAATACTAAAAACAATATTTTAAAGATTTGAGTAGCGTTATGATTTGCATAAAGCTATAAATATTCTACAAAACCCTTATAAATACAGATTTAATTTATTAATTACAACAGATGAAATATTTCTAAATTTATTTAATTTTTGCTCAAGAAATGGTAATTTTCATTAATTTATGATTTGGAAAATAAAGGGTGAAAATTAGCAGTTATTTCATACACACAATGTTTGCTAAAACAATAAACAGTTTGAATGCAAAGCAGCTTTTATTATAATTTTACACAACAATGTGTTATGTATGTTTCACTTATTATCTTCTATGTTAATACATAAAATAAATTAAAATATCTTCAACCGATAAGATAAATGAAAAAAAAAATGGAAAATTACTTACCTATTCCAAAAATCAATAATTAATTTTTTGAATAAACCTATACTGACAGGTCCACCTATTATACTGCTCAGTAGATCACTTGTTTCAGCATAAGAGGTAGTAAGAGGAGAGACATAAATTGGGTAACCTATCGGTTGATCACAGGAAGAATTTATAATATTGCGTAAGGCCTGTTTTGCATTCTGAATACTCCCCCTTTCTGGATTTCGATTTCGTAAATATACAAGTTCTTGTTGTTGACCGGCCCAAAGCCCACGAACACATTCTCTGTTTACCTACAAATACAAATATACCCATATATATTTTATCAAATCTAAAAATAAAAACAATTTTTATGATAAGAAATTTACAATAAAAAAAGTGTAAATAATTTAACAAATTAGTGAATCTTTCTAAGTATATTTCTCCCGTACTTTCTATGTAAAAAAATTTCTCAAAGAAAGAAAAAGGGCGGTGGAAGGATAACTTCAAATTTAATAACTTATGCTAGTTTATTTTGAAAATGTAAAACACAGGAGTTCCTGCAAGCCAAAATGAAGTTTTAAAAAAAAAAAATCATCACTATATTTCATTCCATACTCATTACAACGTTCATCTACTATCCAAATTTGATTCACTTGTTTAATCTGAATATAAAAATAATAGTTAGGATAAAGAGTTTACAGTCATTAAAAAATCATAAATAATTTAACAAATGAATGAATCTTCCTAAATATATTTCTCCCATACTTTTATATGCAAAATACTTTTGCAAAACAATAATAATAAAGTTATGCTTTTTATAAATATAAATTAATTTTAACTCACTATGTTACAATTTAATTTTTTTAATTTCACACTGTATTTTATCTTAAAATCTATGCCTTAAAAATAATTTTACATGGATGTTTCAAGGTAAAATTCATGAATAATTTTAATAAGATATTCAAAGAAAACAGAAGTGTGTATGTATGTATAGTATATATATATATATATATATATATAATTACCTTGATGACTCTAAAACTCAAATATCTTTTGTTTAGCATAATAATTTTATATTCATCACAACCATCTTCAAAGACATGCCTGAAAATTTCAACAGAGAAAACATAAGAATGTGTAAACTAATTTGCATAATAACATCGATAAATTTAATTTTGTATACTAATTAAAAAAACATTTCTATTATTACAAAAAACAAAACGATATTTTAGCACTGTATATGGAAATCTACAAAAGCAACTTTTCAAAAGTAAAAAAAGGCCAAGCGTAAAAAAAAAAAAAAAAAAAAAAAGTTGTGGCTAAAAAATGATGTGATATCAAATTTTCAAGCTATTATATTGCTTATTTAACTTTTTTCCATTAAATAAGTTATCATATATATAAGTCGAGTGCCTACGTATATATTAATAGAAATCGTTTTCTCCTGTACTAAATACATCCTAATGAGTTTCTGAAAATTCAATTTTTTTTCAAATTATGCATGATGGGCTTGGCGGCCATCTTTGCATATTATTCACAAAATTCTAACTACCCAAATCCGTAGTTAAAATCCGAAGTTCAAAATTGTTATTTAAGCAAATATTTAAGAGTTTCATTTATAGACTTGTATGCTCTGAAAATTGTGTCTTAAGATAATGATGACTTATCTTAAAGATTCATCTTATGATTTATTTTTTAGAGTAATTATTAATTTCAAACTAGTAAAAATCAATTTATCAAAATATCAGTCTTATCTAATTTATCTGTCCGTAGTTAGAATCTGAAGTTCGAAATTTTTATAAACATATTACATTGCAAACATATTACGCTTTTACTTTAGAAATTTGGGTGCTTAGAAATATGGAAAGATGGCCGCCAAGCCCATCATGCATAATTTGAAAAAAATTGAATTTTCAGAAACTCATTAGGATGTATTTAGTACAGTAGAAAACGATTTCTATTAACATATACGTAGGCTTTAGCCACAACTTTTTTTTTTTTTTACGCTTGGCCTTTTTTTACTTTTGAAAAGTTGTTTTTGTAGATATCATTTCTTTTTTTTTAAATATATTGAACATAATTTAAATAATCTAAACATGAGAAATAATTTAAAAATACATTTTACTTTCAGTCATTGTTTAAAGGGTTAACTAGAAATACCAGTAGATTTTTCAATTAAATTAATTACATTCTTAAAAACAACATACTAAATGTGGCTTGTTATAATACTTGTTATCCTCCGTTAAAAAATATCACTGACTAATCCATTAAATGAATAAAAATGGAATTTGTACATAGCGTGTCAGCACTGCATTTGAAATCAAACGTGATATCACGCTCTTTTATTATTAGTACTAGCTGGCTTCGCCCGCTAGCGGGCCCCTAATTTACACCGGGGCCTCAATCCTTTTAAAACCTCGAATAAGATAAACCACGAACCTCCGACCTGGTTCCACGCTGCCTTCGGCACCGGATAATCCCTTAATTTGCACATCAAATTGTATAAACCTGTAAACAAACGAACTTCCGACACGGGTCCCCGCTGCCTTCGGCACCGTATAGAAGTCATGCTGCGCACGCTCAAGTTCTATCTTCCACCACCAGGTAGCGGAATCTGTTCTATACGAACCTCGGGCACTGAAATCGTTAAGGCTATAGATGTCGAGTCGAATGAGCTATACCCCGTTGTGATCTAGCCCATAGAACCAGAGATAAGAAAGTGCCCCCTGGTGGTGAAAAAACGAACTAAAATCGGAAAGCTCTATAGATGTCGAGTCGAATGAGCCATACCCCGTCGTGATCTGACCCATAGAAACAGAGATAGGAAAGCGCCCACTGGTGGTGAAAGCTAATCGCGTTTGGGGGGCAAAGTGGGGGGATGAACACCGGAGATGCATAATAAGATTAGGCGGTCACAGACTTTTCCAACGATGTATCACATGAGGGATATGTGCAAAATTCAGAAAATACCCCCCCCCCCCTGCATAATTTGATTAAGCGTTCACAGACCTTTCTAACGATATATCACATGAGAGGTGTCGGCAAAATTTAGAAAAGTGCCCCCTTTGGGGGGGGGGGGGGGGGGGGGGGGGTGAAAGCGGGAGGATGGACCCCGAAGATACATAATATGAATAAGCGGCCACAGGCCTTTAGAACAATATATCACATGAGTAGTGTCGGGGGGGGGCAAAATGTGGGAGTTTCATCTGTGGTGCATAACATGAATAAGTGGTCACAGCCCTTTGTAACGATATGTGACATGACGGATATCGTTAAAATTTAGAAAAGTGTCTGCCCCCCTTATGTAGGCAAAACGCACTCCGCCCCTCCCTATAATTTTTGATGCAGCTTTATTTTTAAAATTTATGTTATGTGTTATAAAATATCGTAAAGTTTCAAACAGATAGCCTTATTATACTTCCTAATTTTGTTCACGCTCCTCCCCATCCTCTCCCCGAACTGTGACGCGCCATTCTTTTTTATAATTTTTTTATCATGTGTTATAAACCATCTTAAAGTTTAAAACAGATCGCATTGGAATTTAATATATTTGCTGAAATTACTATTATATGTAGAATAATATAGAAATAAACCCTCCTTTAGATTGTAATTGAGATATATGAACAATTTTTAGAATTTATGAAAGCTGATTTTTATTTATTTATTTATTTACCTATTTATTTATTTTTTGTTTATTTATTTATTTTTTTTGCATTGCCGTGTGCATGTTTGGAATTTCTTAGCAATTTCTTAGATTTACATTATTTTATTCAATTAAACATTGTACTGTTACAATAAATTTAAATGGAAACTTCACTTCTAAAACAAAAATAATTTAACAACTGGATTTCATTAATTTATAGAAAAATGACGTGAAAGGTATTCCTGCAAACAAAATGCCTGTCCTTTACCCTTTTTTTTTTTTTAGAAATAAATGAATCACCTTTAATTCATTTCAAAAATTTTGTTTACGTTTGGAAAGAAATTTTAAATGCCGATAACTCTTAATGTATACATTTTAGAAGGTACATCTTCCCTCAAAAACTAATTTATTTTTAAAGATCTTTCAAAAACGTATATTATATATTTAAAATATTTTTTAAAGCATAAACACTACGTCTGATTACTTTATTTTACAACATTTTAAGAACACGCATTTTATCAGACAATTAAATGCACTAAACAAACACGAGTGAAAAATTGACCTGGGCCAGGACTCGAACCTGGGACCTTACGCATACCATGCGGACGCTCTGCGACTGAGCCACCCAGATCGATACGCTTGACGGGAATTTCTCATACTTATTCATGTTGGAAACAGTCATCTGCCACAGTTTGCAGTCATATTTAATTGTTTGATAAAATGTGTGTTCTTATAATTATGAAGTTTTATTTTTAAAAAAAATATCTTCAGAAGAAAATGGCTGACTTGCAGATGAAATTTGATGTTGTTATAACTTGTAACTGATTTGTGCTATTATAATACAGACTAGCCGCCACTGGCGACCAGTTTGGTCTCCCTTAAATGTATGTTAAGCACTGTAACACGTTACTTTTATTCATAATTTATTTTTTTCCGTAATCCTTCGCCAAACCGGAAGATTCTAATAGACAAATCAAAAACTTTTTCGATCATGGTAGCATTTCGCATATTTTTTGTTGTTATGTATTTCATCTTTCTTAACAAAAACCGCTTAACCAACTTAAGCATTTATGCTTCATATCCGTTTGCTTATCAGTTGCAATATGCTTGCTAATGAGGAGATTCTTAAACATATTAAGTAGTTTTCCGTAATTGGATCCATTGCCAAATGGCGTATTTTAGTTAATACGATTTGGTGCAATGAAGTCTATTTTGTGAAAGTCTTTAATGATATCCACCATTTACACTGAACCATATTGTTGCCAATATTTTTTTGTTTGTTTGTTTGTTTCTCGCTAACTTTGGCTGTAGACTTGATTACGGGAGAATCAAGAAGAAAATCTATCATTATTCTCATTTAAAACGTCTTGAATAATGTGACATAATCGGAGTGCATATTATAACACGTAATTTTCGAGTATGGTTTGTTGAACTTTTGGAAGCCAGTTTTGATAATCACGTAAATATGTCACACCAACATTACCGCCTATAATTCTAATTACAGCAACCCATTTTTTCTCTCTATATTGCAACTCTATAGTTAATATAGTGCCCCGGTGCGTCTACGACAGCTGTTCCATCAGAACATTTGATTTCAAAATAAAAGTATCGTCTCTAATTTGCACACGTGAAAAATAAAAGCTGGTATTGGCGATTTTAAAAATTCTATTGGCGAGATTTGCGCCCAAATAACACAAAAGTACTTAATGATGTTATGTATTTTTTAAATGTATATTAAATTACTGTTTTGAAAGCGATTGGTCATTAATAATGGTAAATATGATAGGTGATTAACAATCATTTTCGGTGGTCTCTCTTCCTTTCACGTATAATACATAAATACCAAATTAACTGACAATTTGTTTCGAAATTTGATTCATTAAATATCATTATATGAGTTGTATTTGTTTACATTCAGCTTACATCAAGAAAAGATAAAGAATGAAGTTGAGTTGTATAGCACATAATTATGGTAAACTTTGATTGTGTCACTGGTACGAATTATTTTTTGACACCAGGCAGCACTCTAAAAAATCTTTCATGGAAAACTAACTTTACGAATGATTATCTCCATGGTTTAATGGTTTAATATTTTAAACCTTCACGACAAATGAATCTTTTTTTTTTGTTTACTTTCATGGATAGAGAATTTGAACTGCGAAGCTAATTTCAACTGAAGTTATTGGAGAATATATACATAATTGAACATAAGTCATCTCTCAAATATTAATTTATTTTGAACGATCTTTCTAAAAATGTCACATTTATGAAGTTTTATTCGAAAAAATAATTTTTAATAAAAATGGCAGCCTGGCATATGAAAAAGTGAAACGGACATTCCGGAACTGTTGATGACAGTCACATGACTTACGGTTTTATTATAGAGATGGTCGTTGGCATGTTTTATCTCTGTTTTGGCATAATTTTTTAATCGCCAAGTTAATTAACAGTTTTTTGCTAATTAAGAATAGAAAATAATATTTTTTTACACTGAATTTTATAAAAGCACATAGATTACGTAATTACTTGTCCAAAAATGCAATCCTTTTTTTATTCTGCCGAATATTAAGGTCTGTAGGTTGTTTGAAAAAAAAAAGTTTGACGAAGAAAAAAGTGATCATTTTAAGTAACTCGACGTTTTTTTTAAAAATCTATATCTCTGTTTATAAATCACTTATGAAGATGAGTTTGGTCTTAAATTGTAGAAATTCTTCATTAGATTCTTCTAGTTTTCGTTTATTTTTTCTGCGACGCTTGGTTTATTTGTTATCTGATATTTTAATCTGGCATGTTTTGTCGATTTAACATTGCGAAGTTGATTTCTGTAAATAAGCAGTAGCGGTCTAGTTCAGTTCTTGGCGTTGTTTGTGTGGCGTTTTTTTTAAAGCTTGGCTTGGCAGAGCGACCGTCCTGCTTGATTAAAAAAAATATATACAATATATGTACCAATACATTTTCAAACTTCATAAAGTAAATATTTTTTTTCTTCCCTTCAAAATGTTGGTTTCACAAATTTGCATTTTTTAAAGATTTAACTAAATTAGAAAACTACTTATTGAAACTATCAAGTTCTCAAAAATAAAATACATCACTGTAGAAAACAACACAAAAATAATTCATATTATTTACATTGAAATTATCGCAAACAAAATAGGGAAAGAAAGAGAAGTGGTGGGGCATTTCACAAAAAGGTAATATAACATAGGTAAAGAAAACAACATTCATACATTTAGCTTACATTAAATATCTTTCTCATATGAGATGCTTTTAAGAGCTATTAAAAAAAAAAAAAGAAGGTAAATGTAGAATTCATGTGTCCCTTTGTTGACACTGTATGATAGTGCTTTTTAGACATCAGCTGATATTTCTGCTTCCTGATTAATTGTATGTAATAAACAAAGGAAATGAATGATAGTGCTGGTTTCCAGAAACTGAATAGTATCTATTTTGCTCAACAGGTAATAGCTTTCTTAGGTTTTTGATTTAAAGTTGGCTTTCAAACCAATGTTTATATAAGTTCTGATTAAACAGCTGTATTATTTATCTATCGTAATTAGGTAATTATCAATATATTTTTAATTGCTTAGATAAATATTTATAATTTAATGTTGAAATAAGTGGAAAATAGGAAAAAAAATTTAAATTATTATTTTTGCTTGTAGGACATAATATTTCGTTACTCACCTGTTCGTGCTGGTTCAGTGTTGTTTATTTCAATGGTACTTTACTACATTGCCTTTGTTAGAAAAGTTAAATGGCTAATATTTATGGAACAGGCACTATTAGGGCTAATCATATTAACGGTTTAAAACAAGTTAGTGCAGATAAAATGGAGGAGGGCACATGTATACAACATGTTACATCAGACAAAAAATAATGATTGTAGAATGAAAAATAGCAACTAAGTTATTATGGCATCTAGAATTAAACCAATAGAAAAAGTTAAATGCTGGTCAAAAAAGAAACACAAATATATTGAAGTATAATGTCCTTAAGTAGCGAAAAAATATAATCAATGCATGGGTGGCATAGATATTAGTGATCAACAAATAGACTACAAGACCAACCAAAAACTGGACTTTAAAAGTTATATTGCAACTTATAAATTTAGCAGCTTGAAAATTAGTGGTTCCAATGCAGGTGTGACAGGGCAGCAAAGAAAATTCCAAAAAGAAAACAAACGGGTTTATGGCAGTTTAAACTTCAGATAGCTGAAGCTCTTGTTGCAGCTACAGATGGTAATAGAAAAATCTTAAATGAGGATGAAGAAAGTGATGAAAATCAAGCTTCTACAATTAAGAGGACAAAATCTACCACAGTAAAAAAACCATGCGCAGATAAAAAAAAAAAAAAATGATGGATACAACAAACATTCCACACTGTAATGACATTTTGAGGCCTCTTAAAGTTCTGCTATGAAAACTGTAAAAGCCATTTAAAAACATGCAGTGAAAATTTTAATCTGAATTTTATTTTATGTCTCTCAAAAACTAAAAATTGTTTCAAATATTTTCATTGTAAATAAATATAGTTATTAAGATCGTAGTTTCCTTACCTATCAATTACATTTTTTGTAAATTATAAATTAATATAAATATGATAGTTAAATAACTTTTTCTGTAATAAACTTTGAATGAGGGAACGTTCAACTCTAAGAATCAAGCATGTTACATTTACATAGAAAATGCCTAACCCATACGATTGTACAGGTGCTCCCCCGTGTTTAAGGGCAGAGGTAAATTTTTGTAATGATTTTTTCCAATGCCTGTAGGATCAGTGGCTGCCAAAAAAACTAAAAAGAAATTAAATTAGAAGAGGAAAATATTTTCGGTCTTAAAGGGATACAGTATTAGCATAAATAAGATTTATTTCACATAATATTCATGTAAATTTTTATTGGGTTCTAGTGATATATTCAAAAGTTAAACACAGAAAATTCCAAATGGCTGGTGAAAGACAAAAAGATAACGCTTAATTTAAACATTTTTTAATGATTCTGAATATCTTCCTTAACAGTCTTAAATGGTATAAGCAATTAAAAAACATTTTAATTATGCATTTTTAAAATTATTTTTGCTTGTAATAGAAGTAACTTTCAGTTTCTTTTCGTCTGTAAAGAAAGGACTCTTGGTATTACACAATGAATTTAAAAGTTGCACTGTATAACAAACAAAAAAAGAATGTTTTTAAATAAAATGAGAAAAAAATTAAGTAAAATAAATATGAAAAAAGGACCTTAAAGCTAAGAGGGAAGGAACGCTAGAGAGCACAGCATCTCTCCAAGCTGGATCTGCTTCATGAGTTATCACCATAGTCTTTTCATAAGTACTGATTGCATCATACAAGGTAGAATGCTCTTCATATTCATCTGATGACATAAAATGATCCTAGAAGAAAACAATCAGGATTGAAAAAAGGGAAGGAAAAGAAACATCTCATTACAAGAATACACCAAACACACAGCAAGTTCAAAAATTTAACAGAGAGCATGAAATTTCAGGTCACTATTGGTGACTATATAACAATGTATTTAAATATGTGATAGTTTCATATCTTGAAGTATTTATGTACTCTTGCCAAAAATGTATAATCATCATTCAACACATACTCCCCCACCCTCCCTTTTCACAGAAAATAGCTTTTTCACCCTTTGATTCCCCAGTTTACCATATGATTACCTAAACATATGAGATTCTATCTGTAGTCGATTGCTACTTATATTTTAATTGTATAAAAGTAGACTCTCTTTACCGGGGAAAGATGCAATCATTCACCAGTGTTTCATTCTTTCAGCTTATGTGGGTGCACCCATTATGTCACCACATGATGCAGTATGTCAGAGTGTAGCTTGATTGCATATTTTACTTTCCTTCTATTCATTGTTGCTGCATTATGTCATGGAGAGTTTTTACATATCAGGTAATTGTTTCGATTCGAAAATGAGATATAATTTGATTTCTAGAAATGCTGTTCTGTTTCTTTTAACAAATAATTTTAAAGCTTCCATTTTGGTAGTTTTGTCAGGCCTTGATATAAATTAGTTTGACAGCTAATTTTAGACAAAGTTTTTCTGATCAGGAGCGCCTATTAGTGATGGTACAATGCCGTATTTAAAAATGCTATTTTATAAAGTTTTTGCGATGGGAACCTTCATTTCACATGACAAGGAGTTGCTCATTTAAATATGCCATTTTCATAAAGATTTTTTGGAAATGATGTCATGCTCAATCAAGAAGCATTCATTAAGTTAAGAAAAATATTATTTAATTTTGTCCTTTAAAGTTCTCGGCCAGGAAGAAAATCTACAACTTCTTCTGAAATTGGATTTTTGATTAAAAAAATCTTTTACTTGGACCCTGTTGTCCTTTTTTAACTTACTTTTATTGTGACTCAAGCTTTGAATAAGCAAGATCCATTTTTAATTATTCAATTTTTAATTATCTCATCTGACCCAAAACATTTCCTGTATTGTTATGGGTGTTTCACGATTAAATGTACAAGATATGATCTTTTAAGTTGTAATATTTAATTCTCAATTCTCATGATTTAAATAGCCTAAATCAAATATCCAGCAACTCTCTATATTAATTTTTCCCACAATATTATTATTATCCCCACAATTCCATAATAGAAATTCCCTGTACATCTTTTTTTTTCTTGCTTTATTTTATTTTAAATGGAAAGGTTAAAAATTTGCTAAAATTATATAATTCAGTACCTGATGTAGCTTGAGAGCCATGCGGACACTTGGAGCAATAACTCTTCGTAAAAGATCCATGTCACGAAAAACCCATTCATCTCTAACAGAAGTAATTCGAAAATCTCCCTTAAAAAGGGCATGCAAACCATACAATAGGAAATCCACACTAGAAATATTAAACAGAAAAGTAATAATTATTTAGTAGTAAAGAATTTCAATTAAGAAAACACTGAACATAGGGATTTATTCACAAATAATAAATTTAACTCTTTAAATTATCAATAAATTAAATACCTATGTTAAATCAGACTTTTTTTTTTTTTTTCAAATTATGACAAATTTAAATGAGAAATTAGGAGAAAGATATATCAATAAAAAAGTAGTACAACTTTTTTGTATAGTATTGATTATTACTACTGTATAACCAGTGACACTGGGAATGTTCTATAGTGACCCAGGATTTCAAAAGTCTAGCAACATCACTGTATAACATTGAGATGGGTCAATAAACTCTGTTACAACTCAATGACTATGAAATGACAGAATGTATAAACATTTGCCAAGCTTCAAATGTTAATGAATGTGAACTTGAATATTCCATGTTTGTAAAGACAAGGGAGAGAAAAAAAAATATGGCACAATTATAACGGTTGCCAAAACAATAAAAAGTGGGACAAGATGGAAAAAATAACACAATTTCAGTTTGAACTGAAAATGAACATCTTAAATACCAGAATTCATTTACAGTAGAAAGTCCCAGAAACAATAGTATGAGTTAATTTCCTTTAAAAGTGACTTTTTTCAGAATTTCTTAAATATATATATTTTTTTACTGTTTTATATACATTTTTTTTTAAAGAAAAACATATATGCAATACACAAATAAAAATTATTTTATTTTGCAAAATAGCAAAATTAGAGCAGCCTGAAAACTTTCATTACTAAATCAAAATTTGTAATGTTAGAATCACAGATCAACTGAATGTAAATTTCTTTGATACATATTTTATATATTTTTTTTTTAAGGAACTGTATCTTAACTTAAATAAAAATAAAAAGATTTCATATACAACATACCTTGAAAATGAATTATGGGAAGCTGTTCCTAGAACTCTTCTGGCCAAAAGACTAAGCCCGAAGCACAGTGATACCATTGGTGAATCTTTTGAGCAACTAATTGACTGAAAATTTTAAATAAATTTACTTCACCACTTAATTTAAAAAAAATGAAATAATGGTAATTAAATGAGTTTTTTAAATGTTTTTAGGGTTAATTTTCTATAATGATAGTTGGTCATGCCAAAATAGTTTTTGTTCATAACAATTCTGAGTGTTATCACCAACAACTTAAATATGAAGTAAAAGTGGTACTAAATTGAACGGAGCAGCAATTAAATTTGTTACAAATATTGCAAACAATTTAATATAAGTAAGAAATCACAGAAATAAAAGGAGTAAACTTTTTTGATTTCCTAATGTAGATATTTTATCTTTTTTTTTTAATTAACATAAGTTATTGTTAGTAATTACAATAACAAAAAATGGCTAAAAGCAAAATTTTCCTTGCTATTTAACAAATTGAACAAACTTATACACTTAAAAAAATTAAATAAAAATGCATCAAATGTAACATTAATTCTAGATATTATTAATTTTTATCATTTTTCAATAAGTCATCCAATGTTTTCTTTTGAAATGCAGTGATAAAAGATGCAATATTAAATCATGCTGATTTTGCAACCATCATGATTAAACAAAAATTATTTTTCTTCAAATAATATTTAAATTAGTGTTATACAATACATTAATTTTCATATATTTTTGCATGCACTCAAAAAAAATCCATGAATTGAAATGTATTTTTCCTGTTAATTAAAAAAAAAAAAAAAAAATCTACTTTGCTTTGTCTATTTTCTCTCAAAATCACAGGAAATTTATTAACCTACACTGAAAAATTCACTCCTGAAATTTTTATTTACAGTTTCCTTATCCAAAATTCCTATTCTTTTGATATTTTAATGTGTAGGTAGATCTAAATTTGATTGTTTCCCATCGCTTCCAATTTATTTCTTTTATTTAACATCTTTACTTTTATTTTCTGTACTTAACATCTTTGTTCCGTAAGTTTATCTTATGTTTCTTACTTATTCCCATTCATCACCATCACGTTTCGGCCATTTGTTTTGATTTGACAGCATAGTTTGAGTTGCTCAGGTAATGCAACTAGCATTCAGCCATTTTTTTTTACAATTGCAACTTGTTCTTTTTCAAAATTTAACTTAATTTTTATATTACATCTATTTCATGTAAAAGCACTTTATTTAGGTTTTTGAGTTATTTTCAAGTGTTTAGTCATCACCTGACATTTAATCTCAAAATTAATTATTCAAAATGTTCTTTGGAGGCAAGTTATGCAAATTGCGTAGTTGTTTATGAGTGTCTCGTGTGGCTTGCATTATCAGTTTAAGTGTTGACGCTGTCAGCGATACTTGTGTATGGTTTGTGTTTGTTCATGTGTTCGAATGTAGTAAAGTTTTGGCTAATGTTACTTTGTAGATGTATCATAATGAAGTGACAATATCTCTCCAGATACTTCTTGGTGATGTATAGAGTTAACAGGTACAAAATATGTACTTGTAAAAGGGGACTATAAAAGATTCATTCATTCATTTTCAAAAGGCTATATATTCAAAAGTTCTACACATACAAATATGAGAAATATATGAAAACTAGTATATAACCCTGTCAAAAATGACAGATTGTTGATCTGCGTTTCTTTTTCATAAGACTTCATACAAACAAACAGCATGAGGATTTTATTATTGGAAGGTTTGTACTGTAAAAAAGTACATTTTAAAAATGACAAATGATTTCTACAAATAAAAATGATGAGGATATATATATTTTTTTTACTCAGTATTAAATTTCGAAAGTAGTTCAACGATTGGACAAAACATTCAAATTAAATATTAACAAATAATCCATGTGCGAAAGTTTTTGTAAAAAAGTGTTATCAATGAGTTTCTAAGCAGATTGACTCACCACATAACTCATTGTTTGATTATATAAGCAAAATTAAATGCGAATTAGGCTGTACTATGTATTCCTTATATTTTAATTACGTTTGATAAGAAAGAATCATTTTACAGTATATGACCCCTTATCCGGAATTCCAAAATCCAGAAAAACCCGAAGTCAGCAAAAAAATTTCGAAAATTTTCTAAATTTGTAAATTTTTACTAAAATTTTAGAATTTTTGTGAAAATTTTACCGATTTTTAATTTTTTTTCAGTCCATTGTGTTTCAATGTGTAATCAATAAAATATTGTTACTTCGGTAGCGGGTGAACACGCCTCCCCCCCCCCCCCCCCCCCCTCATCCCGAAATTAGAAACAAATCATTTTTCTCTCAAATTTTAGTTTAAAATTAATTTATATTACGATTCGTTTGAAACAAAAAATAGTTATATATTTATTTCATCAAGGGTGATTCTGTTCCGAATTTTCCTAAAAATTTAAGGCATTCGGTTTCGAAAATTTTAGTCTTCAGTCCAAAGATTCGAACATAACAAAATCTCGAATTTTGAGCGATCGTCGCCGAAATAAACAATTATGTCTATCGTTCGAAGAAAAAGTAGACAATTTCTTCAAAGGATTGCGGAAACAACTTGAATTTTGTCAAAGGACTGAAAAAAAAAAGGCAAATTTTGCGTAAAAACGCTAATTTTGTTAACAAATCGCAGAAAATACGCGATTTCCGACAAAGGCTTGCGAAGAAAACGCAAATTTCTTCCAAGGACTCCGAAAAAATGTAAAATTTCTTCAAGGGATCACAAAAAAAAACCCACACAAATTTGATTAAAGGATCGGGAAAAAAAAAACGCGAATTTCGTCAAATAATCGCGGAAAAACATGAATTTCTCCAAAGGATCGCGAAAAAAAAACGCAAATTTCTTCGAAGCACTGCAAAAAAATTTCTAATTTCGTTAAGGGATCACGGAAAAAGTGGAATTGCGTCAAAGGATCGAAGGGAAAAAAAAAACAGAAATTTTGTCAAAAGCTCACAGAAAAAATGCGAATTCCATCAAAGGATCGCGAAAAAAAGAAGCCCCGCTAATTTCGTCAAAGAATCTCAGAAAAAAACTCAAATTTTGTCAAAGGATCGTAAATAAAAGGTAAATTTCGTCAAAGAATAGCAAAAAACGCAAATTTCCTCAAAGAATCGCAGAAAAATGCAAATTTCTTCAAAGGATCGCAAAAAGAAAACGCAAATTTCTTCAAAGGACCACGAAAAAATTATATTTCGTCAAAGGATCGTAGAAGAAAAACGCAAATTTTGTCAAAGAATAGCAGAAAAAAATGCAAATTTTGTCAAAGAATCACGAAAAAAAAAAAAAACATGTATTTTGTCAAATAATCGTGAACTTCGGGAGGACCCAAAATCCGGAAAATTCCAAAACTCGGAAAGCCTTTGGTCCAGAGGATTTCGCATAATAGGTCCTGTACTGTATTTAAGATGGAAGTAAATTTCAAAATACGCCAGTAGATGGCGCTAATGTACTGGATTGATCACTCAAATCCTCCGTACGAAAGAATTCACCGCTATTTCTGAAAAGAAAAGTGCTTACAGAAATGTTGATAACGTGTTTTATAGAAAATAGTTTTTGAAGGTTTTAAACAAAATTAAAATATTTAAAAGCTCTATTATGCTTTTACAAATATTTTAACAGCAGAATCGGATTCAGCATAGTTTTTTCATTAAGCCTAACATGGCGTTTAACTATGGTCGATTCGCAGATCAGAGTGGTCGAGCCCGGAGCCGTTACAGACACTTTCTTGCCTTCGGATTTTATTATAAGTAAGATAACCGCAAGCTCACCAAGTTTTCTGCACACTCTACAAAATGTTCTGAGTGTGTGTGTCACACAGCACACGTCTAAGCAGTAGCTCAACTCGTTGCACAAATTTTGCAGCATCAACCTGTCAATGGTCATCACAGCAGCATTGATCTGTTCTTTGAGTTCTTCTAATGTTTTTGGTAGCAGGGGTACATAAACAAGGTCCTTAATGTGACCCCAGAGGATGCCATCTGATGCACACAAAAAACACTTTTCTTGACTTGCCTTCAATTTGGAAGATGCTGAAAGATACTGAACTTGTGCTGCAACCTGGTACACACAATACAAACTTGGTGAGTTTGCAGTTTTTTTCATATATTACTCATATTTGTAAGTGTAATACTTTTGAATATATAGCATTTTGAAAATGAATGAATCTTTTATAGTGTGGTAGTAGCAGTGTATCTAAAGTAGCCTGTAGTAAGTCCAGAGGATGAAAGGTTTTCTAAGATTTGAAATATATTGTATCAATGGATCTACATTTGAAAAGTGTTGTTACATGTAAATATCTTAGAATTTATTTTGTGTCATGGTGAACTTCATCTCAAAAGTTTTGTACATAGTCCATGGAAATAAATCAGATGAAAATTAACTTTGTTCTACAGATTTTCTTCACCACACCTCCACCTTTGGATATTTCATTAGCAAATTGTAAGTTACTATTTCTTTTCTTTTTATTATTATTATTTTTTTAAGTATTTTTGTCAAGTGAAAATTTAATGAAGATTGAATTTATCAACAAATTCACAAAATCACTTAGCTCAACTTGCTATTTCCTTGCATAAATATTAAACTTGCATTTACTACTTACACTGCTTAAAGTACAAGTTTTATCAGTTTTTTTATGATAAATTTATTTTCAAATGTATTTTTCCATGAGAAAATATAGGTCCAAAGTTTTAGGTTAAAACAGGCTCATAATCTCAAAAATTTAACTTCTAACCAGCCATTTTTTTTTTTTTTTTAACTCTGCTAGAAGTATGTTGGTGGTGGTGGTGGTGGTGGGGGGGGGGGGGGGGAGTTAACTCCAGAACACGTAACATGTAATTATAAAATACTGATTCTGCAGAAACAAGGGTCGATACAGGCAAAATTTGGGGCCTATTTAGAGCCCTTTCACAAAAATCTATTTAATAAAATAGTGTTCCTTCATAAAAATCTATTTGATAAAATGGACCCCTTCACAAAATTCTTTATAATAAAACAGGTCCCTTCACAAAATTTCTTTAGTAAAATAGACCATTTCATAAATTTATATTCATAAAAACTTACTATTTATTAATTATTTTGTGATGTTTTGAAATGTGTAATTTGTAAACAAACAAGTTCATCAGAGAGAAAAACTTTAGCAAAGGGATTTTAAAAAGTTTTTCTTAATAAATGCTTGGTTAAAATTTGAGTAATTGGATTTCAACTTTCATTACAAAATGTTATTTTTCACAAAAATATAATAAATTTCACAAAAATAACCTTTATTTTTCATTAAATGGGCCCCAAGAAAAATAACTTGCATTGACCCCTGAAAAAATGTCAAACAGTATACGAGTAAAGTCAATGAAACCTGAACTTCATAGTAATAGATTAGATTTCAATCTGGTGACTGGTTCATGGTTTGAGTTTAGTTTTAAATATTGAATTTCTCTGGAACTACAGGATGAAACTGCACGAAATTTTACAATAAAGTTATATGAAGTTATGATTTAGTTTTTGCATGCCAAAATTTATATGTTAGTGAAAACTTTAAAGTTTGTTCCTATTTAAATATGGAACCCTTAAAACTTATTTTACTTATATAGATTTATAGAAGAATAACTTTCAATCAAATGGCATTGTGCACATCTTCTCTTTGATAATTTGGTGGTTAAATAAATAAAGTTTAGTTTTAATTGCACATATAGATTCAAAGAGCTAATGAAAAAGAAAAATGTTTTGAGTAGTAGAAAATTAAATTAAAGAAAATCATTAAAAGATTATTTCAGTATAAGAAAAGCTTTCAAATATTGAAACTTCAAATTACAGACACTTGACACAGGGAGACTTACCAATTTGTTTTTGGATATGCAGAATTGTATCCAATCTAGGTAGACGTTACAAAAACTATTTCGTGATACTCCAGATGCTCGATAATCATAATCTTCATCAACTGTCATATTGAAAACAGGATCAAGATCAGCATAATTTTTATCTAAAGTTGGTTTTAAAGCTTCTTGAATTTGCTCAGAGTGTAACCATTCTTCCAACTTTAAGTTATTTACAGTATAATAGACAACACTCTAAAAACAAAATAAAAAACTTATATATATATATATATATATATATATATATATATATATATATATATATATATATATATATATATTCATCTGAAATATTAAATATTAATTAAAGATAACTCTTAACAGAAACGTATGACAATTCAGTTTAATGTAGATAGACAATGCACCATAATCTGAGCAATGCAATATTTTTTGAGAAAGCTGATTATATACTTTAAAATATTAAACATCTTCAAAATCAAGGCACTTTTTTTTTTCCTAATTAAAATTTAGATAAAATAAATGTACAATAAAAAAGCTCAAACTTTAACAAATTAGAGAACAAAACTTATTTTATTTATAATTATGAAAGCTATTCCTTTCAATTGTAATTTATTTAAGCAAAATTATATTTAAATTTAAAAACTGATGTATAATAATTGTAAAATAAAAACAATATGTATATAAGATTTTAAAACATTTAGAAATAGATTTTATTATTAAATAGGACAGCTAAAGTTTATTACCTTAACATAATATGTTATAAGGGCTTTTCTAAGATCAAAAACTTGCAACATAGAGACAGCACTATTATCAGATATGCTGTAGCCTTCAATAACATATTTAGATGCTGTTACTTCCCAGGCTAACCATCTCTGATTGAAAGCTGCATTCACTGACAGTAGATGAGGTAAATGTCCAGGCTCACAACAACAACAACCTTTAATATAAGAATCAACTTTTATAAGAATAGGGTACCTACAGTAAATTTAAATAAGTACAATTATGCATACACAAAAAGGAGCCTGTAAGAAGTTGAAATGGATGACAGGATACACATTCAAAAATGAATCCAAATATA
Source organism: Maratus michaelseni (assembly GCA_963931845.1). Classification (NCBI taxonomy): domain Eukaryota; kingdom Metazoa; phylum Arthropoda; class Arachnida; order Araneae; family Salticidae; genus Maratus; species Maratus michaelseni. The sequence goes on from OZ007594.1 coordinate 63,490,743, forward strand.
TTCTGTATTATTAACAACCGTAGCGTATCCCCTTCCCTCCATCAGCAGATTGTTTTATTTCATACGTTATTTGCAAAATTTAAAGCATATTTTTTCGTCAGCAACATTTTTTTTTTTTTTTAATATATCTATATACATATACATAGCTGTCAACTATTCCACTTTTTTGTTACCACTACTTCTAAAGAGAAATCTTTGTCTAATATTGAAGCGATTTAATTGTAGAATTTTGCAATTTAATAAGGTCAATATTACTATTCAGAAATAGTGGTTAACACAAAAAAGGAATAATTGGCAACTATGCATAATAAATGTATATAATAAAATCTAATGAAAGAACAAATAACAAAAACATTTATATGGGGAGTTTTCAGAAAATTTTACTCGCTAAAGTTTTTTTCTTTTTTTATCAACTAGCAATATACAACGATATTCTGGTAGGCTTTGGTGTGCAATATTTATAAGCTCCGGTGAGCTTTGGCTAGTATTTAAATATTCACAGAAAATAAGAAGTACTGGAGCTGCGCTCCAGAGCAAATTAAGCACTGGGTTAGAGTCAAGACAAAAATCTGTAGTTTCCCGCCAAAACGGAACAATTGGCATCTTTGTAGTATATTTAGACTGAAAATAATTTCTTTTTTTCAAATAAAGGTTAGATATTTTTTTAAAACTTTTTTTAGTATAAATTTAGAAAATTCATACTGAAATGTAAAACAGGGTATTAGGCTTTTTTTTCTTTTTCTTTGAAGGAGTTGGCAGTTTTGGGATTGATGAAAAATATGTTTTCTACAAACACAGTAGCTGGAATCCGAAAAAAGTCTTTTTTGGAATATCTGACTAAATATGTTAGTGAAACCATGCTCATGTGTTTAAGTGGTGTACAAAACAGATTCAAGAAATAAAATAAAAATTCTAATTAAATAATAACAAATTGAACTTTAATGTGCATAAATGTTTTAAAGCACCTTGATACTGAACCTCTTAATCCTATACCTAGCAGTCTTAGTGCAATATACCTTATTTTATTAAATATATGGTATTTTTACAAAAAAAAATTGTTGAATTATAATGAAAAATTACTGAGACTAGAAAAAGGCAGAGTGTTTCTTTAATCTTTCTATTCAGATGACAGATGGGTTTACAGATAAATTTCACACAATCCGGAATATTTCCAGAATCTTTTAATACACATTTCATAATATTACTAATAAATGAAATTCCTAATTTATATTTTTAAACATCTATATATATAACAATTAGCAATGATTAGATGTTTAATATACATATTATTGAAAATACCTTCATCTTCATGAACACCTTCATTGATTGCTTCAACTTCCCTCTGTTGGCAATAAGTACCTACATAAATAAATACACATTTTTTCAAATATAAACATTTCAACTTGGAACACTACATATATATATATATATATATATATATGCATAGTTCAAACTAGATTGGAATAAAATAACACTGCATGCACATTCATATCATAGAACATTGGAATTAAAGATTTACCTCGAAATTCTAGTCCTCTCACTTGAAATGTTACAAGTCCATTTCCCAGCTCAATAACATGAACTAGGCAATTTAAGTTATCCGAAGCTAGAACAAAACAGTCGCCCTGTTCTACAGAGCCCCAGCGTCCCAAAACAACATCACCATATAATGAGTGTTGCAAAGATCGTGTCAGATGTTCATAGAAAATTGAATTTAAATTATTATCATCAGATCCTAGAAAATGTGAAACAGATCATTAATTTTTGCGTTGTAAAAAAGAAAATGTTATTTTTTATTAAAAAAAATTAGTTTAAAGAAATGAAATACAGATTTCAAGAAATTTTTAAAAAGCAACTAATATTTCATATTTAAATATTACCTGGATTACACTCAAGTTGAGAAGACAGCCGTGTATTTGAATGATCAACACGTTTGGTGCTAAAATAAAAAAAATAAAATTTTAAGATTGTAAATAATAAAAACAATGTCAATGACTTGAAATTATAACACTTTATTTTGCAATAATTATCAGGAAATTGCACTTTTAGATACTGCCTAATTCTGTAACAAGAAGGATTAATAACTATTTTTAGAACAAATGAATATCTTAAAACTGGTTCATTTAATATCCAATTTAATAAAATTTAGGTATAGTATGTAATTTTTATAGTTTTTATATTTTCTACTTTTAAAAATTATTTTGAAAAAAAAAGGAAAAATGCATGAAATATTTTTGTAAGATGAAATTTTTCATTATTTGCACTAGCCTGAAACACATAAAGGATATCGAAAACAACTACATAACAGCAGTTACTGTTTAATGCCAATCGCATATAAAAGGTGCTTGGGAAAAAGACTTCGATCTATTTTTTCATAAAATGAAATTTTTTGTGTCATTTTGTAGCACAAGTTTGACGATATGCTACAAAATGATAAAATAATGTCAGTTCACATAAATTTAGCCAAAAGTAAAGGATTCCCATTAAAGAGTAAAATTCCCAAGTTTGATTTGCCTTTTTTTCTAAATTAATTACTATACATGAACTGAAGGGGTTTTCCCTAGACTCTTCATGTGTTCTGAGTGCTAAAATAACTACATTAGAATAAAATTGTACTTTAAATTAGCAGATAATTTTAAAAGAATAAGTGATATATATATATATCCAGAAAACACTTTTTCTTTTATTTATTTTTTATTATATTTTTTAAGTAAATAATTTAGGACTAACAGGCTTCACCCAGTATGGGGTTCCCATAATAGTGATTGCTGATTTAATTTTTGTAGGCATTTTAATTTCTGATCAAGTTCCTGTGTAAGAAAGTAAATAATAATAATAATAATAATAATAATAATAAAACCCTCTAGTGTGAGTTTTATGTAACTATCTCATTCTTTCCCTCTCTTAAAACAAAAGTTTATAATAAAAAAATCTAAATCACTTAATTTGTTCTAGAGTGATTAAATTTTGATGTTTTTAAAATGCAATTTAAAGCTATTTGCAGGTATCCTTTACATTCTTCCCAGATATGCGCAGAAGCATTTGCCGGGACAATGGAAACTTGTTAATTATCATTTGATGGGGTTTTAATTAATATCTCAACTAAAGGGTTAAATTCCTTGGCAAATGAGCATAGTGGTTTCCCCATGATATTTCTGCATTGAATGATACAAGTCTTGAACCCGTATTCCCTGCGATTTCAGAAAAGATAGTATTACGGACAGACAGATGCACAGATTTTAATAGTATAGAAGTTTTTACACTCAATGTATATGAAAAACAAGGTATGTCTAAAGAAAATTTACAACATAAAATTTCCACAATTTTGCACATTTCTGCATTGACTAGAAAGAGGATATTTGAACTCTGATTATGCTGTTACAATATCACTTTAGCACTGAACTGTACACATTATTTTATTCATAAACTTTAGCAACTGTTTCATCAACTACCATCAATTAATGATAGGCCTATAATATCTAAATATAATAAAACACAGTGTCACGGTTTCGGTGCGAACCCATCCATCTTGCCAATCGGCGATAAAATGAAGCCATGTTAAGCTTAATTTCGATTTGAAATGTATATTAGAAAACATACCAGCCTAAATACAAATCTCTTCTACCTCAAATCACTTCTGTTCAGCATATTTTTCTATAATACATTCAAAACTAACAAAATTTGAATGATTTTCGTAATCGACAAGCCATTTCCGAAATCGTTAGTAATTTCCAGATGATAGAAATGAAAAATGACTTTTATAGGATTTTTTTACAAAACATTTTTCTGGAATAATATAACTATTGCAATGTATTATTTTGTTATAATAAATTAATAATTTTAAATGATTAATTTATGAATAATAATGTTTAGAAAAAAAAAAGACGGAAATTTTTTTATCGCTAATACGCCCTTGAACAAAATTCGAGATAGCAGTTGTCTGGTGTCGCCATCTATTATTACAAATGAATATTAACGTTTTTTTTTGTATTACATGATGTTATGAAAATAATCCTAATAAAATTATTAATAGAAGTCTTTGAAATGTTTTTGAATTTCTAATCCTAATTTAATAGGGGTTGGGGCAAGAAATTAAAATCATTAGTAAACTTTAGATCAAACAGTCTCTTATTTACATCAAATAACACATTTGTTGTTAAAACCCCAGGGGACCATGCATTAATCAGGTCTTGAACTTAACGTTTCCAGGTCAGTTTTACTTATTATCGATGAATAAGTATAAGAATATTTTTATCATTTATTTCAAATTTTAAGTGAAAACCACGATTTTTTTACACCATCCTAGGACGGGTATTTACACTAGTTAACCTCCTCAGACCCCATGTATCCTATAGGATACACATCTTTACAATTTTTTTTCACGTATAAAAATAATGTTTAAAAAAAGAAATTGCTATGAATGGAGTCTAACAGATAGCTGCACTAAAGCCCAATAGCAATTTGTTTCTTATGGTGCTTTTTTGGCGGTATGCGTGTTATGTGAAAAAGGCTTGCAGCAAAAATTTTAGCAATTTACGTAGAAAAAAAAATGTAAGTATTGTTATTTAAAAAATATTTAATATTGTAACCTTAATTTTTGAAATAAATTAAAAATAGGTGAATGAAGTTTATTGTAGTAAAAAATATTTTTTAATAATGTGTAATTTCAACAGTATGAAGTAGCTTTATTTTTGATGTATCCAATAGGATACATGGGGACTGACTAACATGTAATGTTGATTTTTTATATTGTCTAATAAATACATTAGGAGTCAATAAAAGTAAAATTGACATGAATATTTACTGTAATGAACATAAATTAAGTTTAATAAAAAACTGGAATGTTTTAACGACCTGAACCACCTCTTGAATTAAGAAAAGTGTCCTTCCGGAAATTCCGCAGCAAACAATTACGTCAAGTTTCAGATATTTCAGCTGTAAAACTTAACATGAAAACGTTGTACTGTTTGCAATATGTTTCTCTGCGTCACGAATTAACAAAAATAGACTGCTTCATGAAAGTTGAAATTATCATCAGTGGAAAAAATAAAACTTTTTTATAACAAATTCTTACTTTAATTATCTTAAAAAATGCAAAAATGTAAACAAAATATAAATTTAAATAATTTTTCTTTATGTTAAGATACCATTTGTAGAGTTCATTAGTGATAAAAAGTTATTAAATGCATAATTATTTCATATTTTTCATTGCTTTCGCCATGCAAAAATTTCATAGCAAACTGTCAAAAAGTGTACTCATTGAGTCCCCATGTACCCTATAGGACACGTCAAATTTCATGCACAAAAAAAATATTTTAATTTTTTTCGCTTTTAAATTTTTCTTAGTTAGCAGTCTGTGAATATAAATTCATAACTAAAGATAAAGTAGAAAAAATTATAAAAATAAATGCTGGGGTCTGAGGAGGTTTTAAGCAAAGAATGACTTACTTTTTTTTTCGTTCAACAGGTTCAAAAAAATAGAATCACATTTCCATTGTATAATAGGTAGAGAAAGAAACATTTTTTACCAATCTGTCAGAAAATGTTTGGACTTTATAAGAGATGAGCAGGGAAGACCGAGCTATGCTCGATCAAAATTAGCTTTGAGTTCAAATATCATAACCCATGACCAAAATGACCGACTAATAAAATTTTCTTGCACAAATGTCTTCTTGTGCACAAAACCCGTAGGATATAAAGTTTAGTCAAAATAGTCTGAGCCTTTTTTTAGATAAAATTAGCTTGACCCACAGTGACCCAAAAAGGACCCACTAATCGGATTTTCTCGAGTATGTGACCTAGTCCAATGATTTTCCCGTGCCTAAAAACCGTAGGATACAGAATTTAGTTCAAATCATCTGAGCCATTTTTAAGATAAAAATAGCTTGATCCATAATGACCTATGACCAAAATGACCCTCTAATCGAAATTTCTCGAACATGTGACCTAGCCCAATAGTCGTCTTGTTCCCTAAAACTGTAGGATACTAAATTTAGTTCAAATCCTCAGAGCCGTTTTTAAGATAAAAATAGCTTGACCCATAATGACCCACTAATTGAATTATCTCAAACATGTGACCTATCCCAACAGTCTTTTTGTGCTCGAAAACCATAGGATGCAAAATTTAGTCTAAACAGTCAGAGCCGATTTTTAGATAAAATTAGCTTGACCCACAGTGACCCAAAAATGACCCACTAATCGAATTTTCTCGGACATGTGACCTAGCCCAATGATTTTCTCATGCCTGAAACTCATAGGATACAAAATTTAATCAAAATCGTTAGGGCAGTTTTTGAGATAAAATTAACTTGGCCCGCGTTGACCCAAAAATGACCCCCTAATCTAAAGTTCTCAAACATGTGACCCAGCCCAATAGTCTTCTCGTGCCCGAAAACGGTAGGATATAAAATTTAGTCAAAAGCCTTGAAACCACTTTTTAGATACAATTAGCTTGACCCTGACCCATGGTGACCCAAAATGACCCACTAATCGAATTTTCTCGAACATGCGACCTAGCCCAATGGATTTCTGGTGCTTCAAAACGGTAGGATACAAAATTTCGTCAAAATCATTAGAGCCGTTTTTAAAATAAAATTTGCATATATATATATAACCACACACAAGATTTCCTCGTATTAGAATATATGATAACAAAGGGTAAATGAAACAATAAAAAAAGTGGTAGAAACAAACTGTTCTTCATGATTCTGATAACGCAAATGACAACCACATTAGGTGGCACACCTATAACACATCAATAGCCATGTGAGCGAAGAGCACCTTCAATTGAAATTTAAATATAAGGTAGCTATATACACTTGTTCTTACTTAAAACTCATACATATCTCAAAAATAAAGAAAACTGATCAAGAAACAAAATAATTTTACTATCAATTTCCAAAACAGACAGATTTTAAGAAAATAAACATTAGAATTAACTTCTGCTAAAAGTTCATATACACAGAAAAATGCTTGAATTACAAGATAATTTAAGATTTATTTCTTCTTATTAAAGCATTACAGATATTTTAAAAATTAAATTTTTTTTTTATTAATCAGTCACTGGATTTTACAATCACTGTAGACATTTAATCTTACATTAACTAACAAAAATAAATATAAATAAAAACTTTACAAGAAACCTGTGCATTTTTTATACTCTTGATACATTATATAAGAAATGGTAGTAAAAGCAGAAAAAAACATGTGAATAAATAAGGTAATTTAAAGTATGTGACTTACTTATAATCTCTCTCCCAAAATTTAACTGGACGAACATAAGATGTGAAAAAAATGGCACTACCCAAAATGGGACTTAGAGGTGTAGATAGTATTGATGATATTGCAGCCTGCACAAATAACATGGCAGAATCTTTTCTGAATTAAGCAAATATTTTCAGATAAAATTACTGTAAATAAATATCTAACTAGTGATTAGAAAATAAAAAAATCTAGTGACTCCACTCCACTTCCTGAACACTGGTATACATGTCCAAAAAGTAAAAAATAGATTTTAATTTATAAATTTCTGAGACAATGGAATTGGCTACATTAAAATGCTGACCTCCAATTTTGATACTAAAGACAGTTTTTTTCTTGATTACACCACTGCAATATTTATCACATAAGCTGTCACATTGTCTTGGTGATTTTCTCAATAGAATCGGGAAATGGATTAAATACCTAATAATGTTAATCGATTCTTACAAAAATCTAAACAGTTCTTGCAACAGTGGTCTATAACATACTCGCCAAATGGGAGCTCAATCGAAATCATTGTTTGAGAATTATTGCGTTCACTCATACAAATCATGATTACAATACTTCCGTTACATTATGTGCTCAGAAAGTAAAAATTAAATAATTAGAGCATCATGAAGTAAAAGAGAGAAACTATGTTTAGAAGCACACCTAACATTTGCCTAATAAAAGCCAATATAATATTTTTTAACTTTTAAAATATTATATCAATATTAGGTAAATACTGACAGACAGTATTGGCAATATAGTTTTGAAATACAAGTGCTTCAAATTCATCAAAATATATTATACAAAATTGACTCAATATCATTCTCAAATTTAGCCTATATTGTGTCAACAATGACTTGCAATTGGTATATACTGAAATAATAGTAATTATGAAAGTACAAAAAACTAAGATTTATTAGAAATGTTAAATGATTGCATATATGTATTTATATTTATGATATGAACAAAGATGATAGGAACATTCTTTGGTGCAAACTTCTCGTAATAGTTATCCAAGAGTCTGTAAATTACACGTATTTAGGGTAATTAAATAAAGCAAGCACAAAGATAAAAAGTTTAATAGCTGGAAACAGATGGAGTTTATAAATTGATTAAACATTAGCCAAGTCCTCTCATTATTAACAAATGGTTTGACTAAAATGTAAAAGTATTTTGAATTCTAAAAAAATTTATAACTTGAATGATACAACTTCTTTATAATTTCTTCAATTTAGGGTAAAATTTAACACTGAATTATAAAGATGGATATCAGTACTGAATCGTTAGCTTCAGATATCTTTAAGAAAGAACAAGTTCAGTTATGTCAAATAGGACCACAAAATCATTACAACCACAAACAAGAAAACAGACCCATTTTATTACAATCATTTAACTTAAAAATTTAAATAACAGTCAAAAAGGATACGAGGCACACTAAATGGCTGAGCAAATGCATGAAATGCAGAGCCCCACGTAATTTGCCAAGGAGCAATGTAGATAATTATGAACCTTACCTTCAAAAGAAACTCATAACACTGAAAAAAAAATTAAAAATATATATCATAAAAATATCCAACAAATGCATAATATTTTTTACTGAACATATTTTGTTTTTATTGAAAATGATTAAGCACCAATTCAGCAAGCACTGCTTTGTGCATCAATTTGCAACTCTCATAGCATGCTAACATAGTGAAAAATTAATAGCTTTTTAGTAAAATATTAATATAACAATAAGTTATTTGAAACCCAATAGCGTAGAGGTTAGTGCTACCTGTCTACCACACTACAGGTCCCCGAGTTCAATTCTGGGCTGCAGATTGGGCAAGGTTAATTCAACCTAACATTCTTTCATGAGTACAAAGTTTTCTTGGGAACTAAACACCGAGGGTCCCATGTTCAGCTGACGACCTGGCCGGGACATATGCTGCACATCACCACAGGGTTCATGGTCAAGAAAACAGGGCTCTACACCCCAGCTGTATGCCAGGATCTTTAATGGCGTAGCACCACAGGTTTAGTGTTTTATATTAAGTTATTTAGGGTTACTGAATTTTGAGTTATTGAAATATTTAATCCTTTCACCATTTGCGGGTTTTCCTGTATTTTCATAAGTATGCTTGTAAATCACAGGATATCTACGTTCTTTAATCGCAGCTTGATGCTATAATATATTTTATATCCCATCATTCTACTATGTATGGTTCAAAAAAGAATTCTGTTAAAAATATTTTTATCTACAGCCATTTTAGCATGACTTCTAGTAACGGAAAAACATTGGCCTAGTGGTGAAAGGGTTAATGCATTTCCAAAAATAAAAAAATAAATAAGAAAAAGGAAAGAGAAAACATACTTTTTTCAAACTTTTTGTTTTTTATATAAACTTTATACAACTTATAAATACTTATATATATATTTCTCCTTTCTTAAATTTATTCTACATTTTTTACTCTTTGATAAAAATAAATATCTTTTGAAGTAGATGGTTTTTGTGACAACTTTTAGTCTAACTACAGTGCCTAGAAATAGATAGTGTTGTTATCGGCGTCAAAATTATACTTCAGAAATAGAGGACGCCTATAGATGGTGCCAGTGTTCTCGCCGTGGCTATGGTAACTTTCGTTTTTACATACACATAATTTTAAATCATTTTTTTTTTGTAATAAATCAGTACTTTAAAATGCTCTAGATAAAAAATAAACAAGGAAAAAAATTCTAATAATGAAAATACAGTTTAGGAGAAATGTAATTGATTTCTTGACAACTAATTGTAATGAAATCAAACAGTTACAAACTTTATCATAGGACAATGTTTTTCTTCCTACAATATTTAGTTATTTCTAAAACAAGATATTGGAGAAATACATTATACTATGATGAATTCTTATAAAAACATGTGCCTATTTTGACAACTTTTTAATCAGTATTCATTATTACGTAACTTGTTTACATCCAGTTAACAAACTAAGAGTAAATTGAGTTGTTAAAAATTTCTGATATCAGGCACATTTTTTTAAATTACGGTTGTATTGGTGATAAGCACACTACTTACTTCTAGGCACTGTAGTCTAACATCAACCTTTCACTTGATTTATGGAAAAGGGAAGCAAAACATTGCTAATTTTTAAGTGCATGGAATGCATATAAGAAAATGCATACTAAATAGCAACAATTATATTATCTGATATGACAATTAATAATTTATGACTTTTTTACTTACATTTAGAATTAATTAAAGACAGAAAATATGATTTTATACAGTATATTTAATTTTAATTGGTCACTGCCATTTGCAATTTGCACTGTCACGGCCATTTGTTACAAGACATTTTGCCACCTGAAGAAAATATATCTTTGTCTCTCCTTTATTGTCCTGTTTTAACACTGTATTACATTATATGTTTCAGCTGCTAGCCCTAAAATAATTCCACCCAGCTGCAGCTGTCTTGTTACCTCGTGTTTTGTGCTAGTCCCGAGATTGTTCTTTTATTTATTGAATAAGTCATATGTTAGAAGAGAGGTGACAACAACGAACAGCTAAAGAAATGTTAATTACTAATATCTATTTTCACATTTGAAACTTTGCAAAAGAAGAAGACAATAAGTGATATTTTAACATCTGACTCGAAAAAATGAAGGAAATAACAGTGATGGAGTATAAGTGAAATTTATGAAGAGTGACAAATACTAGTGCAGTAATTTTGTAAAGATTTAGAAGAATATGAAATATTTTTAAAAGTTTTTAAAAATAACTCAGTAATGCAAACAAACTTTAATTTAAATAACAATAATAGCCAGGTTAATACGCAAAAACTGGCAAAATATACATAATATTTTTTCCCTAATAAAAGTTAATTATAAATGTAAACATTTAAAATATGAATGGTACTATTTTAATAAATGATCCTTTATTTTAAAGAAATAATCCAACTGAATATCTTGCACACTCACACACAAAAGAGAGAGAATAATCTAGCAACAAATTATGTACATAAATTCAATAAGAATGTTAAACACTGCTCTGAATTTTCTAAACCATTTTAGAATTAATAAAAATAACATTTATATCATTAGCAAGATATATATATTTGCATATATGTACTGCATCCAGGGAAATTGAATTGTGATTGCAGATTTCAAATTAACATTATCAACATTCAATATACAACATCACATTACCTTGAGTAATTGACAAATTATTATTTGACATATTTATTCCTTTGATAAAATCAATCATTAAACAAAAATCTAACAATAGATTTTACAATATGAGATTGTAAACATTGGTAGTTATAAAACTGTTTTTATACAAAAGAAAAATATATATAAAAATAAAACACTTACTTTGCTAAAAAATATTGTAAAAATGAAGAAATTTATTAAAAAAGGCTCTTTAAAACCGTGAAAATCATAATTAAAGAAAAGGGTCATAAATATAAGAACTAGATAATGTCGAGCAGAATCACAAAAGGCACTGCGCAGGCACTTGAAACTGCACACTACCACAACTAATGAGCCCCCACTGCAAAAGAAAAAACAATTTATGTTATATATAATAATTTCACAATAATAATAATAACAACTGGACTGAATTATTTTTCATAAAAATAATGTCTAAATATGAACTTATATGAGTATGCTAAAAGCAAAAGATATCAGAGAGTTTTAAAATAAATTTCGACAACTTAAAAAACTTGTTGCACCCCATCTTAAACCTCCAAAAGTTTTTAAGCTTTAATTAGTTAAAAAAAAGAAGTATCAAAAATTATTCTAGAAAATCTCACTCTAACATTGTGAGAGTAAATAAATAAATAAAAGGAATATTATTTTATGAAAATATTTCATCTTTAATTATAATCCTACAAAACAACAAAGCTTTTTTCATACAGTTATTTTTAAAATGCGCTAATTATAAATTAATAATAATAATACAAAAAATTTACCATTTTCTAATGGTAATCTCCCATAAGAAAAATTAAACATCTAAGTAAATTAAATGTAACATTGGAGATAGGATAAAATTACTTACTACAGTCCAAAGTTCTTGATTATAAAGGGAGAATCTGTTGTCAAGGCACTGAGAAAAAGCAATGGATAAAGAGCATTTTTCTCTATAAACCACAACCAAACTTGAACTTTCTCAAACCACATTATTTTAGCTGCCTCTGTTTTTTGGGGGGAAAACACTCTTGTTACATTAATGCAATTAAAGATATGCAATTCAAAAACAAGCATCATAATAATAAAAATTAATTATTTTGCAGAAGAATTGAGATTTTTAAATGTAATACCATAATTATAAATGATAGCACAAATAAAGGCACACAGACCACAGACACAATCTAATAATTTTTGGATAGCCCAATGAAATACATGAATTGCTAAAGAATTTCTCAAATAAAGACTCAGCCTCCTGTCATAAATTGAACAAAGACAAACTTAACTTGTAAGTCACTAATTAAAAAAATAAATAGTTATTTCATAGACAGTATCTAGACATACCAATTTTTACACTTGCCTGTAAATAGCACCAAAGATATTTTACCCAGTAGCAAATTATTATAGCACATTCAGAAAATCCTTATGTTTCAGCATTTAAGGAAATGTGATTTATAACACTCTGCCTTTAAAGTGCTTATTGATTCAAATTAAGATGTACACTACAAATTCAGATGCATAGAAATAAATCACTGTTAACATATACAAGAGAAATGCAGACATTTTATATAAGGTTAATTTTAAATCTAAAAATGTTGTATTTTGAGTAATAACGACCAAACAGTGTTTATAACAAAATAAGTTTAGTTAATAAACACATAGAAGACTCTGAATCCAAATAATTGATTTAAGTTTCATTAAAGAACATTACATTTTTTTTAATTAAACAGTAACAAAAATTAAAAAGTTTTTTTTTTTTTTTTGAGGCAACAAATTTTAATAATCAAATATATTTAAAGACTAGATGCTTTCAGCATTATCAAGGCCTGGGATAAAACCTTAAATATACCTTAAAAAGTGTTGAATTCAAAAACCTTAAATATACCTTAAAAAGTGTTGAATTCAGACATTTTTCTCCAAGTGGAATTTAGTGTTGGAGGCCCCCAATGCCTTCGGCAGCATATACCCTCGAATTTATATGATATATTATTTTTAAACAAAAAACTACCCAAACGAACTTAGAATTAGGAGACCCACTGTCTTTGGCAGTGTACACCTTTGTGTGCTATGCATGCACTGGTCTGTATTTGCAAACAACCCTCGAATTTATATATATTATTTTAAAATGAAAATCTTTCAAACATACTTATTGTTGGTGCCCTATTGCCTTCGACAGCATACACCCTCAAATTTGTATGATTTTATATTTTTAAACAAAAATCTATCCAAAAGAACCAAGAGTTGGTGGCCTCACTGGCTTTGGCAGTGTACACAGGGTATGCTATGCACACTCTGATCTACTTTTAACTAAACACTCTACTTTTTACTAAACAATCCTCAAATTTGTATGATTATATATTGATTAAGAAAAATATTTCTAAATGAACTAAGGATTTCTAAATGACTTTTACATACATTAAGCTTTTAGTTTTAACCAAAAGTTCCTAAATAACTTAAATAATAAAAAATGTGCTCACACCCACAAATGACCAAGTTTTTTTTATTTGGCGACCAAGTTATTTAATCTGGATGGTTGTTCTTTTTTTTTTATATATATATATATTACTTTTTTAATACAAAAATTGACAAAAGAAAAGAGAACAAACAGCATTTTTTCTGTCACCCAGCCCAACTTGTGCACATATCAGTAGTCGGCTTTGTCTTCTCTCATACTTTTAAAGGAGGCCATTTGCATCTCATACAAAAAACGTGTAATTCTTTTCCGCTCTACACTGCTAGATTAGAATGTGGAGGAGAATGGGGATTGTTTCAATAAAACAGTAAAAAATAGTGTCAGTCCAGCCTCTGTGATATCAAAAAAAAAAAAAAAAAGCTACCGTTTTTTTCTAAGATTCAAATTAGATTTTTGTATTCAGAATTAAAACTGGTTAATCTATCATATTACTTTTAAATAATAACAATACATAAGGGATTAAAAGTAATTTATTTGAAGTAAATGTGTAAAACTTAGTTAAAATTTCAAGAATAATTAATTTTAATAAAATTGAAGAATAACACGGATTTTTAAATATTTATTCCTTGCTTAAATATTTTTTTACTGGCTACCAGATTTTATCGAATTTGTAGAGCCTTGCCCCCACCCATTACTCTTTTAATAAAACAAAGAATATCTTCCAGTATTGACAACCTGTCTCAAAACTACAATTCTCTTAAAATGCAAGAAGGTATTGAAGTTAAAAAAATATATATCTGGTGAACTTGTAAAATAACTTCCAGAAAACATTTTTCTTTAAATAGAAAATGTTAATATTTTTTTAAACCAAAAATACCATTAGAAACAGAAAGGTACCATAAATAAGTGAATGTTTTTATTTTGTTGTATTATCATGCGGGAAAACAGGATGGCATTTTAAAACTGAAAAACAGGAAAGATGAAAAGGAAGAACTCCAAAAAACGAATTGGAAAACATGAAAACCAACATAAAGTTGAGTTTTAGAAAGTAAATTAAAAAAAATATATAATAAATATTGTTATTTTTTAAAAGATACCATTAGAAACAGAAAAGTACCCTAAATAAATGGGTATTTATTTATTTATTTATTTTTATCCTGAACTTGTCAATGGCAGTTTAAAACTGTAGAAAAAAACAGAAAAAGTGAAAACTAACACATAATCAAGCACTATAAAAAAGTTTTTTGAAATGATAAATATTACTATATATTTAATGAAAGATAAGATTAGAACCAGAAAAGGTCTAGCAAACATTTTTGAGTTTTCTAACTCCACTGAGGATCTGGCGATTGAGATTTCAAAATGCAGAAAAAAAGGGAACCTTTATTCTTCATTTGCTCGAAGAACAGTGGAAAACTTGCACATGCACAGACACAATCACCAGCCTGCCATTTTGTTATGTTCATTAAAGTTTTTAATGAATATCTCAGCTAATTATATATTTTTTAAAAACTGGCTTTGAGCTGCATAACGTCAGAGATACAGGCACTTTCCTACCAAATCTTGTAGCTCTGCAACCAGTGGTCTCTTCAGAAAATTCTGGACAAAAGGACAGATATACACACAAACTTCGCTCTTAATTATTATAGAACGTGAAATTTGTAAAGTGTACTGAAAAAATAAATTTTATGTCTATAGCACAAAGATACTCTAAAATGAGTTATTAATTTAAGAAAAAAAATATTAAGCTAAGATTACAGCTCTGGAGAAATTTAACTAATAAATTATCTAAAGAAAAAAAAAACAGGATAACATGAATTTTTTTTTAATTGCAGAGATGATTTTAATATGTTATTCAATGTTGGGGGAAAACAACAACAACAACAAAAACTAAATTGTATGGTTTTTAGTAGTTCCTAAAGTTTTACTTTTCTATTACGCTGATGTAAAATAGCTTTTCTTTTTCTTTTTTTTTTCTCCAGGGGGAGAGAGAAATAATTGTTGCACATTATTTTTCAACCATTTACATAAATCTAATAAAAAAAAAACTTTGACAACATATTTTATATTTATTTCAATGTCATACATTTTCAAAATGTATATCAAATTAAATTCAATTTTCACAGGGTTATTTATAAAGGGTACAAATATTTTCTTTAAATAATATACTAAAGAGTTTTTAAATAATGTAC
Organism: Maratus michaelseni; assembly: GCA_963931845.1. Classification (NCBI taxonomy): domain Eukaryota; kingdom Metazoa; phylum Arthropoda; class Arachnida; order Araneae; family Salticidae; genus Maratus; species Maratus michaelseni. The sequence goes on from OZ007594.1 coordinate 63,506,754, forward strand.
TAAGCAAATTTAATAAATTGTGAGGGAGAAAAAACTATTATACCTTGAACTTCAAATTTATTATATTCGTGAGCTTTAAATATTGGATGAGCACAACACAACCAAGGTAACTGTTTCTTCATCTGAGGTATGATATAGTGTAAAAGTAGACCCCACACAGTGGCTGCAATATGGATCACAATCTGTAGATAGGGCTGTAAAAGGAAATCCAGATGTTACTGTACTCAACAATGAAACTATTACAAATAATTATACAACTGAAAAAAGTTAAAACATTAATTTTAGTATTAAATGTCACAAAAAAGGATGAAAATAACCAAGATCAGGGGTTGGCAACCTTTACCAATGTTGTGTCGAATCTATGTTAAAAAGTCATTTTACATGCCAAACCAATTCGTTTAATTTTTTGTATACTTATAAAGTACATTATATTCCAACTAATAATATTCATGATTATTACATCATTTAGAAGCATCAAATTGCACAACACATTTTCAACATTTAATTGCATCAAATATCCTTTTTCATCAAGAAAATCTAACTTTCTTTTAAACATTATACAAATCTGTTCAAAACATTTCCTCGAATAAGCAAATGTACATTTATTGTTTGTTGCACAGGGAAAGATCCATACATTCACTGCCAAGCAAAAATTTCAAGTCAATGAAAAATGAGAAAATATAAAATTAATTATTTTCACAAAAGTTTAATTTATTCAAGCATTATAAGAAGATCATCACTACTAAACTTTCTGTGCATATAATAGAAAATTGTTAATGTAAAGGTCTTGCAGTGCACTCTGTTTTACCCTTAGAAATTTGACTATCTCAAGGATTTTTTTTTTTTTTTAAGGAAAATAGATTTGTTATGAAACACTGATCCTAAAATCGGTCTTTAACCTCCATTTTCAATTAGACCTGACACTTGATGATGGGACACTGCCTGCACAACACTTGCTGCAGCTTTGGCTGATACTAAAATGAAGCGGTGTTGAGCAATACATCTGTAAAAGGAAATGAGAATGAATGGTTCAGTGATGTCGCTAGGCTTTTAAAATCATGGGTTTCTGGGACCCAGGCACTTAAAAAAAACTGGGTCCTTTATTTAGAAATAAGACATATTCAATGTATTTAATGAAAAATATGCCTCTTTTGTGTTCGTTCAAGGTAAAAATAATGCATCCTAAAGGACTCATCACAATTTTCTTTTTTAAACATCCTTCCTCCAATTTTTTTGCTTAAATGATATGCTATAACAGCACATCCTCATCATCACTGGATATAGTCTTGCAAAAAAAAAAATATATAATAATAACAGTAGGCATAAACTATAGGCAGAGGATATACAGAGTTACCCTGAAGGTATGCGGCATACCACTGTATACTTTCCACTGCATTCTTCTGAGAGCAGGCAAACTGCAAAAAAAGGGGAAATGTTTGTCCCCCCCCCCTCCCTCCTTAATCCCCATACCAAAAATTTTCCTTTTTGGGGTTAAGATCAAACATTTCAGTGAGTTATTTAGGAGATTGATAGAATGTAACAAATAAGAGAGAAAAAATAAAGTAATAATAAAGAGTTTTAAAGATTTTAAGCTTTGTTTGCTCAGGAAAGGGTAAAAAGAGGGGAGACAGAAACTTTGGAGGTGGTGTAGAAAATTTAGGTGATTGATTATTTATTGTTACAAAATCGACAAATATAAGCAGAAGAAATTTTCAAAAAGCAAAAAGTTTTAAAGATTTTAAAGCAAAGCAAAAGAAATGGAAATTTTGAAGGAGAGCTTTAATTTGATTAATGATTATTTTTTGTTATTATTGAGTAATAAGGCAGAAAAAATTGAAAATTAAAGAGTTTTTTTTTAATCTTGTGTGCTCAGTGCTGGTGGGGGGAGGGCAGCAAAAGGGGAAGTGGTGAGGGCAGAATTTAGAATGATTTATTATTTATTGCTACAATACAGTAAAAAAAAAAATAGGGCAGAAAATTTAACAGTTGAAAAGTTTTAAAGATTCGTGTGTTGCAAAGATGGTTTTTTTTTTTTTTGGGGGGGGGGGGGGGGGGAATTTAAAGAAAAATTTTTTAAAGCCAAAATCTTCTGAAATGCAAAAGATTCCCATTGGAAATAGAGTGATGTATGGTATGATTGAGTGTAATAAGCAATATCAATTGTACAGAAATCTGAATCAGAATGTTGTCTATACACAAGATATAAAAAAGAAATCCGCTCTCACAATTTGGGGATTTTGATCATTCCTTTCCTCACAAATGAAACATTTTATCACAATCTGGCACAATGACAATCGGCAGAGGGAATCCTGATTGATGTCCAATATGATTCTCAAATATTTTAACAGATATCTTATTCTTTCCGACAACTAAATGTGTAACATCAGTAGTAATAAAATATTTTATGTATAGAGTATACAACTTTTTTTTTTTTTTTCAAAATGAGTTAAAAATGCAGTCATAATGTCAGAAAAAAAAGAAAAATTTGGGTGTATACCAATGAAAATACACCCTCATGCCAAATTTTCGACACATGCCATAGGTTGTCAACCTCTGACCTAGATGTCATACAAAAAAAAAAGGCGTTAAAAATAGATGCAATAACACGGAAGAGGAAAAAAAAAAAAAAAAAAAACTAAAAAATATAAAAAATTGTAAAAATGAAAAATTTACTAATAAGGGGAAATCATGCAAATTTTTTCCCTGTATAATAGATATTTCAGAAATTTTGTGAAACTTTTTTAAAGCTACCATATAAATGTCAACTATAAGCAATAAATGAAACGGTCAATGATACTGATAACTAAGTAATAACATTTAAACATCAATGAAGAGAAATCTGCAGGCTGGTACATCAGCATAACTGTGTCCTCATCAATATAAAAATGTGTTATAAGACAATATAATACTTCTTTTTTTTTTATAGGTCCAGATTTTAATGTAAATTTCTTACTTAAAATGTTAATTAATTTTAATGATCATCTTAATTAAACCCAACGATCTCAACTAAATATTTAGATCTAAATTTATTAATTTCAATGATCCTTTCAACTTTATTCTTAATTTAAATAAATAATTTCCCCCATTAAATAAATTTAAAATCAAAATCTTTAAAAATAATCATTTGGATTACTTTTATTTTAGTTTAAAGAGTTTTATTGAAATTTTCTGTATTTTTCTTATTAGTTTTATGTATTTTCATGCAAAATTTGACCCATTTTTACTAAAATACAACGTTAACAAATATTTTCAATCTTAAACCTTCCTGCTGCCGCTATCTTGTTTTCATATCGTCTGGCTTCTTTTTTACCAGCCATCTTTATTTTTCATAGTGACGAAAACTCTGACAGGTATCTTGTCTTTCATTTTGTGCACCTATTTACTTCAGAGTAACAAACAACATAAATTTCTGAATGTGCAGACACCATTGCCAATCCCAGTAATAATGCAAAAAACAGCATGTTTTATCACTGTAATCATCAAAGGGCAGAAAAATAGATGAGTACTGGGATCTGTATCATTCAGTCTGCATTCCAAGAGTTTTTGATGATCTCATCTAAAATGTGAGTTGAAAAGATTATTTTACTCAGTCATCAGTTCATCTGATGACTCCAAATCACCCTCATCCACATACTGTTATGTAGGTGTATTTATTTGAAATGATAATTTTCAGCAATCTCATCTAAAATTTCTTCTTTTTTCAATGTGGTAAATTATTATCCAAAGTAAGTGTACATTACTCAAGAGATTTACAATATTATTCCAATAATTTTTCACATTAGTCAAGAACTCATCTTTGATTCTAGAACAATTAATTTTACTCAAGGAACTTTTTTTTATAATATTCTAGACTAATTCATTTTTATTCAAGAATTTTTGTTTACATTATTATAGAAGAATACACATTGATTTATTATCATCATGAGTTTTGATGCAAAAATTATTGATGGATACATTAGCTTTTTATTACAACTTCAATAAATTGTGGTACAGTCGAACCTTGTTAACACGAAATCGCTTAACGTGAAATTTCGCTTAACACGAAATAATCTTCAGGTCCCATCAGATGAGTCTGAAAATCAATGTTAATTAATTCATTTAACACGAAATAGAATTTCGGAAAATCCCGCTTAAGGCGAAATTTTTTTTTTCGCTTCAAAGTCAAAACATGATTCCGTATGCAATGTTTTCGATATTTCAAACTTAAATGTCACATACTCTAATTAAAAGTAGAATTTTCTCATGGTTTGAAAAGTGAAAAAGGGTTTCAGAAAATTCTTAAATACTGAATTCCTGAATAATCCCTGCTTTTCTTTGATCTCTGATATGCGCAAGTGTTCTCACATTAACCATATGAGCAATATATTAGTCACAATGAAAGTTTGGGGAAGGAATTTCTTTTTTTGAAAGTGATTGTTCCATTATTCGGTTGACTGTATTGACAGTAACATAAACTATAAACCGGGGGTCTGAATTCTCCTATCTGTGAGTGAAAGAAGTGACTATCTCTACTTCACTACGTAACATAATGGAAATGCTGTTCACAGTGGCTCTGTAGAATTCTGTGAAAGATGAGTCGAAAACAGCAAGCAGTATCTTAAAAAACCAAGCAAAAAAATTAAACGAAGTTAGCGATAAAGTGCTGAAAAAATCACAAAATGCGGCGAAGTATGGGATATCTACAATTCTTCTACAATTTTAAAGAATCGCGAAAAGATTGAAGCGGTTTATGCTGTGAGTTAAATCAAACCAGTAAGAAAACTAATGTGTAGAAGAAAGAATGAATAAATAAAATTGCTCTCTTGCGGTGGATAAAAGAGGCAATAAGCCAGAAGATTGTTTTAACTTTTGAAGTTTTGCAAGATGAAGCAGAGGCTTTTGCTGATGCTCTCGGTGAGAGCGATTTCATATTTTCTAACGGATGACTGACAAGATTTAAACAGCGTCATAGACTTGTCTGCAGAAAGATATGTGGCCAAAATCGGTAAATTATTTCTTAGACATTGTTTTTTCCAAGTACATTTGCATAGATGAAGATGTGCTGACTTCGGATGTGACGACAGACGAAGAAATAATTGCTGAACATGACAACATTGAAGTGTCAGACGAGGAAGAAGAAATTGACACAGAACGGAAAAGTTTAGTGTCAATAAAGGAATCTACCGCAGTATTGAAAACTGTACAACGTTTCCTTATGGATGAAGAGGATACTTCCCGAGCTTTGGACAAATTAGATTAGGTCCATATGCTCCTAAAAAAAGTACTCTACAAAAATTGAAGACAAAGTCAATAACGGACTATTTAAAAATATGATTAGCATGTAAATAAAATTATTATTGCCTAAAAAACGATAATTAATTTGTTAATGAAATTTACTATTTCTTTTTAATTTATGATTTTTTGAGCAGGGATATATTTATAGGTTAATTTATTTAGTTTTTATATCTAACATAGATGGCGCCACTATTATGACGGTTAACACGAAATTTCGGATAACACGAAAAAAATTCCCAGTCCCTTCAATTTCGTGTTAACGAGGTTCGACTGTATATGAAATAGGTACATTACACATATTTTAACATATCTTATCCCACTGGTGAGTACCTTTAATTTTATTTATTAATATGTAAGTAATTAAGCAGTTCTAAAGGTAAACTTTTAAATCTATCTTATTTTATCAAAAAATTGTTACTTTGTTTTTCTTAAGGCATTTTATCTTTATTTATGCCCACTATGTGATTTCATTTGGAGTGTTAGAACATAGACATATATTTTTCTAAAAATATTTGAGTGAAATTAAGGTAATTTTATTTTTGTAAATTGATTACTTGAGTCATTAATTATAATTAATTAATTATTCTTTATACCAACCTCCCCCCCTTTTTTTTTTTTAAGTCCCTTTACAAAATGCAACAAGAATTTTTGTTCAGATATTTATACTGTATGGATGGCTTGCATTTTTATATTGATAGGCTATCAAAATTGGTCTATGATTATTGTTTTTTTTTACATCTTAAATTTTGCTACTTAGTTTATTAACCCTTAAGCACACACATCGGGTATTTTTGACCCGGCACTCCCTATCATACTCAGGATTTTCAAGAATTTCTCAAGACTTGCCCCTGCCACTTCTGGTACCTTACTGGGTGGTCTAGTACAAGGGGATCCTGGGAACAGAAACTTGAAACACGAGATTTTTCTATAGTGGCTAGTGTGGATGGGTCAGCTTTACCCACTGCGTGTACTAACGTTTTAGATTAATTTTACATTATGAATTTGACGGAGTACAAACGGGAGCAGCAGAGACTGCGGGATCTTCTTGCAAATGTTCCTACAGATAGTGAAATTGATGGAAGTTCAGATTCGAATGAGGCCAGTGGACTTTCTGAAACTGAACACGATTCAGAAAGTGAACAAGTTTGTGTAAAACTGAAATGATTACCTTTTACATTCTGACAAAAAGAGGAGTAGATACAGTTGATGAAATGTGTGGAACATGTTCTGTGTCAAGAAAGTGTCGTCTTTGGCCTTTGACAATTTTCTTTGGTTTACTAAATATCACAGGCATAAATTCTTGTATCATTTATAAATTCAACAATGAAGTGAATCATTTGTCACGACAAAATTATTTGAAGGAACTTGCTGTTGATTTACTAACATCTCTTTAAAAGATCAAAGAACATAAATTCACCACAAAATATCAGGGAGGATAGGATCCAAAAGGATCCTAAATTTACCAGATGAGAGACCTGTGAAACTACCGAAGAAATCCCTAGTTCGTCGTCGATGTGAAGAATGCCCAAAAAATCTGATCGAAAGACTGCATCTGTTTGTGAAGAATGCGATAAATCTTTGTGTAAAACCCATTCACTCATTATATGCTCGAATTGTTTTACAAAAAAGAATGATAACAGTTATTTGGATGAATAAAAAAAATATTCTGTGCATAATCAAGAAAAATAAATACATACAATACCACTGCATTTGAATGCTGAATAGTGAATCTTTAAACCTTCTTTTCTCAAAATTTTCAAATACAAACATGATTCAAAATATTGATTGTAATGTTATTTAAACACTTTTTTTCGAGAAAAATATTGTTAAAATTATGTACTAAATGTGTAAGCATTTCAAAATGATAGAAAACGAATGAATGCTGAAAAAAGATACAAAAATAAAGGTAAGTTTTTTTGGGGTTTTTTTTGCTTTGAAATTTGACTTTTAAAACAAATAATATATCCTGTTACTTAAAAAATGATTCAAATAATACTTTTGACTTTATTTTTTTATTTATAATCCCCATATCTTACTGAGAAGTTCGCGAAAAAGTTAGGGTCAGATTGACCCAGTGCGTGTAGTTACGTCATAGAAATGGGTGCGTGTGCTGAAGGGTTAAATACCAGTTACAGCAGATTAAACATTAATTTTAGTTAAGTATGAAAAAGTAAAATATTTTTTTTATTGCATATGAAAATATGTTGCTGTAATAGTATATATAATATATACTATTACAGCACATTTAATATATTATAGATAGCAGATTTAATTATTTAAAATTGATACTTTTTTGTACAAAAAACAATCGAAAGTTAAAAATTCTACCTGAAAAACTGTAAATACTGTGCTGACATGAATAGCAAAAACCAGAACAGCAATAAAAACACATAGGATGGCATCTGAACGCAGTCTTGTCAGCTGTTGATAAAAATAATAAATTGAAATTAAACATACAGTTAAATTAGTTTTTACAAATGGCAAATTCAAATTTATTAAAATGTATTATTGTGAAATGTTATTGTGTAATAATAAAACATTAAGTTATGAATTGTGATGTAAATATAATCCAACTTTTATTATGTTAATTTCATAACATAAATTACAAAAATATTATGTATGTACATAATGTTAAATGGCCCAAAATAACTAAAAAAATTTTTTAAAAAAGGTTTTTTTTTTTTTAACAAATTTGAAAAATAAATTATAAATTAACAAAAGTCTCTGATAATTTTCTGTAAAGATGATACTGATATTAGATCAAGATATATCTAAATAAAATAAAACTAAAAATACAGATTTTATAGATAATAACACATCTAATTTTCCTATTAAGAATATAGCAATTTTATCTTTTCTGTCAAATGATTAAAAAAATTCCATAAGAATTTTTTTATATTATAAATAATTGATTCTGATTTTAAGATATTGAATCTTAAACACTATACTTACAAATATGACAACCATAAAGAACAAAAGAAAAGGAAGAGACACCCTCTATAACATTTTAGAAAATTATGTTCTTATTCTTTTATTCTTTGTTTCAATGTGTTTTAGGTAATGTACATGAGTTCAATCCAAGAAATTCCAACACATATTTGATGCTTGATGTATTTTACATAGATCATCTTTGGTGTAGCCAACGAAAGAGACAGACTGCAATATTCAACTGATCTTGGCTGCTTTTCAGCATAACCTGATAATTTTGGTGGAAGCCAATCTATCTTGATCACATTACAGCTAAGATGAATAGAAGTATCGCGGCTTGTCTTTTTGAATGCCTGCACCTTGGGTTAATATTCCATTGATTTATGAAGAGAATAAGAAAATGTTTATAGGAAAACAAAGTTTAGGACATCAATTCAAAATTTTATGTATTATGTACATAAGAAAAAGTAGTCTGCAAACAAATGGAATTTTTCAAATGTGCACACTTTTTTATCAAGTGAGAGGAAGTGATTGCATCAAAAATTTCAATTTTCACTTTGAACGTTCTGAATTTTGAATCACTTTACACACACACACACACATATTTCAGATAAGGCAAAAAAACAGACCACAGGGCAAATTCCGCAGGTAACTGGCTTACATTCACAAAGCATAAGAGGTATTTTGTAAAATACTAGATGAAATGTACAATTTTAAAAGGAATTTTATTCACCAGTTAATTGTCTTTGCTGAATTCAATTGTATAGTTGAATTTTAAAAGTACTTATTAGATAATTTCATAAACTTAATTAAAAACATGGCAACTGGATGACATTAATGCAACCTATGTAAAAAGTAGTACTGATTTAATAAGAGAATCTTCCGAAATTAAAATGAATTTCACATTAAGTTATATCAGGGTCACAGAACAAAGAATAGGCTAGAGCATTTAAATTCCAAAATATCGCTTTGGAAAAATTGCAAATTAATGTATACCTAATTATCCAATAAAATTTTTGGAATTAGCTGCACACCAATTAAGCCATTTTTTCTATAAAACAATTAATATAACTTCAAATCAAACTCAAAATAGATATTTTAAGCTTTAAAATGATATAATACATTTAGTATTTCATTACTTTTCAAATTTTGGTTTGACATTTTCGTGGAATTGCCCCATGATTGATTGTTACAAAAATATCTTTGAGTACTTCAGCATAATTACTATATTGCTATTCTATTACGTAATTTTTATAAAACTTTTAAGATTTTAAAATAAACAGAACTTTTTGTGACTAATTTAACATTAAAAAGTTCTAAAAAAATCCTAACTGAGCATGATTCCTTGAACTGCACATTCAACACAAATGAAAATAAACATCATTGATTGTTATTTCACACAGGTTTATGATTATACTCTCTGAAACATAGTTAAAATTTCAATTTAAAAACAAATTACCACTGTGTTTTGAAGCTTTAAAGGCAAGGGATCCACCATTTCAGTCCCATCATCTTCTTTGCTTTTTTTGGGTGTATCTTCAGACCATAAATGTCTTTTTATGAGAGACCTTGATTAAAAAAATTATTTTAATACAAACACTCCCCTTAAAAAGTCTTCCTGTAAATGCTTCCTTATAAATAATTTTTATACTGAAAGCTAAGTATATGTAACAGTTTTAGTTATATTTTTTTGTTAAAGCACATTATAAATTTTAAACCAAAGATAGCAAAATGACAAATTACCAAAGCACTGTAGGATCACTTGCGTTTCGGCTCATATGATAGCACATGGAAACCAAAAATCCACAGTAAATTGAAAACATTATGTTTTGAGAAGGATTATTTGGCTCCTGCAATATAAAAAAAATTAAAGAGGTTAGGAAACATTAATTTACTACAAAAGTATATTTAAATATGTAATATATGACTTACAATCCAAAAATTCTTATACTATTTTGGCAGACAAAATAGCATATTTTTGTTTTACAAATGCATACAAGGTTATTTAAATAATAGTTTCCATAAAAAAGATATTAACTAAGTTCAATTAAATCAGTAGCTAAATATCAGATAAAATTTATGAATGTTAGACACTAATAAATCAGCACCTAAATTTTAGAAAATAGAAACATCTTAGAAGTACTATAAATGGAGACTTTGTTAGCTTTCACACTAATATTTGCACTTGGTGCAAAAGGTAAATCATCAAATGGAAAAGTACCAAAGTATCAATTTATCATATGTTATAAAACCAAATGATTTTTATCACATACTATTTTTCGTGCAATTTTTAGCATCCAAGAACCCCTTCTCCATTTACATTCACATTTAATTACCAGATTAAAATTCTTTCAACTTAATTTTTGAATTAAACAGAAAGGATAGAAAATCATAAATAACAATCATCAATTGCATATATCTTTTATAATAAGTAGCAATCAATTAAAATAATGATAAAATAAAACATCTTCTCTGTTATACATATATATAGATATGTATGCAAGATGTATATGATGAGATATCCCATTAAGTAGTGTACACCAATTATGTGATAGCAGAAATTGTTTGCTTTCGGTGAATAGCCATCAGAAATATTATACTGAGAATGAATTAAAGATGATACATTTCAAACGATCACACATTCAATTACATTGGAGATGAAAAATACTAATTTGTAGTCATACCAGAGTACATTGCATAACTAAAAACGGGAGCATGCAGTCACCTAAATGAGTGACCACAATTAGTAATAGTGTAGTCATACCAGCATAGAACTGAGTGAATCAAAAATAATAGTGGCAACCACCAAAAAAAAAAAAAAATCACACAAGAAAGAATCAAACAGATTGAGTCCAACTTTTTTATTGACATCACTGAGCTCCATAATAGTACGAGGGCTACATCACCAATCCACTTTCTGCTACAACCGCATCACACTTTCAATGCGCGCAAGAAATGAATCCTGCACTTTTCTTCTTATTACAGGTATTTTTTCAAACTTCTGCATACTTTTTATCACTTTTGCTTATTTTAACACCTTTTTCATGTTTTTATGAATAATATTTCACTAATTTTTCACTTTCTTTGTTGAGCTTACATAAAATTTCATTTTTAACTAACATCAAATTAAATAATTGCGATGAATTTAAATGAAATCTGTAGTTTTTCTAATAGAAAATCTGATAAATATTTTTTAATTGCATAAATTGAAAAATTGCAGCAACTTCATCATAATTGAAAATTGCAGTAAATTCATCATAATTTTAAAATATAATCCAATTTGAAAATATCTATCCCATACTTCTCTATGGGAGGAAATCTGTGTTTTGTCAAAAAATTTCTTCCAAAATTCTTCAGTGTTGTATTCATGGACGGACTGCTGGATTTAATGTATCAGAATAGGGAGCTAGCTCTCCGTATTATTTTGGAGCTCAGTAATTGACATATCTGTCACACAAAAATGGAACACTCTCAAATTAATCAACACCACATTAGATAAAAATCATGTTAATGGCAAAATTCTAAAAAATAAAGAGACATTATTCAGATGCAATGGCTATTTTTTAACAGAGGATATCACAGAAAAAGCTCTGTTCAGAAGTTGAACAACTGGTTTTAAACCCTTTCGTGGAAGATTACAAACTGCATGCAACAAATGGATTTTATCCAATCAAAGCCTCGAATTTTCAGAATGAATGCAGTTTAAACAAAATTGAGGGATTCGGTTTTCAAAAAACACTGGAAGAAATAATCTTGAATGTTATGGGCCAAATAGAAAGTTTAGAATTCGAATACATCAAAGAGAAATATTACTTGGGCATTGCCAAATGAAAAGAAATTGATGCATTACAAATAAAGATTTAATGAAAAGGAAAAAATAATAGCATTTTTAAAGATGAAAGTAGTAAAATAAAGTGAGAAAAATTTAGAATAAATTTAAGATAGGGAAATTATTCAAAATATGTTGTATACATATAACAGTAGATTTTAACTGTAAAAATCATAAATGTCATAATAATAATGTCTGTTATAATATTATAATAACAGCATTACATAAAACTAGGAAACATATACTTACTTTGAGTGCAAAATAGGCAAATCCATATAAAATGGCAACAGTCACCAAGCTTCTAACAAGACAATAAATAGCAGATGTCAAACTTGTAGTGGCTAAAGACAAAAATTTTATATGCTTATTAGTTAAAAGCAATAAATTTATAGAAACACTTTTAAATAATGCCTGGTCTTTAAAAACTGTTATTTAGACAAATACTTTTAGACAAATTATTTAATTTTCAGTTGAACAAAATTAAAAAACATTCACCAGATGGTGTAAGAATTTATTCTATAGACATACAATTAAAAGCATTGATTTGTGCAAAAATCTAGAAAGCATAATTTTAAAATTGAATTTAAACTACATGTATACATCAAACAAATTTTGTAATATTTAATCAGTTTAATAATTCAGAAATTTTACTTAATCCTCCAACATCTTTATGAGCAAAAAATGACTATGCACTACCAAGCAATAGTAAGTCAAACCAACTTAATCTGACAAAATCATACTTTCCTAATCAGTTATCACACTTATATGTAATTTTTTTTTTTTTTTTTTTTTTTTACAAATATTAAAAAATTTCATACAATACAAAGTCTCAAATTCAGAATTCTCCAAAATCCAGACATTTGGAAACTTTTTTTTTTCTTTTTTTTTTTGTTTGGAATGTCACTTTTTTCACTATCTTTTGTATTTCTCTCTATATATATTTTTAAATTTTTAATTAGGTCTCTTCTTGTTTTTGTTTTTATTATTCCCTAGCCAATTATTTTTCGATTATTCCTTACTTATTGCCCCCCCCCCCCCCCCCCCGCACACACCTGAAATTTCAGCAGGTAGCTGTATGCTGCCAAAGGCAGCGAGGACCCCCAAAATTTTATTTCAGATATTTAGATATATTAGAATTTCAACTCTGACCAATTGTTCCTGGAGAAAACCTATATAATAGGAAGAAAAAGCACCCTCTAGTGTTTAGACCTATATTGAATGATAGAGAATTGATTTATGTATCCAATTATATAACACTCTTTAAAATCATCCATTATTTTTCCTCCCCTCCTCCACCTCTAAATGATAACTTTGGCCTCCCTCTTTGTCAATCGTCATCTATGTTGGATTTTGATTGCACAACAGCAGAGTCAGATAAACAGTAAACAATCTAATTAAAATTCCAAGATCGGACTTCAGTGTTGCTACTAGCAAAAACTCAGCTCCAAAATTATTTCAGACATGACCGGGACAGTCACCGGTGTGTCGGGAGGATTTTGCATGTGTTCCGAGCCTTGGCAACAGTTGTGGAGAGTGCTGGTTGGCTAAGATTAAATAGCATGGTCTGTAGGAGGGAAAATTAATCTGGAGAATCGATCACTTCTAGGCTAAGGCGTTGTAAGTAAGAAAACACTGTTGTTGTTGCTTTTTTTTCTGGGAGGAGCCGAAGTGGGAGACGGGATTACCGATAAATAGGTTGGCTGTCTTCAGCAGATCATCGTCTTCCCAGAAAATCTTGCACAAGTCGGATATATGCTGATGATGCTAAAGGAAAATCTTAAAAAGTCTAGTTACCGAATGTCCCAGCTGAAAGAAAGGATGCAGCTTTTCTTCTAATTTCTGTTATTCTCTTAGATGTTCCACATAAAAATTATTAATAAGAATTCCTTTCCTGTTTTGTGGATGAAACTCATCGTAAAATCAAACTTAATTTCATGCTTCATCTCCTACTAAGCACTTCGACAATGACTACAAGCTTCAATAAATAAAATTAACTAACTCGTGATATTACTGATTACAGTAATGTACTCTTCTAGCTTCAGTTCTCATCAATTTATCAATGTATAAATCTACAGTGATAATATGAGAATGATACCCATGTATTAAATGTTTGTGCAAATTCTAATTATGAACTACAGCAACATTTTTTAAGAACATTATTTAATTTTCAAGAACTGTATAAACATTAAAAAAACATTTTGAGAATATTATTTAATTATCAAGAACTGCGTCGACATTAAAAACATTTTATGAACATTATTTAATTCCAATAACTAGAAGTGCAAGAGGATGTGCTGTAATGTATGAAATTATCTTTAACAATTTGAAGAAAAGGGTGGTGCGATTTTGAAATGTGTTTTACTGGGATCCCAATATAAATATATTTTAATGATTCAGTCCTCCTAATGAATTACATTTTGAATCATCCAAATAATGTTTTATTATTGAAGTCAACTTATATATTAAAGAAATCAATGGTGAGTTGTACCTTATTTTACTATTATTCTCTTTTTTTTTTTTTTTACATTTACTCAATTCAAATATAATTTAACTACTTAAAAAAGATTTAGATACATACCTTTGATTTTGCTGGGTGGAATAACGAGTATAATATTTTTCCTCTTGTTTAATGGAATCTTTAACGATGCATGCTAACTTAATTTTAAAGATTAAAGAAAATCATAAGATATTAACTTTGATAGATATCTCATTTATTTAAGAAAAATTTCCTTTCACTGGCTATTAATGATATGTGGGAGTGAGGTATTTGATTTTTCCAAATAGATTCTTCTCATTGCTATTTTAGTATACATTGCCTAGTCCCTAATATTAAGGACGGTAAACGTCTGTGTGTGTTTCTTTCTTTCTTTCTGTCTGTCTGTGCACTCCACCTTTGTACACGCAAAGGCTCCGGGACCAGGCGACGCACGGACGGCGGACGCGGACCGAAAAATTCGCAAAAAAGGCACGACGCTCAAGTTTCGATCGGGTCGGGATTCCGACCCGGACCCGGGGAGTTATTAATGAACAAAAGTGTTTTAATAACCGACCGAAACCGAACTGGAAAAAGAATCGAAAAAAAATTTCCGTTTTGATAATCGCAGACATCCAAATCGTCGCTTTTTAACGCATCATCGAATTAAAAAAAATGTACTGGAGGTATCGATCCGAAAATCGGGGTACACACGCGGCCGATTTTTGTCGTTCCAAAATGTCAAATTTTTTGAAATTCGGACCGTAACTTTTCTTTATTTCGGCCAAAAACTGACCAGACATCCAACATCGACCTCAGACGTAAAAAAAGGTTGCCGTAAAGAATGCAGGGTCGACAGATCCGAGATAGAATCGCCCCATTCCTTTTTGAAACAAGTGGAAATAATGACTCTACATTCGCGAAAATTTGCTAACACGTGTATAAAAAAATCGCGAATTCAACAAAAATAAATTCGTAAAAATCGACCAGTAATTTTTGAAGATATCAATTAAAACTCATTAATGACACGGCAAATGAATTTATTTCTATTCCGAAGAGACAGCTTCTTTTTTATTTCAACATTCAACGCAGACGAATCGTCTGTGGATAAGTCATTTCTGAAAGAGATAAAATAGTCACGTGACTTTCAACTGCGTTCTTTCAGAGGGGGGGGGGGGGGGGGGGGGGGGGGGGGCATTTCCGAATCTAAGGGGCGCATTAATTCCAAACTTTGACAGGGTGACTCAAAATGGATTCTGCTTTCAGAATATCTAAAAATTATTCTCATATCTTCATTAGGAGCCGATATATTATTTTATTGTGTAATTAATCATCGTTATTTGTATAATTAAAGCAAAAGAAAGATTTCTATTACAGTGCCGGCTAGATATTACGATTTTAAGAAGTAGGCCGCGTCTAAAAACTGCCATAACGAGTATCTTAAGTTTTTGTTTTAGAGTGGCAACCAGATATTATGATAGGGAAAAGCGGGCTTCGCCCATTATCGATTTTTTTTTTTTTTTTTTTTTTCAGTTTTAAGTTTTTCTACAGGTCCCTGTCTTTGAACAAGAAGTCCGGTAGTCTAAATAAGTTGTTTGACATCAGATTTTTTTTTTTTTTTTTTTTTTTTTTCCGGCAGTCTAATTCAGTTGTTTAAGGAAAAGCAGTGTCCTCCCCCCCCCCCCCCCCTTCAAGTTTTTTTATCTTAACTGTGGGGTTCTAGAGATTCGTTCAGTTCGAGGTTTATCTTATTCGAGGTTTATTTTTTCTATTTGCGCCACCTGGTGGCGGAAGGCGGAACTAACGTATGTTAGGAAAAAGCAGTCCCTAGTTCTTATCACCATGCTTATTCTTTCACTTACCTCATTTACATTTCATTAAAGTCATTTATAATACCTTATATAATATACTTTCATGATATAATATCCTTTTATTTAATTATTAAATATAATACAATACTTTAAATATATTAAAGATAATTACTTTTACAACTTACCTTTTATTTAATTTATCCTTAAGAAACATACTTGATAAATATCTTTCAGTGATATCTGTGATAAATGTTTTTATTAAAAATAACATTAAGTCACTTTTGATAAACTTTCTTTCAAACTACCGTTTCATATTTTATAATGTTTAAAGCCTTTTTACTTCACATTTCAATCCCTTGCTCACGACATTTCCGGATAGCATCGTATCGACACATCGACCGTATCTCTTGTTTATCTGAGTAGTTCTTCCGAACGCTCATAGATGGCGATGTGTTTCAACGCAGTCGTAGTTCGTTCCTTGCCTCGTGCCGATGTTGTCAGATTTGCATACGGCATTCGAGAAGCTGATAGAAGAAGCGATCGGACATGCGTGGAAGTTTCTCTTGTAGGGTTGTTGCAAGTATAAATAGTTCTGCCCATTGACATTCGTAGCTGGCTTGCATCCTTTTAGTTGTTTGTTTATTATCCTCGTGTAGCGTCTGGAGAAATGTGAAAGCTGTGGTTATGATCTTTCCGGTGTGATGTAATAGAATGGAGTCTCGTTTATAAAGCATTGGTTTAGTTTTACATATGAAGGGAATATAATTGTTCAGATTAATATTGTAGTGCTGTGTTTGATTTCTTTGGAACTCTGAGTATTTCGATATCTTTAACGATGATCGATAGTGGTCAAGCCTGATGGTTTTTCCCCGTATGTTTTAAAGATGAAATACGTGTGGTTAACCTGGCTGGATATCTTTCTCATCAAGGTGTTAACTTTGTGTTAGTCGACGTGCTCATCGTTCTAAAGTATCGCCATGGCTGCATAGAGATCTGATGTTGACGAACGGAGGAAGTGCTTGAATGCTTCAAGTAGTTTTCCTTTTCATGTAATGCTTTTCAAACTAAAGATGTGCTGGATACCTATTTGCCGTTTTTTTAATATTAGAACAGGTTTCATTTATTCGAGTTTTTCACAAGTCCACATAAAGTTAAAAATGAACGTTCTTGGCTTATTTACTTTGAGTTCCGGAATAATATGATTTGTGTATTTAATGAGGTTTGAGTTTACACGTCATGATGTCTGTTTATCGTTTATTTAAATGAGTTTATTTCTATTGTTAAGTAAGTGATTATATATATATATTTAAGTTTACTATATTTGCATTTTTACATGTGTTAAGTTTTGAATAAATATATTGATTGTTTTAAATATAGTTGTCTTTAATTCTAACCTTCATGGAATTCATACATTTACTTTAATAGTTAGTTTAGTTGGACATATATTTCATGTTAATATTTCATTCACATATATTTCATGGTGCCGCAGGCAGCAGGGACCCGAGCCGGAGGTTCGTTCAGTTAGAGGTTTATACTATTCTATGTGCAATTTAAGGGATTATCCGGTGCGTGCGTAGCATGGCCGGTATACGGTGCCGAAGGCAGCGGGGACCAGGTTCGGAACAACTG
Source organism: Maratus michaelseni (assembly GCA_963931845.1). NCBI lineage: Eukaryota > Metazoa > Arthropoda > Arachnida > Araneae > Salticidae > Maratus > Maratus michaelseni. Next base: position 63,524,698 of record OZ007594.1, read on the forward strand.
CTATACGGTGCCGCAGGCAGCGGGGACCCGAGCCGGAGGTTCGTTCAGTGACAGGTTTATACTATTCTATGTGCAATTTAAGGGATTATCCGGTGCGTGCGTAGCACAACCGGTGTGCCGTTTCCTGATTGGATGCCATGACTGCGCATGTGTTGAATAACTAGCTTAAATATCACTGCATGACTTGTCTGTTCTCTTCTTCTTTTTTGCTTATGTGGCAGCTGCATATCGTAGGATGTTTTGTTTTAGTTATTTTTAAATGTCTGTGCAAGTATGCCAGACTGTTTGTTAATTCTTATAATGTTAAAGTATGTTTAATAAATGTTATTTATTAATTTAAGCCATCCTCTTATTCAGAGTCAGTTTACTTTTACTTTACCATTTGAGCCTGGTGGATTAACCACCCAAATTCTTTAAGACCGGTTATGGGCCAAATGAAGTCTAAATTTAAAGAGTTTGTCCATTTTTGGTAATGTTTAAATATAATTTTTGACTCTGAGGTGTTGGCGTGAATTATCATAATGAGGTCATCTTTAATGGCAAAGATGGGGGGCCTCTTCCAGAGCTACAGTATTGATGTTTTGACAAGCAACAGCAGACAGCTAATTTGTTTTTATCTCCACCCTTTCCTTGTGAATGAACTTCAAGGCTGCTCCTTCCTGGTTTCTGACTAAGATAAACAAACTTGCATGGACTCTGGAACTGTAGTGTTTTCTTTCCCAGTGACTGATAAGGAGTTATGTTACTATGTTACAGGAATGTTGTTTACTTTGTGAACAGCTGTTAACTTGTAATGGAGTAAAGTTTGTGGTTTTTTTGGTGAAGTTATTATGGATTGATAAAACTTTTGCTGTTTGTTTTATTGGTGAAGTGTTTTTGCTTGTTAGTCTTCAGTGTTAAATGAATGTTTTTCATCTCATTTAGGAAAGTTATTTTTTCTGAGTAACATTGTTATCAAATAAATAATTTATTAATTTAAAGTTTTTTAATGTTAATAGTATACTGTGATATGTTATTTGTTATGAATTAATTGTTAGAATTTGTTTTTTTTAGAATTTTAAAATTTTAAATAGATTTAAAAAAAAAAAGAAAGATTTGTTAAAGTTGTTAATTGAAAGTTTTTAATTAAAGATTTTTATACTGAAATGGTTTGAATATAGAATTGTATTTTTAATAAAACAGTGAATAATTAATTTAATATGGATAATTAATAGTTAGTTAATTTAAATAGTGGTTGATTAAATTTGAGTAATTAATGGTTGATTAAATTTGAGTAATTAATGGTTGATTAAATTTGAGTAATTAATGGTTGATTAAATTTGAGTAATTAACGGTTGATTAAATTTGAGTAATTAATGAATTTTTTTTTGTACTTCATTTATTTTGTATATTTAATGTATGTATTGTTGTTAAATGGTTCTTTTTGAAGGGTTAGTGGGTTTTAATATTGTTGAATGGTTTATTAATATTGTATTGAGATATGCATATTTAATTATCCCCATGAGCTTATAGGATGGAGTTTGCTATCCAAAAACTTAACAGTAGCAATTATGCTACTTGGGCAGAGGAAATACAGGTGTATATGATGGATCGTGGAGTTTGGCAATTTGTAGAAAAACCAGACCTTGAAATACCTAAAGATTTAACTGGAAAGGAACTTCGTGACTTTGAATTGTGTAGGGATAGGGCATATACCTCAATTTATTTAAATATTGAGAAACCATATCGTAGTATAATAAGTGACACTAAAAATGCTGGGGATGCATGGAGGAAATTAAGGGAGCGTTACCAGCCAACGTCTCGCAGTAGGATTGTGAGTTTATTGGACAAATTTTTCTCATTGAGGTTTGGCACAGGGGATGACATTAGTATTTATGCAGCTAACCTTAAAAAGGTAGTTAATGAATTGGCAGATGCAAAACATGTAATGGAAGAAATGTACCAGTCTTTTCAACTTATCCGGTTTTTGCCATCCAAATTTTCAGGGATTGTTCAGTCAATTTATAGATGGGATGACAAAACATTTACTTTTGACAATGTATTAAAAGAGTTGTTGGTTGAGGAGGATAGGTTAAGACAGTGTAACATTGACCTTGAACGTGTAGATGCATCTGCTTATAAAGTCAAAATTAATAAACAAGGAAATAGGAATAATAGCAATTTTAAATTTAATAAACAGAAAGACATTAAGTGTTTCCATTGTTCTAAATTGGGCCATTTTGCTTCTAATTGCCCAGAAAAGAAGCCAAATTCTGGTAAATTTCAGGTTAAGAAGTTTAAACCAAAGGGAAATTTTAACAGAGACAATTCAAGTTATATTGTAGAGGCTAACTACAGTCAAGGTAGTAATGGTCCTGATGATTTGTCTTGGGTTGTGGATTCTGCTGCTTCTTCTCATTTTTGCCGAAATAAAAATTTGTTTGTTGAGCTTAGGCCAGTAGTAGATACAACAGTATCAGTCGCTATCGGTGAAGAGTCTTGCTCAGTTGAGGGAATTGGCAAAGTGGAATTTTTGGTAAATATAAAAGGTACCCAGAAGAAAATAACATTGAACAATGTTCTTTATTCACCTAGATTGAGGAGAAATTTATTTGCAGGATGTGCCATAGATAAAAAAGGAGGGAAATTTGTTGGCAAGAATGGAAAGATTTTCGTGTATAATAATAAAGGAAAATTGGACTTCTTTGCAAAAAGAGAAAATGGTTTATATTTTCTTAGACCAAAATACCCCGGTGTTATCAGAGAGCATGTAAATTTAACTCAGTCTAAGGAATCAAATCTTGAGATTTGGCATAAGAAATATTGTCATATCAACACAAATTATATAGTTGATACCAGTAAAAATAATGTAGTTCGTGGGTTACCTAAACTGAAAAATCAGGAATTAAATTGTGAACCTTGTCGTTTGGCAAAGACACGAAGAGTAAGTTTTAAGCCATTGCCGGGAAACCGAACACGTGGGCCTCTTGAATTTGTTTTTACCGATGTGTGTGGCCCAATACCAGTACCTTCAATTGGGGGATCACAGTACTTTGTCTCTTTCATAGACGATTTTTCTAAAAAGGCTGCCGTTTTCCCAATTAAACATAAAGATGAGGTCTTTGATACTTTTGTTCGATTTAAAAACAGAGCAGAAAGGTTCATTGGAAAGAAAATTAAGGCCATAAAGTCAGATAATGGAAAGGAATACTGCAATTACAAATTTAAACAGCTTACTGAAAAAGAGGGAATAGATCATCAGAAGACGAACCGGTACACGCCGTAACAAAACGGGGTTGCTGAGAGATTTAATAGCACTATAAATAATGGGATTCGAACAATGTTGAAGGATAGTGGTTTAGAAGAAAAATTTTGGGCTGAGGCAGCTGTCTGTTTCACATATGTTTGGAATAGAGTTGTCCATCAAGGCCAATTAAAGACGCCATTTGAATTATACGGTGGGAGACTTCCTTCTGTGAGTCATTTAAAACCGTTTGGATGCACTGCATTTATAGGGATTCCCAAGCAACTGCGAAAAAAATTTGATATGCGTGCAACTAAAGGTATCATGGTTGGCTATGCAGGACAGACAAAGGGATACAGAATTTATAATCCTGAAAGGGGTGTTGTCGAGGAAACTTTAAATGTGAATTTCAATGAGAGAGAAATGTACAGTGGTCGCATCCTGGGCACCATGGACTGTAATTCTGAGAATGGGAAAGTTTTGTCAGGAGTTGAAAATCGTTATATTGATAATGAAGAATCTGATTCTGAATCTAAATTTGATCAGATTATACCACAAAACTCTATAAAGTTACAAAGCACTCCCAAAAAGGAAGCTGAAGTAAGTTCCGAAACTGAAGAGTCAGGAGATGAACACCCAGACCGGGATGTGAATGAAACTGAAAAAACCCTTTGTGAAGCTATTAAATGGGTCCGAGAAGCCATTATGAGAAAAGATAAGTCCCGCAATGATATATATTATGGTGTGGAGGGTTCCAATACTAAACTTCGATCTTATAGAGATGTTGAGAATTACTGTAAAGCCAGAAATATTGATTATCGAAAGGAATTTTTTAGTTTTAGAAACAAAGATGATTATTCGGGTTTAGAACCACGTCCCAAAACTGAACACTATGAAGCTAACATAACTGAAGTAGAAATACCATCTTCTTATTTTGAAGCTATGCGTTCTCCTTTTAGAAAAGAATGGTCTAAGGCGATGGATGATGAAATAACAACCATGAAGGAAAGGCAAGTATGGGAACTTGTCCCCAAACCTAAAGAAGAGAAAGTTTTAGGTAACCGCTGGGTATATTCCATTAAACGTAATGAGAAAGGCGAGATTGCTCGTTATAGAGCTAGGCTTGTAGCACAAGGCTTTAAGCAGGAAAAAGGGATATCTTACGAGGAAGTATATAGCCCAGTAGTTGATTTTTCCCTTATTAGATTATTTTTTAGTATACTAGTCTGTTTTTTCGGTTGGATTCATCATCAAATTGACATAAACTGTGTATATTTATATGCGAATTTATCTGAAAGAGTCTTTATGAGTCAGCCTTTGGGCTATGTCAGTGAGAAGTCTGAGTATGTTTGCCGCCTGAAAAAGGCAATTTACGGCCTTAAACAAAGTGGTCGTGAATGGTATTTTGAGCTTCGTAATGCACTTGAAGGATTAAATTTTAAGAAATTAAAATGGGCAAATTGCATTTTTATATTTAAAAGAAAGGTTCTATTATTGTTGTATGTGGACGATATTATCATTTTTGGACAAACAGAAACATTGGTTTCTGAAGTCATAGATCTCTTAAAATCTAAGTTTGATCTTAAATTGTTAGGACGCACTAAGAAACTCCTAGGTGTAGAGTTTGAAGAGAGGGACTGTAAACTTTTCATTCATCAAAAGAGTTACATTGAAAAGGTTTACAATATGTTTAAAGAGTATAAACCTCCAATTACATCTCTCCCAATTTCTAAAGGAGTTGTGTATTCAAAGTTAGATTGTCCAAAAGATGATATAGAACTAAATGAAATGCAAGGTATCCCATATCGCAGCCTTGTTGGATGTCTCGCTTTTATAGCTAACAGGACTAGACCTGACATTTGTTTTGCAATAAACCTTTTCTCACAATTTCAGGAAAACCCTGGGCCTACTCATTGGAACGGGTTAGTTAAGCTACTTGGTTATTTGTATACAACCAGAGAAAGAAAGCTTGACTTATCTAAGATTGATAACCTTAGTGTCACATGTTATAGTGATGCAGATTATGCCACTAATCGTGATGATAGGAAGAGTATGGGGGGTTTTGTGTTGTTTATTGGTCAGTCACCTGTTTCTTGGAAGACTTTCAAACAAAAGTCTGTTGCCCTTTCCACAATGGAAGCTGAGTTTACTGCACTTACTGAGGCTGCAAAAGAAATCACTTGGGTTAGACATATACTTCTAGAGTGTTTTGAAATGGGGTTATTTGGGAATGAAATAACACAATATGAACTTTGTTGTGATAATAAATCTGCTATTGACTTTTGCAAGTCACCAATTGAAAATGCTAGGTCAAAGCATATTGACGTTAAATTGCATTTTCTAAGAGATTTGGTGTCTGAAAAGCTATTTAATTTATCTTATGTAAGAAGTACAGATAATCTTGCAGATATTTTCACAAAAGCTCTAGTTAAAATGTCTGTTAATGATTTCATTTCCAGACTATTTATATAAGTGTAATAAAATTTTATGGCATATTTTTGAAATTTTAAAGTATTATACTCTGAGGTTATGATATAATTGTAATGTTTTAGGTATATCTCCTGGTGTCTCATTTGATATTTTTGAATTGTAAAGATTTTTTTTTTTACATGTAATCTCTTGATGCTTTTATGCCACATATTAAAAGGGTTTTTTTTTTTGAATGACTTGTTTTATATGTATCCTTAAATGGGATGATTGTTGTAAGCAGTCTTGGCTTTTGGATCAGGAGCGGATTTGACGGTTTTTGTTGCAAGTTTTTTTTAAAATTTAAGAGTTCTTTTGCAATTTCGTAATGCTTGTTTTTTTAAGGAAAATTTGTTATATTAAATATTAAGGGGGGCATGTCTTGTTAGACATTTGTGTTTTTTTTTCTTGGGATTTCAGTGATCGCGAGAGGGGGGCCTTATGTTGTGAAAACCTTAATGTGGAAGCTTAGCTTCCCCATATTTGTTGTTTTTCCTTTTAGGTCTCGCGCCACTGAAATATTCTACTTTAAGTGCTTCTATCGCGATCGTACGTACGACGATACGCGATCTCTTAGCGTAAACAAAAACACATGTTTTTCTTGCTCCCACATATGCATTGCGTCATTGCCAGGTGCCGTTTCCTGATTGGATGCCATGACTGCGCATGTGTTGAATAACTAGCTTAAATATCACTGCATGACTTGTCTGTTCTCTTCTTCTTTTTTGCTTATGTGGCAGCTGCATATCGTACGATGTTTTGTTTTAGTTATTTTTAAATGTCTGTGCAAGTATGCCAGACTGTTTGTTAATTCTTATAATGTTAAAGTATGTTTAATAAATGTTATTTATTAATTTAAGCCATCCTCTTATTCAGAGTCAGTTTACTTTTACTTTACCATTTGAGCCCGGTGGATTAACCACCCAAATTCTTTAAGAGGCCTGCTGGCGGGCGAAGCCAGCTAGTCCCTAATATTAAGGACGGTAAACGTCTGTGTGTGTTTCTTTCTTTCTTACTGTCTGTCTGTGCACTCCACCTTTGTACCGCAAAGGCTCCGGGACCAGGCGACGCACGGACGGCGGACGCGGACCGAAAAATTCGCAAAAAAGGCGCGACGCTCAAGTTTCGATCGGGTCGGGATTCCGACCCGGACCCGGGGAGTTATTAATGAGCGAAAGTGTTTTAATTACTGACCGAAACCGAACTGGAAAAAGAATCGAAAAAAATTTCCATTTTGATAATCGCAGACATCCAAATCGTCGCTTTATAACGCATCATCGAATTTTAAAAAAAACATACCGGAGGTATCGATCCGAAAATCGGGGTACACACGCGGCCGATTTTTGTCGTTCCAAAACGTCAAATTTTTTGAAATTCGGACCGTAACTTTTCTTTATTTCGGCCAAAAACTGACGAGACATCCAACATTGACCCCAGACGTAAAAAAAGGTTGCCATAAAGAATGCAGGGTCAACAGATCCGAGATCAAATCGCCCCACTCCTTTTTGAAACAAGTGGAAATAATGACTCTACATTCGCGAAAATTTGCTAACACGTGTATAAAAAAATCGCGAATTCAACAAAAAAAAAATTCGTAAAAATCGATCAGTAATTTTTGAAGATATCAATTAAAACTCATTAATGACACGGCAAATGAATTTATTTCTATTCCGAAGAGACAGCTTCTTTTTTATTTCAACATTCAACGCAGACGAATCGTCTGTGGATAAGTCATTTCTGAAAGAGATAAAATAGTCACGTGACTTTCAACTGCGTTCTTTCAGAGGAGGGGGCCCATTTCCGAATCTAAGGGGCGCATTAATTCCAAACTTTGACAGGGCGACTCAAAATGGTTTCTGCTTTCAGAATATCTAAAAATTATTCTCATATCTTCATTAGGAGCCGATATATTATTTTATTGTGTAATTAATCATCGTTATTTGTATAATTAAAGCAAAAGAAAGATTTCTATGACAGTGCCGGCTCGATATTACGATTTTAAGAAGTAGGCCGCGTCTAAAAACTGCCATAACGAGTATCTTAAGTTTTTGTTTTAGAGTGGCAACCAGATATTATGATAGGGAAAAGCGGGCTTCGCCCGTTATCGATTTTTTTTTTTTTTTTTCAGTTTTAAGTTTTCCTACAGGTCCCTGTCTTTGAACAAGAAGTCCGGTAGTCTAAATAAGTTGTTTGACATCAGATTTTTTTTTTTTCCGGCAGTCTAATTCAGTTGTTTAAGGAAAAGCAGTGTCCTCCCCCCCCCCCCCTTCAAGTTTTTTTATCTTAACTGTGGGGTTCTAGAGATTCGTTCAGTTCGAGGTTTATCTTATTCGAGGTTTATTTTTTCTTGCACCACCTGGTGGCGGAAGGCGGAACTAACGTATACTGCAGCGCGTGCGCAGCACGACTGCTATACGGTGCCGCAGGCAGCGGGGACCCGAGCCGGAGGTTCGTTCAGTTAGAGGTTTATACTATTCTATGTGCAATTTAAGGGATTATCCGGTGCATGCATAGCACGGCCGGTATACGGTGCTGAAGGCAGCGGGGACCAGGTTCGGAACAACTGCTATACGGTGCCGCAGGCAGCGGGGACCCGAGCCGGAGGTTCGTCTAGTGACATGTTTATACTATTCTATGTGCAATTTAAGGGATTATCCGGTGCGTGCGTAGCACGACCGGTATACGGTGCCGAAGGCAGTGGGGACCAGGGTCGGAACGACTGCTATACGGTGCCGCAGGCAGCGGGGACCCGAGCCGGAGGTTCGTTCAGTGACAGGTTTATACTATTCTATGTGCAATTTAAGGGATTATCCGGTGCCGAAGGCAGCGGGGACCAGGGTCGGAGATTAGTTCAGTTAGAGGTTTATACTATTCGATGTGCAAATTAAGGGATTATGCAAATTGTGGGATTATCCGGTGTCGAAGGCAGCGAGGACCCGGGTCGGAGGTTCGTTCGGTTCGAGGGGGATGCGAGCCGGAGAATACGAAAGTTTCGAGGCACCGATGTAAATTAGGGGTCCGCTGGCGGGCGAAGCCAGCTAGTGTTTATATTAATTATCTTTCAAATTCGTTAATTATTTTATCACTTCCTTCCAAGTTATTTTTATGCTATTATCAGTCAATGTTCTACTATAAATCCTAATTTGTGACATATATATTGTTAGTATATTTTCACAAGCAAAACACAAAGTTCATTATGCCAATACATTTACACAAATTTTGATAAATCTAAGTAACTGAATAAAAATAATACCTGTTCCTCCAAATATATGAATATCTATCTGCTCAATCAGGTACATAAGGAATGTGTTAACTTGAGGTAATAAACCTAAACTGAAGATAACAGGGAAAAACAACACAAAAACTGTAAAAGAAAAGAAGAAAGAAATTAGAATCCTCAATACAGGTTACACCAGGTTATATAGTTATATGTTATACCAGGTTTATACCCAGGTTTCACAAAAATAAAAATAGTATTATAGTTTTAACAGATGACAAATAATTTATAATTAAAGAGTCCTGAATATAACACTAGAATTATGGAGTCTATCAATTTAATAAGTTTCTGATTTTATGCTTAAAAATTCCAAAAATATAAATATATTTTTTTAAATAATTATGCACTGATTTTTAATGATATTACTATGCAAAAATATATACCATAACATATTTTCTCTGCCAGCATTCTATTTTCACATTTTTGTATAGTATATACCTATTTTTTTCAGATCTCTGTCAGATTGATGGGTTAATTAATTTACAATTATCGCTGGGGAACAATAAATATTACAAAATAATAATAATAATAAAAATACAGTAAACCAAAGACTATTGAATCATTAATGATTATGCAAACTAACATGTAAGTTTTCAACAGCAAACCAAACAAAAAAGGGCTACTACTCAGTTCAAAACACAAATTGGTAAAAATAGAAAGCAATGTCAGACATGTCTCTGAAACAGTCACATTTTATGATGACAAAATTTGAAGTGTATGGTGTTTAATCAAATGGCTAGAAAATATGTGAAAGAAAGATGGTCTAGATGACCTTTACAGCAAATTTTATTGGATTTCCATCAATGCTTAGATTTTGTATAAAGACACCACTAAAATTTATCAAGAAGAGCTAGGTAGTGACTATGGTGACCATGTTGATACTGTTTCAAATTTGTTGTTTAGCTTACCAAATCCCAATGTACAGGTATATGTCAAATCTGATTATGTAAAAAAAAAAAAAAAAGAAAGAAGAGAGATGTAATATGTGCATTACATGTAACAACTATGTGTGCAGAAAATGTACATTTAAAATGGAATTTATATGTAAAAAATGTGCTAAATTACATTATTGTAATTAATGTACAGATGCAATGCACGCAGACTCCTTGCCAGTAGGGGAATCCCAATGAGACTGAAAGACCTTTTACTCTTTGAGGCAAATAAGCAAATATTAGGGCCCTTAAAAGTTTGCACCGCGACCTGTATTGAGCCTTCACACTTATAGAGAGAGACCCACAGCGAGATTTAAAGATTATTATTTTTTTTTTCTTTTACTTTTCATTTTTAGAGCCCCAAACATGGTTTTTGTGATTGTGCCATTAATAGAGAAGGTTAGTCCTGTCTGTTTATAAAATTCTGTACATTTAAGATAAAGTGTCTTAAAGTTATCATGAAACTATGCATTTTATTGTACTCGTTAAAACGACAGATTTTAATAAAAAGTAGGTATAAAATCAATGGCTGTATATGTTGTCTTAAGTCAGATTAAAATGAGGGGTGAGATATGTTGAAAGCTTAGTTAAAAGGAGTGCAAAAATGGTTATAAATGAGTAAAAAATTTAAATGTCATAAGCTGATTATTTTTATTATTATTATTATTATTTGTAAAATTTTTAACTAATAATTTTTTAATCACCAGTATTTTAGTTAGAATTAGTCTATAACTATATCCAGAACAATTCCATAAGTAATATCATCCCAATAGCAGAGTTTTCTGTGTCAATCTACCAAAATTTATCTGTGACCCAAAAAGCCAATTATCATAAGAAACAACAGTATAGTAACCAATAATATAGGCAAAATTTGCTTTTACGATGAAAATATAATAAAAAGATAATAAATACAATAAATTTAGAGTATTAAAGTATATTTTAGCATTTATTAAATTCATTTATTTTAGCATTTATTCAAGTCCATTAAAAAAAGTGCAAAATTATCTTTTTCTACCTATCTTATCAATTGTTTTAATATTATTGTGGCATACAAGGACTTATTTAATGAACATAATGGTAGCTTATTTATCAATTTCTTGTTTTTCAAAATAAAAGGGAAAAAATTTCCAGCTGGTATGGGAAAAAATTGCATACTTTCATAAAAATATAACTTCAATCAGGCTTCAACAAAGACATATGGTAAAATAAGAGCCAAAAATTTATATGTCATAAGCTTATTATTATTATTATTATTTGTAAAATTTCCAACAAATATATTTTTTTTTATCACCAATATTGTAATTAGAATTAATCTATATACAGAACAATTCCATAAGTAATATCATTCCAATAGCAGAGTATTCTGTGTCAATCTACAGCAAACCAAAATTTATCTGTGACCCAAATAATCAATTATCATAAGAAATAACAGTGCAGTAACCAATAATATAGGCAAAATTTTGAATTTACGATGATAATATAATAAATATAATTAATCTAAAGTATTAAAGTATATTTTAACTTTTTTTTTTTTTTTTTTTTTTTAACTCAGCATTTCTTTTTAAGCTGTTAGATTAATCTGCAAAGTCTAAAATAATCTGCAGCACCTGCTGCCATGCTGCGCAGTTTCTGTTACTAGGAAAACACCGTGAAAACTCAAAGCCAGTTGAACTTACTTTTCAGTGATAACATTACATCTTATTTTATTTATTTTGAAAAATGCTAAATTAATGTACTAGGATAAAAATTATAAAATAGCTTAAAAAAATATATAAAAGAGCATACTTACCAACAGCAATATCTTTGGCTTTAATGATAAGGTCACTGGAAAGTAGAACAATTCCATACAAAGTGACTGGAGGCAATGTTAGCCTGTAATCAATGCTCGTCTGGAATAGATTCAGCAACAGGCAACACAAACAAAAATACACAGGACGGCTGTACAAAATTACCCTATTGTATCCCTATGAGGGGAAAACATACTGACTAAATAACAAATATATTTTAAAATGCGACAATAAATAAAGCATTTTAATTAGGCTGTATCATCAGGCTTAGAATAACTTTTCTGATTTATCCAACTTTTAAAAAATGGCAAAAAAAAAAAAAAAAAAAAAAAAAAAAACTATGCAACCAGTTTTTAAAAAATGTCAAAATTTTACACTTACATGAGTTGGGGATGCAGCATCTGGTTGAACACTCTGAAAATAAAAGAATGTTTAAATTAAGACATGAGATTAGCAAGATGTTTCATAAAACATACATAATAAAGTTATTACAAAAATGAATGTCTAAATAAGTTAGCAACTATTTTAATTGTATACAAAAATAATTATGTCAATAATAACCAACAATTTTGCTAATTCAAAACTAAAATTACAATTAACAGCAAAATTTCATCTCAAAATAAGAATAACTAGTAAATATAATAAGTATTTAATAAATATATAAAATAATAGAGTGCTTCAATAGGAAATGTGATGTCATAAAAATCTTATTAAAGTATAATTATCATTTATAAACTTTTTATAATTTTCTTGAACTAATAACAATAGGTATTTTGCAGATTTCAACTTTAAAATAGGGATGCACCAAATACCAGCTCCTTCTGGATATCTTGCTTATTCGGCACTCAAACAGGATATTTGGTCTGGCTGAATATTTCAATATCTGGTTGCCGAATAGCGACTCATTCTTTAAATAATATTTTTAACATTATCAGAAAAATTAGTGTGAAATGAATTCACTTCTTTACAATATTATCCCATTAAAACAATGTTAACAAAAATTAAATACTCATATATTTTCACCGAAATGAAATTAATTATAGGATTTATATATAAATTAAAATATAATATTTAAAACATGGCAACTAACTATTTATAAAAAAATTTTATTAAAGGGATCAGAAGTGATGTTAGACAGCGAAAAAAGAATCAAGGTAAGCTGTTACTAAATAAAAAACATAATTTAATATAATTTAAGGCCATTTTTTTTAAGTTGTTTTGCCTAAGATTTATAATATACTTATTAAAAAATATAATTCTCCTATAAATGACATAAAATACTACTTAAATTTAGTAAACCGAGCAGACTGACCTTGAGCAATGTATACTGGCAACTTGCAATGATAAAACAAAATATAAAGCTCCATATATCTTCAAACAAATTTCTTGATAAACTAAGAGCACCAAGAGCAGCTACCAGCACTGCCAACACAACAGAAATGACATTCTCTGTCACTGTTAAGTTCCTATATTAAAAGATAATATATATTAAGAGATAAAAATTAATCTCAGTTTATTTTAACATTTTATCGTTCGCACAAGCCCAGTTAAAAATTATTTCATCTAAATGCTCATATCTCATTAAATATTCAATATATTCATTTACTGATTTTTTTTTTCAGTATTATCTTTATACTGTAGTTTGACAAATTTTCGGAAAGTGACGCTAATTTTGTTAAAAATCTTTGCATGTTATAAACAAAACACTTTTGAATTTTTTACAAAAATGTATACAAATATTCATGCTCTTCTTACATAAATACATATAAATGTTGTACAGAGCACACATAGTCATTTGCTACAGTGACATACCATTTCGTATTTTTGATGTTACTTCGGATTGCAAATGTTATTAGTTTTATTCAACTTATTGTTGGCTTCCTCGAGACTCAATCATCACTGAGAAATATTAAGTAAAACATGTTTTCTACAAGGATGATTCGTCAAGCATTTATGTAGATATTTGGCAAAAAGTTTGAAATAAAAATTTTCCGGTCACTATCCTTAATTTACTGACATGAGTATAGAATTTCATTATAAAATGTACTTTAAATTTATCAATTTCTCAACAAAAAAAAAAAAATTCTTTTTTCTTTATAAATATAAAATATATAATGAGGTTTCTGATCTTACATTTTTTGAATACCTGGTTTGCAAGATTGAATGTTTAAGGTAGGGGTAATCATAAATTTCACACTAAAAATAATAGGCTGAAATGTTTTCCAAATTTCTGTACAACAGATAAAAAGTTTGTAAAATTTGCTTCAAATATTTTTACTGTAAAGCTAACTTTATTTTTTCAAGAGCAATATTGATAGACTGTTATCTGAAGTTAAGAGTTTTCAAATACTGAAATAAACCTAGATGAAATCCTACATTGTTACACTCACATTATTTACATCTCATAATTTAAGTATGCTGTGTTAAAACAATTAAACTTACATTACTTTGTAAAATCTTAATCAAAAGTGTTTACAGCAATGAAGGCATACTTGAGATCCTTTCACATGACACCTATTAAAAAGTCTTGCCCTAAACCAGTGTTTCTCAACTTTTTCTGATCAGCTGCACCTCATTTCTTGATTTTATTAAAAACTAACACACCTACTGGAGTTGTCCAGGATCGACCCCAGTCAAATTTTATTTTGATGTAAAAATAAAATTTTAAAAACTCTTAACAAATTATTGTTTTATAATAAAGGGAAATAATTATGTCATAAAGCTTCAGCGATAAAAGGTTGGCATAGAAATGAAATGATTTTCTCTTTTCATTCGCTATGCAAAATAAAAATAATAATTTTTTGAAAATAAATTATTAAAAATGTGTTTGGAAAAAAAATAATAATATTAACCTGAAAAATTCGACTGTGATAAGGTCACATGACAAAATTACTTAATTCTTCATTACAAAGGAACACCGTCGTCATAACAGGCTTAATGCCAATAAAAGGTTACTGTAGGAACCCAACACCAGAAAAATACCTCTTTGTAACTTCATTTTGGTTGTCAAAAATTTCTTCTTTCTTGAAGTTTTTAAAAATTTAAATAAAAATATAAATTACTAAAAATTATATATTAATGATTCCTGGAGGTTTTTACCATACAGCGATATAAAATATAACATTGGATAGCTAAGGTATCAAGTGGAAATCGGTTGATAAAAAATAAAGTCATCTATGCTAATAAAAAAAAGTTGTGTGTGTGTCTGCGTGCGATGGCTAGCGAAATCTACCACACGTGAAAGTCTAAAAATTTGGGTGTGGATAGTCCAAAGCAGGTCCTGGGGCTCGCATTTTTATGAGACCCGGGCCGCCTGGGGCCCCTTTAAGATTTTTGCCCTAAATTGTTAATAACTTGCCCCATTTTTATCCGATCCTCTTTGTTTTGGGGCATTTTCTCCATTTAGCTTTTCCCCCATTTCTATGCTCCAGTTAATACCCAGGCCCCCAGAATTTTATTTTGATGTAAAAATAAAATTACATGCCTGTTGAAGTTTTTGTTTCCTAAACTGTTAATAGCTTTAAATGGCACTACAAAGGATGTGAATTTCTTTTCAATTTGCTAAACAGCATACAACCAACAGTGTGAAAAATGTGTCCAGACCGGGGATCGAACTCAGATACCTTGGTATAGCGCATTAAGTGCTTTACCAATTAAACATAATTGGTACAGCACTAACTTGCCGCTTTTAATCTGATTTTCTTAGTTTTTAGGTTTTTTTTCTCCATTTCATTTCTACTTTCCAATTAGAGCCCTGACTAACAAAACTATCAGCTGGCCCCTTTTGGGTCCCCTACTATAATACCCTTAAAAAATTTTCAATTCACTAGCTTTTTTTTCTAACACCTTCTTAGTACTTCCAGTTACTACATAAACAACAAAAAAAAAAAATTTCAGAGATTTAGCCCCCTGGGCCCCTTTAAGTTTTTGTTCCCTAAATTGTTAATACCATGCCCCCTTTTAATCCGATCTTCGTTTTTGGGGCCTTTTTTCCATTTAGTTATTTCCCCATTTCTACATTCCAGCTAGGACCATTCATCTTAGGGCTCTGCTCAAAACTATCAGTGGCCCCTTTTGGACCCCCTACTATATCTAACTTAAAAATCATCCGATTCACTAGCTTTTTTGTTTTAACAACTTCTTAGGACTTCCAGCTACTAAATGACAAAAAAAAATTATCGGAAAAGACACAAGCCCCCTGAGACCCTTTACGTTTTTGTGCCATAAATTTTTAATAACTTGCCTCCTTTTTATCCAATCTGCTTTGTTTTTGGGGCTCCTTTCTCCATTTAGTTTATTCCTCCATTTCTAGTTAAGACCCTGGCCCCCTGGGATCCGGTACAGGGCCTCTTGAAGTTTTTGTTGCCTAAAATGTTAATAACTTGCCCCCTTTTAATTCAATCTTCCTCATTTTTGGGGCCTTTTCTCTATTTAGTTATTCTCCCATTTCTACATTCCAGTTAGGATTCTGACCCCCTGGGGACCTTGAAATTTTTGTGTGCCATACATTTTCCATCCCCCCCTCCTAATTATGTCACCATCTCAATGCACAACTTTAAAGTTGAGTTTTGGACCACCACCCTCATATTTGTATTGGGGACCCTTTTTAAGCATTTCTTTAAAATTTTATTCTGATGATTAATTTATACCCTGTACTTAATTTTGACTAATTATATATCTAAAGCAGTAAGTACTAGGACCTTTTATGATGTTTTCCTCTTAGGGTCCTGCTCAAAACTATCAGTTGGTCCCTTTTAGGTCCCCTATTATAGTTTCCTTAAAAATCATCCGATTTGCTAGCTTTTTTTTTTCTAACAACTTTGAAGGGCTTCCAGCTACTAACTGCATGACAAAAAAATTTCTCGGACTTCAGATGCCACCACTTTTGAATATTAATCTTCTTGGGGCTCTTGGTGAAGCTTCTTTAAAAATGATCTGATTCTCTTGCAATTTTCATTAACGTAGTTCTAGAGTACTTCAGCTACCTTATAAACTACTAAACATTTCCTTAGACTCCCCCCCCCCCCCCCGACTACCACCTTTTTAAAAAAATATTAATCTTCTTTTTCGGCATAAACTTACGTTTACTCATTACAGCCGTAAATTAAAAATAGTGTTATCGTTAAAGATAAGTGGTAAGTTTAGAGATAAGAGGGGGGATTTCATCCGTAAATTAAATATTGCATTAATGATAAAAGAAATTTGTTAAATTCACAGGGGGGGGGGGGGGGGGGGGGTTCTATAGACTTGATTTCAGTAGGATTTGGGTCATTCAACTTGAAATCAAAAACTTATGCCGGGTGGATCAGCTAGTTTTTGATAAAAGGAAAAATCTTTTTTTTCTTTAATCACAAAATTTGAAAATCTATGTACGAATTCCAAATAAACGTTTTTGAAAAGAAAACAAAATTTAATATTGGTCTAAAAGGCTGAATTTGGATTCTGTTATAAGTGGATAAAAATCGTTAGTGAACTTGGAAAATCGAGAAAAAAAGAAGAAGGGTGGGATATACGTGAATTTTCCCTTCAATATAAAGTTTCTCAAAAACTCCAAAATTTCAGCCTCAGGTGCATTCGGACTTGTCTCCATCTAACCAGAACCAAATTTTCAAAACTCCACATGCAATAAATTGCCCTAGTCATCACAAACAAACAAACAAACAGACAAAGGACATACAGACAAACTTTCTTTTATTAATATAGATTCCGCAGAACACATTTTTTACTTTAAATTAATAGAATATATGAGTAAGTGTTGTGTTTATTACAGAATAAATATAATAAATATAAGAAGATGATTAATTAATAACATTAGGACTTATTCAGTTAATAAAAATTTCCTAAAAGTTATCCATTTTTAAACTGACATTTGAATTTGTTAGTGTCATTTTCTGCATTACACTTGATTTGGATTTGATACAATTGAAATTTATAAAACCAAATATTTAAAGTTTTTTAAATATATGTGCTAAACTTGTAAAATATTTGAGTCAATATGTACATAACTGTTATCAAAGCTTCATCTGGTCAACTATGGAGAGTTTAAAGGTGGTCTCAAATCATTAGTAATTAATTAGTATTCAAATACTGAATATTAAAAAAATTGTAGCACAGAACATTTCGTGTGGTCAAAATTCCAAAGTATATATAAAAATACAGCATCTTCCCACTTTTGTTTTTATAAGAAATAGCCTCTAATATACTACTTATTTACTAGCTGACCCACACAGCGTTGTCCAGGCCCGAGATAATAATTTTTTTTTTTAAATCAAGTTTTTATTATTTTATATCTTTAACCCAATTTTGTAGGAAATTATATTTTAAAATGAGAAATTCATGAAAAAATATTGATGTTTAATGGCAAAAGCACTCATTTTCTTGTTCTTTTTGCCCGAACTCTTTGAAATATTTATTGGTGATAAATAAAACGGTTTTACAGCCAGTGTAAAAATTTTGTGAAAAAATATTGTTATCTAGTTGTAAAAGAAATATTTTCTTCTCGCTTTTTTGTTTGTTTGTTAGTTTTCGCATCGGTTCCTTTAACATAGCAATAAAAATATAGTTCTCATCTTTCAAACTCTTTGAAAAGAGTATAATATCAGCATTACTTCACATTAGCAATAGTTACGCTCATTTTAGCACGTTTAAACACGTTGCTGCATCCTAAAATCTCTTAGTGAAGTGAGGGAATCACTAATTGAATTTTCTCGAACATGTGACCTAGCCCAACAGTCTTCTCGTGCCCGAAAACCATTGGATGCCAAATTTAGTGTAAATTGAGCCGCTTTTTAGATCTTGACCCACAATGACCCAGAAATGACCCACTAATCGAATTTTCTCTGACATGTGACCTAGCCCAATGATTTTATCGTGCTTGAAACTCGTAGGACACAAAATTTAATCAAAATCGTTAGAGCCGTTTTTTTTTATAAAATTAATTTGACCCACGTTGACTCAAATATGACCCACTAATCGAAAGTTCTCGAACATGTGACCCAGCCCAATAGTCTTCTCGTGCCCGAAAATGGTCGGATACCAAATTTAGTCAAAATCGTTTGAACCGTTTTTTAGATACAATTAGCTTGACCATGACTCAAAATGACCCACTAATTGAATTTTCTCGAACATGGGACCCAGCCCATTGGTTTTCTGGGGCCCCAAAACGGTAGGATACAAAATTTCGTCAAAATCGTTAGAGCCGTTTTTAAGATAAATTTGCATATATATATATATATATATATGTAAGATATCGATACGCCTCTGTATAACGGGCGCACCTCGATATAACGAACGCACATCGATCCCTCTGTAACGACAGACGGTCGATCGCCGCTATCACACATTCCAGTAATCGGTATAACGTCGTTGATGTAGTCGTGCGAATGTAAAAGAAATCAGCAAGCATTTTCCTGGGAACTAGCGTTTATTCCTTTGTAATTACAAGTCTCTCTTTAAGCTAGGCCCAGGGGACAGTTTGAAGAGTCTTTTACCGGGGAAACATCGTCTTATCGTTCATATTTCGGCGAATTGCCGGACTTACAACGGCAAGGATGCCGTCGCACTTCGAAGAATACTGGCCGTAGTTTTTGTGGAGAGTGATTAGAGTCAAAAGCCATGCAAAAAACACGCGGAACACGTTATATACGGCCAGACTACCGCCAGAGACCGCTCTACAAATCATGAAATGATGTACTTTAATTGGCTAATTAGCTTTTGATTCATATCTGGGTAAGCAGCCCAGATAATTAACATGCAAGATTTAACCACCGGGAGAAGAGAGATGCGCTACCGTCAGCACTTTTAATCTTAACGAGGATTCAAAATTGATATCTGTTCGTAATAAATGTATCGTAAGGAAAGTTAAGTTACAGGGGCAACTAGAAATGAAGGCAAAACTTTAAAATTTTGACACGCGATTTAGGGATTTTAAACTTTGAATTTTTATATTTTAGTTTCTGATTTGGAATGGGTTTAACTAACTATCCTTTCATATCAATCCACATTCGTTCACATTCAAAATTCTTTCATACTTTTTCACATTCATTTCACATCCCCCCCCCTTTAAAAATGAGCACCACAGTACTTGTCAGCAAGGGCTGTGGGGCTCAACCCCATAAGTTAAACTCATTTTAAAATAGGCTATCGATTTTTTTTTTTTTTTTTTTTCCTACGGAATTCTAATTAGACTCTCAAACTGCTTGGGCTTACTTTTACATAAAATACTGGTACTATTTGATGATATACACTGAAGATAAAACATATGACATATACTGTAAACAAAACACACAGCTGCAGCAAAAAAAAATTTAAACATTTCTCGCGAGAACATTATGTGCTATTTTTTGAAAGTCTATTAGCACATTGCAAAAGTTTTTGTTAACCAACATGTCCTGTGTGAATTGTTCTTGGGTGTTGGTTCATCAGGAAAGGTAAACATTGCACCTTTCTTTAAACATACAATACAATAAAAACTAAATAATATGATACTTGAAAACAGAAATATAATATGGCAATTACTTATATTATTTACAAAACACAAACAATTAAAATATGCACTTAACTTATAAAAATATTTAAACATGATATAAACACTTATTCAAAACATTAAATTTCAAAATATAGTATAAAATATACTTCAAATATACTGTAAATATAGGACAAAACAATTACTACAAATGCAATAAAAACAACACAAACACGAAAATGTCATATGAGCAGTTATAAGCTCTGTTACTACTCCAAATTATCTATTTATAAGCATATTTGGGCTTATAGAACATTCTAGTGGGAATTAATCTCAGGAGAAAAAAAAAGATTGAACTGGAAAACTTTGTAAAAATAGGAAATTCTAACCAAAAAAATAAAAAAAACTTAGGCTATCCTTTCCACCATGCTCAGTGAGACATGGATTTCTAAACTCTGAGGTGATTATCATCCAAAAAATGTGTCTCTTGCACAAGGAAAAAGGAAAAGTGGATGCCCGATAATCACTTACAGAGGGAAAGCGAAGCAGTTTTGCCAAATTCTCCATTCTACATGGAAAGAGAAAATGGGAAAACAGTTCGACTATAGACGGGAGGCCACGGAGCGGAGGACCCCTAACGTGTTCCTAGTTTTGTCATTGTATAAGTAATAAAAAAAATAAAAAGGTTAGCAGTACTTTAAAACTGCTCCGCCAACTTCACCGCTGGGTTTTAAATTAACATCCAGCTGGGTCCTCATCCAAACACTAAAATGATAGAGGGACGATAGGAAAGCAAAAATAAAAAATTGAAAGATGAAAGAAATAGACGGGGGTTATTCATGGTAGAGTTTTAAATTTTGAGGAGGGTTATAGAATCTCAACTTGGAGGCGTGCACTATTTCAGAATTTCTCTTAAAATGTATACTGGGTTTATCAATTTCAAAACTTACATCAGATAGTTGTTTTAAGATAGTATATGGTCCAGAATATGGTGGAGTCAATTTACGTGTATTAGGATAGTGGAATTCTTCATACATTACAATGTCACCAACTTTAAACTTTACAGGAAGAAAACGAGCATCGTAATGGATTTTATTTTTTTCATGGTAAGCTATTGTTCTTTCCTTAGCTAATTTTCTAGCTTCTTCAACAGGAGGGTAATAATCATTATCTGGCAAAAGAGGATCATAAGGTAATTTTCCTAACAGCAAATAACTAGGTGGAAATTGAGTTACAGAATGTGGAGTAGCATTATATTGATACAATACTTCATCTAAAAATTTTGTCCAAGGTAATTTAGTTGGTGATGAATTTACAATACATTTTAATCTGGTGACAATAGTTTGATTTAAACGCTCAATTTTCCCATTCGTTTCCGGGTGATGACTGGAGGTTAATCGGTGTTTGATATTATAATTACGAAGAAAACGTTTAAATCTAGAAGCTGTAAATGCTCCATTTCTATCAGTAAGTATTTTTTCTGGTACTTGAGTTTGAAATAATTGTTTCAAAATGTTTGTATAAGTTTCAGTTGTTACACTTTTTGATGCGAAACCCCACACATAGCGAGTTGCATGGTCTATGACCAAATGCAGATATTTCTTTGCCGAATTATAATGATTAAATCCGCCAACAGAGTCCAATGCCAAGCATTCAAAAGGTATATCCGTTGGGGGCATGAGCTGCAACAAACCAAATCTTTTTTGCCTACTTTTTTTGTTGATTTGGCAGGTATGACAATGTTTAACAAAATTTTCAATATCTTTATTAAGATTAGGCCAATAATATTGATTTGTAATTAAATTTATCATCTTATAAATTCCAGGATGTCCAAAATCTGTGTGGGCTTTTTCCAAGAGGGGTAAACGTAAAGCCATGGGGACGACAATCTTATACAAACTTTTCTTTTTAATCGCAATAACATCATTAATTTCAACATATTTTTTACCATCTACCTTGACATTCTCTTTTTTCTGATTTTCTCTGATATCGTTCAAGTTGAGTAAATGTGTATGATGTGGGGGGTCTTCTGAAACAGGTAATCTAGACAGCATATCAGCCTCTACATTAGTGGAGCCCTTTTTATATTTAATATCATAGTCAAACATACTCAATTTAAGGGACCAGCGGAAAAGACGTCCTCTTAAGTTTTTAACATTTTTGAGCCAAGTGAGAGCCGCATGGTCTGTATGAATGACAAATTTTTGACCGTGTAAATAATGGTAAAATTTATCTAGAGCATCCACAATTGCCAAACATTCGAGTTCAGTAATTGCATAATTTTTTTCATAGTCGCGAAGATTTCTAGAATGATATGCTATGGGGTGCAAAATACCATTTTCATCAGCCTGTTTCACAACACATCCCACTCCAAGACTTGATGCATCTACAAATAAATTACAAGGTGTTTTGGGATCAAACAATCTTAAGATAGGTTTTTGAATTAGAGCTGCTTTTAATTTTTCAAAAGAATTTTGACAGTCCTGGTCCCATACATAGGGAACATTTTTCTTTAACAAATTATTAAGAGGATATCTAACCTCAGCATATTTATGAATGAATTTATTATAAACATTAATAGATCCCAAAAAGCGTTGTAACTCTTTAACATTGGTTGGTGGTTTTAACCTCTTGATAGTTTCAATATTTGGGTTATCGGGTGTAATACAACCATTCGACACTTCATATCCAAGAAAATTGTTTTCTTAACAAAATTACATTTAGACAGCTTTAATTTAAGATTTTCCTGGACACAAATATCAAAAATGATTTCCAAATGATGGTAATGTTCTTCTTCATTTTGTGAGAATACAATAATATCATCAAAATAACTGCATGCAAAGTCAATTTTATATTTATTTAGGATTCTTCGAAGGATACGGTTGAAATTTGCAGGCGCATTTTTCAAGCCGAAGGCGAGACGCTTCCACTCAAATAAGCCAAACGTTGTGGCAAAAGCTAATTTTTCAGTATCTTTAGGGTGGATAGGTATATGCCAATATCCACTTGCTAAATCGAGAGTGGAAAACACCTTAGCTTGCACCAGTTTGTCCAATAAAGTGTCGATTCGGGGTAAGGGTTCTGCATCTGTTTTGGTTATGGCATTTAATTTTCGGAAATCGACACACAACCGAGTTTTCTTTCCTTCTTCACGTTTATAAACTAAGGTTACAGGTGAAGAATAAGGGGAATGACTTTCTTTAATGATACCGGCTTTTAACAAATTTTGAACTTGTTCTCTAATTTCTTCTTCTTCCTTAGGGGAAGTACGATAAGCTCTAAGTGAAATTGGTAAGTCGGAAGTTAAATGTATTCTCTGGGGTTCCATGTTGACACATCCTACATCATATTTATCTTTGGCAAAAATACCGACATATTTGGCTAAGAGAGTAGGCAGTTTGTTAGGTGCAGACTGAACTTGGATAGGTTCAGTGGCGTTTACAAACTCCGGCTCATAATTTTCACCAAATATCCCTGCATTTTCCTTTTCTGAGACATCTTCATTAGTTTCTGACACGTGCAAGGAATTAACGGTTGGAATATTTCGTAATTGGTTCAGGAGAGGCACTCTGGTTATTTTGGAAAATTTGCATCTTAACACAATCAATATTTAACTGGAAACTTTGGCAATGGTTAAGTCCAATAAGGGTATAGGGTAATTTATTATCAATAACATAAAGATCAACATATTTGGATATGCGGCCAATTTTCAAATTAACACGACATTTTTCCTGCAAGGTGAGAATGCCTTGTGTTTGAGCGACCGATAGACCTTTACGAATTTTGGAAGTGTTTAATTGGAATTTTTGGACTAAATGTAATGGAATGACACTTAACGAGCTTCCTGAGTCGATCAAACATGGTATTGAGTTTTCCGGTATCCTTAGAGTAGTAATTTGACGTTTCTTTGGATCCTTTTCTTTTTTCTATGTACCCGGGTACTATTAATTGTCATATATTACTACTTGGGTTTGCAGAAAAATCACTTTGTGTCTGATTTGGATTTTGGATTTGAATGTTTGGGTGTTGGGTTAGAGAAGAGGCCTCTAAAGATTGCTTTCGAAAAGGACAATCTCGTACCCAATGGTAAGCATTTGGAATATTAAGATTAAGGCATACACGGCATGGCGATGGTGGCAATGTAGCCTGGTAGTGTATATTTGGTCTGGGAGGAGACGGTTGAAATGGTCTCACATTTTGGAAAGTTCTTTGAGGGTTAGTCACATTTGGGCGATTCTGGGGGTTTTGATAAGGGTATCTATAATTCCAGGATCGCATTGGAAAATTCTGCTCAGGGGTATTAGGGCGATATGGTCGCCATTGTCTGAACTGATTTTGGGGAGTTGGGTCTGGTTTATTTTCAGGACTCTTGCCTGCTTCTTCAAGCTTAGTAAGTTTAAAAACTAATTCTCTCCATTCTGTGGCAGTTTTAGGGGCATTAGTCACAATAAGTCTCTGCATCGAAATTGGCAAACCTTCGGATAACCCTTCTAGAATGAATTTGTTATCTAAACCCAGATTACGACCCATTTTAGTTTTCTTTTGGTAGTACTCGTTGAGGTCATCACCTGACCTATACCGAATACTAGCAAAGTCGCTTAGTGATAGTGTATCTGGGGTAGAAAAATTTTCATGGAATAGTAAAACAAACTCATTCCAGTGCAAAACATTAAGACAGTTGTTAATGTATAGGGTAAGGGCACTATCTTTTAAAAATTTCTGGATGTTTCTTATCTTCCAAACATCATCTTTTTTGGATTCAATACATACAGCCTCAAAATAAGCAAGCCAGGAAGCAAAGATCATCTTTGTTTCCGGTGAAAATGGGATAATTTCCGGATCTTTCGTTGTTTTTTCCCCACTATTTGCTGCATAGCTACCTACAGCGGCCTTTTTTATTGACTCTAATTCAGGGGTTGGGGCCTGATTTTTAACAGGTTGTTGGCTCTCTTGACTGATAGCTCCATTTATATTTACAGGGGAACTTTCTTTAAAAGGGTTTCTACTTTCATCAACTTCTGTGTTTTTTTCTTTTAAAGATTCGTCACCTTCACCCACTTGAGTGGATTTGTCTTCTGCACTCATTTTTATTACTTATTTTTACAATCTCATTAAACAAAATATAAAAAAAAAAAAAAATATTTTTACTAGAAAAAATCTTTTTTTTTTTTTTTTTTTTTTTTTTTTTTTAAATTTGCCCTCTTTTTTTTTTCTTTTTTTTTTTCTTAATTTTTCATTAAATCCCGCTTAAATTTCCAAAATAATAAACAAAAATAATCTGCTTCATTTAATCACTTAAGTTGTAACATAGAGATAATAATAAAATAATAATAATAATAATAATAATAATAGTATTTTTCATAAAAATAACACTTAAAAAATAATAAAATTTCAAATTGTTTTTCTTTAATTGTTTTTCTCTCTTACTGCTTCAAAAAATAAAAATAGAAAGTTTCTGTCCGCTTTTAAATTCTTCTTAAAAAATAACAAAATCGAACATACCTATTTCTTCTTTTTCTTTTAAATCCATTTGATTGCACAGAATACTCACGTGAAAAAAAGAAAAAAAAAATATCAACATTAAAACGAAACCAAAACAGAAAGCATCAACCAAACAACGGACTCTTGAAAGGGAGAAAAAAAGAACATTCCTCCTTCTGCCAGGAGATCGTTGACCTTGAATTTTCCACAAACCATCTGTGAACCATCCCTTTCGCTGGATAGTAGGTCATTTGAGATAACTATTGAAAGTGTATGAACAAAACTGTTTTTCTTTTGGAGTGAAGCGCTGAAGAAAAATTGTTTATTTTAAGTAGGCAACGAAATAAAATGTTTATCCGAGATTTGATAGCTTAATGAGGAAGCAGGAGCTCTTTTATTAACGGATTGTAGATATTTATTTCTTTATTTTGGACACACACTTTTTCTTTTCAGTTAAACACACTAGTCTTCTGTTATTTTCTTTTAAAGGCCCGGTGATTAAAAATAGTCTTTTTATGGTTGGTTCGATTACGATGTTTCTTATTAATGAATAGTTATTTAAAAGAAAGGATTTTCCCATGGCAGGTATTTAATCCAAGCAGACTCACTGTAAGATATCGATACGCCTCTGTATAACGGGCGCACCTCGATATAACGAACGCACATCGATCCCTCTGTAACGACAGACGGTCGATCGCCGCTATCACACATTCCAGTAATCGGTATAACGTCGTTGATGTAGTCGTGCGAATGTAAAAGAAATCAGCAAGCATTTTCCTGGGAACTAGCGTTTATTCCTTTGTAATTACAAGTCTCTCTTTAAGCTAGGCCCAGGGGACAGTTTGAAGAGTCTTTTACCGGGGAAACATCGTCTTATCGTTCATATTTCGGCGAATTGCCGGACTTACAACGGCAAGGATGCCGTCGCACTTCGAAGAATACTGGCCGTAGTTTTTGTGGAGAGTGATTAGAGTCAAAAGCCATGCAAAAAACACGCGGAACACGTTATATACGGCCAGACTACCGCCAGAGACCGCTCTACAAATCATGAAATGATGTACTTTAATTGGCTAATTAGCTTTTGATTCATATCTGGGTAAGCAGCCCAGATAATTAACATGCAAGATTTAACCACCGGGAGAAGAGAGATGCGCTACCGTCAGCACTTTTAATCTTAACGAGGATTCAAAATTGATATCTGTTCGTAATAAATGTATCGTAAGGAAAGTTAAGTTACAGGGGCAACTAGAAATGAAGGCAAAACTTTAAAATTTTGACACGCGATTTAGGGATTTTAAACTTTGAATTTTTATATTTTAGTTTCTGATTTGGAATGGGTTTAACTAACTATCCTTTCATATCAATCCACATTCGTTCACATTCAAAATTCTTTCATACTTTTTCACATTCATTTCATATATATATATAACCACACACAAGATTTGCTCGTATTAGAATATATGATGTAAAGAAGAAAGTGTTGCACGATTGCGCTCATATAAATAATTGAGGTAAAATTAGGAGAAATTGCATATTTTTCATCAAAAACTACGAATAATACGAACTTTGAGCTTGAGTAGGTCATATAAATCCAAACAAAATGCAAAAACTATTGTTGAAATCATACAGGATAAAACTTCTAATATTAAAAAGTGAAATAATTAAGTCAGTATAACACAATCGAATTTTTGTCTTATTTCATGGGCCAAAAACATGGCTTATGGACCGTGATTCTTTCAATCGGTTATAAATATAACTGTATCCAAGCTCTCTTTAAAATTTTACAAAAAAATATGCATATTTAGTAGTGAAAACGTGAGTTCTTAAAAAAAAAAAAAAAATGCTTTCAATGCAATGGCCATATTATGCCATCCATTTTCAATCAACCCTTTTCAATTTTCCTCAGCTAAACACGTTTCCTGTTTCTGAGGGTAGAAGCCTTCAAAAAAAGTTGAAGCATGGGCAAAGAGACGATTTTCGTGTGGAAAAGAGAGTGTGAATTTGACAGAATGCACTTTTTGCTTTAAATATATAGATCTTTTCCTACAGGTTAAAGCTGAAGAAATTTACTTGAACTGTCCTAAACAAAACTTTTTACTCAATAAACCCCAACATCTTTGAATAGGAAATGTAATATCAATTAAACTACTGTAAAATTACTACTATTATTATTATTAACAGAAAAGTCAAATTTTCTATTAACAAAAATTACCTGTCCAGCAGGGCTAACAAGGCAAGTCTGTCAAATCTGATCTTTATGTATTTAAATGGAAGCACCCAAAACCGGTAGTAATGCTTTGGTTTTGGAGGACGCATGTGGGTGATGTCTGAAAAATGAATTCTAGCACATGCTATGTCTGTATCAGTGCCAGCTGGTGAACTTGCAGCAGGAGATAGATTAGAGAGTGTAGGTGGAAGTCCAGACGTATTGGGTCGAAATCCCAGAGCAGCAATATCACAACAGAAGCGGTTTCTGGCATGGTTTAAGGGCATAGAACTGTTATCTGACCGAATGACTCCGGTATTACCAGGAGTTGAAGGACGAGCGAAACTCAGTGGCACTGAACTGTTCTGAAAGTCCTGAGCAGAGAACAAGGAACTTGGCACTTTGTTGCTCTGTAAAGCTGTAGAGGGGCTGTCTAAGATCACAGTAGAATGAGAACTTGACGAGGAGTGAGATGCATTTTCCCTATAAGAAAACAATAAAGAATGATCACTAACTGCTTTTATGTTTGTTTGTTTCTTTATAAATAAAGTCACTGTTAATGGGATTTTAACATTCATTTATGCCTAAACTAACTATAGCGAGATTTAGGGATCGGAGAACTTATACCAGGAAAAATTAATGAAGTGATGATTCTCTCGAAAAATACTCCGATTGAATCCAAACCTGAAAATTCAATTTTGAAAATAGTACAAGTTAACTATCCCAAAATCTCTCTATATGGCGTAATCTCAAGTGACAGTAACATTGCGTTGTGAAATAAGTTAAATTAAAAAGGTTAAAATTTAATGTTGGAATAATTAGAATATAAGTTGAAAGCTTAAAAGTTGATCCATCTGAAATCGGTGAAATGTAAATTAAGAAAATAAATAACTCACCAAATAGATGACACACATAGATTTATTTGAAGCAGAAAGAGCACTCACAAAATATTAATATGCAAAGAACTTCAATTGATTATATTAATTCACATTCTTTCTTCTTTCACAATAATTCTTACCAGATAATTTTTAATAATTTTAAATCATGAGAATACATTCAAAATGTATGATGTTCAGTCCCTTTAGATTAATTTAAATTGTTATTCGTTTAAATAAGTTTATTGTTTCAAAAATTAATGTTCGTCATTAAGGATGTTCTTGAAGATTAAAAAAAGTCTCTCAGAAAAATGGCAGATTCTTTTACACGGTGCTCTCAGTTGTCGATGAACATAATTATTTATACTTGAAGTGAAATGCTATTGTTATATATGGATAAATTCAAGAAATGGAGTTCATTGTTGGAATAGTAACATATAGAATATGAACGTTTTTCTTCTATCACGCTTGCATCTATCTGATGAGAAATCACTCAGGGATGTACGAAAATTCACGGACTGGCTCTCCGAACACGCTGAAGAATGTAGGTGGGTCTAGATGTCAAAGTAGATTGGCTAGCATCTAATTCTGCTGGTTCAATTTAATACATCGTAAATACTCTTCAATAAATTAGAGATAGCTAATAAATAGCTCAAGATGTCGAAAAGAGATGGTAACACTGCTCCGTAGCATCTAAAAATCTTAGTATGTCTATCTCTCGAGAAAATCACAACACATTTCCACCCACTAAGTGAATAACTTCATCCAGTGCTGGAACAAGCTCAACTGCCGCCAGGCCAGAGGCCCGACAGCTCAAAAAAAACGTTGTTAGTCGATCAAACGAATCTGGCGAAGTGATTCTCCTTCAAAACTCAAAGTACGATCTCTCTCTGAGAATTTAAAATCTCCGCCAATCAGAAAAGAGCATCTCCTAACGGTTCCGAATCTAACTGTCGCGCTCGTGACACCACCTGATGGATTTTTTGAAGAAGCTCACCCACGCGGTCAAAGTCAAATATTAACTGTTGACGACACGTCATTGCGAATGTTCTATGAGCTTCTATCTGTCACCTTGAATCGGACTGATAATGACCTTGCCTCACGTGAGTCACTGACCCAGATACAAATGCGCGGGAACTAAGAAATAATGCCTGCTTGTTTACCCGAAACATCCAAATGCTCATCAATGGCGTCTGATCGCAAATCTCGACGAAATTCAAAACAGAAAAAACGAAAGTAATTAAAAATCTATAACTGCCAAACTAATGGATGAAAACAAATGAAATTTTAGCAATCTAAATAAAATTAAAATTTCTTTCCACCAGATATGTTTTTGAAAGTAAAATATTTAAATTAAGAAATTTTGAAAAATGATTATTGGACTTAGAAATTTTGAAATGAAATATGGAAAAGTTCACGATTCTGAAAGAATTTGCCTGAATTAAAATAAATGAATTTGAACTTTCTGAAAAGAATAAAATTAACAATTAACCAATTTTTTAATCAATATTATTAAAAGGGAAATACACTATATTTTGGAATAATTTATTTTAGACTGTATATTATTTAAAAGTTAGAAAAAGTAAGTTATAAATATTTCTTTTTTAGATCATTTGAAATGAAGTTTAATTAATATTGCAAAGTGAATAAAATGTAAATTAAATTGAATGAATAAATATCCTAAAACATATGTAATGGAAAGATTCTGAAATTAATTTATATTTTCACCAAAAGTAAACAATTTAAAAAGAATGTTTGATTTAAAATGCAAAAATGAAATTTAGCTTAATTAATTTAATGAATTTAATTAAATTGAAGAATAAATTAAAGTTAAATGTAAAATACTGAATAAATTAAGAGTTAAATTTTTAAATCATAACATTTTACCTCCAGAAAATGGAAAAAAAAAAAGAGAAAAAAAAAATTTTAAGCCAAAGGGATGAGAAAAAAAAAAAATGAACTGAACATCTTACCAACACAAAATCTGCATCACATTGATTCATCAGTAGAAATTGTAATTGCATCAATTGTAGATATAACTCTACATACATAAAATAAAATACAGCAAAATGAACGAAAATGTGAATCAAAATCAAAACCTACAACATGTATTTTATAAATACAATTTTAAACCATTCATCTCCCTGAGATTTGTTTGCCGAGTCGTTACAAATAGAATCAGCAGTATGATTACATTCAAAAAACAATAAGTAGATATATATATGAGAGATAAAAATTATATACACAATGCCAACAAATTCAAAATTCAAAAGTAAATGATTGATTATATAAACACAGATTCAAATACATTAACAACATGAAACATAAGGATAAATAAGAATACTAATTTATACATAGGAGTATGAAAACTATTGCACAAAACATTTTAATTGTATTGCAGGTATTTCTATTGCAGTTATTATCCAAACATAATTTTAAGAAAACATTGAAAAAAAATTATCTGAGATATCCAATGTGCGAACCCAAAAAAAAATGTAATTTATATACAATATAACATTCCTCAAATGAAGTAACCTCTCAAAAGCAAGTAAAAATATATTGCACAGATTTTAACAAAATAAAACAGTTTCAAAATAACAGGATGTAAAAATTGCTGCTGGTATGTGATGCTGAGACAAATAACCATCATACTTCATACAATCATCATATTTGCAAAATCTACAAATTCTAAATTGAGAAAAGCGTGAGCACACCTCAACTGAAAAAGTAGTAGTGTCCGAAAGATTTAATTAATCTTAAAAGTTATTTATTAGTAGAACTTCAAAAGAAGTCTAGGACACATCAAATTTACAAATAAAAATTTTCCCATAAATTATGCAACAGTTGCACCTTGAAGGATTTGTCAGAAGGGCAGATTTGTGTAATTTTAACCCCAAACTAGCTGAATTTCCCTTCCGTGTGTGCTCACTGTAAACTTTAGGAAAAAAAAACAAGAAAAAACTTAGAGCAATTGCTCCATCGTATTCTTATAAAACAATCTCTCACTGAACCATGTAGGTATGCGCATTTAATAGAGATTTAAAAAATTTCTTAATCCTCTTTCTCATTTCTTTTAATTTATTTTGATATATTTCTTTATATATCAATTATCTTTAAATATACAAATTTGTCTCAAAATTTTCCTCATATTATTTTTTATTTCTTTCTCTCTACTATCATGTTGTTACTTGTAGAAATAAATAAATTTTCGGATCCATTAATAATACAAAAAAAATTACATCACACCAATCAGCTAATCTCTGAAGCAAATGTATAGAATTCAAACAAAATAATTTCCCTTGAAGAATGGCAAGATAAAATAAATATAAGAACTGAATGTAGTGACATTTTGTGATAATAAAATTTAAATATATAACAAACAATAGTAAATTTTTGATGTAGTTAGCCATATTTCTAAGTAAATGTTAAATAAGTTGATGAATGTTCGTGAAGAATTATAGTTCATAAAATTAGTCGTCAATTCAGATTGAACACACCTGACATCACCCTGGCCAGTAGTGCATCAGGTGATATGAACAAAATAAATGACCAAAGAAAGTATATATAGTCACCACACTATTGCACCAGTAAAATTTAAAATATATATATATATAAATAGTTGTAGATATAACATATTGCAAAAGAAAAATATATACAAATAAGTACCATTCTAAAGGAAATAAATCTATCCAAAAACTAACACAAATACTAATACCCTGCGTGAATGAGTTTCGTTACATTCACCTTAATTTCTCTGCCTGTCTGATCATTGATATGTTTTATCAAATAATTATCACCCCTGAATGCTCCAATGATTCTATATGGACCAGAGTTTTTAGGTTTAAAAGTTGTTGAAGGTATTAAATTTTTAAGATATACAGTATCACCAATGGATAGTTTTGGAGGAGAGCGACCTTTCAGAAATTTTTCATTCAAGCTAAAATATTTTTGTTCATTTTGCTTGACAAAATTTCTAGTGGTCTTGATATGCTCTTGCAGTTGTTGAAAATATACAGGGGGATCCTGTACAGACCGTGGAGGTAAAAAGCTATCCATAGGTAAATTAACATCTCTACCTAAAAATAATTGAGCTGGAGTGAAATTAGTTACTGCATGTTTACTGCTGTTATAATGAAGAACATAAAATTTTAGCCTGTCTGACCATTCTATAACATTATCTGAGAGCGAGGCAACCGACTCTTTAAGAGAGCGATGAATCCTCTCCAAAAGACCATTTGATCTCGGAAAATAAATTGAAGAATTTCTTTGCTTAATATTAAGAGTTTTTAGGAATTGATCAAACAAATCAGATTTGAAGTTTTTCGCATTATCTGATAAAATAAATTTAGGTATACCATATCTAGAAAAATAAGAATTTAGAGCTTTAATGATGGATGGAGAAGTTACATTGGTTAAAGGTACTGCTTCTAGAAAGCGTGAATAATGATCAACAATAGTAAGAATGAAAAATTTCCCATCATGAGATCTTGGAAGCTTTCCCACTATGTCAATCGCTATCATCTCACCAGGGGCTAAATCACTCTTAGGAATGAATGCGGGTTTGGTATTAGTCTGTTTACTCTTATGCGGTAAACATTTATCACAACTATTGACAAAATTCTGAACATCTTGCACCATCCCATTCCAAAAATAATTCTTTTGCACCATATCCATAGTCTTAGCAATTTCAAAATGTGCTTGATGAGCTAAAGCAATACAACTGTTGACTAAAGTTTTGGGAATAACTATTTTCTTACTTCTATTTACATTGCCTGGTTTTTTCTTAGCAAACATTATTAAATCATTATCTGGGTTAATAGAATAGTTAGGATTAGTTTTTTCTTTAGCAATTATTTTATCTCTGATGTCTTTAAGTTTAGTATCATTTAATTGTTCTTTAAGAATATTTTCAGTAGTTAAGGAATTATTAGTAGGTATGAAAATATTTAATGAATTTACATAAGCATTTGGATTATCAGATCTATCAATGACACGTGAAAGAAAATCAGCTGGATTTTTGAAACCTGGAATATGCTCAACCCTGTAGTTAAAACCTTGTAGATACATACACCATTTAGTTATAATTTCAGTCTGCTTCTCTAGATTAAGATGATAAGTTAGAGCTTTTGCATCAGTTAAGATTTTAAATTGTCTACCATAGAGAAATTCATGAAAATGTTTGATCGAAGCATAAATGGCATAAAATTCTCGTTTAATTGAAGGATATTTTGATTCTGCAGGATTTAGTTGTTTCGAAAAAAATTCAATAGGATAAAATTTATTGTCATGAACTTGCATAAGAATTCCACATATAGCTTGCATTGAGGCATCTGTAACTAAACAAACCTCCTTACTATCGTCGAAGTTCTTAACAGTAGGACTATTTAATAATATACTTTGAATTTTAAGAAAGGAATCATTACACTCTTTACTCCAATTAAATTTTGTACTCTTTTTTGTGAGATTAACTATGGGATGAACAATTTCAGCAAAATTAAAAATGAGGTGTCTAAAATAGTTAACCATACCTAGAAAACTCTGTACTTGTTTAACATTCGTGGGAACGGGAAATTTGTTGATTTTGTTAACATTATCAGTTGCTGGGGAATGACCATTGGCATGTAATTTAAAACCAAGGTAAGTAATTTCTTCTTTGCAAATCTGAAGCTTGGCTGGGTCTAAAGTTAAATTAAATTCTCTCAACCTATCGAATACTTTCTGCAGCCAATCCAACATTTCCTCAAGAGTATCTGCAGCCACAATGATATCGTCCAAAAAATATTGAACATGTTGTCCTTTAAGAGGATGTAAGCAGTTATTTATCACTGTGTGGAAATAGCTAGTTGAATTCACAAGTCCAAAAGGCATTCTGGTAGGGGCAAAATTCCCAAATTCAGTAGCAAATGCTAATTTAGACCTATCTTTCTTATTTAAAAGAATTTGAAAAAATGCAGCTTTGAGATCAAGAACAGTATAGTATTTTTTACCTGCAATGTTTTGCATAATATCGTTGATTCTGGGTAAGCATATTTTATAAGGTTCAGTAATTGCATTTAAAAGTCTATAATCTATAACCATTCTGAATTTAAGTTTGGATGGATCATCAGTTGGAAGAGATTTCTTTTTCACAAAAATGACTGGAAAACAATAATTTGAAGATGAATTTTCAATTATGCCTGCTTCTAAAAGTGAAGCAATCTCCTGTCTGGCAAAGTCCTTAGCAATTCTCGGAATAGGGTAAGGTTTTGTTTGTAAAGCAAAATCATGAAGCAAATTAAATTCAGGAACAACATTATCTGTGCACCCTAAGGTTTGATATGACGTAGAAAATACTGCAGAGTTTTTCATTAAAATATTCAATACACGTTTTCTATCTGTCTCTGATAAATTCCACACTTAATTGCACTCTCCTAAGTTGCAACATATCCTGAGTCACCAATGAATTAACTTGAAAAGTTTGAGAATCTCCATGTTTAGAAATTTGATTGTTATTAACTGATTTTAAATATCCTAATTTTACTCTTTTATCCAAGATTACTTTTTTACTATTGTTATTATGAATATAAATTAAAATAGAGTTGTTATCATTAGATTCATGGAGACTGTAATTTAAATTTAGAGGTAATTTAGTGGTTGATGGACAAAATAAATAATTTGATGAGCTGTTAAGTTTATGAAAAGTTCTAAGTTTAATTATTTTGCCTTGGTTTGGTCTTAGAATTACTCTATGTTTAGGTCTTACATAGTTTTTGGTGTTGTCAGAATTATATTGAACATTTGAGTTGACATTAGCATTAGTATCATTAGAAGAATTAGTATCAGCCATCTGAGAATTAATATTAGAAGTATTATCAGAATTTAGAGAATTATTTAAGTTATCAGAATCATTAACAGTAATATCATTAGTTGAAGAGTTTTGTATGGAATCAGGATTTTTATTGTCAAAAGGAAAAGTTAAGTTGCCCATGATAAGTTGAGAATTGGCAGAATCTAGTAAAACTTTGTTTCTATTGAGAAAATCATAACCTAAGATAATTTGATATTTAGAGTGCCAATTATCATGAGTCACAAAAAAAACATTATGGAACCATGTATTCTTAATTTTAAAATTAAGTTGTACAGCTGAGAAATATGGAATTGAAGCATTATTAATTGTTTTAATATTGACTGACCTAGAAAGAAAATTTAATTTTATGTATTGTTTAAGTATTTCAATGGTTTTTGGTTGAATTAAGGATAAATTAGCACCAGTATCTAAAAGAGCATAGAACGAATTCTTACCAAAATGAAGATTAATTAGTGGTAAGGCAGAAGCATCCACATTACAAGACATTAAATATTTTGAGTTAACATTAGAAATAAAAGTATCAACACCCTCAAACTCATTAAAAGAACATTTATCATCAAGGGTCCTGTGAAATTGAGGGGAAAATTTAGAATGATGCCCAGAACCCCTTAAAAGTTTAAATTCCTACGATGACTGCGATTATATGGCCTGAAATTTCCGTGATTCCTGCCTCTGTTGTATCTCGGTACAAAGTTTCCTCTGCGATTGCCATTGCCTCTAGAAAAATTTCCCTGATTACGGTTGAAACCTGGAAAATTACCACCCTGACTTGGAGAATTTTGAATATGTGGAGATAAGTTACCCTGACTGTTTACTTGACCATCATCTCTCCTCAAGCTACTCCCATGACTGTATGATTGTGGAAAATACCAGCAATCTTTAGTCCTATGCGGCTTATTGCAAATATGGCAAACATCCTTATCCTCTTTTAATTTTTTCAACTGTTCCGCCATATCTAGCAACATTTTATTCGAATCAACCTGCTGTTTTAATAATACCTGAATTAAAGAATCCTGGGTATTTTGACTCGTGGATGGAATAGCATTTATATTATTCACCATAAACGCCTGCTGCTCAAAAGCCTTCTCAATATCCATAGCCTTAGCGACTAGATCCTCAAAATTATCTGTACCAAACTTCAAAACTTCAGTTTTGATATCTGATCTTAGGGCCTCTAAAAATTTTGTAAACATAAGGTTCATTTTAAGAGCCTGCATCTGCGGAATATCCTCATTATTGGGGACCATCAGATGTACAATCTTTCTGATCTCATCAGAAAGTTCCTTAACAGTCTGCTTGGGACGTTGGCAAGTAGTGGAGTATTTATATGAAGCCTCCTGAAAAGTTTCCTCCTTCTTGAATCTATCCCTCAGAAGCCTGACTAAAGCGTCAAAATCCTCCTCATTCCTAGCAATAGGGTCTCCAGAAATAAATTCCTCAGCTTTATCACGGCAGTGCAATCTGAGTAAAAGTACTCTACTCTCATTATTCAAGTGCTGAATGTTAGAAACATCCGCAATGTGCCTAATGAAGAAAGATACATTTTCATCCTCCTTCCCGTGAAATTTTGGCAAAGAAGCAAGCAATGCCTGAAATTGGATATCATGGTTGTTCATGTTTATCCAGAAAAAATTTTATACACCTCCCCAAAAATCTATTATTTAACAAATCTCAAAAATTTTCTCGCCTATCTATTGCAATCCCAAAATTTTTGCACTAAAATGAAATGATAATAGAATATAAATAAATATGAAATATTTTTCAAAGATGTTTAAAGAAATTAAATCCCTTATCAATTTCAATAATAAAAGTACCAAAATATATTCATAATCACATATAAATAATTAAGAAAAACACTGGAGAAATGATAAAAATATAAATATAGCACATGGATATCCAGATAAAATAAAAATGATAAATAATTTAAGACATATGTACACTTCCTAATCTTAGAAATCGATCATCAAATTGCATTATTAAATTTAAGATTCTCTTCAACATTTGAAAAAAACATTATCTGCAAAGTACTATCAATATCTCAAATATAATATAAACTCAAAATTATTTATAAAATAACATCATATCTACCACTGGATCAACTGAATAATAAGATTATTAAATTAATTTTTAAAAAAAATAACACTTTATAAGTTATTGACTATTATTTTCACACTAAATAAACTGAGAGTAAAAAAAAATGTACCGTTTCCAACTACGGTAAAAAAAATTAACCTAACTCAAAATAATTACTTGAGTCATTAAAATACAGCACAAAAAGAGTCATAAATAATAATAAATAGTATCATAACCACAATCCTAACTGGTACACGTCGCCAATTAAATATTAATAACCCAAGAAAAAGACTGTGTCGACGGCACCAAATAAATAGGAACACAACCCAAATCGTGACTGGTACACGGCGCCAATTAAATTTAGCGAGATTTAGGGATCGGAGAACTTATACCAGGAAAAATTAATGAAGTGATGATTCTCTCGAAAAATACTCCGATTGAATCCAAACCTGAAAATTCAATTTTGAAAATAGTACAAGTTAACTATCCCAAAATCTCTCTATATGGCGTAATCTCAAGTGACAGTAACATTGCGTTGTGAAATAAGTTAAATTAAAAAGGTTAAAATTTAATGTTGGAATAATTAGAATATAAGTTGAAAGCTTAAAAGTTGATCCATCTGAAATCGGTGAAATGTAAATTAAGAAAATAAATAACTCACCAAATAGATGACACACATAGATTTATTTGAAGCAGAAAGAGCACTCACAAAATATTAATATGCAAAGAACTTCAATTGATTATATTAATTCACATTCTTTCTTCTTTCACAATAATTCTTACCAGATAATTTTTAATAATTTTAAATCATGAGAATACATTCAAAATGTATGATGTTCAGTCCCTTTAGATTAATTTAAATTGTTATTCGTTTAAATAAGTTTATTGTTTCAAAAATTAATGTTCGTCATTAAGGATGTTCTTGAAGATTAAAAAAAGTCTCTCAGAAAAATGGCAGATTCTTTTACACGGTGCTCTCAGTTGTCGATGAACATAATTATTTATACTTGAAGTGAAATGCTATTGTTATATATGGATAAATTCAAGAAATGGAGTTCATTGTTGGAATAGTAACATATAGAATATGAACGTTTTTCTTCTATCACGCTTGCATCTATCTGATGAGAAATCACTCAGGGATGTACGAAAATTCACGGACTGGCTCTCCGAACACGCTGAAGAATGTAGGTGGGTCTAGATGTCAAAGTAGATTGGCTAGCATCTAATTCTGCTGGTTCAATTTAATACATCGTAAATACTCTTCAATAAA
The DNA here is from genome assembly GCA_963931845.1 of Maratus michaelseni. Classification (NCBI taxonomy): domain Eukaryota; kingdom Metazoa; phylum Arthropoda; class Arachnida; order Araneae; family Salticidae; genus Maratus; species Maratus michaelseni. The sequence continues at coordinate 63,563,599 of OZ007594.1, forward strand.
TTAGAGATAGCTAATAAATAGCTCAAGATGTCGAAAAGAGATGGTAACACTGCTCCGTAGCATCTAAAAATCTTAGTATGTCTATCTCTCGAGAAAATCACAACACATTTCCACCCACTAAGTGAATAACTTCATCCAGTGCTGGAACAAGCTCAACTGCCGCCAGGCCAGAGGCCCGACAGCTCAAAAAAAACGTTGTTAGTCGATCAAACGAATCTGGCGAAGTGATTCTCCTTCAAAACTCAAAGTACGATCTCTCTCTGAGAATTTAAAATCTCCGCCAATCAGAAAAGAGCATCTCCTAACGGTTCCGAATCTAACTGTCGCGCTCGTGACACCACCTGATGGATTTTTTGAAGAAGCTCACCCACGCGGTCAAAGTCAAATATTAACTGTTGACGACACGTCATTGCGAATGTTCTATGAGCTTCTATCTGTCACCTTGAATCGGACTGATAATGACCTTGCCTCACGTGAGTCACTGACCCAGATACAAATGCGCGGGAACTAAGAAATAATGCCTGCTTGTTTACCCGAAACATCCAAATGCTCATCAATGGCGTCTGATCGCAAATCTCGACGAAATTCAAAACAGAAAAAACGAAAGTAATTAAAAATCTATAACTGCCAAACTAATGGATGAAAACAAATGAAATTTTAGCAATCTAAATAAAATTAAAATTTCTTTCCACCAGATATGTTTTTGAAAGTAAAATATTTAAATTAAGAAATTTTGAAAAATGATTATTGGACTTAGAAATTTTGAAATGAAATATGGAAAAGTTCACGATTCTGAAAGAATTTGCCTGAATTAAAATAAATGAATTTGAACTTTCTGAAAAGAATAAAATTAACAATTAACCAATTTTTTAATCAATATTATTAAAAGGGAAATACACTATATTTTGGAATAATTTATTTTAGACTGTATATTATTTAAAAGTTAGAAAAAGTAAGTTATAAATATTTCTTTTTTAGATCATTTGAAATGAAGTTTAATTAATATTGCAAAGTGAATAAAATGTAAATTAAATTGAATGAATAAATATCCTAAAACATATGTAATGGAAAGATTCTGAAATTAATTTATATTTTCACCAAAAGTAAACAATTTAAAAAGAATGTTTGATTTAAAATGCAAAAATGAAATTTAGCTTAATTAATTTAATGAATTTAATTAAATTGAAGAATAAATTAAAGTTAAATGTAAAATACTGAATAAATTAAGAGTTAAATTTTTAAATCATAACACTAACAATACAGTGTCAACCAAATTTTATAGGTTTTCCCGGGTGTCCAATCAAAAATACTATGGGAGTTTAATCTGTCCACAATTTTTCCTTTCAGATCCCTAAAGGATGGAGAGGGGGATGACACAGTAATTTCAGATGTTATTTTTTTTCTTTCTAAACTTTACTGAACTGTTTAATAACTAAAGCATTTATATTGTGTGCATTCCTGTTATACTAATCACCAGGGCTTGACAAATGCGGTTGCCAGGTCGCTACTGGAAACCAAGTTTTACTATCTGGCGACCAAGTTATTTAATCAGGCGTTTTTTGTATGTTTTTTTTAAGTACAAAAATTGAGCACAAAGGGGTTTTTTTCTCTTCCCCCTACTCGTGGGTTGCAAGCAGTGATCTTCCTCTTCTCTTGTACTTTTAATGGAAGAACCAAGTTTAAAAGGCATTTTCCATCTCATGCACAGAAGACATCAGGCTCTAGCTAGCCATTGTGACATGTGATTAAAATGGGGGTGGCGTCAATAAAACAGTAAATAACATTGTTAATCTAACTCTGCGGCATCTAAAATGGGCTACAATGCTAAAAAATGCTCAACTTTTTTTTTTTTGTAAGTTTCAAGTCTGATTTTTGTGTTTGGAATTAAAATTGATTAATCAATCACATTCATTTTAAAGACTAATAACAGATAAGTGATTATAAGTAATTAATTTGTTAAACTTAATTAAAATTTCAAGAATATAACAATCCTAGTTTAGTACTAATGTAATTTAGTATTCTAAACTATGTAACTATTGATTCTAAACTATGCTTGTTATTATTTTTTACTCAATTAATTCATATAAAATGTCTGTGTGTTTTTTATCAGTGACAGGGGAGGGGTAAATATTTTTTTACTGGCCACTAGAATTTTTAGCTGGCTATCACATTTTATCAAATTTGTAAAGCCCTGCTAATATCACAAGTTATTTAACAATGTGTGACTTATTTTAAGAAAAAATATTAATTTATAAACTAAAGTAAAAATTGTACAGGTTTTTTTTTTCTTTATAATTTTATAAGAAATTAAGAGTTTAAACATTACAAGAGTCTGGACATTACATAACAAGTTTAGGAGAACATCAGAACATTCATAATAAAAATATAAGAGTCATGTATAAATGTAAATAAACTATATTAAAGTTTTAAACATTATGTAATTTAATATTACAATTTTAAACTCAAATATTATTCAAAATACATCATATAGCTAACTCTATTTACCATTTAGAGTCCATCATAAATTCTAGCAACTTCACATCAGCTGCAGTACTCAAACCCCTTGCTATTCCAGCACTATTTACATCAAAGGTGTAGGTTAACCAATTACCTATAATTAAATTTTAAAATAATTATTTTTGAAAAAAGAAATAAATTATCCACAGACTGTGATAAAGATATATCACAGTTTTATCTTTTTTAAGTATTTTATTTTTCAGCTCAACGTATTTCTGTATTTTTATAGCCTTTCTAGTTTAATTTGCCATTCCTTAAAAGCTATTTATCAGCAGTCGCGCGCCTTGTACGCTGCTTTTTTGGCAAGGCCGTCTCCCCCCTCATTGTGCTTCGTGTTCGTTGAATCGGCGATGTTGTTTTCTCTGCGAGGCATCTTCACGCTTTGAGTTAGTTTCAGTCGGCGCTGAGCTGTGACGTCATCGTCATTCAGCGGCTCTCACTCCGCACGCGTGTGTTGTGCGCATGCGTCACCGCCGCTTTTGTTAGGTATGTTTTCGGGAGCTGTTTTGTTTTGGCGCTGCATCCGAAAGGGGCGTGTCTTTCAAATACAAATTAGAATCGTTCTTTTAATTATTAAATGTTAATTAGTTTCTGATTTGCTCGTTTAATTTTCACGTAATTCCTAATCATCAAATTAGTTTAAATTAATCTTGCTGTCACATTTGTGCACCCCTGTTATGGGTATTTATACTAATGTTGCGCATTTTTCCAACAGAATTTTAATAAAAATGATGCTGTAAATTTATGATAAACGTCGTATAGTCTGGAGGCCCGCTGGCCTGTGCCGGGGCTCGTATCCTGGAATCGCCGTAGCGCTGATTCTTTGGAGATCAATTTCGCGTTTCAGTTTTTAATTATTCTATAAAAATGCTGTTGTAAATTTTAAGTTTAATATTTTAAAAGTTTTAAATCAACTGGTAATTTAATTGACTTCTGAATTAATTCTATAATTCTTCATGGACGCGACCAGAAGGAATATTGTAAAGATTCTTCGAATTTTACGAAATTTGAGCCAGTACTTTTTAAAGACTTGATGTGCAGCTTTCATCTCATCCTTCCTCCTTCAAGAAAATGTAATAAACATTATTGGATCCTAACCTATACGAGTTCTTATTTCAAGTAGTATGAGTCTCTTATTTTTCAACAAAGAACAAGTAAGACTGTTTAATTTATTTTATATTTTTGATTCTCTTCTCAAAGAATAACGACCTAAAGAACGTCATGCAATTTTTTGCATTGGGTTATTGCTCACACATTAATATTCCCATCAAATGTGCTCTCTTAAATAATTTCTCCTTCACACAGACTACATTCATTATTAAAAGAATACAATAAAAACTACATAGAAAATTTCACTGAACAAATTATTATTATTATATGAAAACCGCTCTCTCTCTCTATATTATAATAATGGAATAGACCTGTAACTCTTTTAAAACAAAATTATCATACTCCTGGAGGAGGAGGGAAAAGGTGGGAGGAGAAGAAACATAATGTAATCTGCATTCTTAATTTCTTAATGCTTATTTGAGCCATAGAAGAATTGCATACTAGAAAATATCTCTAACAAATTGAGTTATCACTTGATTAGAAATAAATGTCAATAATAAATCTACAAAAATATACAAACTTTAAGGTATTTTTTAAAAAAACATTTTATCCGCAACCGATTGATGAAACTCGCAATTTCTTCCATGATAGTTAACGAAATTAGCGATTTATTTTGTTCAATCATTTGGCAAAATTCCCGTTTTTTTCCTGTAGCTGATTTTAGATTTTCACAATTTTTAACACAATTGTTTCACGAAATTTACAATTTATTTTGCTTGATCATTTGACGAATATTGCAACTTTTTTGTATGGTTGACGAAATTCCTGATTTTTTCAGTAACTGATTGAGAAATATTTGAAAAAAAAAACACAATTTTTTTCTGCGATCGTTTGGCAAAATTCACGATTTTTTTTCCTACGACTATTGACAACACTTGCGATTTATCCCCATAACCTGGTGATGATATTTGTGATTTTTTTTATGGTCATTTGACAAAATTTGCAATTTATTTTGCTCTATCTTTGACAATTTTTTTTTTTTTTTTTTTTTTTTTTTTAGCATCTGATTGACGAAATTCTCAATATTGGCAATCTGTTGACAAAATTCGCAATTTTTTTCCATGATCGTTTGCCGAAATGCAATATGTTTTGCAAAATTCATGATTTATTTTGTTCAATCATTTGACGAAATCTGCGATTATTTTTAAGTGACAGAATGACGAAAATATCTATTTCCGCGATCTTTTTCTCATGATTGGCTCCGAAAATAAGCACTTTGTAAGCATCTTACAAATCTTTTTCCAATATAAGCACCTATAAAAACTTGCAAGCACCGCTATGCACCCTGTAGATAAACATATTCTTCACACACATACACATAAATAGCATGCGGCATTGCACAAATCGCATACAAAATAAGATCCCACGTAATGAAAAATTCTATGCAACAAATTGTAAATTTCGTCAATTGGCAGCAGAAAAAAAAAATTGTAAAATTGGTTGCAGGGAAAAAAAAATCGTCAAATGATTTCAGAGGAAAAAAATTGTGAATTTTATCAAAAAATTACCAAAAAAAAAATTATGAATTTTGTCAAATAGTGTGGAAAAAAACATTTTGTCAAACAATTGGGAGAAAAAAATTCTGAATTTCCTAAAAAGTTATGAAATTCAATTGGTCAAGAGACAATCTGCTAAGAATCTTCTCAACTGGTCATGAAATTTGCAAATTTTTTGTTCCATAACCATAAGGATAAGAAATTTTTTATTAACGATGTTCTGCCAGCATAAATTTCAAATAATGATTTTCTGGCCTTTCTCTTCACTAATGATCGAAAATTCGTACAATTTAGAAATCTACAAAGACCTTGGTCCCAGGCTGTGCAGATTTTTGAAAGTGTACTGTATATAATATGTTTTAATAAAGCAAATTATTTGATTGCATTGTAATGATTACAGTAATTATAATGTATTTGACATAATACAATATATATATATATATATATATATATATATATATAAATAATTAAGAACTTAAATTATAACACCTCTTAATTTTTTTTTTTTAAATCCTCTCTAAAATTTGAATTAAAGAAAGAAGGAAATCCCTTTCCTCCCCTCCCCCCCCCCTTTTTTTTAGAATTTTAAGATGTCTTTGTTTAGTACTCATTATACTATCTGTTTATATGCAAGCAATATAAGCAAAATAAATAATTTCAAAATGACACATAAGTAAAATATTTTGGTAAGTAGGAAAAAATTATTAGGTGCCATTAACAGCTGATTATTTATTCCAAGTTTAAAACCCTGATTCAAATAATGAAATTTTCAATAAAATTGAAAAAATAGTCAAATTAAAAAAATATATATTGGACACTGCACATCACAATATAGTATATGCCTGCAAAAGACGATTAAACTGCTATGCATAGTTTTTGGTTGGTTTATTTTATGACTGTCAATTATCTACACAAGGAAAATAGGCCCTAGGGCGGAGTGCCTTCCATGGGGGTCTTTCTAAGGGATCCTAACCCGTATTTACGGCAAATGCATAGTTTTTGATCCTATCAGACTTATGTAACTGAACTATCTTGACTGATTTCAACATGAAATAGAACTTAAAACAATTCTTTGATTTAAAAACTATTTGCTACAGCAAGTTTATTACATATTTCTTTATAAAATTACCAGTTTTCATATTTTTAAATGCGATAGTTTTTGCAGGATTAAGCTGAAAAAGTGAAAATGACAAGATAAATTCAATACTGGAAGCACCAGCATTAACACACACACACACACACACACACACACACACACACACACACATATATATATCTGAAACGAAGCGTGTTGCTCCGTCGGTGGGTCCTTGATCGCCGGGCCGGTGGCTGCGCGGACTGATGGCGGCTCCGTATTTACGTCAAAGCGCTCATTCTGATTCCCTTGCATGCTCTTGTAGTCCTGGGCCATGAGCGGGATTCGGTTAAATTCCGAGTGAATGTATGTCTGTTTAAAGGAAGACACCGTCTATTACGGAACCTGGTTTATTTCTTTTTCTTACATGCATCCTTTTAAACCAGGCCCATATTGGCGTGAGAGCTGCTTTTTAAGTCTGTCTGGACATCGAAGGTTCGTCCATCGCGAGGCAATTCCGAGAGAGCAGATTGGCGTGGATTTGTTTAGATGAGGGAAATCGTAAAAAGTTCGCTCCTGATAGCAGTGCAATGGTATAAATATGAGGTTTTTGCATTATTTCTGCTAGAGGTCGTCTAAGTCAAAAGAGGCGTATTTTTAATTTTAATTGGCCGCGAGCTGAGTGATTGATTGTGCGGAATAAAGGCGTTGGCTCCATCGGCCGATCGGATGCAGCAAGACTTTAAAATTGCGTTAGCGTCAGCACAAATATTCTTATGAAGAGTCAGAAAACGATCTTTGAAAGTTATAAGATGCGATGCAGGAAAACTAATTTAACAGGGGCGACGGCATTTTCAACCAATTGAAACACAATTATTAAAGCATTTAAAAGTTTTGATTTAAATTTCTATTTTTTAAAACGGTAATTTAAAATTTTAAAAGGGGCAAAAAGGGATTTTGCATTTTAAAAAGGGGTTTAGCTTTTATCCTTTCATATCCCCCCCCACTAAAACAAGAGCCACAGGGCTCGCCTGCAAGACCTGTGGTCTTATCTCGTGAATTTAACCCTTTTTTTTTTTTTTTTTTTTAGATTCTTATTTTCTCCAGCTCTCAAGTAATTTCTCCAGCTCTTCAGTATTTACTTCAGCTCTCAAGTCAATTGGACCTATTTTTACATTTATATATCAAATTTACATAAAAATATTGGTTACACTAAAATATTGGAATTCTTTCAATGGTGCTGCAGCAAAACAATAATGTGTCTCGAGACGACATATCTTGATTATAACAGTTGTCATAACATAACTGTGTTTGTAGTGTTTCCCTTTCTTTCCAGTTTTTGTTTTAAAGTTTTTGATATAGTTTGTTGGGAAACATCCTTTTGTGTATAATTGCAAATTGCAACCATAAACTATATAGTATATTAAAATATTCACAGGTAAACATACTGAAAACTATACAACATATGCAAATGTAAAAAATATTCAATAATAGACAATGTTCAAATGTAAAAAAAAATATTCACAAATACAAAATATTAAAATGTAAAATATATTCACAAATACAAATTATTCAAAAATATAAAATATTCAATAATACAAAATATGCACTAATACTATCAACAAAATATATTGTATCTCAAATGCAATTTGAAAAGCTTGCATTTCTAGAAATATTGAATTTTCACACTGAGATAAAATAACAGTAAAATATCCTAAAATACTAATAACAAAAACAAATTATATTTCTTCGTATACCTTTCCGTTTTGTTAGGGACTTAGCTACTTCTATGATGCAGCCTTAGGTTTATATCCATGAAAAAACAACACTAAGTTGTTTAAAAAAAAAGAAACTACAGCTAATAAAAACTAAATATACACTTGCTATAATTTTCACCATGCGCAGGGTCAGTGCGATATGGGTTTTAATACTCTGAGGGGAATATCACCCAAAAATGTGCCACTCGCACGACAGAAAAAGAAAAGTGGGTAATCGATATTCACCTGCAGAGGGGAAGCGAAGCAGTTTTGCCAGATTCTCCGTTCAACCTGGAAAGAGAATCTGGGAAAACAGTCCGGCTAAAGATGGGTGGCCACGGAGCGGAGGACCCCTTCATGTGTCATCAATTCGTCATTATAATATTTTTAAAAAAAAATAATAAAAATTCTAACAGTACTTTTAAACTGTCACCATCATTCTACACTGCTGGGGAGATAGGTTACACGCCCAGCTGGGTCCTCATCCAAATGCTACGAGTAAGGGGGACGATAGGAAAGCAAAAATTTAAAAAAAATTGACAGCTGAAAGAGATAGATGGGGTTTATTCATGGCTGAGTTTAAGATTTTGAGGAGGGTGGTAGTATCTTAACTTGGAGGAATGGACAATTTCGGAATTTCTCTTAAAATGTGGGCTGGGTTTATCAATTTCAAAGGATACATCAGAAAGTTGTTTTAAAATGGTGTATGGGCCAGAATATGGTGCCATCAATTTACGGGTATTCGGATAGTGAAATTCTTCATACATCACAATGTCACCAACTTTAAACTTTACAGGAAGGAAACGAGCATCATAACGGACTTTATTCTTTTTATGGTAAGCAATTGTTCTCTCTTTAGCCAATTTTCTAGCTTCTTCCACAGGGGGATAGTAACTATTATTTGGTAAAGGGGGATCATATGGTAAATTTCCTAAAAATAAATAGCTAGGGGTGAATTGGGTTACAGAATGAGGGGTGTTATTATATTCATATGACTTCATCTAAAAGCTTAGTCCAAGGTATTTTCTTGGATGTGGAATTGACTTTACATTTTAATCTAGTGACAATAGTCTGATTTAGTCGTTCAATTTTCCCATTCGTTTCCGGGTGATGGCTGCTCGTCAATCTGTGTTTTATATTGTAATTACGAAGAAATCTCCTAAACCTGGAAGCCGTAAATGCTCCATTTCTGTCGGTTAACAATCTATCTGGTACTTGTATTTGAAATAATTGTTTCAAAATGTTTGTATAAGTTTCGGTAGTTACACTTTTTGACGGAAAACCCCACACATAGCGAGTTGCATGGTCAACGACTAAATGCAAATATTTTTTTGTAGAATTGTAATAATTAAATCCGCCAACAGAGTCTACTGCCAAACATTCAAAAGGTATCTCTGTTGGGGGCATTAATTGCAATAAGCCAAATCTTTTTTGTCTACATTTTTTGTTTATCTGACAAGTGTGGCAGTGTTTTACAAAATTTTCAATGTCCTGATTAAAGTTAGGCCAATAATATTGCGGAGAGATTAAATTTATCATTTTATAAATTCCAGGGTGGCCAAATTGTGTGTGGGTTTTTTCTAATAGGGGTAAACGTAAAGACATGGGGACCACAATCTTATACAAACCTTTCTTTTTAATAACAACAACATCATTTATCTCAGTGTACTTTTTACCATCAATTGTTACATTTTCTTTCTTCTGATTGTCTCTTACTTCATTCAAGTCAAGGAGATGTATAATATGGGGTAAATTTTCTGAAACAGGTTGTCTAGATAGCATATCAGCTTCAACATTAGTGGAGCCTTTCTGGTATTTAATTTCATAGTCAAACATACTAAGTTTTAGGGACCAGCGGAAAAGACGTCCTCTTAAATTTTTAACACTTTTGAGCCAGGTAAGTGCCGCATGATCTGTATGTATGACAAATTTTTGACCGTGTAAATAATGATAAAATTTATCTAAAGCATCCACAATCGCCAAACATTCTAATTCCGTAATTGCATAATTTTTTTCATAATCGCGAAGATTTCTAGAGTGATATGCTATAGGATGTAATGTTCCTTTTTCATCAACTTGTTTCACTACACATCCCACTCCATGACTTGATGCGTCTACAAACAAATGACAAGGTGTTTTGGGATCAAACAACTTTAAGATTGGTTTTTAAATTAAAGCATTTTTTAATTTTTCAAAAGAATTTTGACAATTTTGGTCCCACACATAAGGGACATTTTTCTTCAACAAATTGTTGAGAGGGTATCGAATGTTAGCATACTTTGGAATAAATTTGTGATAAACATTTATAGATCCCAAAAAACGTTGCAATTCTTTTACATTCGTTGGTGGTGTTAATTTCTTAATCGTCTCTATATTAGGGGTGTCAGGTGTGATACAACCGTTCGAAACTTCATATCCTAGAAAGTAAATTTTGGATTTCACAAAATTACACTTTGACAATTTGAGTTTAAGGTTTTCTTGAACACAGATATTAAATAATGCCTCTAAATGACATAAATGTTCCTCTTCATTTTGGGAGAATACAATAACATCATCAAAGTAACTACAGGCAAAGTCAATTTTGTATTTATTAAGAATTCTACGGAGGGTACGGTTAAACCAAGCAGGTGAGTTTTTCCATCCAAACGGTAAACGATTCCACTCATATAATCCAAAGGTGGTGGCAAATGCCAGCTTCTCAGTGTCTCGAGGGTGGATAGGAATGTGCCAATATCCACTAGCTAAATCAAGAGTGGAAAAAATTTTAGCATGCGCCAATTTATCTAACAGGGTGTCGATTCGAGGTAAGGGTTCTGCATCTGTTTTTGTAATGGCATTTAATTTTCGGAAGTCAATACATAACCGGGTTTTCTTCCCTTCTTCACGTTTATACACCAAAGTTACGGGTGATGAATAAGGGGAATAGCTTTCTTTAATGATACCGGCTCGCAATAAATTTTGAATTTGTTCTTTAATTTCCTCTTCTTCCTTAGGGGAAGTGCGATATGCTCTTAAAGAAACGGGGAGATCTGATGTTAACTGTATTCTCTGGGGTTCCATGTTTACACAGCCTATATCATATTTATCTTTGGCGAAAATACAGACATATTTGGCTAGAAGAGCAGGTAATTGTTCTCTGACAGACTGAACATTTTGCACATGGTCAGTGGTCTCGAACAACTCCGGCTCAAAATTTTCTTCGAATATCTCTGCGTTTTCAATTGCTGGCTGGCTAGTATATACTTCAGATAAATGTAAAGTATGGTGAGATGTATTTGTTGGAATATGGTCCATGAGAGGTACTTTCTTATTATCTTGAGTTATTTGCATTTTAACACAGTCAATATTTAATCTAAATAGTTTACAATGGGGTAGCCCAATCAAAGCATAAGGTAACTGATTGTTAATTATAAAAAGTTCAATTCTCTTAGAGATACGTCCTAATTGCAAACTAACAAGGCATTTTTCTTTCAAAGCAAGAACACCTTGTGTTTGGGTGACTGGTATACTCTGCTGAACTTTACATATTTTTAGGTTAAGTTTATGGGCTAAATGACAAGGAATAACACTAATCGAACTCCCAGTATCGATCAAACAAGGTAGTGAGTCTTCATTTTTTACATAAGTAACTTTATGACAATCTCTATTTGATTTTTTATAGCTAGCTTTTTCTTTTTGTATATGTCCGGACATAAGAAATCGTCATTGATTACTAGATGTATTTCGGGATGACTCATTAGCGCTATGATCTTGGTTGGGGTTCGGCAAAGTCATATTGTGACTAGGGGTTGGTACTGCTAACACTTGTTGTCGAAAAGGGCAGTTTCCCACCCAATGATACGCATTTGGTATTCCGATATTAAGACAAACTTTGCATGGATAGGGCGGCAAAGTGGTCTGGTGGTGTACATTAGGTCGTGGTGGAACATTTGAAGTCGGTCTAAACGTATTTTGGGGATTTCTGGCTTGATTTGATGGAAAAGGTCGAATGGGGTGTGTTTGATAGGGAACTCTGTAGTTCCACTGCCTGTTAAAATTCTGTCCATTCTCATATGGAGGTCGGTTTGGTCGCCATTGGCGATACTGATTGGGGTTTTGGGGGCTTGCTTCAAATTTGCTCTCATTTCCCTTTCTGTCCAGTTGCAGTTTGCTAATTCTGAAAACTAATTCACGCCATGCATGTGTAGTTGAGGTGTTGCCTGCAATAACTAACTTCTGCATTTCTAATGGCAAGCCCTCCGTTAAACCTTCCAGGATAAGTTTCTGCTCTAATCCTAAGGTTCGGCCTACTTTAGTCTTTTTTTGATAATATTCGTTCAAGTCCTCTCCAACTTTATATCTAATACGTGAAAAATCAGTGAGAGAAAGGGTATCGGGAATTTCGTAGTGTTCATTAAACAAAGTGACAAATTCGGACCAATGAAGTACATTTAGACAATTATTAATGTACAACGTAAGTGCACTGTCCTTTAAATACTTCTGTATGTGCCTAATTTTCCAGCACTCGTCTTTTCCCTGTCCTATACAGACACTCTCGAAATAGGCTAACCATGGTATCCAAGACATTCCATCTTGCGGAGAAAACGCAATGATATCGGGGTCTACTGACGTTTTTGGGTTGGCGGATACTGATGTGTGAGCAGACCCAGCTTGAGCTGACAGGGTCTGTCCACCTAACATTGTTACACCAGATGTCTCTGGTGCACCTCCAGATTCCTGACTAGACTTCTGATTATTTTTCTCTTCAGGATTATTAACGGGATTATCATCTTTGCTCGAAATTTGATTTTTTTCTTTTTCGGGGTCACCTGATTTGTCTGTTAAATCCTCTACTTCTTTGGGAGGTGTTGGGTTACTCATGATAGATATAAATACTAAATATCACTGAATTACACAGAAATATAATACACAATTAAAGCACATAAGAATAAAAATGAAAAAATCTTTCAAACTATTTAAAATTTGTAACACTATATCTGTAAATATCTGTTAAAATCATCTTTTTAAAATTAAAATCCACCTTAATAATTTTTTTTTTTTTTTTTTTTTCAATAACTTGAATTCAATAAAAAAAAATTTAAATAATCTCACTAACTATAAAGTATGTTGCATATAAATCATCTTTAAAAAGTTTAACACTTAATAATAAAAATATTATAATAATAATAATAAAATTTTCACTTCTGCTAAAATATTTTCAAACTGTCTAGAAAAATGATTTTAATATGAGGTTTAGTTAATGTTATTTTTCATTAAAATCGTAATTATCAGTTCAACACAACTAAAGAATTTTCATAAAAATCACCATTCTTACTCTTTCATCTCTTTAAAATTACGTTAAACACAATACATAAACAATTATATATTTGAACTTAAATAGCTGACTTAAAAATAATTAAAATTTTCACACAAGTAATAGCATAATAAAATAATCCTCTTTAATTTATTTTTGGCATGCATAAAAAATTAAATAAAAAGTTTGAGAACCACTGCCTCTCACTAAAAAGATCTTTAAAAAATTTTTTTTTTTTTTTTTTTTTTTTTTTTTTTTTTTTTTCTGTACGTTAATATCAAAAGTACATACCTTTATACGGCTTTGCTTTAAATAAATCCATGAAAAATTTACCTCTTACTTTTTTTTTTTTTTTTTTTTTCACCGCAACGCGAAACAATAATAAATTAATTTCACTGAAATATTTATCTCTATATCTTCTTGCACTGCCCACAAAAATACTTTTTCCCGTAGTCACGTGGTTTTTGTTTTTGCTGAGCGCAGTTCTGATTTATTTTTCTAAATAGTCCAGAAACCAGAAACCGAAACATCTGAGTCACGAGTTCATTTCTTTACCGGCGCGCTCTTGAAAATTGAAAACAGCTGTCTGGTTGACCTACTTCTCTCTGCAGATAAAACACTTGATTTTTGCCGGCAGAATGAAATACAGCACAAGATTGAGAATGAAGAGAAAAGTTAATGATTCACTTTCCTTTTGACGAAGGGAGATTAAGTACTTTTGAGTTCTTGGGATAAATTCCGTAAGTCTTTCACCGTATGCTGTAAGAATTTTTCACGGAGGTATTCGCTGTGATTGACGGGCGTAGATTACGTAACTGTTTAGTTTTTGGGATTTTCCCGTTGAGATGAACTGTCCTACTCGACTTCTGAAACGAAGCGTGTTGCTCCGTCGGTGGGTCCTTGATCGCCGGGCCGGTGGCTGCGCGGACTGATGGCGGCTCCGTATTTACGTCAAAGCGCTCATTCTGATTCCCTTGCATGCTCTTGTAGTCCTGGGCCGTGAGCGGGATTCGGTTAAATTCCGAGTGAATGTATGTCTGTTTAAAGGAAGACACCGTCTATTACGGAACCTGGTTTATTTCTTTTTCTTACATGCATCCTTTTAAACCAGGCCCATATTGGCGTGAGAGCTGCTTTTTAAGTCTGTCTGGACATCGAAGGTTCGTCCATCGCGAGGCAATTCCGAGAGAGCAGATTGGCGTGGATTTGTTTAGATGAGGGAAATCGTAAAAAGTTCGCTCCTGATAGCAGTGCAATGGTATAAATATGAGGTTTTTGCATTATTTCTGCTAGAGGTCGTCTAAGTCAAAAGAGGCGTATTTTTAATTTTAATTGGCCGCGAGCTGAGTGATTGATTGTGCGGAATAAAGGCGTTGGCTCCATCGGCCGATCGGATGCAGCAAGACTTTAAAATTGCGTTAGCGTCAGCACAAATATTCTTATGAAGAGTCAGAAAACGATCTTTGAAAGTTATAAGATGCGATGCAGGAAAACTAATTTAACAGGGGCGACGGCATTTTCAACCAATTGAAACACAATTATTAAAGCATTTAAAAGTTTTGATTTAAATTTCTATTTTTTAAAACGGTAATTTAAAATTTTAAAAGGGGCAAAAAGGGATTTTGCATTTTAAAAAGGGGTTTAGCTTTTATCCTTTCATATATATATACATATATACATTAAAGATTATAGAAAAGTGTTGTAAAAGTTATTTTTCCCCTTCTACACAGTTATACTTCTCACTTTTTGTAAATGCTAGTAGAGAGATTTTCCTCCTGGAAAAAAATAATATCAAGACCTGAATATTATCTCTTCCCCCTACAGCTCTCATAAAAATTATAAAATATTTTCATACCATGTTCATCTTGAAAACAATGAATAGCCCCTGGAGATGTATCATTATGAGAACTAGCAAGATGAGTGCCTGGAGTACTAGAGAGCCAATGAGCAAGAAGATAAGCAGGAGGACCTTGAGTAGACTGCTTCTTTGGAGACATCCAACTAGTACTACTGCTGTCTTCTCTATAATTTAAAAGAGCATTAAATAAACCCTTAAATGAAGTAAATTATTTTATTTAAGAAACAAAATAACTGCATTTGAAACATAATTTTATAATAATTTCATTTAAAAAAAATATGATATGCAGAGTAAATAGATACCTAAATATAAAAATAGTTTTTTAAAAACTCTCTTTTATAAGCATTCAATGCTTATCTTGAAATCATGTATTTAATCTTGAAAATCATGCCTAACTTCATGACTATGATTCATAACAAAAATTGCCATTAGAATACATTAATTTGGCATAGATACCAAATTTATGGAAAATTCACTGCTTTTTTTTATGCATGGTAGAAAGCACCATGTTACATAAAATAAGTTAAATATAACCACAGAGAAGTAAAGTAAATAAATAAAATAAATAGTTTTAAGCAAGTGAATTTATTAAAAAATATATAATTTTTGCTCTGTTTATTTTTTTAAATAGGACAACGGGAAAGAAAAAATGAAACATTATTTAAACTATCTTTTAAGGATTTCTAAGTTGATTTCTCAATGTACACTCATAAATTAATATTAAACTATAAATTGATAAAAGTGTATTTTTTAAAGATTACACTCTTTATTTTTCGTTTATAATTTATTTTCTACTTTTTAGCCTTTAAAATGTTTCATTGATGTAATTTCATAGCCATCTGGCATATCTTCATGTGTGTGTATTGGTATATAATTAAATCCTTAGTTATTTCAATTCATATACAATTCTATGGCATGGGTTAAGATAATATTTGGCAATTATCATACTAACTAACAGGCTAACAGAAAAATCCCTTAAAATTAATGTATTAATCATATACATTAACCTTCCACCTACCAGATGGGATGACTAATTATATCTGATATTAAATCAAAATGACTATTTGAACCAGAATTTGTTTCATAAAATAAGTTAAATAAACCACAGAGAAGTAAAGTAAATAATTAAATTAAATAGTTTTAAATAAAAATTCTGGTATAAAATGTTTTTATCAAGGTTTGAGTAAAATTTCCGGTAGTTCTAGGGTTAAACGGGCAAGCAATTTTCTTGATTACGGATGATATTGAAAATGGCTGGAACGATTTTCACGAAATTTGCCAGCTATACTAAATTGAGCATGAGAAAAAGATCTAGGCAAGTCCCGAATTCAAGAAAATTTGTTTTGACAGGTTAAAACAAACTCAGTACTAAAAATGCTGCTTGCTATAAATCGAAAAATGCTCAAACTATTTACACGAAGCTAATTCGAGCATGAGAAAATCTAGCTAGGTCTCTAATTTGAAAAAATCCATTTTATATGGTTAAAACTGAAAATGTTGGTATAAATTGAAAATCAGTTCCAATGATTTTCATTAAATAAGTCTTATTCGAATACAAGAATATGATCAAACTAATATCGACTTCAGAAAAATTTGTTTTCATAGGTTTAAGCAATTTTTGAAATCAAACTTCAATAATCTGAATTCTTACCAATACTATTGGTCATGGATCAGCAACATGATTACAGAAGATATGCTGATATTAAATCGAAAACGATTAGACCAAGCCTTACATACTAATTCGAGTACAGGAAAACTGGGACTTAACTTCAAAAACATACATTTTGAGAGATTTAAACATTGTTTCCTGTCATTAATCTTCTGTAACCAAAGTTCTCAGCAATATTATTAGTCAATCATCATCACAAAGATTACAGAAGATTTTTACTCTATGGGAGAGGCAATGTAAGTCAAACTTCCAATCGGTCTGACATAGTCTTAAAACAGATTCCATTCATGCAGACCGCCTGTTTACTTTTCCACAGACAGCATTGTCTTTCAAATGATGCATGAATTGGGATAATGCTCAAAGACAGATTTTTCTGCAGTCACCTTCCAGTCTAATACAATTTACATAAAACAAGATTTATGTACTGATTTGAACAAGAAAATAATTAGCTAAGTATCAACTTCAGCAAAGTTCATTTTGATAAGTTAAAAAATCTTAATAATAATATGCTGCTGACGTATTTTTATTCAAAATCAAGTTAATAACTGTTCAGCTTAAATTTTGCAGATAAAGCATTTGTAGATGATAAAGAAATGCCATGGAATAACATTTTGTTTAATGCAAAAAATATATATATATCATTAAACATGATTCTGAAAACCATTCTTTCGCAATGTCAATAATAAATTGTCTGTAAAATGCAAAAGTTTGTTAAATGAAACAACCCTGATTTTTTATACAATTTTTTTAATTTTTATTGTTACTCTTTCATAATTGGGGGTCTGGAATACTTATGTAATACAATATGTTTTGATTGGCACAAAATTACTAGCAACTATTTAATTTTTAAAAAAATCTGCCAAGCCTATTTTTTTAAACATAGATTGAAAGAAGACATAATTTCCAATCGAATGGCTATTTCAGTTTTTTTCCAGAAAAATCACAAAATGCACATACCCATCATCTGCAGCTCCAGGCAATAAAGAATCCATTTCAGGAGCTCCTTCAGGAGTGCGTCTTCTACGAGCTAACAGTTTAGGTCTCTTTGAAGCTGGAACATCTAAAGATAAATTAGGATACATTATTAAATCATTATTCAAATATATATAATTTTAAATAACTTACACGAAAATATAAATCTTGTTTTGAAAAAAATTAGAGGAAGTTTTCAACATTTTAGACAGAAATAAAGATTCAAAATACAGATAATTATCTGTATTTTACATAATGAAAATTCAGATTAGATTAAATACTCATACATTACTACATGAAAAATTGTCACTTTTATTCAAACTAATGGAAAATTTATACAACTAAAATAATTAGTGCTGGCATAAATTTTAGTTAAATGTTTCACTATAAAATAACAGTTTTGGTGATAAAAGTAATATTTATCAGACACAACTATCATAACACAAATATTCCAAAATGAGTGTTAGTTCTTTCAGTCATCCCATAATTTAAGAAAAGTTCACTCAGATAATCCCCTAAAACTGTTTAGGTCAGATCAAAGTCAATTCTAGATACCAAAATCTATGCAGGTTTTGTGTTGGATGACAGCTTAGGCTTCTAATACTGTGGATGATGGTTCAATATTTAAAAAAAATTGGAATTTGGAAAGAAATCACTTTTCTGATTGATTCATGAAATTTTTAAATATGATGCAATCATATTTAATCCAATACATGCACAATCTAACTTTATAGGCAACTAAGCAACAGCTAGAACTTAGACAATAAATCCTTATATCAGAAAATCTTCATACATACAGTTGTTATCGTATATAAAATTTTGTGTAACGTAAACCACACATTTTTACTGAATGGTGTATAAATATTTATGTAAAATTAAACTTTAAAAATACATCAAATTGACGTTTCGGTCAACTTCTATGACCATCTTCAGAATATGATGTTAAGTAAAAAAAAGTCCTTCCGGCCTGTACCGGGAGGAAAAGGTAGCTTTCCTTCGTTTTAAAATTTTAGCTAATGTTACACGAAAACAGCAAGTTAAAATGCAAAGAAACGTTTACAAAAGATTCGTTAATACTGAATTTGAATAAGAAGTTCGCCAAATTATTGAGCAACAGCCAAATTGGCTTCATTTATGAAGACTTATTTTGGTCGCCAAATTTGGCGATATTTCGCCAATTTTGGCGAGAATTTGGCGTTAACGGATATGAATATATAGTTTTATGCGTATGATTGGGAAAATTATTACAACAATGAAAGAAAATAATTTGCGAATAATCTCGTTGATGTGCTGTTTTGTTTCAAAATGTCAGCCACCCTAGAATTTCAAACTGCTCTATCTCAGCCATTTTTTAAAATAGAGGTAGACCAAAAAATGCTCTGGAATCCTTGTATCAAGGCCTAACTACACTAGGTAATTAAAAAATAAATTTGAATTTTTAACTTTTTTGTATATTTATTTTAGTTTTAAATTTTTAAATGGCCGCCATCTTGAAACAAAATGGCGGACCAAGCTGGCCAACGAACTCGGTCGAGACATTGGTGACCTTAATACACACAATTAGTTTCATCAAAATTGATTTATAAATACGAGCGTTATCGTATGACATAGGTCAGATATATATATATATATATATATATATAAATCAACATTTGAACGGAGGGTGGTTTTGGGGTCTGGGGGTCTTGATCGGTGAAAATATATCGAAATTTTCCAGAACTGCTTTCCTCCGAACGGCTGCAATAGGTAGCTTTATACTTTTTTGTATTGAAAGCTACCTAATACACTTAGAAACAAAAGACCTCCATCATTTCAAGATGGAGCATAATTTCACTAAAATCAATATATTTTTATTATATACATTTTTTATTTTTTGTTAGACATTAATTTTGAGATATAAAGGGTATCATGTTTTAATATTAAATTATGAAAATCTCCTGATGGATCATTATATCATGTTTGGTGATGCAGTAGATTATGAGGATAAATTGAAATGTATATTGCAAGGTTTGCAATGTTTGTTACACTGGATAAAAAAAAAAAATCTTGAAAAGTAAGTGATAGTATAAAAGTACAACATTTCTCTTCATACTTAGATCTAGTTCGTTAATAGTTTTAAATTTTAGCCTTTTAAATAAAATCTTTATTTTTTTAGTTAAAAAGAGTTTGCATACAACTTTTAACAAATTCTCCAATCATTATGCAAACAATTGTTTTTTAAAGGTTAATAAGAAATTTTATTCAATGTATTTTTTTAGATTTAATTAATGGTTATTTCAGTACTGATGTTTGCTACTATTATGAAAGTATTTATAAATACCATTGTATTTAATATACCGTACTTTTATGTGACAAACAGAGCACAATTCCATATAATGTTTATAATGTATCAAACTACGCATTGCAAATTTCAGTCTGGAATAAAAATAAATAATTCAATAAGATTATAAAGACTCAGGATTATTAAATAATTCAAAGCTATTAATAAATTTAATTAAAATTTAAAATGTGCAGTAATTATTTATGTACCAAAGGAAAAGTTAGACACTGAGATTTTTATATCTTGATTGGAGCATCCCAAAATAGGAAAAAACTTTTATATAAGCAATGAGAAAGACATGTAAACTATTAATTAAACAAAAATAAATTTAAATTTTCATTTGCCTTGTTTGGAAAGCACTTCTTGTGGAAAGCACTTCTTGTGGAAAGCACTTCTTGTAACATGACAAAAATTGAAAAAAAAAATAAACCTAACTTTATACTTTGGTTTAATTTTTCTGCCTTTAAAAACCACAAATTACTATTTTTTATTTATTTTTTAATTAAAATCTGCATATTTTTATTGACTTACATTGACATTTCCAAGACCATACAGACTTTATATCCAGAGAAACAATTTTTTGAAGATGGAACTGCAGTCTAAAATACAGACTCGGAAAAGTGTGATTTGTAGAAAAATCCAAAAATTTCATCACCCCTATCTCAAAAACTACACAGTCTAGAAAATAATTTTTTTTATGTGTTCTTACCAAGGTAGGGGTAGTATATACACAAAGTTTCCCCCAAATCACTGTTGGTGGGTTAAAAGGTCTGGTTGGATCGACATGGAATGGCTCTTAACTCTTATTATCTTTTTTTTCTCATAAAAAATACTTCTTTTTGCAAATTAAAAAAATTGATTTCCTTTTTATTTTGGTTTGTACCTTTTAAAACATTTATTATATATTAATTATTTCAAATTTTAAGTGAAAACCACGATTTCTACCCTCCATCCTAGGACAGGCATTTACACTAGTATAATCTAATAAATATACCTCACATCACAGTAATATAAATTTTAACTGTTGTCCTGCAGCTGCTAATATACAAAATTAAATGAAAATTTAAAAAAAAGGAAGCAGGACAAAACATTATTTATTTATTTTTATTTTCAGACAAACATCTGTTCATTGTTACAATGTTCAAACACAGTCATACTGCAATGGTGGCCAGTAAGGCAAATAAGAGAGAAGGCAAATTGACAGCAAAACAAAGGGAACCCCCTCCTCCCTTCTCGAACCACTAATTTATTGGTGAACTTCACAGTTGTGGTTTGAAGGCAAATGTTATTGAAATAATAGTTATGTGATTGTACAATATATTTTATTTATCTATAAAATATATTTCAAAATCATTAAAAAAAATGTCTGAATAAAGGAGCTGATTATATATTTACACTATGTATTATTAATAGATTATATGTTTAAACAAAATAGATAAAAATGTTTTTCAGCATAGGTCATAAGGTTACAGATGGTGCAATGCACCTGGTCCTCATGATTTATGTCCCGTACCCACACCCTATCCCCAAAACATCAGAAGACCTTTTTCTGTTTTGTTTATTTTATAAAAAATTATGGTCCCAAAAAGTTTTGCTTTGGGTATCTATATTTGTTGGGGTCACTAATGAGACAAAAAAATATTTTGTTTTATCTTTGAAAGTATTTTATGATCAAAATTTTAATTGCACCCAGATCCCTTTAAAGAGAAGACCATTCCAGGTGTTTTTTAATAAGTAGCCATGTCTGTGATTTTCAGAATGATTTTCTACCATTTAATCCATCTACCAATCTACCATAGGCTGGGCAGTTCTGAGCAGTCCCTGATTGCGATATAATGGTTCTTTCCCCTTCTTCTCTTCTGAGTATATCAAAGTTGCCATTTTCTAAAATATTGAACACGTATTTTTCCGTTTTCCAATCCGATGAAAATTTCAAGTTATTCGACCATTTCCAGACTTTTCAATAGAAATTATTCTCACTGCATTTTACTCGATTACAGACCCATCTATGATTTTCCGAAAAAAATGTTAAATACAAAAGTTATGTATTTTTCCCCCATGGAATACAAATCTGCAATAAAAAAAGGGAGGTTGTCATATAAGATTTCAAAGTTGCTCCTCTTTCTTCCCCAGGGAGTAGAGTTGAGGGGAGCAACTTTGATATCACTAAAAAGATTTTTCAAAAATACTGAACATGAATTTCTCCGTTTTTCAATCCAAGGTATATTTTGAGTTATTCTACTATTTTGAGTTATTGAAACTGTTTCCAGACTTTTCAATAGAAGCAATTCTCACTGCATTTTATTCGATTACAGCGCCATCTATGATTTTTCAAAGAAAATGTTAAATACAAAAGTTACAAATTTTTTCCCATAGAATCCGAATCTTCAATAAAAGAAAGGGAGGTTATCATTTAAGATTTCAGAGTTGCCCCACCTTTCCCCCCCAGGGGGCAGAGTTGGGAGGGAACGATGTAAGATATGTAGATTGACACATTCTTTTCTCAACATCCCACTTATTTAGGTTTCTCTTTTTTTCAATAGTTCATAGATATTTTTAAAAGTATGGAAGCTAAAATGGAGTCATCTGATTTTTCTGTTTGAGCTTTTCATAACATTCATTTCCAAAAATAACGAATCATAAAAAAAAATTGTCAAAATGGCAAGCGCAAGATTTTGAAACAGATCTTAGTGTCTTGAATTGAATTCCATCAACGTTTTTGCTTGTAATATCTGAATATCTATGTTTCCTTTTTGACAGTCCCCAAATCCTCTCTTAATCTGAAAAAATGTCGAGCTGGTATTGAGCTAGATTGCAATTCATTAAGTTGCATTTCAGTTTCTTTAATTACTAACCTATCCAATTTAGTCAGCTGATCTAAATTCGTGTATTTTGTGCAATTAGGATTTAAAAGCTTATTTAGTACCATGTCACCTATACAAATGAATGCCATAGGTTTGTCGTTTTTGCAGTTGGATATATATATATATATATATATATATATATATATCTTAGTTCTTAACAGAATTAAAGGAACTGGATGTGTAGGATAAATGATAATCTAACAAAGGCGAAATTTCAATATTGGATCTGTAGTAATTGGTATCTTTTTGAAAGATTCAACCAAAGTTACAAAGTTATTAAATTTATTATTTTCCTTTCAACAATAAATTGTTAACTGAGAAAATCATTTCCTAACCTGTAAATTTATAATTTTCTCTTGAAAACTAAATGTTAATATTTCAAAATAAAGGAATAATGAACTACTACAACTGGTAAAGTATTAGAAGATAAATATTTAATTTTTGTATATATAAATTTTATTATTGTATTTAAAATGCAAAATTGTATTTAAATGCCAAACCTTTTGACGGGCTACTTTCGCTGGCCTGGGGTATCATAGTGCCATTACCATCCAAAGACATTTTTCCTACCAACACAAATATGGATTTAAAAGGGTGGGTAAAATTAATACAATAAACTTATTTTAACAATTAATTAAAATTTAGAAAAATTAATAAGCAAATACATGAAATAGGTGCATAAATATGTTTGCACAATATTATTAATTACACCAGCCTAATAGGAAATTGTGTCACTAAAAAAACAAGCAGGATAAATTTAGTGGTGCATAAATTATACTTGAAAAGTTCCCATGTAAAAAATGAATATATGTTGTCACCTGTCACATAGAAAAACTGTGCCCAAACAATATTTTAAAAAGAATTATACATACACACAAGATAGTGAGTAAATAGGTGCACATTTTACAAGCAAGTTTTAGACACTGAAAAATATATACATGCAAATTCAAATAGTTCATCCAAAATAAAAATAAGATAAATAATTACATCAAGTTTAAATAATAAATGGAAAATAAAACCAAAAATACATTCAAAAAATTTTTTTACTACTGATTATTATGATTATTATTGGTAATGTACGGATTTCAATCACATTTAAAGCAATGTTACATGTTTAGATGCTTGATTCAATTTTCTTGAAAATATTTACTTTTTTCAAACAATATTTTAATTTGCTTTTACATATTTATATGAAATTAGATTTAGAACAGAATTATATACCAATAAGGTATAACTCTGCTGTAGATAACAATAAGATATAGCAGAGAATATACAATTTGAATAAAATTTTAAAACTTTTAATGTATCTTCAAAATATCTGATAAGAATGAGAATGCCTACTCAGTCATTTTATGTATAAAATGTATATATATACCTGCATATAGAGTAGGGGACCTACCTAAGAAGAGGACTTCAAATATGTGACCTATAAATTTTGGATAAAATATGTTGTAAAGATCCTATTCCTAATTATCCTGGTCATGAGATTCTTTCCAGTGGTCCTTAGTTTTTAAGATATTGGGTATTAATGTTCAGCTTACATTTAAAATAATTAATAATTGAAACTTGGTCCAGCACAAGGATTTGTCATGTGCTCAAGGATTTGTCATGTGCTCACTAGGGATGGGCTTTATTTAATGTATTAGGATAAATATTGATGATAAAAATTGGATGAGTTTGCATTCATAGCCACATATAAGATATGTGCAATCAAATGAATCTTCATAATCCAATGGTATAATATTTGATAACGAAAGTATATGAGGTGGTGGAGAATAAATTTGAAGTTTTCATTTTAGTCGCATAGTAAGTTGTCTTTAGGTTCAATTTGAGAAGAGGAAGAGGTAAGACAAGAGATTCACTTTGTAATTGTATATTTTGTGGTTATCACATGATGCAAAAGAGAGTTTTTGTTTCTTTTTTTTAAGAGCCTACGCTAGTCACGCGAAGAAACGCTCCAGGTAATGTTAAGTCTATGGGAAGGTTATCGCATGATTTCTCGCTCGCATTTTAATATTTTTAAATGATTTTTTTTACATACGATAGCTGAGGTCGATCTCTAACGTTGTTAGTTTTTACTTTTTCGATTTTGGTTCCAGTTTTTTTTATATAAGGGTAATTTCACTTTCAGAACCGGTTCCAAAATTGAAAATGTCCGCTTATAAAAAAACCGTAACTAAAATCGAAAAAGTAAAAAGTAACTACGTTAGAGATCGACCTCAGCTATCTTATGCAAAAAAAAATCATTTACAAATATTAAAATGCGAGCGAGAAATCGCGCGATAACCTTCCCATAGACTTAACATTAGCTGGAGTGTTTTTTGCATGACTAGCGTAGGCTCTTAAGGACTGTTTGAAGGAATAAAATCTACAACTGCAATAGAGAAGTGTTTTCAAATATATTATGAGTGATTATAACTTACTGATGCCTATATTAATGTGGTTATATCACTGGCTATGTGCTTATGCTTTAATAATGATGGGTGCTATATGTAAATGCCTTGAAATGTTTGTGATATGAAAATGTTTCAAGTGAAATTTTGAAGCTTTCAATAAACAGCTTTTCACTTGCAATACAAGTTCATTTAATGTCTCTGCAGTAAAAATTTAGGTTTTAAGTATGTTTTTCAGCATACCAGTGAAGAGTGTTTCCAGCATAAAGTTCCACTCGTTGGCGTCACATAGGGTAAAATGTTTGACTTTTTTTTTTTTTAACTCAGTTACACTGTTAGAAAAATTTTAAAGTCAGGATGACTTTTTAGATATTGAATATGTTAACAAAGTGAGAAAAACTTATTACAGTACAAAGTCTCAAATCCGGACATCCGAAATTCGGAATTCTCCAAAATCCGGACATTTTGGAAACAAACTTTTTTTTTTTTTTTTTTTTTTTTTTTTTTTTTTTTTTTTTAAATATTTATTTATATATGCCTTGGACTGAATTGTTTTTCCCGCTTCTGTTATATTTGTCTCCATATATTTTCCAATTTGATATCTTTACACTTTTATTCGATCATTCCTTACTCAACACCCTCCCCTCCCCATCAATCTCCGAAAATTGCATCAATTTATTCAATAAATTGAAGCCGTGATATAGATGTCTGATAATCTCTATTGCGGACTTCCCAAGACTTCCCAATATTCCATAAGAAGCGCCGCATTCATAGTTGTATTTAGCTGCAGGAAAACAGAAAAAAGTAATTAAAAGAAAAGAATGAAAAAAAAAAAACGTTTTCCTTACCATAAAAAATAAATAAATAAAAAAATATCTCTGTCGTTATTTGACAAATTATGTTCAAATTTACAGCAAGTTGCAATAATAGCAAATTAGGCTGTTTTCCCAAATTTTATCAAAATATGATATCGGAGCACCACACAAAAAAGGCCACTAGAGTAACTGAAAAGAAAAAGAAAGGATTGAATTATCTGGCTGTTTGTTTTGTTTATTTTAGTCAGTGACTTGGAAGTCAAAGTCATAGCCATCGAAAGTTATTGGAATGAGATCGTTAGCTTTCAGTAGATACTATGTTTCGTTATGCAGAAAGAAACCATGCACAGATTTTTTTTATTATTATTAGGCTAGGCTTGTTAAGGGGATTAGGAATGATGACATGTGAGTCAAAGCTTCTGTTTTCTTCTATTTTTGCACGAAAAAAATAAAGGAAAAATATTTTTAAAGGGAAAAAAAAAAAACGACATAAAGAAGATAACATGGAAAAGGGGCAGGACACATTTTTCACGTCTAAAAACAGCAGGGCGCATCGGCACTTAAAACAAAAAGGGCAGTGTGCAGCACCCTTTGAGAACATCAAATGGGAACAATAGGGAGCATAAAAACAAATAATAACATTTTTTTTTTAAACCTTTTAAAAATATATATTATTTTATTGGAATATATTAGTGTGTATCTTTATACAGCATTGCAAATGCCTTCCTGACATAAATAAATCGGTGTGTGTGTGTGTGGGGGGGGGGGGGGTTGATTAGTTTTTTAATAACTGCAAATGATTTATAATTGATAAAGCAGCGTAAAATAACGGACATATTCAATTACCTAACAGAAAAATTACGTTTTGTAAGTAAAATTTCCTGAAATTGTGATAATTAAAAAATATATATATATTCCTCTATTGAAATATTTTCTTTATTATTACCTTATTTCAGTAAAATAAACGGGGGTGGGGTGTAGATTATTACTATTTTTTTACCTTTTTAAAAAATATATTCATTTTTTTAAATATTTAATTTGTTTCAGTATAATATTTTTCAGTATTGAAATGCGTTCGTCATAAATAAATAACGGGAAGGGGGGGGGGGGGGAGGCAAACTGCAAATGATCCAAAATTCGGAAAAATCCGAAATCCGGAATCGTTGAAGTCCGGAAGATTCCGGATTTTGGACTTTGTACTGTACTGGAGTTTTTTTTTTTTTTTTTTTTTTTTTTTTTTAAATATAGTGTTTATATTGTGAGCATCTTGAAAAATCATGCTAAGTTTGATTAGGTTTCATTTGTAAGGAAATGCGGTAGTAATATATATATATTTTTTAAAGAATATAAGACGATATTATGCCACATTTGAGGAATGGAATTAGCACTAGAAAGATTGTATTACAGAGTTACAAATGGTACGGAATTGGCTATGCACCGTTTTAAATGTCTGCAATAATTTCCAGTAACAATACCAAGCTACTGTGGAATGATGGAACCCAATTAATAGAAAGTAACTACTTTTTCCATATCTAGTAGTATTCATCCATTGGTTCAAATAAAACAACCGAAAAAAAATTCTAAGCAACCTCAAGACCATGAACAATGAACCAATTTCCCATCCATTAAATATATAAAGTGCTACGATATTTAAAGTATGAGTGGAATGTTACTATATATTATCTCAAAAACTGAGCACTTTCAAAAAGAGTCTCTGTGAGGATTCTCACATTCTTTGTGTTTTGCAGCCAGATTTTAGTTCTCTGTGGAAGTGATTTTTTTTCCCTTTCAGTGTCATTGCATCATTATTCCCATACGTTCTTCACAAATGTGGATGTGACTGATCACATCATGAATGACGTAACACATTTTTGACATATCATTTTGTGCTGTGCACTAACCATTACAATTTCATTTTCAGCATATTGTTTTTATAGTTTTTGTGAATTTATTTTTGGAGTCCTGTCTTGTAAAATTTTATTTTTGATCGTACCAGTCAGAATCAGACAAGTTTGTACCATCGATGTGATGAGGTGATGTTGTGCTTTGCTGAAGAAAACTGCCGTTATTAATTCTTATAAAAAAGATGTTAGCCAATGATTCCTTCATAAATAATCCTCCAGGATTACTTAAGTTAATTTTACAAATTTTTAATAGCCAAGAGGAAATTATTCTTATTATTTATATCATTAAATAAAGAAAATTTTGTTATTTAAAAGGATATTCATTTTTCCAGTTCAATTACATGTTACTATGGTAACTCTTTCTTAATTTTTTTTTCTTTCTGACCTCAAAGAATGCAAAGTGGGTTGCTCGTACAGAATTTTTAGGAGTTGTGAATTTCGATAATAACAATAACCCCAATTTTTAACATGACAATCTCTTGATAGGATAATTAAAGGTAGTATCACTACAACATGTCAATTTCATCAAAATCCATAGATCACAAGTTCTGTAGTCCTCTTGGAAGTATAACCATGAAGTGTGTGCAAAACTCATCATAAACATGTTAAAATAATTATGTAAAAGAAAAAGGGACTTTCTATCTAATGCACAAAATTTTTTCAACTACAAATCAAAACTAACATTTTAAAAGATAGAGTGCTATTAAGCAATTTAGAAATACACATTATGTATATAAGTACGTATATGTATGCATGTACATACTATATACACATACAAATAGAAGAAGAAATAAAGCAAATTTAAAAAATGTGTCACTAAAACATATTGCCATGATAGAATTGATTTTACTAACTTTTTGAATCTAATTCTCTTTTTAATTTTCTGAGTTCGTTTTCGCATTCTAATGGATCTGTTTTACTTAAAATCTCAAGAAGCCGTTGACTGAGTAAACTTCGTTCAAGAGGTGACAAAGGACCTTGAAGAGACTGTTTATTATCTGTAACAATGAATTTAAAAATCTTTAAGAACAAAAACAATTCAGAAATATAAATTACCATTTAAAAAATGGCAAAAATAAATCAAAATTTTGCATGCATCTCTGAATAAGAACACAGTTTAGAAGAGAGGGGGAAAAAAAGTTATAACCAAAGATAAGTGAAGCCAATTGTTTAAACCACTATGAGAAACAAAGTTAATGAGCAAATAATGAATTCACATACAAATAACTCAATTTGATGACAAAAGCTCCTAATAAAACAACAGGTACATAGGTGACTTTACATATCATTCTTCTTGCTTATAAAAGTAACTTATAATTCCAAATTTAATAAATATCCACTTCTGCCAGAAAAAATAGCAGATATCTTAAATTATAATAAATTTGATCTCTAAAAATACAATAAAGTTTAGGGATATTAAAGGGGTTATAATCAATAGCAGTTTTTATAAAAAATATAACTATTGAGTATAAAGGGTGGAAAGCACTCTCTTTAAATGAAAAAAATTCTTTAAAAAGAAAAAAGTTTTCCCAAACCAAACAATGCAAAATGTAATTTTTTTTTTAATTTCACAAAGCTGAAATATTTTAACAAAAGTAAATAAAATAATTCGAGAAAAACACACTAGTTATTCAATAAATATAAAATTACTTTTTTCCTTGGAAGAATTCTCAACTCTACGCGATTTAGGAATTGCACCTTGAGATCTACGAGCAGATGAAGCATCTAAAGGAGTAGTTTCATCAGGAGAAGATACCGTACTGTCAGAATTACCATCTGAATTATTCTTAGAGTGTTGACTCTCAGAATTCATGGCATCAGCACTGCTGTCATCTCTAACAGAACAATGTGAGGGCATTGCTATGAAAAAATAAAATAGTATATTGAACTGGACTAGCAATAAATTAAATTTAAAATTAGTTGCAATATTTAATCAATTTTAAGATTTAAAAATGTAAGTTTAAAATATAATCAATTTTGTGAGGATTTTTCAATAATTCAAGACTAATTCTTCTGGAACTTCAGGGATGTTAAGAACAAGTTTGATCTCATATTTTTCACAAAGGTTTAATCATGAGGGCAATTGCGGGACCAACAACAAGTTGAACAAAAAATAACATTTGTGATCATCGTGTAAAATAAAAGGCTTGAAATTATATGTAGCTGTACCAGAAGACAATGTGGGTCTTTTAAAACATTTGTGTTCGTTTGTGTAGGAATAGCACATATATTCATGAAGATATAAACATTTATTTAAAAAAAAAAAAAAATTCTGAATGTTTTTAGCTTATGGTACGTGGGGTTTTCAACCAGATTTAATGTCACTTTCAGAAAACTTGACACAAAATGCTGTAGAAACAATATACTGCAATTAGAACAAGAATATATTAAATATTTTATGAAATTTAAGCATTAGCATTTGAATAAAATATTTGTATGAAATAATTTTAGTCAACTATATAGGACAACTCATATAAAAAAGCCAGTTGTATATTGTGAAAATTCCAAAAGATATTGGTGATACACTAAGCTAAATTTCGCTTCTTTCTAAAAGTAGCTGGATGATAAAAGATTTTTCCGTAATTTGTCTTATTGCATTTTTTTATTTTCTATTTTTTGCATTGTCATTTTTCATTTGTTTTAGTTCTCCTTGGTAAAACCATCATTCCAAAAAACACCAAAAACTAAATTATAAAAATTGAAGGATCTATTCAAAAGCCACCATAGATATATGTTAAATATCCTTTAAAAAATAATAAAAATCCTTTGTTGGAAGTCAGTTAATAAAAAAAGACAATTTGTAGAAAATCCCTTATTATACAGCTACTTTTAAAAAGATACTGAAATTCAGCTCAGTGTATTGTCAATATCTTTTTGTATTTCCAAGATATTTGACTGGCCTTTTTATATGAGTTCCCCTATATAGTTGACTACTAAATTATAGTTAACTACTAATTAAGGGGGGAAATGTTATAATTCATGCATTTGCATTTAAAAATTATTTCATACAAATGCTCATATTTCATCAAATATTTAATATATTCTTATTATAATTGCAATATATTTGTTCTTATAATTGCAGTATATTCAAGTTAATATATAATATTGACTGTATTGTCAGTATAAGCAGTTAGTATAAAGCATAAGTTAGTGTAAACATACCTTAAAGAGGTAATACACCTACCCATTTAATAAAATGATAGAATTTTTTTAATTTATATATATATATATATATATATATATATATATATATATATATATCCATCCAAGCAAACTTTTAGTATATATACCGTCACTTGCTCTCACTTTCCCAGATCTTTCGGGATGCCGGCGGTGACGTACATTGGAGATGGGAGTTGCAAAATGGTTTGTTTTTTGCCATAAGTAGGGTATTTAAACCAGCATTTCTTGTTCATTAATTAGCTTCATTTTCCTTTTGCTGTGTAAATTTGATATCTATTTGGTACCTGTTGTCATGCCCCGGTGAAGCAAATTCGACGAGAAATGTCTCTATGTAATATGGTTTTTAAAGCATGATGAAATGACATTTTAGTTTTGTTTTTAATTAATACTTTAATGCAATAAAATGGCTTAATAACAAATGTTACAAGTATCATCTGCCGATGTTTGGAGGATGAAGTTTTGGTTCAGCGTAGCAGTATTTTAGTACTTTCTTGCGGACCAAGAACATTTAATCTCTTCCTTTCATATTTTTACTGGAGAGTAGAAATTTAGTCATGAGAGATGTTTTTCTTCTTTATGCAGTTGTTAGATGGCAGCAAGTAACACATTTTAATACTTTTTGTTTATTGTTAGTTTTTTCTTTTAAAATTTAAAGATTTATGCTGGCTATAGATTTTCCCTTTCATGGATATGATAACTTTCTATTAGATGTTTTGAGTTTATTTGGGAATGATGGTAATCTCCAGATCTGAATTAAATCATAATTTAACTTTGCTTTATGATACTTTTAGACCAGGGATGAAAGTGCACTAAAGTCATTTTGTAGCAGCTTTGTAGCAGCAAAAATCTAATTTTGTAGCAGTAAAATCCATTTTTGTAGCAGCAAAAATCTTAATTTTGGAGCAATAAAAACTGTTTTGGAGCAGATTGAAATTGTAATGTTAATAAAAATTATTGCTATCTTGAAAAAACTTTGATATTTGAAAAAAAAATTACTCTGATAAAATTTTGCCACACTTTCTGCTAACCCTGAACATTCTAAACAACATTTGGGTACTGATTGCAATAATGCATGTATGTTAAAGAAATACTAAGTAATGTGCAAGTACAGCTGACTATTAAATTAATGAATCTATAAAATCCCCTCCCCCCCACCCAAAAAAACTGACTACATTACTGGGTAATAGTACTTTCATTTAGCATTTTGTTTGAGAAACTATTTCTTTGAAGAAAATATTGTATAATAATAATAAAATCAAATAAGATGTGAGAAACATTGAGAGATGCATGAAATATAAGTGTTTCTTATTTCACACGTACAAAAAAGACAAAATAATAAATTCAAAATAAAATGTTCATTTAAAAATAACGTTTTATTAAAAATTAATGTTATAGAATAATTTATTTATAAATTCTGTAGAATTATTTCTAAAACGAGAGTGGATGTAGAACGATGCAGCAATGTGAAATCGGAAACGTCCAAAGTGTAGGGGAGAAGAAAAAAAAAAATAAATAAAAGGGGAATGGGTACAGATTAAATCGGAAAATCGTGCATTTGGCCGATTCTTTTCATATTTTTAATCACCAGTGTTTCAAGTTTAATCGACGAATGGCGACTGCTTATTTTCATCTTTATACTCAAGATATATCACTTTATCAGAAAATGAAAAACGCTATTCGATAATACTACTGGTTTTGGCGATTTTCTAATATTTACATTTATGTAAAATCAGTGCATACGAACCAGCCAATATTCGGCAATGCACCTTAAATTCAAAATAATAATAAACACATCAATAAATAAATGATGATTCACGGAAATTTTTAATCTTTCTTTGTGTAATTTATTAATCATAAAAAAAGTAGATAATTTCGCGGAAGGGAAAAAAATAATATAAATACGATACTGCAAAACCAATACCATACGATATCAGAACAATTTGAGATCGGTATAAAATAACATAGATAAACATTATTAGCGACGATATTTTAGAAATTTCGAACAAAAAAACAGAAATCAATAAAATTTGTTAAAATATAAAACTTTTCATTTCTGAATAATATAATTAACGAACAGAAACTCAGATTTAAATATGTTGTGCCGAAAGAATACGCCAATATGTACCAATTGTGCCGAAAGACTTCTATCTTTTCTTTGTGGAATCCAAAGTTTTTTACAAGCCGTGACGTGACGGCAGTAAGGAAAAAAAAAAATTCTGGCAACCATTTGTGGCAGGCGGGAACAGTCAACCCCAAATCAGTTTATTTCAAGTTTTTTTTAAAAAAAGGATGAGCTTTGTACTGTATGGAGATCGGCCGGTCAGGGTTACACACAGCAGTGATGTCAAGAGGTAATTCAAGTGGAGTTGCAAGAAATGGCGATGTGGTTCAGGTTTGGCACAAAATTGAAAAAAATAGCTGTTTTGTAGCAGCTTGGTGCAGGAAAAAGGTTTTGGTGCAGTCTGGAGCAATTGGTGCAGGTCTTACATCCCTGCTTTTAGACTGATATAAATCACAATAGGTTGCATGAGTTCTGTTTAAGGATATATGAGTTACCTGTTGGAAGATCAGTTTTGAGCAAGTTTTAAATAGATTTATTGTGTTAGATAATTTTTAACTTAAGAACAGTTTTAGGGAAGGGTGATGTTTTTGATCAAGTTTAGATCTTCGGCCAACTTATTTTTTCATTTAGTCTGCAACTGAATCATATGATTTATAAGTTTGATTTAGGTGTTTTTCTATTGTGTTGGTTAGGTTGTTTGTTTTAGATTTAATTTGTTATTTGAGAAATTAAAGTTAATATAAAGTGTTAAATTCTGTCAAATTAT
Source organism: Maratus michaelseni (assembly GCA_963931845.1). Lineage (NCBI taxonomy): Eukaryota > Metazoa > Arthropoda > Arachnida > Araneae > Salticidae > Maratus > Maratus michaelseni. The sequence goes on from OZ007594.1 coordinate 63,597,653, forward strand.
AATTTGGGGTTTTCTTTAAATATTTTCTCCATAATAGATTACAATATACCCTTGTTGCTTCAGCCTGCTATCCTGAATATGCTTATTCAAAGTAAAGATATCTTCATTTTTCTGAAGTGTTAGAGGAGGACCCTTTTACTGTTTTTGAATATGTTTGTAAATGTATCTGAAACCCTATTTTTTGTTTTTAATAGCTTTGAATTTAAAAAAAAAATCTTTTTGTTATGTCTAAATTGTTAATATTATTATATTTGTTTTTAATCAGTTATGTCATTCCTTGGCACTTACTGCACATCTTTCTCTTTAATCTATAGCAGTTGAAATTAACCTGCAACCTTTTTATGATTCAAGAGCTCTCTATATTTTTCATTATAGATAAGCATAAAACTTTCTGATTTTATGCTTCCATATGACTTTTAGGAATCTTTGTGGCTCTATTTTACCTTGATTATTTTTTCAGTAATCCTAACATAACGTGCTGAAGAAATGCAAAGGAAGGGCATATGACACTACCAAGCCTATCTGTTTAAATGAATTTTCAGAAAGTGCTGTGGACTGTACTCTAGTTTATTCAACTAATCACATCTTCTTTTCTTGTTCAATAATAAATAATATAGAAATCTCAATTATTATGCATATATTTTTTACATCTGTAATCTTTCATTTTTCACCCATTGTATAATGTGCACCTGTAAATTTTCATACACTTTTTTGTTTCAAAAGTGCATGTTGTATGCCGGAATATACAGTAATTAAAATGGTTGCCTTGGAGGCATTTAATTTTTTACGATGATAGACAACAAAAGGTATTTTCTTTTTATATGGGGCCTTAGCATAACTCGGTCTCGAAAATGAAAAGTGATAAATTAAAAAAAATTTAATCTTATGGCTTATTAATGCATATATTAAATAAATTGCATTAAATGGTATAAATATTTAACAAATTGTTTGTTTTTTAGATACATTAATAGTTACTTCATATAAATATGACAATCAGATAGGGCTTTAACATCTAATTAGAGTTCACTAGAAAATACTTTTGAAAATTTTGCTTTTTTTGCCAAATTCAATCTTGTTGTTTTCTTGATCATGCCAAGACCCTTATAAAAAAGAAGTACCCAACAAAATAAATAATTTTATCTAGAAAATCACAGATTTTTACAAGAAAATGAAATAGGGAGGAAAAAAACTCTTACTAAAATTGACAGGAGGATTAAACAGCCAATCAAATCCAGCAATACTACTACTTTCTGAAGGAGCTGGTGAAGGACAACTTTTAGGATCTCCCCATGGCAAAACAGGTAACTGACTTCTTTCATGGAAGCTTTCACGTCCAAAACACGGTTTGTACACTAGGGTATAATGACTATCATTACTGTCTGGAAGGGATATAGAGAGAGTCTCACTAGATACAGATGAAGCCTCACTTCCACTCTGTTTTGGTTTTAAAGAAATATTTTCAGATTTCACTGTCTGATGATCACTGCGATCAGGATGAACAAAATTCATATTAGATTTGTCTTTGTGTTTAGAATTATCTGTATTTGTAGGTGGCACTGATGTCTGTTGATCTGGTATACTGCTTTTAGATGCAGCAAAACTGATATTTTTTTCAGAATTTTGATTGCTTGACTGTCTTTCATGATAAATATCTTCAGATATACCTAAGGAACGACTGCTTCTAGCAGAGAATGTCCTCATGTGTTTTGAGGTTCCAGCAGTCTCTAAAGATCGATGTCGCACTAGAGAACAATTAGATGAAGTAATATTCTCTTCATCTTGGGATGAACTTGGTTCAAATGAAGGTAGAGTCAATATGGAGGAATTACCAGTTCTATTACTGTCAGCACAACATGCTTGATGCTCATCACTAAGTTCCACTATAGGCTTTATAGCTTCACTAAAACTTGGGCGCAAAAATTCAACACTTCTCAGTGGTATAGCAGGCCGAGCACCTATGCCACTTCCACTGCTGCTGCTGCGCCCAATCATTTCAAGACTAACGGGATGTGATGGAGGAACACTGGGAGATGGCTTTTCAGGACATGTTTCTAACTCACTATGAGCTCTGCGAACACCTCTTTTTTCTCTCTCAGTTCGTGCTTGGTTTCGATTTCTGCTCCTAGCGAGTTCAGCAGCTCGGATGCTAGGATCTTGAGACATAAAACCAAGTTCCACTGATCCAGTTCCTTTTAAAAGCGCTTCAGAACTAGAACTAGAGGAAAGACTCAGAGCACTAGGATGAAAATTTGAATGGTGGGACTCAGACAAAATATACACAGAACTAGATGATACTGCAGTCTCTTGGCCATGCCCTAAAGGAAACAAAAAATGCATTTTATATGAAATAAAAACTGAAGTCATAAAAAAATATGTAACTAAATATATATCTGACATTTTATCCACTATAATACAACTAAAAAAAATATGTATCTATACATCTACATAGTTTTTAGAGCTAAATATAGTAAGTATTTGAAATAAACATAGGTAATATTTTATTTCTTTTCTTACTCTCCCTACCCCCTCCTTTTTTTTCTGTTCAAATTATAAAGAAAAGTTTTTGAAAAATAGATGACTCAAGCTACAAGATATCTACTTTCTAACTTTCATATACAAAAGAGCCAATTAACAACACATCATGCCTTAGAATATCCATTTTTAAGAAAAAATTTCAACAGTAATTTAAAAGTCTTACATAAAATTAATATATTTTTGTAATCTAAGGAAAGAAACCTATTAACATAAATACTAAAATACAGGGTATTGCTTCTGATCTTTGACCAATAGTCAATTTCTAAACTGTTAGTTTAGAGCTGTAATTCTAATTGCAAAAATATTTCAAATGTTATCCTTCATCATATGAAAATTGCCATTTACATCAAATCAAAATAGTTTTAAGTTAAAACAATTTTTAATTCTTATATGATCTTTGAGTTTCATATGTAGAAAAAACTTCTCCATGTTCTAACAAATAAAACAGTAAAAATTCTATTCCTCTACAACCAAAACTTAACAATTTATGATACTTTTAATTTTATGAATTTTCGGTGTTTTCTGGCACTAAAATTGCATTTCCCCACTTCTAGAGCGAGAAAATTCATAAAATTAAAAATATCATAACTCAATAAGTTTTGATCATACAAAAATGGAATATTTATTGTTTAAATTCTTAGAGGATAGAAAAAGTTTTTCTAAATATAACTTATAGGACCCAGAGACTGTACAAAAATTTAAATTTCACAACTTTTTAAAAAATAACTACCGTATATACTCGTGTATAAGTCGAAGAATTTTAGACAAAATTTGGGAGCTGAAAATGGGAGGTCGATTTATACACGAGTAAGTAAAAAAATAATAATAATTGCGGAGTGAAATGCCGGAGTCAAATTTTTTTCGCAGATAATTGGTTAATGTACAAGTCTTAATTAATCAAATATGGGTCTAGGTTGGAGAGACAGATAAAAGCGGACAATGGTGATTGATAAAAAAAAGCTCAACAATAATGTCTCTGTAATTGTTCTGCACTCATTTTCTCTTGAGATAGAATTCCCTTCAATACAGGGGCATCCCTTTCAACATTTGAATCCCCTTTTTTAAAAAGAGTTCAACTTGAGAATGCTTCTAGATTTCTCTCCTAAAAGTCCTACAATACAGTACTATATTTTAATACAGATATTATAGTACAGAAGTACTATATTTTAGCCATTCGGGACCATGGGTGCATATATGCACCCTCAAAAAGAGCATACAGAATTTGCTTTAGGCACCAGTAAAAAATAAAAGTAATATTTGCTTTTTCTAATTAGAGCATTTTTGTGAGTTTAAGTAAAGGTAGCTTTTTTTAAAAAAGTGGTGGCAACCGAATAAAATTTGTGTAAAAGCCGCCGGTACCGAAGGGGTTAAGAAGTTGTTTACCCTTGTAAATAAGGCTTGAATAGAGTTTTTTAAAAAAAGTAATCATTAAATTGATGTGAACAGCTTTCAAAATAGTTTAAGCTTCTTCAGTTTTACATAATTATACAATTTAAAAACATTGAATTTTTAAAAAAAAGTCTGATTAGAAACGTAAAAAAAAAGTTAACTAATTTAATGAAAATTTATTATTTCTTTTTTTCCTCAATTACAAATAATTTTTCAACATACTACCAGAAATGTGGTTCGACTTATACACGAAAATTCAGTTTTTTCCAAAATTTTGCGAAAGAGTTGGGGTAGTCGACTTATATACGAGTATATACGGTATTTTGACATAAATGGATTTTCATATGATGAAAACAATGTTTGAAGCATTTTTTCAATTAGAAATATACCGTTGCTAAAATTAACAGTTTAGGAATTTGCTACTGGTCAACAATAAAAAAGGACACTCTGTATACTCTCTTACAAAAAAAGATTTGTTTCAAATAGTATTTTTACACATTAATTTTAATATATAATAATGTAATATTTAGTAATATAAAATTTAGTATGGCATATTTACTCAACAGGAAAAAAAAGTTTAAATTTAAAATACAAAATCTTTATACATTAATAATTTATTGGTTAATTTGTGATACAACTTACAACATAATTTTTTACCTATTTGATCTTGATGTGCATTATTACTAAGAGACGATCTAAGTACAGACATATCTTGACCACTGTTTTTCAAAATATCAGCATTCCATGTTCTCCCTTCTGATGCTGCAACTAAAATACAAAAAATAAACAATTAATTAAATGTAAAATTAGGTTTCACGAATTATGAGGTAAAAAAATAACATTGCCAAATAGGTAATACTTTTTTTTTCCCAGTCACAAGCAAAAAGGATTCATTTTATATCATACAGAAAAACATTATGTATGAAATTATTATGTTAACATAAGTTGCTGATGTGCCCCCATAAAAAAAAAAGGGTAAATATTTCCAGCAGTTACATGAAATAATGTTTTAATAGTAAGTAACCTGTAATTTGCCAATAATGTCTATGATGATTGCATATTAAGGTCTGGCAGGGTACAGTATGATAACTTAATAAAATCTATGATATTATTAAGCTCTAAGATAACAACTTATGAACATTTACAAAAACAAATATTTTTTCAAGTTTTTTTTAAATAATTTACCAGAAAATACAGTTATACTGTTCCAGTTAACAATATCGTGTTGATATGTTTTAGTTTTGAATCTTCATATTCACAGTGCAAGTATTTGCAATTTCATTCAATAAAATAAAGGTATCCTGTGTAAATACTTTACTTACATTTTTTTTGTGGTCAAAGTTGATGTTGACAAATTTTTCAGTAATACACCATTCTAAAAAATTCAGAGGTGTGTTGTTTTTTTTCAATTTATGGTACAATGTTATAACCTTTGTGTAATTTGAATACATTTTTTAATACAATCTTTTATGAATACTCACATAAAATTTTTATTCCATGGATATGTAAACATTATTTAACAGTATACGTATACATAAATTTTTCATGATCATGATCATCTTTGCATATAAAAATAATGCAAAGTTTACTTGAAAGTTTTCTTTCAGCATACAGTGTATAATATCAAGTGTTACAAGATTGCAATGTATATATATTTTTATTTTTTTGTCCTTTTTTTTTTTTGTGGCGCCACTCATTTCCCCGTAACTTTTTCTTACCCTTTAATTTGTCTGTTTGAATTTAATATTTCTTTATATATATGTCTTGTATCATCATGATAGCAGCTGTACTGAAATTTTATATTGATTGTTGTTATACAATCACAGATACCCGTCTGTTGGGTATAGTATGTAATCCCGTGTTTTCCCGTGCTGTCTTGATCGGTTGTTGGTGCTCTTGGTAAGTAGTGGTCATTCTTGGATCAGTTATTGCTCTTGGTATGTGGATATTCCTTATAGGTTATTTACACTCTCAATAGAGTACATTTTTATTGCTAAGTTTTTCTTTAGAGCTTTTTGTAAGTGTTGTGAGTTTTTTTTCAGTTAATATTTGATATTCTTACGCAATTTTTGCTTTTTTTTTCACACTTTCTAATTTTTTTGCATTTTAACTGACATTTTGTACATGTTCTCAATCGACATTTGGAGTTCTCTAATAGTAATGAGTGTTTTATTGATATTTAATGTTTTCGATTGATTGTTCATGTCCTTTCCTAATGTTCCTTGTAATCCATTTTTGCATTCCAGCTTATCTGATTCAGCAGTAAGTTGTGAATTTCCTTTTTCATGTGGATCTTTCAGTTTTTTTCCCCCTATTTGTGGTGGAGTAATATATCGTGTTGATATATTTTGTTTTGAATTTCCCTAATTCACATCTGTATTTCAATATTTTAAATCCATATTCTTAATTATTCAATCTTTAATTGTAACATATTATATTTAATTAATCTTACGTTTTCCCTCTTTTTACGTTCATTATTTTAAGTTTAATCAAGCGATCATCTTTCATTTCTCATTCATATTGTAAGTTCTCTAATTTTCCATTCATTTCTCCATCCCGTTTCGCCCTTGGCCGCGTGCCAGCTTGTTTCGTAGCCTTCCTCCTCGGATCACGAGCTTTTACGGCTAGGCAGCCGGCACTCTTTGCGCATGTGCGTACGGCCGCAGAACGGCAGCGTTTCGCTGTTTCTCCTTCGTGCGTTAACTCTTCATTGAGTCTACCAGTTTGGCGCATTCATCTCCGCGCGGCGAGTTTTTTAGACGTGCTTTTACGCACGCTCGCCATGGTCGCACGCTGTTCAAATTTGAGTGCTAGTGATTGTAGAGTTCAGAGTAGGTCGCTTGTTCGACCGTTGTTCGTAGTGAGTGTTCTCGCTATGGCCGGACTTAGTGTCCGATCCATTCGTCTTCCCAGCTCCAATCTCATATTAGTTTAATTAAATAGCAAAATATCTTACCTTCATTACTCTTATTAGTTAAAAGTGACATCTTCCAACACGATGTCCCACTACACAATTCTTCGAAGTCTTCATCGTTTATGAGCACTCAACATCTTGAAAAAGACAGCACCTTTTCCCAAGTTCACGGAAGTTTTTCAAGAATAAAATTCATGGAAGTATTAACAAGATTCTTTCTCTCTGTTTGTCTCAACACCTCACTCTGGGATTCAAAGGTAAACCCTTTTATATTTAATATTTCGACGACGTATTGAACCTGATAAAATATATACGATCACGTTTCTTCTTGTCTTCACCTTCAAAGTATAATCAACCAAGTAATTTTAAAAGAACAATAGTCATCATTTAAATTCACCTACAAGATCCGCTAAACATTTAGTGAAGCAAAAATCTTCTTAATAAACAATATTAAAACCCCCACAGCAGAATGTTATTCAATGTTCTGCAACAAGCTTTCAGATGATCGAAAATGTTCTGCAGCACATGCATGCATTTTATTTTACCACAAGTGTACTCTCTCACAATGTCAGAAACACTAAAAAATCACTTGTTAAAAATATCCAATATATCCACAGGTAGAAGAAATTAATTTTTATGTAGGAACTTGTTGATTGATTAAGAATTGGCATTTTACTTTTTTATGCATAATGCTTATTGATTAGCTGCAAAAATATTAATTTTATGATTTCTTAGTAATACTGTGACTTAATACCACTATATGAAAGGATAAAAAAAAAAAAAGATAATTTATTAAATTCAGTAAAAATTTTGACAAGTTCAGAAATTTCTCTGAGGATGGCATTTACCTGTGTTCTCAGACATTGGCCAGAAAATATATTGACTTTTTTTCTGTAATAACACTATTCTACAAATTGAGAAATAATTTTCAGAACAGAAACTATCGTTATTGAATTTTATGTCTTTGTCCATGCTGAATCCAAAAATTAAGTTCTTTTTTTCCCATCTGGAATCACATTTTTGTTATGCAGTTTTCAGAAATTGCTGGATAAGTACAAAATTTGAAAAGTGACCAAGTTTATTGGTATATGGAATTATACAAAATGAAATTAACTAAATTTATATAACTGGAAGAAGACATAATAAAATCTGAGAATTTAACAGGGATTACCACACACAACCACACCCATCAATGGCTTTAGCTGCACTAACAGAATTCATTATTTTTAACAGGTTCTGAGCGGATGACTTATTATTTTTTGTTCCTGTGAGGATGACTCATTGTTTAAGATAGCAGATCATTTCTATTATGTTCCAAAAATGATATTATAAGAATCTTTAAAGTTATATACTGTATATTCTGGTGCATAACGCACACTTATAATTTAAGACTATATTTTTAAATTTTTAGGCATATTCGCCATATTACATGCCCCCTGTCCTTTGCAAAGAAACTTTCATGAGATATGTAGCATGACATTTAATTAGAATTAATAACATAATTACTTTGGGATTTGCAACTTTGTTTTCATTGAGGGGTGTACTCAATACATCACCAGTGTCTTTAAAATTTAATGAAAAACCTACCTAGAAAAACACAGCATGGACCAAGACAGCGTCCTTTTCAAGGACCAAGACAGCATCTTTGCAACTGAAGTGCACTTGGCACAATGCCAAGTTTAAACTTTGTACAAGGTCATTATAAAAAGCAAATCATAGTGACAATTAGTCAATGTTTATCATCCCAATTTAATTTAATTACTGAAGGCAATTATTGAAAAGTAATTCATTTAATAATTACAAAACATTAAAAGTCAGTAGTTTTGAAACAATAAATCACTTATAACTCAATATGTAAGTCATTTATAATGAAAAAACTTTTCAATTACAACTTGCTTCAATAATCATGCCTGCAAGTATATGCTTTTATGTTTAAATATGAGTTGGAAAGTTTTGTGTTGTTCAGTATATATATATATATATTTTTTAATCTTTTAAAATTGTCTACATTTATGTCAGATTCACATGTGGCTTCTCGTGAGCAACTCTGTGACCTTTTTCCGAAGTGTGGTTGGCACTCTGCAGTGGCGTATCCAAGGGGGGGGGGGGGTGCGAAATTGTCACGATTAAAATGAAAAAAGTGCTTTTTTTCTTTCTTTTTTAGATAAATTTGTAATTTTGTTTTTCTGTCATACAGCGGACCAGCCATTCTCGTTAGTCCCATATTAGTCCACATTGACATCACAGCATAAACAGGGTAAGGGGGCTGATGGGGTTACAGACCCCCTCTTTCCAAAATAGTCGAACATCTCATGAAAATAGTGCTGTTTTTTTTCTTCTTTGAGATAAATCTGTATTTTTTTTTTTTGTTGTTGTTATACAACAGACTACTTATTCTCTTCTTTTTAACCCCATATTAGTCCACATTGACATCAGAGCATACATAAAAAGGGGAAGGAGACTGATAGGTTTATGGCCCCCTCTTCCCGAAATAGTCGAACATCTCATGAAAATAGTGCTGTCTTTTTCTTCTTTGAGATAAATTTGTACTATTTTTTGTGATACAACCGACTACCACATTATCAGAGCATACCTAAAAAGGGAAACAAGGCTGTTTGTGTTACAGCCCCCCACCCAAAAGAGTTGAAAATCTCATGAAAAAAAGTTCTGTTTTTTCATTCTTTGAGATAAATTTGTATTTGTATTTTTTTTTTTTTTTTTTTGTCATACAACAAACTCTCTTCTTTTTAACCCCATAGTCCACATTGACATCAGAGCACACCTAAAACGGAGAATGGGGCTGATGAGGTCGAACATCTCATAAAAATAGTGCTGTTTTTTTTTTCTTCTTTGAGATAAATTTGTATTTTTTTTTTTTTTTTTGTCATAGAACAGACTATCTACTGACACATGTCAATTTTTTATTTAAATATTTTGATATTTTAAATCTTAAATAATAATTTAAAAAATGCATAGAAAATTAAACTACAAAATACTTACTGTATATTAAAAATGTAAACACGTCAAATGAGTTTTAAAACACTTTTTGAATTTTACTAAAATCAAAACTATAGTAATTAAAAAAAAAAAAAAAAAAAAATTGAAGAAATACTTGCAAACATTGGAGCATTTAATTCAATGAGTAAACGAAAGATGGCGCTGCTAAAAAACCCAAAAATCATTTATATATTTAAAGTGAAAAGTGCATTCGGTCAAATTCCCACTCTCTTTTCCACACGAAAATAGTCTCTTTACACATGCTTCAACGTTATTTTTTTAAAGGTTTCTACCCTCAGAAACGGGAAATGTGTTTAGCCCTCACCTGTTTAGCCTAGGGGGGATTGAAAAGGGTTGATTAAAAATGGATGGCGTAATATGGCCATTGCATTGAAAGCTTTTTTTTTTTTTTTCAAAAATATTTTACTATAAAATATGCATATTAGGTAGCTTTCAATACAAAAAAGTATAAAGCTACCTATTGCAGCCGTTCGGAGGAAAGCAACTCCGGAAAATTTCAGTATATTTTCACCGATCATGACCCCCAGACCCCAAAACCACCCTCCGTTCAAATGTTGATTTATATATATATATATCTCCATATATATATATATCTGACCTATGTCATACGATAACGCTCGTATTTATAAATCAATTTCGATGAAACAAATTGTGTGTATTAAGCTCACCAATGTCTCGACCGAGTTCGTTGGCCAGCTTGGTCCGCCATTTTGTTTCAAGATGGCGGCCATTTAAAAATTTAAAACTAAAATAAATATACAAAAAAGTTAAAAATTCAAATTAATTTTTTAATTAATTGTTAGGCCTTGATACAAGGATTCCGGAGTATTTTTTGTTTTACCTCTATCTTAAAAAACGGCTGAGATACAGCAGTTTGAAATTCTAGGGTGGCAGACATTTTGAAACAAGATAGCACATTATAAAAATCCAACGATTAATTTATAAGTTTTAGTGAACGCGACTTCTCGCAAATTATTATCTTTCATTGTTGTAATCATTTTCCCATCAAACGCATAAAACTACATATTCATATCCGTTAGCGCCAAATTCTCACCAAACTTGGCGAAATATCGCCAAATTTGGCGACCGAAATAAGTCTTCATAAATGAAGCCAACTTGGCTATAGCTCAATAATTTGGCAAATTTCTTATTAACGAATCTTTTGTAAACGGTTTCTTTGCATTTTAGCTTGCTGTTTTCGAGTAACATTAGCTAACATTTTAAAACGAAGATATAAGAAAGCTACCTTTTCCTCCCGGTACAGGCCGGAAGGACTTTTTTTGTTAAAATTTAAAGAGAGCTTGGATACAGTTATATTTATAACCGAATGAAATTTCAAAGAGTTTGGGAGATGAGAACTATTCTTTTATTGCTATGTTAAAGGAACCGATGCAAAAACAAACAAAAAAGCAAGAAGAAAACATTTCTTTTACAACTCGATAACAATATTTTTTCACGAAATTTTTACACAGGCTGTAAAACCACAATAGAGATTTCAAAGAGTTCGTACAAAAAAAACAAGAAATTGAGCGCTCTTATCACTAAACATCAATATTTTTTTGAGAATTTTTTATTTAAAAATAAAATTTTATACAAAATCAGGTTAAATATATAAAATAATAAAAACTTGATTTATTTATTTTTTATTTATTATCACGGGCCTGGGTAACGCTGGGCAGGTCAGCAACATTATTTAATTTTCATCATTATTTAACAAAAAGATTTTCTGTAATCAAGTTTATATTACAAATGAATACACATAATAGTGATATTGTTTCTTATATTGATGTATATATATATATATATATGCATTGCACAAATATACATTTACATGAATACACATTTGTATGAATACAAATGTTGTATATGTTTTGAGAAATAATATAACATATAAAGTGCAAAAGTAATATCTGTAAGAGGAGTTATATATATCCAAGTGACATGAATTCACACCAGCGGTAATCAAAACTTGAAAATATCAAAAATCGTCAAAATGCATATATTTTATGCACTATGTGTAACAGTTAGCAAACATGCACATGTACCAAGATATAAACCATATGAATTTCAATTTTTAGATTCAAACATGCATTGATTTTGAACTAAATCTGAGGTCTAAGTTGAATTAAATTAAATAATAAATTCAGTCAGTCCATCACAAAAAATTCTGTATTTACAGATATAAGATTGTAATGAATTAAAGTATAACATCATTAATGCGAGAAAATAAAAAAGCATAAGAATAAAATACATAAAACTGATAATAATACAACCTTGTTGCATAACTTCAGCTACAAGACTAGAAGCAAGACCATCTTTTCCCTCTTTATCTTGTTGAGAAGGTTCAACAGCTTGCTTTACAGACGCAGCACCAGAACTGCCAGAACTTTCACGGTGGTGGACATCTACTTCTAAATCTTTGGGAATAATAAAGAAAAGGATTATAAAAAAATAATGATACTTTTACTTTCATGTTATAGCAGCCCCTTATCGCTAAATCATAAAGCATATATGTCATTATAATAATTTATTAATATTATTATATTAATTTATTATTTGGGACATATATTGCCTAGTTATAGTCATATATGATGTATATTATATATATATATATATATATATATATATATATATATATGTACTAAAACACAATTATACATTTACATTAACCACACTACATAGCCAAAAACAAATAACAATAACAATATATCAACTGAACGCGAAACTATAACCAAATAAAACTATAAAATGAATATAACCAAAATCAAAATACTAATGAAAAATCAATACCAGGAAAATTAAACCTGAAGGCAGGAGGGCATGGCTAACAACATGCACTGCAGGGTTAAAACCGGTTTCCACGCTAGCAACGTCCCCCTTCTCCTGCCGAGACCAAATTAATTCAAACTTTCAACCAAAACACCAAGCTACACACAGCAGCATCCAACTCTATCTGAACTCATCCAACAACTGATCTAGACCACCCTTAGCATTAAAAAATGAATTCATTTCATTTCTATATTTACTTCTACCTATAAAATTAATCATGTTCCTCCTTACAAAGTTCACAGGGTAACCCTGCATCAATGCCATGTTAATCCACTTTATGAACTCGCCAACTGCATCGCCAAATCTTGAACATAATCTTTCAATATGAACTAAACCGTTTGTAAACACATTTCTAAATACTGAAATATGCACGTTCGATTCAAAATTTAAGATCTTTAAAGTTTTAAAATCAAAATCATTTCTCTTGTCATAAACCCTTGTTATTAAATTGTCATTCTCCAACTCTAAATTCACATCCAGATAATTGATGTTTTTAATATTCCGGGAGGAGAGTTCAAGTTTTAAAGTATTTGGATAATATTTAAAATCTAGGTTTACATTTTCGTTATTTAATCCAACTATTATAACACCATCAATATACCTATAACTCAATATTTCTCTATTTAAATTATTGTTATTCTCATATATATGTAAGTAGATGTCAGCTAAAATTGAACTGCAACTCCCCCCCATTGGGATTCCACGGATCTGTTTAAATACTCTACTCCCCTCATACAAGTAATTCTCTTGCACTACCAACTGAAACAGGTTAATAAACCAATCTTTATCGCTATCTATATTGCTGTTTTTATTATAAAAATCTATAACCTTTTCCTTTAAATCCAGTAAGTTAATTGTACTGTATAAGTCTGCAAAATCATATGCAAACAAACTCTTTATATTTTGATGTTTTTTCAATTTGTCTTAGAAAATGTAACTGTTTTTTATAATAAATGTGGACTCCGTACTCAACACTCTATCAAACACGCTACTCAAAACTCCCAACAATTTCTTATTAGCAGACTCTAGGTATGTAACCCACAAGTTACAATTCTAAATTTCACTGGTTTTTTTTATGAAACTTTGGCACTAGAACAAGATACGGGAAACTTTGACTTTTCTGCTTTAACTTAACTTTTTTATATAGTACCATAACACTGTTTTCCATCACTGAAACTCTTGATTTCAATAGCTCATAGTTATCGCTATTATTATAACTTTCATTTAATATTTCAACATAAAATTTTTTACAGATTAATGCATAGCTTGTGTTAGCTTTATCGACATATGTATATATAAATTTACTCTGAAGTTCTTTAATAGATTTAGTTAACCCAGTATAATCCTCTTGAGACACACCGTCACAATCTCTAACATATTCTCTCTTTAACTCTCTTAAAATGTAGAATTTCCACTCATCAAAAACATTACTTGGTAAGCTGTATTTATAGGTCAATTTTTGTCTAAAAATATCTATGTTAGTTGTAAACCGTTTAATGGCTGCACTTTTCGTTATAATTCGTTTCATTCTGTATTTTGTGCCATATTCCATCTTCTTTCTCAGCTCTTGGTCTTTTACAATCTCTAAATTACCAGTAATAACATGTCCATAATATTTATCTATATAATTAATAAATTCTCCATCATTGCAACTGCATGTACTTTCATCAATACCCCTCTTTAGGTCTTTTGCATATCCATTATAATTAAACATAATACGGCCTAAAGGCTTATCATATTTAAATGCCTTAATTATTTTTACATTATTCACTGGTAGTAGATCATTGTACTTGTTTAAAATTTTATCAAAATTAACTCCTTTATAGCAATTGCCCAGATAATCCAATATAAATCCAATATCTTTTCTTCCGTACTTTTGTGACAGTTCTTTAAATTGCAATATCTCTGTAGATCCTGTTTCTTGATTCTATACCGCAATAAATCCAAACCCAAATCGTTATTAACATTTCTTGTGCTAGATTGTAAAGTTGTTAAAGTCTCCGGAATCAATTTCTTTTTTATATTAAACATAATTCCCTTAATGTCATTTTCTCTTCGATTACTATCACAATTAAATATTGATTTTTCTATTTCTTTACTAGTATTTAGATTTTTAGAAGTACTCAAATTGATATTATGTCTATCATATATATATATATATATATATATATATATATATATATATATAAGATATATATGATGCACATATGGCATAAAAGATGTAAATAATATGTGTATAATGACATATATGGCAAATACATGAGCTTTAGCAATATATATATATATATATATATATATATGCATATATAAGTTTTGCTATACAATCCTGGCAAAATCGTAACTGAAATCTTAGCATAATCGTAATTGTGGGGGCCACTATAACACGAAAGTACCAAAATAATTAATGAATAATAAAATACTGAACAGAGCCGTCCTTAGGGGTGTGCGACAGGTGCGGCCGCACAGGGCCTCGCGCCTAGGAAGGCCTCGCGCCCTTACAATTTTTTATTTTTTATTTTTTTTACTTATAAAGAAAAAACAAAACATTTGGCATTTGTTTGCATACATATTTAAATAATTAGCATTCATTGAGCAATTCACATTATTTCGCATTATAGTACCTATACCTGCGTGCGTATTAAGTTCTAAATATCGCACCGAAAATGACAGTTGATTCTACTCGTTTCTGTGACTACTTCTGCATATGTATAAAATTTTTGAAATAGAGTTCGTCTGAATATTAAAAATCGTAAAATTTTTTATAGTTTATTTGAGTTTCTTGGATAAAAAGAAAATAAGGGTTTTTCAAAGAATTTCGAAAACTAAAATTAAGATCTTACCAGGGATGAAAGTGCACTAAAGTCATTTTGTAGCAGCTTTGTAGCAGCAAAAATCTAATTTTGTAGCAGTAAAATCCATTTTTGTAGCAGCAAAAATCTTAATTTTGGAGCAATAAAAACTGTTTTCGGAGCAATAAAAACTGTTTTGGAGCAGATTGAAATTGTAATGTTAATAAAAATTATTGCTATCTTGAAAAAACTTTGATATTTGAAAAAAAAATTACTCTGATAAAATTTTGCCACACTTTTTGCTAACCCTGAACATTCTAAACAACATTTGGGTACTGATTGCAATAATGCATGTATGTTAAAGAAATACTAAGTAATGTGCAAGTACAGCTGACTATTAAATTAATGAATCTATAAAATCCCCCCCCCCCCCACCCAAAAAAACTGACTACATTACTGGGTAATAGTACTTTCATTTAGCATTTTGTTTGAGAAACTATTTCTTTGAAGAAAATATTGTATAATAATAATAAAATCAAATAAGATGTGAGAAACATTGAGAGATGCGTGAAATATAAGTGTTTCTTATTTCACACGTACAAAAAAGACAAAATAATAAATTCAAAATAAAATGTTCATTTAAAAATAACGTTTTATTAAAAATTAATGTTATAGAATAATTTATTTATAAATTCTGTAGAATTATTTCTAAAACGAGAGTGGATGTAGAAAGATGCAGCAATGTGAAATCGGAAACGTCCAAAGTGTAGGAGAGAAGAAAAAAAAAATAAATAAAAGGGGAATGGGTACAGATTAAATCGGAAAATCGTGCATTTGGCCGATTCTTTTCATATTTTTAATCACCAGTGTTTCAAGTTTAATCGACGAATGACGACTGCTTATTTTCATCTTTAAACTCAAGATATATCACTTTATCAGAAAATGAAAAACGCTATTCGATAATACTACTGGTTTTGGCGATTTTCTAATATTTACATTTATGTAAAATCAGTGCATACGAACCAGCCAATATTCGGCAATGCACCTTAAATTCAAAATAATAATAAACACATCAATAAATAAATGATGATTCACGGAAATTTTTAATCTTTTTTTGTGTAATTTATTAATCATAAAAAAAGTAGATAATTTCGCGGAAGGGAAAAAAATAATATAAATACGATACTGCAAAACCAATACCATACGATATCAGAACAATTTGAGATCGGTATAAAATAACAGATAAACATTATTAGCGACGATATTTTAGAAATTTCGAACAAAAAAACAGAAATCAATAAAATTTGGGAACAGATGTGTTACTATCACGCTAAAATGTAAACAAAAGATTGGCGACTGTTTGTTTGGCGCGATTTCCAAGACTGCGCCAAACGAATAACTTAATACAATGGCTAGGTTGCCATTAAAGAAAAAAATCCCCTAAATTTGGCGACTTTTTTCTTTTTTTTAACCGATAATTTTTTTTTTTTTTTTTAGCGTGAGTGTAAAGCATCTAAGCCAAAATTTGTTAAAATATAAAACTTTTCATTTCTGAATAATATAATTAACGAACAGAAACTCAGATTTAAATATGTTGTGCCGAAAGAATACGCCAATATGTACCAATTGTGCCGAAAGACTTCTATCTTTTCTTTGTGGAATCCAAAGTTTTTTACAAGCCGTGACGTGACGGCAGTAAGGAAAAAAAAAATTCTGGCAACCATTTGTGGCAGGCGGGAACAGTCAACCCCAAATCAGTTTATTTCAAGTTTTTTTTTAAAAAAAGGATGAACTTTGTACTGTACGGAGATCGGCCGGGCAGGGTTACACACAGCAGTGACGTCAAGAGGTAATTCAAGTGGAGTTGCAAGAAATGGCGATGTGGTGCAGGTTTGGCACAAAATTGAAAAAAATAGCTGTTTTGTAGCAGCTTGGTGCAGGAAAAAGGTTTTGGTGCAGTCTGGAGCAATTGGTGCAGGTCTTACATCCCTGTCTTACAAGAAAAAGTACTGGGAACATTAAATTCGTTATCAGAAAGATATTTAGAAATTCTGTATATAAAATAAACTCACTTTAAAAGAAAATTCTATAATTTTTTTTCTATACGGTTCTGCTTAAGCTTTTCTTTTCTGTGGATGCTAGGCTATAACAGAAGGCGGAATATTACATTCCTGAAGGATGTAATATTAGATTCTTCTCGAACGGTCCCCTTAGACCACATAACAGTAAAATTCCTCTATCTTTTGAAAACTAATGATAGGAATGAGCTGTAAAAGCACATAGCCATGTTTTAATTGACACTGATTTTTTTAATGAAAAAATTATATAGATCACAATTAATATTTTTTAAATATAAATTTATTAATAACTTTCATGATTAAAATATATTTTTGAATCGAAAAAATGTTCGGAATATGTTTAGGTCTATTCATTGTATCTCACTAAACGAGAACATTTGAATCGGATGTTTTTGGTGTAAATATAAATTAAAATTTGTCTGTTCTAAACTCTATGAAGATTTAAGGAAAGTATATAAACTATACCTTTTTCCGAGCTGCTTTGATCCAAGGACATCGAATAAAATGTCAAAAGTGGATGTTACCACATGAAAAATGAAAGATTGTACAAATTTAATATGTAGACGCGATCCCTATTTCAAAAATTGCATTTATATTTGAAAAGCAGACCCAGTCTGGCAGTACCTGTCACATCTGTCTGCGATAATTTAGCGATAAAATGCACGGGGGTGTGGGGTTTTTCCACGGCTGTACACGAACACTCATTAAAAAATTAATGTAGTTTGGAACGAAAAGAAAAGATGGTAAAATAAAATTATAATTTCAAAGCACTATAAAGTTAAGAACGTATATATTTAAAAATATTTCTCTGTAATTTGTTAAACCAAATTAAATTTCTAAAGACATCTACAATATCGTTATTACATTAAAAAAAAAATCTACCAACCCGACATGAACTCGGTCCAATTATCTTTCCTGGAAAAACAAAGTCCAGGCCCGATTCGTTTCGGATAAAATAAAATCCGGGCCCAGATAAAAAGCCCGGACGGGGCTCGGGCTTATATTTTTCTGCAGATTCGGGCTGGGCTGAACAAGGACTTTATGGCCTCCAAAATAAGTTCCTCTGGCATCAAACTAAAGTTTCAGATACGGTGCTGATTCTACTGGGTATAAGTTATAACCAATTCTATACAGTTGTGATTAATTTGTTATTTTGAAGTTTTAATATCAACTGTTCAGAAGCCGATACTATTGATGCTTTTAGATAAACGGCAACCATTATTTTATTCATTATTTGTAAAGTAATAACACATTTCTGTAAGAGATATTTTATCATAATGTTGCATATTTTATTGTTTCAGGAAGTTTTTCTTTTTTATTATATGAATATCCATTTTCCTGTCCACATACAAGCAGTTCCCTATTACTTTCATGACACCAGATTTCAGGGGCTCGAAAGTTTCCAAAATAATTAATCTAAAATACGTTAATGTAATAAGAAATTAAAAAAATCCTGATTTATTACACAATTTATGTCAGTTAAAATTGTCAGTGACATTCAGTTTTTTTTTCTTTTTTCGTATTCAAAGTTAACTTTTTCATAATGTACACAAAATATTTCTGACGTCTTTGCAATTATAAATATTTTAAAATTTTAGATTATATTTTGAACTTATCACTATCTTATCTATAGAATCACAATTTTTTTTGATCAAATTTAATTCTGTCAAATTAATTTTTTATGCAAAAGTTTCAATGCTAGTGCTAATATGATGTGTGCACAACGATTCTTTGTTTTTCATTAATATTTGTACTATTTATACACTTTCTTGTGTACATTTATAAAAACATGATAATCTACGTATAAGGGTTAAAATATTTTCTGTGCCCAAAGCCCAACATATGTTGATGATCGGGCTCTGCCAATAATGTGTGCCATCAGTTGTTTTTTTTTTTTTTTTTTTTTTCCAAATATGATTGTGTTGTCGGAACAGGTGAGTGGGTGAGGATAGATTAACTAATTTGGAAGGAAAGGGCCTCACAAAAGTTTTTGCACTGGGCCTCGCTTTCGCTAAGGACGGCTCTGATACTGAAATATTTATTTAAATAATGTGTGCAGCCCACCCTCTCCTTCCTAGAAGTCAACCATAGTGAGATAAAATGCTAAATTAATAAATGAGATAAAATTATAAAATATATTTTTGGTTGAAATTGAAGTATTATTTCCTGATGTGCAACCACCTTTCATAAGTCATCAGCCATTGGTAAAAAACCGCATTTACTTTTATAGAGATAGTAATCAGCTACTTATGTTAAGTTATTGCAAGGCTAACTACTGGACTTAACTAGTTAAGTATAGGAGCTTTTCCATACATCAGAGGTGACGAACCTTTATACATCTGCATGCCAATTATTTTTTTTTCATGTCAGGATGATCTTCAAATACACAATTAGTAAGCTAGTGTATTGCATTAGTCATATCTTGTAAATAATGCAGCACTTAATATTGTTGTCCCTGGTTGAGTGCCTTTTCTCTTAAATAATGAACATTTTTATATGAAAATTGCTAATGTCGCTAATTGCTCTTTTTAAAAAAAATCCTTTTTTTATTTCTATCAGATTTAAATTTTTTACTTCTTAATCTTTGAATCATTTAAAAATATTTAAACATGGAGGAAATTGCTTTAAATACTTTAATTATTTTCAATTCTTTTCAGAATGAAATTTAATTTCTTAATGCACTATACGGTCAATTCCCTGTTTCAGAATTGTTGGAACATGGATATGTTCATATTTCAAAAGATTGAATGAGTTCAAAATATTTAATTAAAGGATAATGATATTCTTTTGCATTCTGAAAATACATATTTTTAAAATTATATAAATATATATATTTTTTTAATTAGCTATTAAAAATGCAGGCTTAGTATCACTTTAGTAGCTTAGTATCAATTTGTCCTAAATAAGTATTGTATTTCAATATTTTTTAAGTTTATATTATGTCCCAATTTTTTGCTATTTGTACTAAAATATACTTTTTAAGTATATATACAAAAAGCAACGATTAGAAACAAATTTTAATTTAGAAATTGAAAATAATAATAATGTAATAATAATACAACTTACCAATAGTACTACCACAAGGTTTATTCGTGTCAAATTGTGATATTATTAGCCTATTCAGTAACTCCATCGAATCAACATGAGATGAGATACTACTTTTAATAGGACCTTCAACATAAGAATTACGAGAACTGCATTGCACCGGTGGTGTTTCTCCATCATGCCGAGTATTTAAAACAGTCATTTCAATGCGTTCAGTATCTCGGCTGAAAATAATAAGTCCAACATTATTTTTTTTATGAAAATCATCTTAAATTTGAAATGTAAACAAGAACAATCCTTAATACAGTCATAATCAATTTATGTCAACTGAAAGGTAATTTCTACAACAGTTATGAACTGTCTGCTATCTGTATTTTTCTTCTTCATTGATAACAATTTTACAAATTATAAATCTTCTATATATATATATATATATATATATATGATAACAATTTTACAAATTATAAATCTTCTATATATATATATATATATGCAAATTCAGATTTTATATAGTAATAAAAATTTAACAAATTGTCATACTGGTTTGCACCATAAAGCTTGTGAAATAGTCGAATTTTTGTAGGAAAAGAAAAAAAAACAGTAGAGCCCAAAAAATTCGATCACATTTCAAAAAATCATAAAAATTTAACAAATTGTCGTATAGGATTCTGGTTTTCAACATAAAACTTGCCAAATAGTCAGAATTTTTGTAAAATATAAAAAAATAGTTCAACCATTTTAAAACAATTTTATCACAAAACAAGAACAAAAAATCATGCGTCAAGCATAGATTATGTAACACTTTCCAACGCTTCCAAAATAATTTTACAAATCATACCGTTTAATAAGCTAAAAGATAACATCTAAGTAATCCGAATACTTTTATTCAGCCCTGTATAGGATCTATAAATTTGTATATATACTACATAGGATGCTAAATTTTAGTTCAGTTAGGAAACGCGTAGCACAGTTTAAAATTCTCCGTCTGGAGTTAAATAATACGGAAATGTGTTCGCGAACTTTTGTGCTTCACTGTATAGGATATACAGAATTTATACACACCACGTAATAGACAAAAAGCGAGTTAAAATTAAAATCACGATCAGTAACTTAAAACGCACTTCCAGGAATTATTGTTAACAGACAGTAGAGAATTCTTTTGTGTGTCCCTGTAAATGAACGATGACTGCTATACACACAATATTCTGTAGTAAGCCTGTTGTAATGCACCTTAGTGATATATATAAATTTCAATGCGTTTAAAATAGGGAAACATTATTTAAATAAACCGCAGACGATTTTTCTCCATAGACATAATGTAACGGAATTCTTTTGACTGTCCCTGTAAAGTAACTATAAGCGCTATGCATACCCAATTCCATATTAAGCTCATTCGAATGCACCTTAGTAATATATATAAATTTAAAGCGTTTAAAATAGTGAAACATTATTTAAATAAACCGCAAATGATTTTTCCCCCTAGACCACAATGTAACGGAATTCTTTTGAGTGTCCCTGTAAAAAAACTATAAGTGCTACACACTTCCGTTGAAATAGGGAACATGCTATAGATAACGACTATAACATATAAAAATTGCAGAGCAATACGAGCATATTTACGGGAGTTAGAGCACGGACAGACGGCAGATGGCCAGACAAACCGAAGTCATAAACACTTTTCAACTAGGTTGGAAAGTGTTAAAAAGAAGAAAAAAAATCCGACATTTAGAGAAGTCTTGTGGTGCAAACTGCACTCTATTATACAGCAATTTGTTAATAGTTTATGAATTTTTGAAATGCAAATACACTTATGGGATACCATGTACATGAATTTTATCTATTTTAAGATAAATATTACTTAAAACTGTGGCACTAATTTAGTCAAAAGATTAAGACTAATTTTTATCTTTAAATGAGATGTTGAGTAAAGTATTAAAGACCTTATATAGTAATAAAAATTTAACAAATTGTCATACTGGTTTGCACCATAAAGCTTGTGAAATAGTCGAATTTTTGTAGAAAAAGAAAAAAAAATAGTAGAGCCCAAAAAATTCGATCACATTTCAAAAAATCATAAAAATTTAACAAATTGTCATATAGGATTTTGGCTTTCATCATAAGACTTGCCAAATAGTCAAAATTTTTGTAAAAAAAAAAAAAAAAAAAATCCAACATTTAGAGAAGTTTTGTGGTGCAAACTGCACTCTATTATACAGCAATTTGTTAATATTTTATGAATTTTTGAAATGTAAATAGACTTATGGGATACCCTGTACATGAATTTTATCTATTTTAAGATAAATATTACTTAAAACTGTGCCACTAATTTAATCGAAACATTAAGACTAATTTTAATCTTTAAATGAGATGTTGTGTAAAGTATTAAAGACCCTGTGTAAAGCATTAAAAGAAAAAAAATATATTTATAACAATGGCAACAAAAATTAAATCTTAAATTTAATTTCTAAAGCAAACTATTGAAAACTAAACCTTTATGCTAGCAACATAAAACAGTATCTTTGTTTACATAATTTGACAGTATAGTAGTGAATAGTTTTTTACTTTGAAATTATTGGTAAACAACTTTAAAATGTTAATTCTAATTTTACTTGGGATAATGTAATCAACATTTTTTATTTTAGGGTCATTCCATATCAAATCAACACAGCCATTTCCCCTTACCATTTCCAGTTTTAGGTAGATTTCTTAAGAAATACTACCTATTACATTCTCACCTAAGTTGGAAATTTTGAAAAATTTTTGCAGATCTACGCCGATCATGACTCCCAGAACACAAAACCACCCCCAGTTCAAAAGTTTATATATCTATCTATCTATCTATCTATCTATCTATGTCACTTTTTTCTGACCACGATAACTGGAAAAATTCTGCATAAATCTCTTCCAAACTGATACATAAAATCAAGGGTCATAAAATCTCGGTCAAGTTCGTTAATGGGCAAAATCGAACCGAGGGGGGGGGGTGGAATGGGGGGCTTTCTGTGAAAACAGAAAAACCCTCATAATTTCTTTATTATTATATGTATCGAATACGTTTAAAGTTATTATTACTTCTAGGAAAAGGGGCGAAAATTTATGTATGACAGATTTTTGATATAATAAAAAATGGCCCCAAGGGGGGGAAAAAAGGGGGGTTTTAGAAGAAAAAAAATCATAGCTTCGTCAATTCACAATATATCAAATCCGCGTAAATTTATTATTAATCCTCTTAATACTATCTAAAACTTTTATATTGACAAGTTTTTTATAGGACCAACCATTATAGCAAAAAAAAATTAAAAACAAAAAAATCCCTGCCGGCTCCGCCTGCAAACAAGTTATTTTTCGAAGTGGAGGTTCGAACTCCCGCATCTTTTCGAAACTGATACATAAAATCAAGGGGCATAAAATCTCGGTCAAGTTCGTTAATGGGCAAAATCGAACCAGGGGGGGGGGGGGGGGCTTTTTGTGAAAACAGAAAAAATCCCATAATTTCTTAATTATGATACGTATCGAATCCGTTTAAAGTTATTATTACTTCTAGGAACAGGGCCAAAAACTTATGTATGACAGATTTTTGATATAAATAAAAATTGCCTTAACGGGGGAGGGAAGGGGGGTTTAGAAGAAAAAAATTCATAACTTCGTCAATTCCCAAGATTTCAAATCTGCTTAAATTTATTATAAATCCTCTTAATATTACCTAAAACTTTTATATTGACAAGTTTTTTATAGGACCAACCGTTATAGCAAAAAAAAAAATTAAAAACAAAAAAAATCCCTGCCGGCTCCGCCTGCAAACAAGTTATTTTTCGAAGTAGGCGGTTCCAACTCCCGCATATTTTCGAAACTGATACATAAAATCAAGGGGCATAAAATCTCGTTCAAGTTCGTTAATGGGCAAAATCGAACCAATGTTGGGGGGGGACTTTTTGTGAAAACAGAAAAAAACCCATAATTTTTTAATTATGATACGTATCGAATCCGTTTGAAGTTATTATTACTTCTAGGAGAAGGGCCGAAAATTTATGTATGACAGATTTTTGATATAATTAAAAATTGCCTTAGGGGGGGGGGGGGAAGAGGGGTTTTAGAAGAAAAAAAATCATAACTTCGTCAATTCCCAAGATTTCAAATCCGCTTAAATTTATTATAAATCCTCTTAATATTATCTAAAACTTTTATATTGACATGTTTTTTATAGGACCAACTCTTACAGCCAAAAAAAAAAAAAAAATCCTTGCTGGCTCCGCCTGCAAACAAGTTTGGTTTCGAAGTAGACGGTTCCAACTGCAGCATCATCGCAAAAAGGTCATTTCATCCGCAATTCCCAACAAACAGGCGCCCCACGGTCTGCGTCTTCGAAATCTACCTGTGCCTGTAGGCCGAGCCGTCAGGGATTTTTTTTAGATAATTGGGTGAACTATAGAACTTGATGAGAAAGAATCTACAATTTGAGACTCACGAGACTATTAGTTTTATTAATTACAGGCATTTAAAAATGGCTGAATAGGGCAAATTTATCACCAGATGGCAATATTCAAATGATCATAACTCCTGTTCTAATTTACGTACAGAGATGGACACGGTATCATTTTAAAGCTTTTGAAAAGCTTTTTTTTAAATGATACCAAACTCTAGAGGGTTTTTTTTAAGCTTCAAGGCCATGGTATTTGACCTTGGATTACTAAAAATCAAATTCTTTATTTTTCATGATTTTTTGGTCTCTTTATGAATAATGCAATGCTTTAATTAGATGTGTATGAAGTTCCAAAATGGCACTTCACTGAGATCATGTGGAATTGATTTAACAAAGCACAAAATTTGAACAAAAATCCATTTGTACGTATTACTGATAACATAAGATGTTGTAACGATTTCATTAAATCTCTCACAGTCTGCTAATTAGGCAGAGTAATCAAAGATAGAAGTTCCCAAGAGTTGGAAAACTTTTCTCACGCTTCGCTGTGGTGTGACAAGAATGTCGTTTACTACAATAGGAAAAGATGAGCTTCGATCAATCTTGTGAAACTGAAATTGCTAGACAGCAAATATTTCTATGATCTGACCGTCGATATGTGGGTCTCGGATCGTGGGAAATTTCCTGCGAGAACATTTAAAAGTTCAGTAAGACCTCCCTAAAGAAAGCTTTAGCCAATGACGTAAACTAAAACTTTTTTGATTGGTGATCGGAGAATCTTTTGTTCGAGCAAGCGGACCAGAGAAGAGAATCGGGGGAAGAGAGTTAGTTTTTTGGAGAGCAGAGGAGTGTTGGTGAAAAGACACTGATCTCTGGATGGATTCCCGACCAAGTGGGGAAGGAAGGGCTTTGCTAACAGATTTTTGAATGAGAGAGTGCAATCTCTCTGAAGTCAACGCAAAAGCCTTGGATTTGACCTTTCGGGGAGAGTGAAAAGTAGCACTAGTTAAGACTTTAAGATTCTAAAACTACTGTAAAAGACTGGACTATTTGGTGATTTGCTATAAATTACAAGTCGAGCGAACTCAGCTAAACAAAGTGTTGTAAATAATTTTTACCTCTAGAAATTTCAAGAACGCTTTTTAATAAAATTTGTTCTGAAATATGTAATGAAGGTGATCCATTGTGAAACGGTTCCACGCTACCCCATTTCAAAAACACACAACATCGTGGATTCTTTACAATGTATTCATGAACTCATTATACAATGATACTTTAAGTAATGATGAAGTACTCCTTTTAGATTTTTCATAATCTCTTCTTTCATGAAAATTAATAAGATGTTGTGCAGCAATTGGTTCATTTTATAATACAGCGCATGACCCCCCCCCCCCCCCCCCCCCCAAGATCAGATTGCAAAGCAGTTTTTTTTCCAAAAAAAGTTTGAAAAAGGGAATTAAAAAACAATGAAATAGGACTAAATAGGAGAAAAATGCTAACAAAAAAAAATTAGGAAAATAAGAGAAAGTCGTAAAAATAGGAATAAAAATTACTAGAAGACAATCCCAAAATATGAAATGAAATCAAATTTAATTAATGTCATTTATGGAAAGTAGATCTGTCAAACATACAATTACTCTTAATTTAGGTTTAATAACATCATTTACTATTTAATAAAAAGCTGCATTCTGTGAGCAAGAATAAATTTTCAGTCAAAGCAGGAAGATTTAAAAATGGTTTTATGGTAAAAATCACTTAAGTTAAATATTTTACCTTAGTTTTTCAGAACTGAATTTTTCACAATTGTTGCTTACTTTAGAGTGTGTTCTATAAATTTGTTACTTTAAAACTATTTTATCTATTTCTTAGTTTTTAATGTAATGTTGAACATTATTATTTTATTTACTTGTTATTTCCAAATTCTTCAATAAAGGATTTGCAAAAAGTGGGACTTTTTAAACTTGGTGGTCAATTTCACCAAATGAACAGAACATTACTTTTGCTGTATTATTGTTTTCTTTAATTCAGTAACAAAATGACTTTCTGGTACCAATTCTTATACCTTAATTCATAGCTTGTTTATAATTCTCTAAAATCTGATCAAATTAGCAAATTCAATATCAAGAAATTTAACTCCTTTTAGATTTTTCATAATCTCTTCTTTCATGAAAATTAATAAGATGTTGTGCAGCAATTGGTTCATTTTACAATACAGCGCATGAACATGACCCCCACCCCCACCCCACAATTTTAAGCAATGCTAAATAGGCCTGCAATTATTATTTTTTTTTTTTTAAAGAAACAATCTAAAGTCACTGCTCAATACATTAATATTGTCCGGGTTAACATCCATTTATTTAAAAACAGAAAAAAAATCCTTCTAGTGCAGACTTTTTAATAAAATTTGGACATCCTTGGAAATTTTCAGCTCTTCAGGTGTGGTTGTGATGCTCCCGGATTCATATTGTTAAATTTAGAAAAATTCCTTCGTACTTACGTCCCTAGTTTCACCATCCTGAAAAGTTTCTGCTCTAATATTCTAACAAATTCTGGGACATAATTTTGTCCTCTGATCAGAGCAAAGTGATTAGTTAAAATGAAATTTTTATATCCGGTGTTTACATCCTGAGATTGTGACAAATTTCATTTCTAAGGCTTTGATAAATTCTGAAATACGATTTTGCCTAAATGGAGAAGAAAAGATCCAGATTTTGAAAAAAAAAAATCTATATATGAAATTATGTTCTGAGACTCATCATTTTGCAAAGTTCTTTAATGTTACAATACACTCTGGCTTATGATTTTTTTTCGTGGAGGTAGAAGGGGAAGCCAAGCAGACTAAAATTGGAAAAAATTCTCCAAATGCATAACTTATATTATGAAATACACCATCCTACAAAGTATATCCTCAGAGATCTTGATGGGTTCTGAGATGTGTTTAACCTCCTTAGGCAAAGGGGGAAGAACAATATTTTAAAAAAAAATCCATATTCAATGTGCTTTTGTTCAGAGACTCATCATCATATGAAATTTCTGCTCTTTTTCTCAATACATTCTAAGAGTTAGTGTCAGGTTCGTATAGAAATTTTTTTTAATTCTAATCAGAAAATTAAGAAGGTGGCTTCGGTATATTTAGATGTTCTGAAGTATCCTTGTGCTGAATTTGATTTTAGCTCAGTTTCCAGAGATCTGTATGCAATCGCACACATATACACAAACACTTTTTTTTTATATAAAATGCTATCAGTATATTTTCAAAAGATTTTTTTTTAAGTTGAATTTCAATGAAAAAATTGCTAAAAACAAATAAAATGGTGTTTTTCAAATACCTCCTGTATAATTCCTGAATAAACCCCATGCAATTCTGAATACTTAGCATCCTTGCAGTAAATGTAAAAGTTGAAACATTCAAGGTGAGGGGAGAAAATGTGAAAAAAACAGGAACAAAGGACTAACATTCCAAAAAGTAGGAAAAATAGGAGCTCTATGGGGTGTGTGAACATAATTCCAGAACGCATTATGCTCATTATCTGAGCAGACTCTATAAGCAGGACTATATAAATATGTCCTGTATTAAAATCTGACTATGTGTTTGTATTTCATGTCTACTCCTCTGAGAATAGGATGAATAGCAAATTGAAAAGAGCACCAATTATTCATAAATATCCAAGGACATCATAATAACTCTAAAAATTCAAAACTTGAACAGGTTTCCATTTTTTTTTCTTTTGAATGAATTTTTTGCAGTAGTGGCAACTAAATTTCTTCATTGTTGTTGATAAAAGGGAATAGGAATCACATTTTCAATAACACCATTTTCTCATTAACATTGAAAAGAAAAATTTTGCCCAATTTAAAGAGATGCTGGGAAAATATTTTGATTAAATTACATTTTTTTAAAAAATTTAAAATAATAAAAACATATTTTCAAATATTCAAGTTTCATGGATAAGACAAATTGACATCTAGAAATCAATTTATCAGACCTCTTTTGAGATTTGAATTCAATCAAAGAGGTAGAACATATTTAAACCTCTTTGCATTCAGTTGGACAATTATTGTCCAACAATAATTCACAAAAATTAAATTTAAAGAAAAAACATATATTTTTATTTTTTAAAGAAGGTTCGTAAAACTTTTCACAAGGGAGTCAGAGCATGTCAAATCAACAAATGAAACATTTTTGGACCTTGACAGCTCAGATTTCTATAATTTTGCATTCCTAGTTAGTACTCATAAATGAATAATCCATTTTTTTTCATTTTTCGACTCAGCATTTTTTTTTTTAAATAGAATTTTAAAAATGGCAAAAACTTGCACGCACAAATTTGTCAATATTTCTGTAACCAACAATGCTAAAATAGACCTTTATGTTTCATTTTAAAACTCTTTTTATGACCTTTAATGTAGTACAACCATGAACATAGAAATGGATAAGGACTTCTAATGAGAGTATTAAAATCATGTGGCGACTTTCAAACTTAATGGCAACTGTGCAGCTATGCACATGGTTCTGCACAGCCAGCAAGCATCCCTGCTATGGTAGTGTCACCTACAAACAACAAACTGAAACTGTCACTAACAATGTTTTGTATTGCAATATGAATGCAGAAGCAGATAAACTGGTGATGTATAGAGCAACTGTCCTGCACAGGCACCACCTATTTGAAACATTTTTCGAGGAACGGTTTTCTTCCTCGAAAGGCTATTTCGTTAGAAGTCCTTATCTATTTCTATGTTCATGAGTACAACATAAGCTACTCTAAAATATATATATTTGTGAAAAATTTTCCAAAACACCCCGATGATTTTTTTTTTTTTTTTTTCAAAAAAATAAATGTTAACCTCTCTGCTCCCAGTGTATCCACTTGTGGATACAAGCTCTGTAGAGCTATATGATCTGAGATGAAGGAATTGATCTTTCACTTTTTGTCCAGAAATATACAAAGTTTCAAGATAAGATATGATGGAATTCTGCATATTTTTGTTTTTATTTTACTTATTTTTATAAAATTATGGTAAATTAAGAACAAACTTACTTTTTTAAGGTGGTTTCAGGTAATATGGCAGCACCAGTTTCAATATCATCAGATTTTCCTGATTCATCACTAGATTCTTCACAATAATCGCCAACATCAAACATTTTATGTAACTTGACATTGATGATTTTTAAGGTGGTAAAAAACGCACCAATTATAATACAATATATAGTCCATGTAATTAAAGATGATGGAGAAACCTAAAAAATATATACATATTATCAATAGTGCTAAACAAAATGTTCATACTTACTATGCAAATAAATTACAATAACAAAAAATGTATTAAGAGTAGCAATTATAACTTCAATATTTATAAAATTTCATATGAAATGACTAAATATAAAGTTATCCAAAAAGATATTGTCAATTGGAGTTAAACGAGAAATTTTGATAAACGCAGTTTATCTTCTATATATTATAATTTTATGTACCAAGATTGGGTTTTGACCTTAAATACTAATTTCTGATGTGTCAAAAAGTATTAAAAAAATTGCCATAAATCTGCACATTTCTGATCACAGTCACCAGTGACATTTTATTTCCTATCAAGAAGTAAAACTGACCAAATAATTGAATATTTACATTATGATCATTTTTTAAATGTTTCATATGTAAATTATGCAAATTACGCTGTATTTATGTACTATTATCCAAACCAAGGAGACATGCCGCCACCAATAATATTAATTGTCCTAACCTTGAGCAAATGTATGTAAATCCATGTAACACTGAATGACTTAATGTATCTTAGCAAACGTATGTGGGCGATTCTCCAATAAGTGGGTAGTTTCACTCTGTGATTTAGTGAAAAAAAAAAATTTGTGATTAAAAAAATTTTCATTATAAACAGATATGGCATAAGCTGGTGAGTAACAAACAATAATTCGGCATAAACTTTTAACTACTGTTAAAAACTATAAAACTTCTTTAAAAACTATATTTTATACAGGGGGGGGGGGGGGGGCTACAGATGAGGAAAAAACACAGTAAAAAAAAGGGAAGACACCCAGTATTTTCTTATAAAAAAAAAATTGAACTTATTAATCACTCAAATAAGTAATACAAATTTTTCCATAAGAAAATACTTGTGTTATCACTTTTTTTACTGTGTTTTTCCCTAATTTTTGTCAAACCCTTTTAAAATAAAATACTGTTTTTAAAGAAAAGGTTGAAGCTGTTTCACATTGTCACATGTGAAATAGCTAAGTAACGCAGTTGCAATTTACCAATTTCAAATTTATTCCAATTTAAGCTGGTGTAATTTCATTGAAAGGGGGCAGTAGTGAAAAAAATAGGAAATTTGCTACTGTGCACACAGTATGCTGATCAGTAAGACTGTAATATGACATTTTGAACTAAGCAAAAGTAATTCATACAGGGGTCTGTCCAGACTTTTTTCCCAGGATCCTGTTTTTGTGAAATTGTGAACAGCTTTTCATATTTGTGAAAAATCTAGTCGTAATTTTGTGAATTTGAAATGATCATTATATTCATGTTCTTGTTTATACATTTTAAAGAAAATGTATGGATGTAAAATGCACATTTTCTTTATATATGTAAAAGTGACAGGTCAGATTTTACTTTTAAATGATTAAATTTGTGAAAAGTTCAGTTTAAAGATGGAAAATTTTGTAAAAAGCCTATTTTTAAGATGAAAAATTTTGTGAAGGGTCCTGTTTTAAGATGAAAAATTTTGTGAAGGGTCCTGTTTTGAAATGAAAAATTTTGTGAAGGGTCCTTTAAAGGACCCAATTTCTTTCTAAACAGATCCCTGTCATATTATGACAAAATCAAAAATAAATAAAAATAATATTAAGGATAATGTAAGTAGGGGAGAGTAGTGACAAGTAATAAACATATTCTTATATGTCTATACATTTTTTAGCTTGTAGCTTCTTTTAACACGTTGACGGACACTTGCGTCTATAGCCGTCTAAGCGAAGTTCACTATGTGGCATGATGGCAATAGCCGTCCAAAATGAAACAGTCATTTTTAGACACTACAGCTATAGCAGCACAAATGTGCATTTACCGGCGTACAAGTAGAAGCGCAGTGTCATGTTTTGGAAACAATTTTTAGGTTGAAGTTCGTTTTCCACCTGTTATATGAGTTGCAGCTTCAGTATGC
Organism: Maratus michaelseni; assembly: GCA_963931845.1. NCBI lineage: Eukaryota > Metazoa > Arthropoda > Arachnida > Araneae > Salticidae > Maratus > Maratus michaelseni. The sequence continues at coordinate 63,629,840 of OZ007594.1, forward strand.
AAGTGCAGTGTGGCTAGTGGTCAGGGAAAAATACAGTAAAAAAAATTTTAATTACCAGTATATTCTTATAGAAAAATTCAAATTTATTATTTGATCGAATAATCAACATAAATTTTTCTATAAGAATATACTGGTGTTTATCACTTGGTGCTGAATTAATCAAAATTAAGTTTATTTAAGCAGAAAGAGTAAAACTATACTTCAAATATTCTAAAAATAACAAAAACATATAGTGTCAATTTTCGAACTTCACTTGTTCCTACTGTCTGTCAATGTGTTAAAATCCAGAAAATTAAACCCTGTGATTTTCTCAGCAATCCAGATTGCTGCTTCTACTAAATGCATCTGTTCCTCAAACTTTATCTGCTCTTCTGGTAGTCACAGGAGCAGTTTTATACAAGGGGACAGTAGTGACATAAAAACTAGGGGACAACATTTCTCTGGCCAGAATACATATATATTTTTAATTTACAATAAAAATTCTTTATTCTGTACTTTAAAGTATAAATTTTTATTTTGGGTGGTAAAATTTGTAAAAATAGGTTGTCATTACATTTAAAATTGCTTCAGAAGATGAGTGCATGAGGTGAGGACAAGGGACAGACGTGAAAATTTGACTATTTAAAATGCTATTGGTGTAAAATTTACAGTTATTTTCTTGAAAATACCCTTTGAAATCATAGAAAGACATTGCAAATTACATTTTATGCTAAAAAAATCTGCATAAATGCCAAAATACAGCATATAACCACGAAGGACACAAATTACCCACTTATTGGGGAATTGCCCATGTTAACGTTATAAATAATGTGTAATGTGTGCAGTGATGCTGGGGATACACTATAGCGCATCATTTAAGCAAAAAATTAGAGAAGGGATGCATAAATATAATTTTTATAAGTCCTTCAGGATGCGTAATTTTTCTGTTGAAAGATTGCATAAAACCCATATTTTGTATAAAATACATTAAATCTGTCTTATTTCTAAAAAAAAAAACCACTTTTATTTTATAAAAAAAAAATATAAAAAAAAAGGATGACCCAGTTTTTGGAACCTAGGGGACCAGGGACCTAGGATTTCAAAATTCTAGCAGCATCACTGCTGTGTATGCAGGAATATATGTAATGTATTTATAATCCTTATGTATAAATGTGTAGTTATAATTCCATAAAATCTTACTATTTATTATTTTGTGATGTTTTAAAATGTGTAAGTTGCAATCAAACAAGTGCACCAAAAAGGAAAACTTCAGCAAAATGATTTTAAAAAGTTTTTGTTTATAAATGCTTGATTCGAATTTGATTAACCTTTTAGCGGGCAGTGGTCACAAAAAAGGACACCTAATTTTAATTCCAAAACTGACAAACGGCACCAAGAATATTTAATTAATTTTTTCCTTTTATAAAGTATTGGAAATTAGCAAGTTTTTATTTAGTAATAAATTCTTTTGTAAATTCTGGTGTCAGTCCATTATTTCATAATTTTAAAAACAGAATTATTCCGCGCCGGAAAGGGTTAACTGGATTTCAACTTTCATTACAAAATGTTATTTTTCACAAAAATATAATAAATTTCACAAAAATAACCTTTACTTTTCACAAAATGGGCCCCAAGAAAAAAAACCTGCATCAGCCCCTGTATATGTAAAATCCTTATGTTATCCTTATGTCACAGGGCTTAATTTTTAAGAAAAAAAGTACCGGAGCCCTAATATTCTGCAGTAGTAATACCTGTAGCGTACCCCTCCAACATCACTCCAATCTGCATATTTATATTTCATACATTATTTAAAAAATTGAAAGCATTATTGTTTTTTATTTAGCAAAATAAAAATTTTAAATACATCTATCTGCGTATACTTAGCTATCAACTATTCCACTTTTTAGTTACTATAATGTTAATTAATCGTAAAATGCTGAGATTAAATAAGCTCAGGATTATGATTCGGAAATAGTGTTAACACAAAAAATGAATAGTTCGTAGCTATGCAGAATTGAAAAAGACCATTTCTGTTTACACTTTATTCTGATCAAAGTAGCATTAAAATGATTTGAAATGAAAATAAATAAAATTTTGAATTTAAGACCGATGAGCTCAAGCCTGCCCAAACCCGAAGACTGATATAAAAATTGAGGCTGCTTCATCTCCATCTATTACGTGAGCGACACATTACGTCACTTATAAGTGTTTTGATACAAAAGAAGGCAAAAGATTAGAGGTGGGAGGGAAAGAAAAGGGTAATTTAGGATTCGTTTTTCAGAAGTGTTATTGCACTGGGCTCCGGAGCGCAGTGTTTATGAGCTCCGGTGAATTCTGGCCAATATTTAAATATTTACTGAAAACAGGGTTCTGGTGCAAATTAAGCCCTGTATCGACATGTAATAGTACTAGCTGTTAATCATGATTTAAAGATGAATCAATGCATTAATTATTTTTAATTTCACTTCTGATAATTAAAAATATACAATTAACCAGCTCTTTGTCACATTTTATAGTAGACAATACTGATGATTATAATCTGCATATTTATGTTTTTATATGTATATGATCATTTAAATTTCTTTTGTTTTATGTGCTTGAATTTCATACATTTTCTCTAAGACTAAGTGTCTTGGGCACATTTACTGTCTTGTCATTCTATTTGCTTATTGATATGCAAAATTTTCTAAAATTCACAAGCATATGCTTATTTTATAAATGCAATCAAACTCTGAGGATGAAAGGACCAGTACCTTTGTTTGTTGTAATCAAGTTCTCGCAATAAGTGAATTTAAGATTTATTCATTTATTATATCTATGAAATTAATATAAAGTTTAATAAAATCAATAATAATGAAAGTTTAATAAAATCAGTAAAAACAACTGAATTACCACACTTGCAGAGGTAAATTTTTATCCTTTAATTTAAAAAAATTAAAATTATTAATTATAATACAGTGTTTAATTTTATTTTTTTATTGTTTGGGGAGGGAAAAAAAAACACAATTAAAATTTTAAAAATTATAACTTTTTTTTCTCTTAACAAATTATATCATATTAAAGTTTTTATGGATTATTGTATTTATATCATACTTGAAATTGATAAAAATACCTTTCTTAATTTTTTCTTTCTATGAACCCATTGTTGTCCCATTTTACATTCTTCCTGTTCTACTATTGTTCCATTTTACTTCTATAATTTTTTTGAAAAAAATTTAAAAAAATCTTTTTTTTGCAATTTAAGTTATGAACCCATTTTCAAACTTTGGAATCCATTTTACAATAATACAACCTATTTTCTATAATTTTTTTAAAAAAAGTTTTTTTCACAGTTTAAATTTTAAAATTAAAAATTTGAATTTATTTTTTTTACTTGTATCATGTTGCATATCATGTTAAAGTTCATTAAAAATGCTGCAATGACATTTTTTTCACCTTCTTATCTTAAATAGGAACGATTTTATGACAGTTTGAAAATCTAATGGACTAGCATTTTTTGACAATTTTCGAGAAGTTTATATAGCCATATTAAAACAAACTGATATTTTTCAAAAACACATTTGGTATTTTTCGTAGTCTATATAAATACTAACTATGTGCCACAGTTCATTAAAATCTCAGATGGTGAGGTAAAACAGGTGTGTTGATTTGACATGGCCTTGCATTAAGGAGACGTTAGTTCTATTTTTGCATTTTTGGGAAATAAAAAAAGAAAACTTTTAAATTTGAAAGTTTCGTCAAAAGTATTTTTTTTCTATCTATGCATGGTTTGCCCTCAATAACAAACAAAAATACCGATATTTCAGCGACTTTTTTTAGCAAGAAAATGGATTTCTATTACAATATAATGAAAGTTTCACTTCGGAAATTTTATAAAACCAGTGGACCCGAGCGAGGATTTCTGACTACAGTCTAATATTGTTTAGCAATAGCTAATATTTTTTAGGTGCAGATTTCAACTTCTAAAAAAGAATTAAGGATAACAAGTTACATTAAACGTAACAAATGAGGTGCGATAACTCTATAACTAGTTTTACGACGTAAAAAAAAATCATTGTTATTATTTCAGTGAAATTTTATCTAATACTCATATGAGAATGAAATTCTCTGACTTTTCCAAGTGTACTTAAAGAAAATTTCAGTACAGCATTGTAATGTGCCAAAGGTAAAATAATTTTTTTGTCACTTGAAAATACTAAATTTTTCCAACTACAGATATTGATAGAAATTTTCACTTATGCATCCCCACCTCCCCCCAGAAAAACTTACTTCTAGAATCATAATAGGAATTGCTTTCCTTAATAAATTATGTTAGTTACAAGCTTTATTTGAAAGTTTTCACCAAACTGAAAGGGAAAAATAGAATACACTATTTATGTAGAACAGGGGTCTGTCCAAACTTTTTTCTCAGGTTCCTGTTTTTGTGAAATTGTGAACAGCTTTTTATATTTGTAAAAAATCTAATCATAATTTTGTGAATTTGAAATAGTCGTCATATTCAGGTTCTTGTTTATGCATTTTAAAGAAGATATATAGATATCAAATACATATATTTTCTTTATATATGTAAAAGTGACACGTCAGATTTTACTTTTAAATGATATTTGTGAAATGTTTGGTTTAAAGATGGAAAATTTTTGTGAAAAACCTATTTTTAAGACAAAGAATTTTGTGAAGGGTCCTGTTTTAGGAAAAATAGTTTTGTAAAGGGTCCTGTTTTAGGGAAAATAAGTTTGTGGAGGGTTCTTTTTTTAAATGAAAAATTTTGCGAAGAGTCCTTTAAAGGACCCAATTTTTTCCTAAACAGATCCCTGTTGAACCATATCACTTCAGCAAAGCAACTATTAGAAAGTAAAGTCACTTAGGTCCAACTTTACACAAAGGGAGAAGGGAAAGAGGCATTTCAGGATGGGGGTTGAGGAGATTTGAAATGATGTATTAGTTATCAGAGTTTTCCCCCAGGTTTAAAAAAGGGCAGGGTGCTGCTGGTGAGAAAGGGGCACTTTTTTATTATTGAGGGCACTTTTCAGATTCTTATTGGCACTTTTTTTTTTAATTATTAAAGGTATTCTTTTGATTTTTAAAGCCACTTTTGATATTTAAAAGCCAAGCCACTTTTTTAAAGACAACATTGAGTCAGTTTTTACTATGAAAGCAAATTTTTTAATGCAAAAAAGAGAAAGTGCACTTTTTTTACGGAGAGGCAAGAAGGGTGCTAATTATTTTACTACAGAGGAAAAGAAGGGTGCTAATTCTTTTTATGAAGGGCAAGAAGTGTGCTATTTTGTAAACCAAAGGGCAGGCAGGGTGCAGCACCCTTCTGAAACTGTCTGGGGGAAAACTCTGTAGTTATATTAATTGTCACTTTAAAATAACAAATATTGCAGAAAAAATTCAAAAAAGTACATCAATGAGTTTTAAAAATCTCAAACTGTGTGTGGGGATGATAAGAGTAGGAAGTCGAAATTTTGAGGAGCAAGGTGATTTAGATAAAATTGCTAAAGAAAACAAAAACTGGAATATGTAAATATAGCAGATTTTTCTCACCTCATGGCACAAAGCTCGCACTTATTGGGCAACTACCATGAAATTTTATTAAATTCCCTGACTTTTCCAAATTTTGGGTAAAATATTGAAATTCCCTGACTTATTAGGTCAATTTCCAAATTCCCTGACTTTTCCAGGTTCTCCAGGTGATGTAGCAATAGCAACCCTGTTCAATTAAATACCAATTAAAATTCCGCAAAAGTATTTTTATATGGAACTCTACAATAAAAAAAATTCAGATGAGAGAAATATCAAACAGTTATGATAGTAAATTTATTTAAAAGAAACAAAAATCTTGATAAGTTATAACATTTTTAGAGTAAATTACTAAGATGGTTTATACTTTTTTAGGGGGAAGAGGGATTTATCCTTTTAGAGGCAGTCACTCAAAAGTTACTCTGACATGAAATAAAACTTTCTACTTAAAAAGTAAACAAATTACGAGAAAATATTTTTTTAGATTTTCAAATAAATGTTTACTTAGATAAAACAATTTTGTTACAAGATGTACAGTTATTGCCATATAAATCATGGTTACAAGGGCAAATCACCTTAGTGTCATAATAGCTCTTTTATTGATTTTAAAATATATTGAGAATATATATATATATATATATATATGTATGCATTTCAAATTCCCTTTTGATTTTTATAGAATAGGCCCTGTACTCCATAGTTAACAACTTTATAATTAAACTAATGTGTAGGATATCATTAGACTTAGCAGCCTCAGGAAATAGTACATTTAAATAAATAAAATTATTTAAAACTAGATGATTTTATTAATTTTAAAATAATTTGTACAAGCCTGTATAACTGTACATTTAAAATAAGTAAACTATTCAATCAAATAAAATAAAACTTTCATTAATATGCAAAATAATTATATTTATATAAACAGCTAGAGTACATGTATACATTAATTCTAGCCGATTCAAACAATTACGTGTTATCTTGATTGACAGTGCTATCTTTGTGTGTTATCGTTAATCAATATGAGGTAAATATGGTTTGTTTACTTTCCTGAAGCTGCTTGCATGCAACGATTATAGCTATGTGTGTTACAATCGAATATTTCGTTTAATAACATTAATAGAGTGAAACAAAGGGAACTAAAATTCCATACCATGTACAATCCAAACGGTAAACATAATAACAGCAACCATATATACAGATGAGCTATATTACAAAAGTGATCTTGTCGGGGATCATAAAACCAACCCCCAGTGAATGAAGCCCAAACACCCTGACGAAGAATCTCTAGGGTTTGATAACCCATTTTTTCATTTCTTAAGTCCTTTTACGATATTTTTTAAGTCCGAAAAGATAATAGGTCTGAGAAAAACAGACGTTTGTTTTTAAAATTACTACATAACCATAGCACGGGGGAGTATTTTGCTGCCATGTTTAATAAATCTCTTTCTGTTTCAGCAGCGAATCAAATCAAAACTGATGCCCTACTTCATTTTAGAAATTTCATGATTTGCTTCAGTCAATGACATTAGCAATAATTATAAAACTTTTTTAACACAGAATTACTATTTAAAAAGACTCTGCAATTTCATAATAACATTTGCAACTTATAGATTTTAAGAGGTTCAAACCAATTTCTTTGAACAGAAATAATTTAACACTGTGGATTAAAATTCAGTATTAAAAATATTGTTTTGTTTTTTTTTCCTTGATAGGCTCCAAACTCTTTAATTTATAAAGCATTTTATTTTAGTTGAAAACGACGAAATAGGCAGAAATCCAGGTAAATTTTCACAAATAGTTATTTTGTCCTACTGCGCATGATCGCGCATTGCAAACAGGCCAATCAGTTGAGCGCATTTGACTACATATTTGAAAATTACCACAAACTTATGATTTGCAAATTTTACGAAATTCGTAATTACAACTAAAATAGCCTTAAAATACAACTAGTTGTTTTTAACTCATTATCGAATTTTTGTCAATGCATTCGATTAAGTGTTTGTTTTGTTTTTCTGTTGATTGTAGCAGCTCGACGTGAAATTATTGAAAATAAGTACTGTGAAGGTGTTTTATTAATTCTTAGTGCTCAAAATACGGTGTTTTAGAAGTTTCTTTGATTTAAAAAGTAAGTATTTAATGATATACAACTGATATATGTAAGTGTGCTTTTACGAAACCTTATCCCAAAATTGAATTTTGACCCATTTTCGTAGTTTTTCTTTTTAATTATATTTTCTTTTAAAGTAATTAAAGTGTAATATTTTAAAGTTGTAGACATGCTTTTCAATATTTTAGGGAAAACTAATATTTTTACTGTTACTCTTATTAATAATTGTACTGTGCAATGCACCTATAGTTCGTGATCTGTTTATAAATTTGCATTTACAAATAATGATCTTAACAAGCATTTTAGTAATATAAGATACTTTTAAGAAAAAATATTCATTCCTTGGAACATCCAACTAATATATAGACTTGGAATTTTCAGTAAACAATTTGAATGCTTTAAATAACTTTTAAATGAGAAAAAAAAAAAACTTATTGTTATTATTGAATATTTAAAGACAGTATTGATATCTGATGTTCTTGAAAATGATCGCCAATCTGAAATTCACCCTATTTTCCAATATACTGGTCACTTTCAAAACACACTTAAAATCTATGTTTTTTTTAATGACGAAGATTTTAAACTAAGGATTTCTATGTTTGTTCAACATAGTTTTCATATAACAAATAATTCACTTTATACACAATTTTTTTTGTTTTAAAAGTATACATTTTTTAAATTGATTTTACCAGTGCTTTAAAAAATTAATGCTTTACAGTTTTGAAAGTGATCTCCATGTTGTAGTTTCCTCATCGTTTCAGAATTGTGATCAATTTTGAAAATGACATTTTTAAACACATTAGCATAAAAAAAATAAAAATAAATAGAAATAAGATTAAATACAATAAGTGATATCAGGGCTTGCAATTCAATTTTTCCAAGGAGGGGAATCTCCTTCCGAACATTTTTAAATGGAGGGGAGTTGTAATGTTTGGGAGGGGGAAAAAAATCTTTAAACCCCACTATTATTTTACGTGCTATTTAAAGAATTACATTAATGCAGACATGACAAAATACCATTGAAAAAATTAAGTCAACTCAGAATGATTATGTAAAATGTTTATTTTTATTAAAAAAAAAAAGGAAGAAAGTTAAATTTTATATATGCAGTGTATTTTTCAAGTTCCACCAAATATTAGGGACTGTCGCAAAAAAAACGCAAAATTCGTCGATCAGTCGCGGAAAAACGTAAAGTTTGTCAATATGTCGCCAATAAAAACACAAAGTTCGTCGATCAGTCGCTTAAAAAATGCAAAGTTCGTCGATCAGCCGCTTAAAAAACAAAATTCGTCGATCAGTCGCTTAAAAAACTAAAAGTTTGCCGATCAATCGCGGAAAAAACGCAAAGTTCGTCGATCAGTTGCGGGAAACAAAATCACGAAATTTATCATTCGGTTGCAAGTAAATTAAATAACTCAAATTTCTCCGGAAAATGGTGAATTTTTTGGACGGGAGGCTCCCGTTCACGATCTTCTTCTGGGCGGGATTTCAAAATTTTCGGCGCAAATCCCACAATCCCGTCCTGAAATTCAAGCCCTGGATATTGAAAATTACTAAATTTGAATTGGTTCCTATTTGATTCTACCATTTGGTTTTAAAAGTATACTTTTTTAAAGTGATTTTACCAGCACTTTTAAAAGGTTAATGCTTTACAGTTTTGAAAGTGATACCCACATTGGAAAATGTAGTTTCAGAATTGTGATAAATTTTGAAAATTTGAAAATGGCATTTTTAGACACATTAACATAAAAATTAAATAAAACGCAATAAGTAGTATTGAAAATTTCTAAATTCGAGTTAGTTCCTATTTGATTCCACCATTTGGTAAAATCTTGCCAAATCGTCGATAGTCTGCCAGATGTAGCTTTTTTATTACTGTAAAGGCTGAGCTTTTTGTGATAATGCGTTTGTTCTGTCATCAAGCGATTCTTTATTCGATGTTTATGTATATTTTTTATGATGTTTAACAATTTATTAGTTGTTTCATTAGATAAAATAGATAACAATTATGTCATTAAATGGTAAAGTCATGGTATTAAAAGAGAAAAAGCATTGAAAAAATGTCATTGTCTACTTGTTTATTAAACATGGGTTTTCCTTTTTCTTTTTTTAATTACAATTAAATTATGATTACGTTATGATATTAAAAGAGAAAGAGCACTAAATAAATATCATTGTCTGCTTGTTTGTTTAAAACTTGTTTTTTTTTTCTTTTTTTATGTATGTATTTTTTTCTGTTTTCATTAATATATTGTAAATTTTATTGATGAAAGTTATTGATAGATGACATTTTGATGATCACTGTATGAATAAATTTCTTGTACTTTTTGAGATTCCAACACAACAAGGTTACTGCATCCAGTATTTTTTTTTTTTTTTATGTTTGCGAAGCGATCATACATGTGGTACAGTGATCGTAGCATTAATGAATTTCTTGTATTTGTAGGATTCCAATACAACGAGGTTGTTTCTTTTGGTTTTCAGGTTCGCGAAGTGATCATACATGTGATACAGTGATCACGACAGTAACGAATTTCGTGTATTTTTGAGGATTCCAATACAAGGTTTCTGCATCTGGTGATTTTTTTTTTCCACATTCACGAAGTTATCATACATGCGATACAATGATCGCGGCAGTTACGAATTTTGTGTATTTTTGGGGATTCCAATACAATGAGGCTACTGCCAGCGTGCTACAGCCAGTGGTGTTTTTTTGTTGTTGTTGTTTTCATGTTTGCTGAGCAAACATGCATGTGATCTAGTGATCGCAGCATTAACAAATCTCATGTTTTTTTTTTTTTTACTTCACACTGATTATTAACTTTTTATGTAATTTTACTGAAATGTGTGTAAAAACGTTGTTTCTTACTGCTCATATTATCTTTTTGATACTTTTCGGTTAGCCGGATGCCAGTGATACATATACATGTATCATACATATGTGCATATATGTATGATACATATACACATATATCTACACATATACGTATATCATGCACCCGGCTAACCGAAAAGTACCATCTTTTTATATGTATCTTACCAAATTTGTCATATAAAATATTTATGTGTTGTTCATTAAATGCAATATCTAAAATGGTTTAATTTACTAATTCTGTATTTAAATCACCATTCTTTTGTCTAAATTTATTTGAATGAATAAAATTTTATATTTGGTATATTGCTACTCTCATATAAATGCAATCTATTTTTCAGTAACATTTAATTTATATCTAAATTCATTACTTTTCCTATGTTTAACTATTTAAAAATTAAGAATGGCAGCATTTTACCATTTGCTTATTGGGGATTACAGTAATGATAAATGCAGAGTCCGATTAAAAATGTCCAGGGCCCAAGGCCAAGCAGCTTTTTAGGGTCTTCAAATCAAAATAGTAGCTAAAAATGTTTTTGGATAAGTATTCGAAAATTTTCCTGCATTTTATAAATTTGTTCATGAAACTCAGGTTAATCTAAATTTTCTTTTGCTGTTTGATATTATAATACTTTAAATATCTCTTCATTTTAAATACTTCTTTAAAAAAAATTCCCATAAAAAATATTTTTTCTACATCATTCCTAATTAAGCTTTTACAGAAGAGAAAAGGAGAAGCAAGGCGTTTATAGAGGTATCTGTTTCTTAAATATCGAAGATTGAAATGAAAAAATTTCTAGGAGAATTTTTTTCTTAATAATTTTACTCATTTTGGGGCCTTTGTCTCCAATGGGCCCAAGGCCGCGGCCTAGTTGGCCTGTGCGGTAATCAAGCCCTTGATAAATGTAAATAAACAATTCAGAAATCGTCAATGTGGCATTTTTTTTTATCGCAAATGATGGAATGAAAAAGGATTATGCCCTAAATTCGAAAATGCATTAACATACAAACACATTTTAATTGAACCTAAAATATAATATTAAAAAGTATAAACAAAAGCTTTGACTTTGCCCCCACCCCTTTTCTAATTAATTCAGCACGAAAATATAGAAAATCGAATCATAAAATTTAATTGATAAAAAATAGTAAAAGTACAATTCTACAATTTCTCTATAAATTTTCTCCTAAAAAGAAAATAATGTTTGTGGTACTTCAATTTTACTTTCAGATCTCAATTTTACTTTCAGATCTCAATTTTACTTTCAGAAGGATTTTGTGTTTGACGAAAAGAATACAATTCAGTTGTAATAGACAGTGTACGTAGTAGGTGTATTACCCTACCTACTTAGAAAATACTCCCCCCCACTTTGTTTCTTTGCAATTCTGTCTCCCAAGTTTTGCAACATTTAATTTTGGCTTGTATAGTTAGATTTTTTCTTACTTAATAAACGGAACTTTATAAATAAACAGAATTTTATAATAAACGGAATGTTATTAAGATTGTATGATATGAGACTGTCTATTTTTCCCACCATGCTCTCACTCTCTTAAAATTACGCATACTGCCATAAAATATATGTTGTTGAGAAAGTGTATATCCCCTCTAATCCATAGTATTGAAAATAATTATTATATTGTTAATACTTGTAATATCCCCATTTTCTTATTGGTGTCCTTTCTACCAGTGGCATTTTTTCTACCTTCCGATTCTTCAATGTACTGTTTATTGATTCTTTTTTCGATATTCTCTTATTGATATTTTCAAGACATTTTATGGCTATTACACCAAAAAAATTTCTTATTTTTTAATGTTTTATAGTGTGAAATTATTTTTTTTCCCATCAGTGAATGTTAATGTGCATATTTTATAACTTAACAAATGATCCTTCACCCTACTTTAATAAAAGTTTATATATATACAGTGGAACCTCAATTTTACGGTACCTGCTTCATATATCTTCCCATTTCATGCATCATTTTTTGCTGATCAGAACAAATAACATATATTCATAATATTAAAAAATCCTGAATTCTGTGTCAATCATTTCCAAGATTTCCCACTTCCTATGTTTTTCTACCGAGGGGCGGGAAATATTTTTTCTCAAATTTTGCTTGTTAGAAACAAGAACATCACGTTTCACTCTAGAGCTCAATACAGGATAAATCAACATCGCCATTTAAAAAACCTTCGACCAAGTGTCTGAAGTAGCAAAGCTATAGTAGTCGCTAATTTTTCTAGTAGTTTGCAGTGTAGCATGCTTATTTAAAAAAATGTAGTGTAGCGAATAACGCAATACAAAAAATCAGTAGCTTGTAAGAAGCTTTCACGCTACTTTAGGAGAGGAGAAAATAAATGTCATTCTTCTAATCACTTGATCATAACTTGCATCTTTTTTTACAAAATGCGTTCTCTGCAGCAGTTTGTGAACATCAGTGACCAATCTCAGTTGCAGTGTCAGATTTTGCTGTTGACTTTTGTTGATAAAACAAAACAAAGTGCTTACTCACCAAAAGAATAAATTTTCTTGCGGTCAACACTTTGTGTATTAACTCATTCTTAAATCTTATGTTTTAATGCTGGGTATCTTCTTTTGGAATTAAAATTATGACAGAGCAAAATAATATTGAACTGAACGGTCGGCATATAACTAGTATTTTAAAGTTATTGTAAAACAAGCCAGTAGTAACTTGTAAACTTTGCCCATTTAATAAGTTGTCAGTTTCAAAATCATCCACTTTGAACAGGAAGCTACACATAGAGGTGAGTTAGCATTTTCTTTATTAATAATAATTACTGGATCACATCTCGCACCGAATATCTAAAGTCTATAATCATTTAAAAGAATATTTCCATATTAAAATTTCTAGTTAAGAAAATATTCTCATTGAATTGTTTATTATCACAAAAATTTATTTTATTAACACATATTTTGATCGTTGTGAAGTATTTGTTGCATGCTTTAAAGCTATTGTAAACATTCTAATGGGTAAAAATGAAGTTCATGATTTTTATGTGCTCGGTCGAGAAAATTCATGATTTTTACGTACCCGATCGACGAAATTCAGGATTTTTATGCTCCAGAATGACAAAATTTGCAATTTTTTCTGAAACTAATTGCCGAAATACACACAATTCCTGAATTTCTGGAGATGTTGGCCACTTTTAGTCCGCTGGCCACATGTTGTGCATGTGTAATCTATATCATGCTGTGGGTTATTATTTAGTGCATAAACATACCATATTTTATTATTGTCAGATCTTAATTCTAGACAAATAATTAAAATAAAGGTACTTAGGTAGTTAGCTACACAAGTACCTAAGCTTAGTGTGACTTAAGTAGTTAGCTACATATGCATGTTGTGTATAACTTTGCTGTTAACTTATTTTTTAATTTAAAATAGATTGGAAATTAATATTTCAAGTTTATTCAAAACAATATAAATTAAAATATTTTTATTTAGTAATAAATTACTTGTTCACTGTAAACTCATTATATATTTTTTAAAAATTAAATATTCAGTGACATAAATGTACTTACTGACTACTGAGAAAAAATCAACTTTCCAGCCAGTGGCTACTAAGCAAAATTCCTTATTTTTACCTTTAGCTATAGGCAGAAGGTATACACGAGAGTATACATTATAGCTATAGAGGGTATTATACAGAGTTTCTTTTAAAAATCCAGAAGGTATATGGTGTATACCACCGTATACCCTCCACTGCATCCCTGGTATCTAGTCTCATAATTTGGGGTCACACTGTGGCAACAAGCAACATGAAGCTCAACTTAGGAGGCAAATTCTAAAATTCAAACCTATTTCTTCTTTGAAAACAAAGAAGTATCTTGAATGAATATTGCCTTGCCTTAACTGTTTAATCCAGTTTAATAAATTAATTTAGAAAAGTAATGTAAATTAAGGGTACTTTTATGTTTGCCGGGCACAGGAGATAAATTGCCAAATATTGTTGCCATTGCCCTCATTCGTATTGTATTCATTTAAATTAAAGCAGGCATGTCAAACTCGTTTACCACTGAGGGCAAGATTAAGGCCATACATAAGGCAGCGGGCCACATTAAAAAATATAATGCAGATTTATATTTGTACCATCGAGCAGAATAAAATTTCTATAAACAAAATGCAACCATGTTAAAGAAAATTTCATCAAAAATCGAAAGTTATAATTATGCAAAGTTTATTTTTCATTATTTTTTGTAAAATAAAAGCGTGTTTATATTGTTCATGAACCAAACCTGTAAAATTTGGTTGAAATTGTTGAGATTTTTGAAATTCTTTAATGCTAGTCTGTTAATCTTGATCTTTCCTCACATTTATTATCTGATAAAGTTGAAAATAACAAAAGTGCCCTGGAAAGGTAGGCTTAATAAACAAGATACATTGGGAAATTTGCCGTGCCTGATGCATAATTACAGTACTTTGAAAAATCCATATTCGTACATTTTTGTTCCGATGTAGAATCACTCTGAATTTCGATTCATTGCAATAATAAATTTTAAACATCAATTTCATCACCATATCAAGAGGTGAATAATAAAAGAAAAATTCATTTTCACATTTCATGAAATTCAAAACCTTGCTTGAAATCTTTTTAAAACTTAATTAGTATATTCTGAAATTTTCAACTCCGATGATTTTTGTAATAATCTCTGGCTACAACTAGAGTGAAAAAACTTATTTTTGAGAATTGTTTTGCCAAAGTAATACGTTAATACCAAAAAATAACTGGGTAACATTGTGAAATTTGTGTTAAATTTTACGTTCACTAAGGTGATTTGTAATATCAAATGAAAATACCAAGTACTTTAGCCATTAGTGATCTTAAACACATTCATAATTTTTGGTAATTTCGTGTAATATAATTCGAAGTTAGCATTTAAGACTTATGAGTGGAAAGCCATCTAATTGTTCTGTAATAAAGTAGATTTGTCACTGTCCATATCTTTAAGATATTTATTAGATTGACGTTGTTTAATCCTGTGATTACGATTATAATTGACAATTTTAATGAAATTTTTAAGCACATATTTGACATTTAAAAATGTGTGCAACATTTTTTAACATCACAACCTTTTCTGATGAATAAACTTTGAAAATGAGACACAAATGTTTAACCCATTCCTTCGCATTTTTCTTTAAATTTTGAAACGGTTCTGTCTTTAGCACTAGTCATGACAGAAGCTGTATCATTTGCAATGTAAACAAAATTTTTAACCTAAAAACTGTATTCAGTCAAAACCTTTATGTATGCGTAAAAAATATTAGTTACTGTCATTGTACCGAGTACAGCAACAACATCAAGAATAATTTTTAAGTTCATATCACATTTTGAATAAAAACAGAAGTAATTCATAAAGTACCATTTGGTATTCCGTGTATCTGTACTTTATGCATTGCAATGTAATAGACACAGGGATCATTCTAGAACATAAAAAAGGGCAGGGCGCACATTACATAATAAGGGCAATTTTGTTGAAAAGGGCACATCATTTCATAAAAAGGGCATTTTGTAATAAGTGCTTATACCAATATACTGGTGGGGAGGGAAGTCTGGCAACAGCTTAAAGTACTCCTTAATTTAAAAAATCCCATAACATTTCTAATTTCCATAACTTCACCGCTTGAAAAGTATTAAAAATAGCAAAATGAAACTTAAGTTCTCGATTTTTATTGTAAAATTGTTTACTATATTCACGGCCATTTCCCCCTTTTCCTATGATATTAAAAAGCTTTCCTCTCTAAAACTTTTATTCAACTTTTTCCCGGTTTTGAAAAAGTTACAAAATAAAAGTTCTAAAGCTACTTCTCAAAATTTTTATAGAACTTATGCAAGTTATCATGTTTTGATGGTCAAAATGCTTGATCAATACTATATTTCACTAGAGAAGGTGAAATTAATCAATAACTCTTAGTTACTTTTTGTCCTGTTCAATGAAAAAAATTATAAGTGGAAAGATGAATCACTCAAAGTCAAAGATTAGACATACACATTTTACAGAGAAATAGAGAGGGAAAGAGGAATACTCCTGACATACCATACTAGCATTCTAAAAATAAAAGATAGGCAAAAAATTTTTTAAGTACAATGCAAACAAGGAGGGTAGAATTCTACCTGGAAAAAAGGCAAGTAGGGTAGAATTTTACCTGGAAAAAGGACAAGGAGGGTAGAATTATACATGGAAAAAAGGCAAGGAGGGCGGGATTTTATCTAAAAAGGGCACGAGGGCAGGCCGCCCCTCTGAAACTCTCTAGAGTGATCCCTGATAGACATAAAACTTTGAGATTATATGTTTCAATTCATTCCTCATATTCACAGCCATACATCATCCATCTTTCTAACAATAGTAATTAAACTTATAGTATTTTTAAATTTCATTAATTGCCCTGAATATCATTTCCATTGTTTTAATAAAAAATCGAGAATACATGTCAAAGAATGATTTTGACTTGCTTGTAACATAATAAAGCATCTTTATTATCTTCAATTGGCTTGGAATTTGTTGTTTATGAAGTATCAATATCTATTCTGACAATTTATTTTTCCAAAGTTTCACCATCTATTCGAAAGTCTTCTTTATTCTTTGCACCGTAATGCCTTTCAATTTAAAATCCTTTGTTAACTCCAACAGAATTTCTATAAACAAAACATAAAATTTCACTTTTCCTTTGAATGCAACATTGCT
The DNA here is from genome assembly GCA_963931845.1 of Maratus michaelseni. Lineage (NCBI taxonomy): Eukaryota > Metazoa > Arthropoda > Arachnida > Araneae > Salticidae > Maratus > Maratus michaelseni. Next base: position 63,647,022 of record OZ007594.1, read on the forward strand.
GTAAATAGTTTTTCCTTTACAATCTGCTATGTTTATCTTCAATTAATCACAGGGTTCATAGGGTGCTTGAAAGTCCTTGAATTTTTAAGAGAGAAAAAAGGTCCTTGAAAGTGCTTGAATTTGCTTATATTTTAATGAAGGTGCTTAATTTTCATTATTTTTTTTATAGGTGCTTAATTTTTCTTATATTCAAAATAAATTATAATTGCAAGCTTAAAATTAAAAAAAAACAAAAAAAAAAACAGGCGAAAATATTTGTTCAGAGATTGTTGTCTTTTTAGGAGTTCAAAGTACGAGCATTTGTCGCTTCTCCCTTCCCTCTATAGGATTAAGTTAACAAAAGAAAAATGAAAAGAAGGGTAACTTGTTGCTACTACCGACAGCAAAATTGGAAATTTTGTTCTTATCTTTCTTACTTTGTACGTTCTGTTTCTTCAATATTGCTACACCTACTGCAACGCTAAAATTCGGTCAGTTGACGCATGCACACATGCATGTACGTTGGTTTTCACAACAAGTAGTTTTCATCTGTACTTGTGCATTCTGTAGATCTGTAGTAGTAATTATTTGTTAAGATCTATGCTATAACGATGCCTAGAATGTGCAATTTCAGTGACTTGTGACTAGAACGAGAAGAATACAAGTGTTGGTTAGAAGCAGTACCGAATAGTGCATACCAGTTCCGATGCAAGTTATGCTATGTTACCCAGCAATTAGAGAATATGGGAGAATCTGCATTAACAAGTCATATGAGAGGGAAGTGTTTTCCATAACAATAAATATATAATTCTGATACCTATTGTAAAATGTGAGGAAGATTGGAGGCGATGTGATAGCTATGTTATTCACGTTTCATGAATCATAGGTACCAGCAAACGGGAGCAAGGAAAGGTTGTCGCCCTTGTTGTAATTCTAATTGTTTTAATTAGATAATTTAAATTACTTGGATTTACTTTAATTTTAGTTTTAAGAAAAATAATGAAATTTAAATTTTTGTTGCGTGACTTTGTTTTGATTAATCAAATACTTATTTGTTAATAACGCAATGATTGAACTCCCACTAAAAAGAAAGAAAAATTGTCCCATTCCTAAATTTAGTTCTAACAATATTCACATAGTGAATTGATTTATTTATTAGTGTTGTTTTTATTGCATACTAGTTGACCCGCCCAGCGTTGCCCGGCCCGATCAAATTTGTATGATTTTATATTTTAAAACAAAAATCTTTCAAAACGAATCGGGACCTCTACTGACTTTGGCTGCTTATTTCCGTGTGTTCCGCTCGATGTTGCCGAGGCCCCGATCGAATTTTTATTTTTATACGAAAATATTTCAAAACGAACCTGTGATCGGTGGCTCCACTACCTTCGACAGTGTATCTCGTGCGCATCGTCCGATGTTGATCGAGGCCCCCATTAAATTTATATTTTTTACAAAAATCTTTATAAAAGAAACTGTGATTGTTGTCCCCAGACTGCCTTCAACAGCGTATCTCGTGCATGCCGCCCAACTCCAATTGAATTTGCCTTATTTAAATTTTTTTTAAAGAAAATCTTTCAAACTGAACATATGATAATTTTATTATTATTAATTTTTTATTTTTAATAATTCCAGTTTTATGCGATTTTTATTATCTCTTGCTATATATGCTAATTAATCCCTTCACTTCTTTCTCTTTTTTAAATATGTGAAAAAAATTACAGCAGCAACTATTTATGTCAAGATCTAACAGAATATGAAATTTTATGAAATTTCATGCATTCGTTCTTGAGATATAGCTATTGTAAAAATTATGAAAAAAGTGGTATAATAGCGCCATCTGTTGGGATATCTACACCAAAACGTAATCAGCGTCTATTTATGTCAAGGTCTAACTGAATCTGAAGTTTCATGAAAATGAGTGCATTAGTTCTTGACATAGAGCTATTGTGGAAATCACGAAAAATGCAGCATAGCAGCGCCACCTGTTCGGCGATTTTTACCAAAAACTAATCAGCACCAATTTGTATCAGGAACTGGCTGAATATAAAGTTTTATTAAATTTAGTGCATTAGTTCTTGAGATAGAGCACCCACACATACAAACAGACAGAGTCACAGACTAACAGACAGACACTTTTAAAAACAGGCAAATCATGTTCAGGACCTTCTAAAATGTATAAATTCGTCGAAAACTGGAAGTCGAAAATTTTCATGAATCCAATACTTTTTTCTTGTAAAGATAGAAGAAAGTAAAAATTACTTAGAAATAGTGTGAATTTTCTATTATGATGCATAGCGACATTGAATAATTTTAATTTTCTATGAGCTCAACACAAAAAGTTACTGGCTACTTCAAAGATGCAAAAATCTGTTTTTGACTGTGGAAAAGTAACTATTTTATTGCAACAACCCTCTGAGGAGTTAGAAGCTCCGCATCTTTACCATTGTCTGCTGCTTCAACCTCAGAAATGTCTTCCTTCAACTTCACAAGCGTCTGTGCTATCATCATCACAAGCTCCTGCCTTATCATCTAAACCTAAATCTATAAGTGATTTTATGGCTAGCAAAGAAGTTTTAACAGCTGAGGTTTTGTGGGCATTAAAATGTGTGACTTCAAATTACTCCTATAATACTTGCTCAGAAGTAGGCGATGTACTGAAAATTATTTTTACAGATAGCAATATAGCTAAACAATTTACATTATCACCAGCAAAATGTGTCTTACTTATGTTGTTTTGGCATTGCACCACATTTTAAGATCTCTTAATCAAATTAGTGGACAAAGGTCATTTCAGTGTATTATTTGATGAAACGCTGAATAAATCGACGCAGTCCAAGCAAATGGATTTATTAGTCCGATTTTGGCATCCAAGCTTAAACCAGGTATGTACTAGGTACATAAATTCAGTTTTTTGGGGTCATTCAACAGCAAATGACTTGCTTAATGGCATAAAAACTGCACTTAGTAATTTTAATTTGGGAAATATTGTGCAGTTATCCATGGATGGACCAGATGTAAACTGGAAGGTATATAAAAATCTCCAAAAAAACCCTTAAAAAAAAGTATGATCATGGTATACTAAATATAGTTACCTGCGGCTTGCATGTGTTACATAATGCATTTAAAGCTAGTGGAGCTTCTTCAAATTGGCAAATGGATGTATTTTTGATTAATTTGCATAGGCTATTCAAGTATTCTTCAGCAAGGCTTCAAGATTATTATGAAGTATCATCAACTGGCAAGACTGCCTTGAAGTTCTGCTGACATAGATGGCTTGACAGCCTACCAGCTATAAAAAGAGCCATTGAAATCTTGGAAGATTTAAAGTCATTCATCTCTTGTGTCGAAAAAAAAAAATTCCCAATCCCAACAATCGCACATATGACTCCATAAAATCTTTTTTAAAAGATGAATTGTTAATTGTTAAGTTGCATTTTCTCTCATCAGTTACATCTTTGGTGCAGCCTTTCATGACGAAATATCAAACTAAAAAACCTGTGCTGCCATTTTTTGCCACTGATTTAACAAAGTTAATTCAGTCATGCTTACTGAATTACAAAATTCTTAAGGATGGTGAAATAAAAAATGTAACAGTTTCGAAATTTTCTCAGTTTGAATTCAAAACTGATGTGTTGAATTCCATTGCTAAAATAGAAACTGGATTCACTGGGGAAAAATTGCTCAAAAATCTTAACAGAACAGAAATCTGTGAAAGAAAGTGACGTTATTGCTCTGAAGCAAGAAATAAGTGACTTCATTTGTGCAATGATGAAAAAAATCATCGAAAAAAGCCCAATAAATTATAATATTGTACGCAATTCATCTTGTTTGAATCCTGGTAAAATTGCACGGAACAAAGAAAACTGCATTTCACGAATGAAATCCATCATAAATGCCTTCCAAGAAAATGGTTGGATCCCAGAAGATGACTGTGAAACCACTCTTCTGGATTATCAAGATTTCCTTGAAACAACAAACTTATGAGTTTTCATGAGCTTTAAAGAATCGACAGATAGATTAGATGATTTTTTTTATGACCATATGTGTGTTAAAGGACACGTTAAAGCCTTCCATGTGACCAAACTTGTGTTGCTTTTGTCCCATGGACAAGCTTCTGTCGAGAAAGGATTTTCTATTAACAAAAATATGGAAGTGGAAAACCTAAAAGAACATTCTTATATTTCTTTAAGAATTATAAAAGATCATATAGAGTATTGTGTTGGCCTGCTTAAAGTACCTATAACAAAAGAGCTACTTTCGTCTGCATCCAGTGGTAGACAAAGGTACATGATGTACCTGAAAGATCAGCAAAAAGAGAAGGAAAAATGTCTCACTGAGAACAAGAAAAGAAAGCTTGAAGATGATTTAGATGACTTAAAGAAAAATAAAATATGTCTGGAAGTTGACATCAAAGAACTTCTGTATTCAGCGGATGAGTTATCTTTGAAGGCAGAGTTTACAAAGAAATAACTTTCTACATACAGTCAAACAGCCTGAGAAAAACCATAAAAGAAAAACAGGCTGAAGTTAAAATTTTAGATGAAAAAATAGAAGAGGCAGTTAAAAAGCTTAAAGGCTGAAAAAAGTCTTGTATTTAAAATACAGTAAATTATTCATGCTGAAACATGCAAATTTTTCTTTGTGTGTGTGTGTTTTAATATACCTTTTTGTAAAATGATTTAGTGGATGTTTTCAAATTAAGGTAAAGTATGAAAAATTGTTTTTTTTTTAATTATTTTATTGTGTGTATAATAGCAGTGCAGAATTATCAAGTGTCTACTTTTGTCTAGTGTTAGCACAGATAACTTTCAAAGTATACTGCAAAAGTATTTTCTGTATTTTTTGGAGACTTTCTCATAACATTTCACATTTAAGACTTCGCTACTATATGTTATGTATGGCATTCACCTGAAACATATGAAATGATTTTCTTAGTATGTAATAAATACTGAATACTACTTATTAACATGATCTAAAATCCCAAAAAAGAATAGTAAATTAAAATATTAGTTTCAACATGAAACACATAGCAATGTATAAGAAAAGTTATAAAGATTTTTAAAATCTTTACATTTTCATTTTCAAGATCCGCACTTCCTTGCGTTGAAGTTGATGATGACCTTTGCATCCAATATCTTGTGGAGCTGAAATTAAAATTGAACTGCTATTGGACCTATACATTTATATACTATATAAATATATATATATATATATATATATATATATACTAATCTCTACTATGGGTACTATACTCTACTAGTTCCCACTATATGCTTATATCAGTCTTATATACGATTGAGTCTATTACATAAACTATAATTCCTTGGGTTTACCTTTTACCGTATTCATAATTAATAAAAGTGTGTTCATGTAAAGTTCATTTTGTGTGTTCGTGTAAAGTTTATTTTGTGTATTTGTGTTCAAACATCTAAATTAAAACAGGTAACATGCTAAAGACTTGGCGGGTCACAGATAAGTAGCCGGCAGGCCAGATGTGGCCCATGGGCTACGTGTTTGACATGCCTGATTTAAAGTATAAACCTTTCACTCATTTCATTTAAAATACACACAATACATACATTTTAAATACATGTCTTTCACTCGTTTCATTTAAAATACAAAAATAAATAAATATAAAAAATAATACCATAAACCAAAACATTTTATTTCAACATCAAATCAATGTTTCTTGTTTTTAATTTACAGCTGTGTAAGACAAAAGCTGCTATTAGCAAGATTTGCACCTGGCTAACATAAAAGTACTAAGTTAAGTTTATCTGCAAAACTTATCAAAATTATATAATTGTAAAAAAATGAAATATACATTACAAAGATAAAATAAATAAAGTATGTAATATCGTGAAAAATAATTGTTCTTTATTAAAATCATTATTTTATTTTCATTTTTTCAAGAAAATTACTTAGACAAAACACTGACCAATATTCTTAAAGTATTAGCTTAATGGCACTTTATCTTAGATAAGAATTTTACAAATACTTTTTCTAACATGGTTCTTAATTTCTGCATTTTCCTACTTTTTGCTTTTTAGTTTCTTGCCTATCAAGGTAGGGGTAGTATGAACACAATGTTTCTTCAAAATTCCTGTCGATTGGTTTAGACAGTCTGGTTGAATTAAAAGAAATGACCCATATGTTTTTGTGGGGAGGAGCGGGGTTATTTTTTTATTCAAAGTACCACCTATCTATAGCTTTCTATGGTTTATAATCATTAAGTAAAGGGCAGTTCAAATGACTTATCATTAGATTTTGATGCTTTCAGTCACCAGTTAAAATATTTTGGTCATCAACAGCGACATGCTGACTTCATTTATCGAACCCTGCCCATATATATCTAATAATAGTTCATTGAGTTCTATAATTTTTATTTCATTGCTTGCTGTAATATAATTTTTATTACGTTAACTGTTGTAATCTATACGCTAAAAGGGCCTAAAAATTTCAATTTTCAGATATAAAAAAATACCATGTTCCTGACATTTTTTGAAAAATAAATGTGAGAAAATATGTACTATGAAAAGCTGATAACTTTTTTAAATATTGTACAATTCTAGACATTTAAGAAAAACAATTTGTTTATATATATCTATTATTTTTTATTTTCCAGAAATTTCACAATGGCATTGTATAAAGGTGCAGCCAGTGAAGCTGGCAGAGCATTACAGCTCAAGAAAAAGCGTGAAAAAGCCCTAGAAGAGTTAGAACACAGGAAGAGAAAAATAGAAGAAGAAATGAAATTGTCCAACATAGAAAATAAATTTGCTGCTCATTACGATGCTGTAGAACAGCAGCTAAAATCAAGCACTATTGGGCTTGTAACTTTAGATGAAATGAAGGTTGAATAATTGTTTTTTATATAAACTCTGTTTATTAGAGTAAAACCTCTGAAAATGGAACTTCTTGGAACCAAGGGGAAAAAAATCCTTTTAGACAAGTTTCCATCTTAGCAAGTACAATTGTATATGTATGGTATTTTTTCCATGGGAACAATGAACATTTTCTATTATAGAGAGGTTCTTTTTTCATAGGTTTTATTGTATTGTTATTATTCATTCTAAAATCATATTATAGCAGAATTTTTGTTCTGCGTCTTTGAAAATATAAGTAACAAAAGGGAAAAAATAATTGTTTATTTGGATAAAATTTAAGCTAATATAGGGGAAGGTGGCCTAAAATAATCCCCTTAAGGAAAAAAACTTGTGTAAAATAACATAACTGTTTAAATAAAACTTTGGCTATTTGCTAGTATGTTTTACACTATATTTTGCATTATAAACATATTTTAATAATATTTTAAACCCAAACTAAGTAATGAACAAAAATTTTTTTTAAGTGCCCAAAGGATTATTTTACCCTCACCAAAGGGCAAAACGATCCTTCATTCAAAAATAACTGTAAATTGTTTTTTATCGGCAACATAATGGATATAAAAGTAATTGTGACAGTACATAAATGTAAATCACATCTAAAAACATACTCCATTAAGTAAACCAAGTCGTATTTCTGTACATGAAAGACTATATCTAAATGAATATGAAAGTTAGTGCTTATCTTATAACATATGTTACAAAACCCAATTTTTCAAAGAATTCCATTCAGATGCATAATACTGCGATCGCTTGAATACCGCCATTGCTTCTTCTTCACTTATCACAACTAGTTTATGTGTTACCCTGTAGATAGCACGACCTGTCTGGAAGAAAACATATGTGGATCGTTTTGCCCATTAGGATCATTTTAGGCCACCTTCCCCTAAAATATTAACAAGTTGTATTTATTTTTACTTGATTGATTACTCCTGTTTACTATATAAATTATCCGTTGAAATAAAAATAAAAAGTAAATAATGAGGGCATAACTGATAAATTCAAAATCTCAAAATTGGAACATGTATTAATAAATCTGAGATTCATCTCATGTTTTAAAAGCAGTTTTTAAGTTTTACTCTTTTTTTTTTTTTTTTTTTTTTTTTTTGGTATTTTATCGTTATACAAACACCATTGGTGCCAAGTGTTATAGTTGGTGCCAAATGAAACGTTTAAAGAAAATTAATGTTGTTGGTGCAAAAGTGATCATTTAAAAAATATAACATTTGAAAATTACAGACTTTTGCTATATATTTTATTATATCACTATAAATATATACTTAAAATAAAATAGCAAATAAATATTAACAATAAAATAACAAAATTAAATTAAATTTAAACTGCAGGCGTGAAATTGTAAGTATCTCTTAACATTGCAGTAAACATTTAATTTTTTTAATAAAGATGTCATCACATGAACTGTATGACGAGATAAGATTGTAAATAATGATGAACACTATCTTTTATTATGTGATTTTGTAATGACCAATAATCTCTCAATAGATTGTACATAGGAAGTACAATTGTAGTACTTAGCAAGTACAATTACATCCAGTGTTAGGGTCAACAAAATTATATTTGTGATTTAATGTGAAATGTTCATAGCTGATCACAGGTTGTTTCATAATGATCTGCAAATTAAATGCAATCGCAGAAATTGTTATTTATTAAACCATGTGGTCGGAAGTCAAAAATTTTCACGATTCCAATAATTTCTTCATGTGTATATAGATTAAAGTAAAAATGGAAGAAAAAATATATAAAAATAAAGTACAAACAATAAAACACTCACGACAAAAATTGGACCAAGTGTAAATATTGCAAACTTCTTAGTAGTCATGAAAAGTGAGAATTAATAAAATAAACACTGTGCATGGACAAAATATCACAAGATCAGCATAAAAAAATTCAATAGTTGTAGTCTACCGATTAATCAGTCAAATTCTTCCATCTTGAATTCTTTGGATTTTTGAATCATGTACAGAATCAATTATTTTAATGTATGCTAAAGAAGCAATAATATTTCGTACATGCATGTATACACATCCAAACAATTTATAAAGTATATTTTGCATCAGTTTTGTATTATTTATTTATTTATTAGTTTTTTGTATTGGATTACTTAATGCATTTTGTTTATTATTTTCTTTCTGTGTATATTAAGAAGCCTTTTATTTTAACTCATAGGCCAAACAAGAAGATGTTGTCAAAGAAAGAGAAAGACAGTTGGCTCAGAAGCAGCATGAGAAGGAAATGCAAAGGCAAAAAGAAATACAAGAAAAGCAAGAAGCCAAGGAAAGGCAAAAGCGACAAGTAATTAAATATATCAGTTTAAATTTTTTTCTTAGGTTATATTGACATTTTTTCATAAAAGCAGTTACCATATATTCCAGAATAAAATGCATACTTTTGAAACAATTGGTCAAATTTGACAGTTGCACATCATATGCAAGGTATAAAAATGAAATCTTAAACATAAAGCATAAGAATTGGAATTTCTATGTTAATGAACAAGAGAAGCAGATGTAATTATATGAATGAACAAGAATTTGTTTCCAAACACTTTGGGGCTGTGTACATATAAAGTTATCACCTTAAGAGGAGGGAGGGGTTGGCACTTGATATCTTAAGATATCTCTAGTGGAAGGAAGGGGGGTTGTTTTTTTATATTGTTATCATTTTTAATCCAAATTTTCATCTTTTTTTGGTAACTTTTTTTACATCAAAATAGTTTTTTTTTTTTTTTTTTTACTTCTATTTTCATGCAAATACAGTTATTAGTAAAACCATTAAATGATTATAAAATTATTTCATTCCAAATATGGAATACCCCAACATTTGACGTTCTTATTCTTCTGCCATATATGCATATAATCTGCTGTTTGGGAAAACAGGTGCGAAGTAGTATGTTTAAAATGATACTTGTTGTGTTTACTAGAAAGAAAAGAGAAAGAATGTTGTCCACCTGTTTTGTTTATAAGAAATTCTGCTTCCCCCCCCCCCCCCCCGACACACACACACACCCCTGCAGGGGGCAAGTGTAAGAAGACAATATTACTGTTGAACGCATTATGCAAAAAAAGCTATTATCAAATACTTTTAAATTAGTAGCTATTTATAATAAGTATTAGATGATATAAAGTTATTTCATATATAACAGAGATGTTTGATTGACTTCTTCTCTTCATTTGAATCAGTTAAGTATGTGAATTATAAAATGTAAAACCAAATCTGTATATCACTGTAAATATATAAAAAGAATAAAATTGTAAAAATAAAGAGTTTTTAGACATTGATAACGATATCATAAGAGGGGGAGGGAGATCAATGAATGATAACGTATGATATTGTAAGGGAGGAAGGGGGTCCAAAATTACCAAAAAGATATATGTACAGCCCCTTTGTAGGAATTCAAGCATATAGGCTTGGCAATAGCGTACATCTTCACTTTATATTTACTTATTTTCTTTATGTTTAAACTAGTTATTATACTTTTTAATGCTCTTTATTTTATTTTCATGCTACATATCTCATAAAGGTTTCTTTACAAAACAAAGGGGGGAGGCGTATTGCGACAAATATACCTAAAAATAGAAAAAATACAGTTTCAAAACATAAATACTCATTATGTGCAAGGGCACGTTATTCACTGGAATATATGATATTTATTTTTATTGTATGATTGTGATTTGTGAACATGTGACAGAAAGTAAAAAATAATGTAGTGAATTTAGATCTAACATTTACCCAGACAACACAAACACATCCTAAAAACATCCAAAAGATGTCATATTTAGGACAAGCTGATATCCTGTGGACCGATGAAATGGTCCTCTCGACAGTTACAGGACATCCCCTAAGTTTCGAAATGTCACACCTTTCAACGTCCTATGGATGTCATCTCATGACACATTTTGGACGGTTATAGGACACTTGCATTACATCCTCTGGATGGTCCTATTGATATCCTAAAAGCATCCACATAATGTCATATTTAGGATAAGCTGATATCCTGCGGATGGATGAAATCATCCTGTAGACAGTTATAGGATATCCCCTGGGTGTCGAAATGTCACACCTGTCAATATCCTATGGATGTCATTACACAACACCTTATGGATGGTTATAGGGCATCCTCTGGGTGTCAAAATGTCACACCTGTCAGCATCCTGTGGATGGTTTTCACGATATTACTGCCTTCAATTTGCATTTTTGAAATTCATATGTACATAAACATATGACAATGCATAGATCTATTGTTACTGAAAACATTTATTTAATAAATTTTATAGTTTAAAAATATCTTCATTTATTAGATTTATTAGAGGGAATAAAAGTTTTTATTTTTTAAGAAAGGTTATTGAATAATCTTTCTTTAAAAAAAAATATCCAATCTAACAAAGATCTCATACACTATATAATTTATTTAATAAAAAATGTTTCCAGTAACAATATATTGAGGTATATATGAATTTTAAAAATGCAAATTGAAGGCAGAAGATATCTTATATTCTGGATAAAATTCAAGAAAATTTAAGAAATTTTGTAAAATTCCTTACTTATATATATTGATATATATCATATATAATTATATAGCCCTTTCATCATATATTCTCGATAAAATTCAAGAAAATTTAAGATATTTTGTAAAATTCCTTACTTGTATATAATTATTTTTTACATATTTTATTCTTAATTTGAGCAAATATTATATAAAATGATGCAATTTAAAAATTTTTCATGACCTTTTTTTAAGTTCTATGTCTGAAGTGGAACTTATCATTCTTGTCGTAAGAAGTCATATAAAAACTTAAGGCAGTATTCAAAAAAAATATTTTTCCATGCTCAACAACTCAAAATTTTATGACACATTTTCAAACTCATTTTTAAAAGTAAAAACATGAAACTTGGCGGCGTGATTTATGAAGAGATTTATAAGGGACCTACGTTTTTATTTTTCGTTCAATTAATTAGAAATTGATTTACAAACAAATATTTTCAAAGTACTTTTTTTTTTTTTTTTTTTTTTTCCCAGCGCTATCGCTTCGGGAAATTTGGTTCAAAATGTCCACTTTGACAGCATTTTTAAAAATATAGTCTGCCTTTATCAAAAAATCGAGACAACACGGACATTATAAAGTTTCTGAATAAGAGAACCGGCCAATTGGATGCATTTTCGAGCAAAAATGAATTTAAAAATGTGTCTCAAAATAAGCAGTTTGGATTTGAATACAGCCTTAAGTTTTTTTTTAAATAACAATTTTTTTTTTTACTTTGCAATTATTTGTTTTACTTACTAAAAAAAGCATGTAAATACCTGATCCACTTTAGGAACAAATGTTATGCATTTGATTGTCCTCTGATAAGGTGCCACATGAAATTTAAAAGTATCGTTTTGTCTCTCTGATGATGGTTTTACATTGTTTTTCTAGAATAAAGCTACTGCATAAGTCATCTGTTAATACTTTTGCATTCAAAACAAATAAAGGACAGAAAAGTATGTGCTTTCATATTTAGTGACCGAAGCACACATTTACTGCTGTGATAATTTGGCTATACAGCTTCAGATTCAATTTGTTTTACTTATCTTTGTACTTAAATACATTACCTTACTTTAACAAAATGAGACAGTACCATGATTATGTAAATGCTAATGGCCCAGAAAGTGCATTTGATATATGTCACAAAGTATTAACACAAATTTGAGCAATATTAAAATATTGTTTGCTTTCATTGTTCTAACTTTAATGAATAAACAACTTCTGTATTTTAAATAATTGCACATATTACACTAAGTGCTCAATATAAAATAATAAACTTAAATTATATGACATACAAAAATTAAATCTTTATGCAAAAGTCATCAGAAGTGAATACATGAAAATTTTAAAATTTTACTCCCAATTTAATTGGAAATCAGTAAAGGAATAAAAAATATATATATATATTTCACAATGTCATGAAAGATAGTATGGGGAAAATGATAACCGCTGTTGAATAATCTTATTATTTTTAAAAAATTCTATCATGTTACAAATTGCACAATAAAAAAATTCACATTAAAAACAAAACAAATATTTATTTACAACTTTCACAATAAAATACAAAACAAATATTTATTTACAACTTTCCACATCACAAAACACATTTTTTTTTCTTTGGAACAATCTGGTTTCTTCCACCTTGCTGTTGTCACAGAAATTTCTGCTCGGCATACGTCTGTAAAGAAGAAAAGAAAAAATATACATTTCTACCTAACTTTATAAGTGCATCACATTCATTCAAAATGAATAAATCAGCATATATACACAATAATTTAATAATACAATAATTTCTTACCGTTTGTTTCTTCAAAAGATCTTACAGTAAAATTTATTAAGTTATTTTTAGGAACTTTACTATTTAAGCCTTATGGGATATTTGAACAACTATGAAAAAGTAAAAGCACATCTTATTTTATGTCGAAAAACGTCATACAGCATGAAAGCACCCACCTTGTTTTGTGTCAAATAAAAAAAAAAATCTTAATATTTATAACTGATGGTAATGTCATATTTTTAATAATTAAAAATGATGGTAATTACAAGCAAAATGTACTACAGTAGACTCCCCAAATCCACATTAGTCCATCATAACACTGAAATTGTGCAAATTTTTGAATTATTTGCAGATTTCTGGTTTATTTACATTTTTTAAGCAGTAATACGAATGTAATAATGCATTTGAAATTACAATGAATATGTTTATAATAAAGTAAATTATTAAGTAAAACAATAAAGTACTAAATATTAAGAAAATGTAAAACTTGATTAAAATATAAAAAGTAAAGATCAAGTATGTATTTAGTAATGTGTAAGGCGTAAGTATGCTAAATAAAGATTAGATATCATCATCATCAACAACTGTTTTCAATCCACTGCTGGATTCTCACCCAGATTTTTCCATTGTTTCCTGTCTAGTGTTTTAGTCATCCAATTAACACTGACCACTTATCTGATTTCGTCACTCCATCTTACTTGAGGTCATCTTCTTGGTCGTTTTACATCACTGGGATACTACTGTAGGGTGTTTGTGCTCCATCTACTGTCTTATCTTTTTGCAATGTGCCCCGCCCATTTTCCATTTTAGACGTTTAATTCTTTCAATGACGTCAAAAACTTTCGTCTAACTTCTCATCCAGGTTATTCTCTTTCTGTCTCTTCTAGTTATGCCTAGCGTACATCTTTCTATACTTCGCTGTGATCGGGTCCGGATACCGGGTTGCGTTAGTGAAGGAAACACTCGATGGAGAAGTTTCTGTAGAAGCACAATTTTAGTCATCAATATTGGTTTGACACTAAACGGTATTTGCCATTCCGCTGCACCAGATTTAGTACAGCAATCCTATACTTTACAGATTAACAAACTACAACTTGTGTGTTCAGGGGTCGATGCAGGTTTTTTTTTTTCTTCGGGCCCATTTTGTGAAAAGTAAAGGTTATTTTTGTGAAATTTATTATATTTTTGTGAAAAATAACATTTTGTGGCAAAAGTTGATATCCAGTTAATCAAATTCAGACCAAGCATTTAAAAACAAAAACCGTTTAAAATCCTTTTTCTGAAGTTTTCCTCTCTGGTGAACTTGCTTGTTTACAAATTACATATTTTAAAAATCACAAAATAATAAATAAATAATAAATAGTAAGTTTTTATGGAATAGCATTTTGTGAAGGAGCCCATTTTATCAAATTGATTTTTGTGATTTTGTGGCAAAAGTTGATATCCAGTTAATCAAATTCAGACCAAGCATTTAAAAACAAAAACCGTTTAAAATCCTTTTTCTGAAGTTTTTCTCTCTGGTGAACTTGCTTGTTTACAAATTACATATTTTAAAAATCACAAAATAATAAATAAATAATAAATAGTAAGTTTTTATGGAATAGCATTTTGTGAAGGAGCCCATTTTATCAAATTGATTTTTGTGAAGGGGATCCATTTTATCAAATTGAATTTTGTGAAGGGGCTGATTTCATTAAATAGATTTTTGTGAAGGGACCCTAAATAGGCCCCAAATTCTTCCTGGTGTTTCATTTTAAAATGCTTGTTGCACTTATGCTGAATTGGTGTTTGTTATGAGAACATAAGATTTATTTTTATAAAAGCTATGATTTATCAAACTTATAAGTTATAATGCTCTAAAATAAGACTTATTTTTGTATGGAGTAAAAAATTCAAAAAGAAAATAACAATGTGTGCAGTATTTGAACACACGGCAAATGTAATATGGTGAGAAAATGCTTTTTTAACCATTAAAATAATGTCAGGGCTTAATATACTTACATATCTACCGTATTATTGGGAATATCAGCCGTACCAATGAATATCTGTTTCAAAAAAAGTATATCCACGTAAGCGGCACACCTGTAAAAATCTCTTTTTTTTAAATGTATAGTGCCGCACCCAAGGAACTCAAATTTACGTATAAATATTTTCACTTAAATGCCACACACAAAAAAATTTAAACTAGTAATTAAATATAAAGAACTATTGTAATATTAGTATAGTAATATATAAATAATTTAACTTAAGTGCTGAAAAAAAAATGTATGTATATATATATATATATATATATATATATATATATATAAGGATATCATATAGAGACTTTGTGCCGAAACTACTGTAGCATGACTAGAGTGGTGTTCCTGTAATTTTTTTTTTTTTTTTTTAAGGGTGGAGGGAGATTTCTTTTGACAAAAGACATGTTAGATTTAAGGTATGCAAATGACAAAAAAAATTAAACAAGCAAAATATTACTGAAAAATGTTATGTAATAAACCATTATGAAAACATTTTTAAAATATGTAGTTTTATGTTAACTCCCCTGACTACTGCTAAAAGCACCTTTTCGTCACCGAAGCAATAATCAAACAGAGAAAAATACAGTATTTAATCTATACCATCAGAAGCTGATGATCTTATTCTGATAACGTTCGGCGACTTCTGACTGCAAATAGTTTAATAAACAAAACAAAAACCACAGATAGTTCTCTCCTTTTTCTTTGCAGTTGCTTTTTTGTGGGGATGCTCTCATTTTCTAATAATTGATTATTTATAAATAAAAGTTTGTTACACAGCCTAATTTACTATTATTGAACTTGCTGAAAACTTGAACAAATTTCGTCAATTGACGATGGAGATATCAATTATTTTTTTTAATAGTAAGGTAAAAACAGGTTTTGCTTTTCATTCTTTTTCTTTTAATTATTTTTTCCGTTTGCTTGAAGCTCAATTTTTTTCCCCATTTGGCACTAACTATTATGCTTGACGACAATAGTGTTGATATAACACAGTTTAGAGATACCTAGAATTTAAATATTCAGGGCCGAAATTAGCTTTTTTTTCACAGGGGCAAACAGGGATTTTGGCACCCCCACTAACCCTACCTTTCTCGCAAAGTAAATTTACAAAGATAATTTTACTAAGTTTTTAATAGCTGACTTATTTTAAACTGAAAAATATGTAATCATAAAATATGTAATAGTGAACTCTGTGCTTTGTCAAATACTTATTCAATAAAACCTGTGAGTACAGAATCAAAAGGAACAAGACAAAATTCAGTTTTATACAAGTTTTCGTCTTAGCAAATAGAATTGATGCTATTGTTACTGTTGGATCCGTGTATTTTTTTCATTTAAGACAGGATTCTATTACAGAAAGATTTTACTGTAGTTATAGTATTACATTACAATTGAACAGATGTTTAAAGTCCTAGTGTTATAAGTCACAATGTCTTAAGAACTGAAAAACCAGAATTTTCTGTAAGAATATAACAATGAATTCTAATACTGTAAAACATCTTTGTATGTTATCTACATACAGTTTCATGGAGCTGTCATTTATACTGCACTTCCTATTTATAGACTAATATGTTTAGATACTTTCCTGAACCTAAATTCCAAATTATAATAGTGACTCGGAACTAAAAAAAAAAATTAAGTTTTTAATAAGTATTTTATTATGTGAATTTTCTACCTTTTATTTTTTAGTGTCCCATGAATTCTCAGTTTTTCTTTTGAATTTTCCAACTTACAAAACATTTTTGCCCAAATTTCATATACTTTTTTTTTTGTATCAAGCAACAAACCAAATGGTCATTTGTCGTCCCCCATGCCTTCCATTCTGGCGCCCGGGGCACATGCCCCCTCTGTGCTGCCTTTAGTTTCAGCCCTGAATATTAATAATCAAAAAGTGCTGCAGAATGTTTACATTTAAAATAAATGTCAATATACTTAAAATCTTGGTACTTTTCGGTTAGCCAGGCACCACTAATTAGAGATCTGCACAGGCCGGGCTCGGGCCTATTTTCCTTCACTGCACTCGGGCTAGGCCTGGTCTCCACTCGTTTTGGGCCGAGCTTGGGCCTAGTGATTACTCTTTATGGCCCGGGTTCAGGCCTTTCTTTTTTCCTGAAGGATCAGGCCGTGTCTTAAATTATTTTTTCCGTACAGAGCCGGGACTGGTTTCATCCTTCCTAGTCTTCACACCCCAAAATTTTCAGTCCTGGTTTTGACCCTATAAAAATCATTGTCTCGGCTTGGCCTGGTCCGTTCGAAGGTCAGTAAAATAAGACCTGGCACAAAAATCTTTGAAAAAAATGCAAATATTTTTAAATTGCCATTATTCTACAATTAAACATTAAAATTTATTATTTTTAAAGATAAGTAGATTTGTACACTTATTAAAATATGGCTAAATTAAAATATAGTGAAATGTGTGAAAAAGAACCTGCTTATGACGGAATCCTGTCTTAAACTGAAAAATGTGTTGATCCATGCAAAATGAATATACTAATACGTAAGAAAAGAATATATAATATATTTACACCTGCTAAGAAGGCAAATTGTCTATAACTCATTTTTTTTTCTCTATGCAATTCCGTCTTAGAAGAAGATTTTAATGTATAGCATTTTTCTGATTTTTAACACTTCAATACATGGAATATGGATTAACAATATTTAATGATAACTTAAACACATACATACAACAAATAGAGATTTATTAAAAAAATAAATATCGCAGACTGCGGCACTTCTATAAAAATGAAGATTGTAAACATAAAAAAAAAAAGAGCTTAGATAGGAATTTTTGGTTAGATCTACTCCTACAAGGCAAATTTTTAACCAAATCATCGTAAAAATCAATGTTTTGTGGAAATTAACTTGGGCCGGCCTTTTAGCTTTTATACCGGGACGAACTTACTTTTAAATCGGGCCGGGTCAGGCCAATATTTTTTTTTGCTCGGGCCGAACTTTTGATTTTTGTATCAGGCCAGGCCTGGAAATTTCGGCCCGTGCAGACCTCTACCACTGATATATGTACATGTATATATATACCATATATCTGCAAATACATATTATATATATGTATATACATATGTATTTATATATGTACATATGTCACTGGCACCCGGCTAACCGAAAAGAACCAAAAACTTTAACATAAAATTATGGTTTATTTCTTCTGAAAAAAAATAGTTTGAATTAAATGTACTTTAGGATAAAATGAAGATTTTCTATACTTATATGACTGCTAAAAAGATATTTATTGCCTTTTGACAGGTATGCTAGTAGAACTTTCAATTTTTGTATCGGGCCGGGCTGAATTTTTTTTTTGTATGGGTACCAATACAAAAATTAATTTGGGTGATCTATCAATGTTAACTGAATATTTTAGAAATTACCGAAAAAAAAAATCAGTTTTCAAAAACAAGCCATGGATTATAAACATTTGGGCAATTCCAAGCCAATTTACCATTTCTAGAATTTTATATTTTAGATCAAATAGGTAATATATATTTTCTGATAGTATTATACCTATATTTTTTATATTTGCAATGCATTTTATAAAATTTTGAATAGTCAAAATCAATAAAATTCATTATAATCGCTTCTGTTTACGTGTTTATTTGTTTGTCTGTTATATGTTAAATGTTGGTCTGTTACAGGTAAGATTACATATTTTTCATGACTATCTTATGGCAACAGTCAAATTTTGAGAAAGATATATGTTTCAGTACGCCCTCTGAATGAAAATACATTTTTATAATAATAAATTGTAAATTATTTTATAAGTAATATATCGATAAACATCAAGGTATCTGAAAAGCATGGTAATTCATGTTTGTCTGTTACATTAACATTTTTTTTAACCATAATTATTTACATTAAATAATTTATTCATAATAACTATATTAATTTATCTTCTAATAAATATCATCATGCTAATTGTAGCCCTTTTTGAATTACATAATTATTATTTTTCAAATGAGATAAAGCCTTTTTTTCCGCTATGTCAATTAGTCTGTTACAATGGAATTGCCCATTTAAATAAATAAATAAGTAAAAATGTTCCAAAGCACAACAATTCATAAATATGCTTAAATGCAAAAATATGACAATTCAATAAAAGCTATAAAACTACATGCTCACATATTCTTTTATTTTTAAGAAAAAGAAATAATAATAATAAATCAATTAAACATATCACTGCTTAAGAGTCCATTGCAGACTTCTTTTCCAGCATTCAGCTCAATTTACAGCTGGATTTTTCAAAAATTACTTGCATAGTCTCTAAAATAAAGAAATAACTTTGAAATGAAGCATGTGTAAATAAATGTGTCAAATTAACATTTTAACCCGTCAGCACACACACTGGGATAAAATCTACCCCAGCTCAGAACTATTACTTAAAAATGTGCGTAAATCGTTCGGGATCATTCTGAGCTTTACAGTACCTTTCAAGCTGAAAGAGATCAAGATGTGGCCAAAAAGAATTTACCTCCGGTTGTGAGATTTTCCATTCTTTTGTTATAAAAATGTTACGTGGGAGGAAATTTACCCCACGTGTGTTATAACGTAACCCATAATGATAAGAAAATGTTAATGCAAATGTTTATGTAAAAAATATAGTGTGCAAATAATAATATAATTTTTCTTTTAAACATTAACAACTCTTGCACATACAGTTTCTATATATCAGTTTTATATTTTTTTGTATTTTTATGGCTAAATTTGGATTGAAAAAACTTTGTATGTAATGATATGCAGAAAAAAATCTTAGTGCTAGATTTTATGTTTTTTTTTTTCTTTAAATATGAAAAAACCTCTTATTTTAAGTTAAATTATTTTCTTTATTGATTTACAGTTTATTTCAAAATATAAATTTTTGCTTATAATCAAACCGGGGGGAAATTGACACAAGAAAACCCATTGGGGGAAAATTTATCCTGCGCGTGTAGTAACGTAATGGAAAGGGGTGCATGTGCTGACGGGTTAAGAACCAAGTTTTCAATAGAAATGTTTCCAATTTTTATTTAATTATTAATTAGCACTAGGATTTAATTATGATTTGAAATTGAAATATCTGAAATTAAGGAAAGTAACAGAGTTCTCTTTATGAAAGTAATCTCAAATAGATTGAGTTTTATAGGACAGAATTTAGAAAAAAAAAAGATAAATTAATACATAATCTTTTTTAATAAAAAGCTACGTGTTGCTGATGACTGGTTTTTTAGCTTATCGTTGCCAGAGATTAATTTCAGAAAATGAGAGATTTGAAGTTACTGAAAAAATTAATAGCTCGTAAAGTATTTGTCAGAAAATTGTTAATTCTTGACAAATACTAGATGCGCCATTTATTTTTAGTATATATATATATTAAATATAAAAAATCTGTTAGAATTTTAAGTAAAAAAAAAACAGTTTTCAGCGATGTTCTGTAACCCGGGAAGCCAGAGTTCGATTCCCTAGTATTATTTAATAATAATGTACTTGTACGAATTCAAAAACCAGCTCAGGCTAAAAGTATCAATTTCAAATTAGTTGTGTATTATATAAAGCAGGATTACAAAAAAGTCAGCTTGAAATGTTTAAAAGTGGCTTTTACTAATTTTAGTTTTAACTGTCATTAGCTTTTACATTTTAAAGCATTTTACTTATAAACTATAATTCTTTAGATAAAATTTTTTATAGCTAAACTCGGGGGTCGATACAGAGAAAATTTGGGGTTATTTAGGGCCCCTTCACAAAAATCTATTTAATAAAATGGGCCTCTTCACAAAAATCTATTTGATAAAATGGTCCCCTTTACAAAAATCAATTTCATAAAATAGTCCCTTCACAAAAATCAATTTGATAAAACATACACTTCACAAAATTCTATAAATAATAATTCTATAAAATTCCATAAAAACTTACTATTTATTATTTATTTTTTATTTTGTGTTGTTTTAAAATGTGTAATTTGAACAAACAAGTTCACCAGAGAGGAAAAATTCAGCAAAAGGATTAAAAAAAAGTTTTTATTTATAAATGCTTGGTTCAAATTTGACTAACTGGATTTCAACTTTCGTTACAAAATGTTATTTTTCACAAAAATATAATAAATTACACAAAAATAACCTTTACTTTTCACAAAATGGGCCCCAAGAAAAAAACCCTGCATCGACCCCTTAACTAATATATATATTAGGCACACTCCTTCACAAAAATCAATTTGATAAAATGGACCCCTTCACAAAAATCAATTTGATAAAACATACACTTCACAAAATTCTATTCCATAAAAACTTAATATTTATTATTTATTTTTTATTTTGTGTTATTTTAAAATGTGTAATTTGAACAAACAAGTTCACCAGAGAGTAAAAATTCAGCAAAAGGATTAAAAAAAAGTTTTTGTTTATAAATGCTTAGTTTAAATTTGACTAACTGGATTTCAACTTTCGTTACAAAATGTTATTTTTCACAAAAATATAATAAATTACACAAAAATAAACTTTACTTTTCACAAAATGGGCCCCCAAGAAAAAAAACCTGCATCGACCCCTTAACTAATATATATATTAGGCATTTTATTGCACTAGAATTTAATAGCATTATTTATCAATATTGAAAACATCAGTATTAAAGTCACACATGCATAAGAGAAACTCATAGTGAATGTAGGAAAAAAAATTAGTAAATTTTAATACCAATTTCTTTATTTAGCTTTAAGAGGCTACTTCACTTAGGCCAAAACACCCACTCACTAATGTTAATTCTATGGGGGAAATAATTTATGATATCTCGTTCGCATTTCAATATTTATAAACGATTTTTTTCGCATTGGATAACTGAGGTCAATCTCTATGCACACTCCTTTATACTTTTTCGATTTTGATTACAAGTTTTTTTTATTAAGATACTTTCACTTTCAGAAATTGTTTTGAAAGCGAAAGAAAGGAGGGGGGGGGGTGATCTTTTAACTGTTTTTCAAGTGTTTGAAGTTTTAAAAAAAAGAGAGAAGTGGGATATATAATATACCTGCAAGTCACTTTTTGACTCACTGTTGTAAAATCTGAGTGATGGTTCAAAAATTTTCTACGATTTCTGTGTGTAAAATACAAGTAAACTTTAACCCTGAAAATTATAAAAATAAAAAACAGTTAAAGGATAATAATGTTTTTAGTGTGATCATCAGAGCATCTTCTGTTTTAGCACTATCTCAAAGTAAAAATTGCTTATTTAAAAATATGTTTGTTCATTTTTCACAAAAGTTGCATTCCAAAATTATAACCCCATAAACAAGAACATTTCTGATATAGGTGAAAACTGGGAAATTTAGTTAGTAGCCAGTGGCCGGTAGACTCAGTTTCATTAGTGGCCACTTTTTAAAGTTAGTAGCCACTAATTATGTTTCAAACTTTCTTGACATCTATATAAATTATAGAAAAATATGTTTATATACAACGATTATAAGAGTTTTATAACTATTGTAATGCAGGGTTGGCTTGATTTTGCCCAACCCGAAAAAACCCACTTGAAAAAACCCAAGTGGGTTTTATCAAAATCTTTATTTAAAATTCCACTTATCTAACTAATAATAAATATATCAATTTAAACCAAACATAATATACATTTTATATGTCACAGATATAGTTTTCCGAAAATTCTAAATGGGCATAATTGCTCTATCTGAAACAAACTTGGAAAATTCACAGAGAAAAATAATTATCTTAAAAAAAATACATGTAAAATTATATAAACAATTAAAAATCAGGATTATTTGTCAATATGGCGAAAACAGTGGGGGGTTCAATCAATTCTTAAAAATTAGAGGCACGAGTATTTTAGTATGATTCAAAATATATTAAGCATAAAACTAAATTAAGTTGAACAAAACATAAAGGGTAGATCATTGATTCATTTCACTTTCTTTAGTGAAATAGTATTATAGTGCAGCACAACTCACCATAATAATGAATCTTTTCTGGACAGCTAAGAACATTCATTATCAGATGCAAGATTAAGATAGTGGGTTTTTTTTTTTGTTTTGTTTTTTTTGTTTTTTTTTGTTTTTTTTTGTTTTTGTTTTTTTTTGGGGGGGGGGGGGGGGTAATTTTCTGAAAAATTATTGTATTTTAATAGAAATTTGGTAAGCTGCCTAATTTATTATTATTTGAATTTGCTGAAAATTTAAACACAATCGGATAGTTAAAAGTTTTTTGTTTTTTTAAATAAGTAAGGAAAAGAAAAAAAGTATCGTTAAGTTCTTGTTTTAATTATTATTATTTCTATTTGCAGTTTAAAACTTTAATTAAATCTCAGTCATCAGCAGCCAGCTGGGGAAAAGAAAATTGACCTGATAAAAATCCATCAATAAAACAAAAGAAAGATACACTGGAGTGTATTTTTTTCATTTTCCAATTAAAGTATTGATGATCCAAACAAATTCAATTATAAAATATTCTTACGTAAATATAGTATTTAAAATATGATGTAATATAAAGTTCTTTGTTAAATAATTCTTTAAAAATAATGATTTCTTATTCTTGAGATAGTTCTATTGTTTATACCTCCCCCCCCCCCAGCATCCTTATCCAATTTCGCCAAAAGCAGAAGGATGGGCGATCGCAGACTATGACACAACATGCAGCTATTCTGTGCTATTGAGATGCAACCCTCCCCCCCCCCTCCCGTACATCAAGATCTCTGGAAGATTTAGGAATTTATGCTTACAATTTAGATGGTTTAAAATTGAATTCATCCCCCCCCCCCCCCTAGTAGGGCAATAATTCCAAACATTTGATAAAATTCTATTACATAAGAAAATTTTAATAAAACAAAAGTAAATGATTCACTGTTTAAATCTAATTTTTATCTATAAAAGAGAAATAAACAAAATTTTAGACTATTAATTTAATTATTTTGACTTTAAAAAATTTCTTTCAATTCAGTCATAAAATGTCTTTAAAATCATTACAAATTTTTAAACTATTTTTAATATTGAATAAAAATTCTAAATAATTATAATTAAATAATATATTAAATAAAATTTATTAAAGTATTAACATTTATTTTTTAAAACTTCATCCCATTAATTATATAGTTGTTACAAAACAAACAAACAAAGAACGGCAAGAAGAAAAATCCTCAAAACCCTGAAAAAACCCGAAAAAATCCTGAAAAAAACCCAAAAACCCTGAAAAAACCCGAAAAAACCCCAAAAACCCTGAAAAAACCCACTGGGTTGGGTTTTTTCTGAAAAAACCCGGGTTTTTGCCAACCCTGTTGTAATGTGAGTATGAGTATTTCACATGATTAAACAGTATCTCTTGAAGAAAAATAATCCAACTGGTGAGCATGTGGCAGGAGTTGAAATATTGAAGATACTGAAATGTCCTTAAAATCTGCTTGTATCCGGTGCTAAAAAAGGAATAAATTACAGTAGACTCCCTTAAATCTGCATAGATTAAAACCAGAGGTTGTGCAGATTTTAGAATTTTTTGGATTTCTGGTCACTGTTTTACAATTTTAAAACAATAATTTGAATTTAATAATGCTCTTGAAATTATAGTGAATGCTTACAATAAAGTAAAATGATTAAGTAAAATAATAATAAAAAAATAAATAAAAAACATTTAAAATATTAAAAGTAAATAACTAATTATGCATCACATGATGTTATAATTTTTCCTTGAATTATTCAGTGAAATTTGCCTTATAAATATATACTAATAATTCACATAAAAATCTTAAAATTACAAAGTTTTATTTCATGTTTAGCCATACTTAATAACCAAAAAAGCTGGATTAATACATAAAATAATATGGTAAAAATATCGTGATCATCACTGATATCAGCACTACCTTGAATTTTTTCAGAAATAAATGTATACTTCCTTCATGAGAAAACACGAGTTGAATCATATTAACCAGAATTGCATATTAAAATGTGCACAAAATGATATAAAAAAAATATATTTTTTTAAAAGTTGAATTTTACACCTACATCTTAGCTGAAAGTTTCATTGTTTACATTAGAAACAATGTGCGGATTTTAGAAATTTGTGGATTATAGGGTGGCAGATTTGAGGGAGGCTACTGTACTTGAATTTCATGTGGAATCAAAGCTGATGAATATATTTTATAGAATAAAACTGTATTTCTGGAAAAAATAATCCAACTAAAGAGTAAGCACATGAGAAAAAGCTGAAATATTGAAAATACAGCTAAGTCGTTGAAATCTGTTTGCATCTGGTAGGAAAAAGAATTAACCAGTTCTCGAATTAGATGTAATCAATGTAGAGATGCATATTTCCATGAAAAATGGTGTATTTCACTTGGCGATCGATACCAGATTTTTTAATCGCCATTTGGCGAATGGCGACTAGGGGGCGATCGATGGCTGGTTTTTTAATCGCCACTTTTTTAACTTTAATCGCCACGTGGCGAGTGGCGACTGCTAATTTTCACCTATAATTTCTGACATACAATGCTTTGTTAAACTCTAAAACTGGTATTTGTTTACAGATATATGGCAGTTCCCACTGCCAATTTGTTACCAATTTCCTAAATAATAGTACCATGGGTGACCACACAATTGTTAAAGAAGACTTTCATTTGTTTCTGGAAATTGTGTTTAAAGAAATGTTGATGCTTGCTACAAACAAACAACTAAATTTTGTATTGTGCTATTCGCCCCATTCACTTTTATTCAAAAAGTAACGTGTTACACAAAACTAAGAAAATAATTAGCAGCTACAGTAATTTCACTATTTTTGATCACAAGCTATTTTATATTCAAAATTGCAGAGTTTCCTGTAGGCAGTGTCAGGAAGGTGCTGCACCCTGGCTGCCCTTTGGTTTAAAAAACATCCCCCTTCTTGCCCCTCATCAAAAAATTAGTGCTCTTCTTGCCCTTCAACCAAGAAAATTAAGCCTTTACAGTTTTGTAAAAAAAAATTATTTGCATAGTAAAAATTGACACATTGTTGCAATTCGATAGGAGTGTTGTAACATTTAAATATCAAAAGTGCATTTAAAATTGAAAGAATGAATTTAAAAAATATAAAAAGTGTTCATATGGATCTAAAAAATACCCTTCAGAGTCAAAAATGTGCCCTTTTCCAACTACCAGCACTCTACGCTTTTCTAAAACTGTGAGAAAATCTGACATTGTCATCTAAGTTAAAACATATTAACTGTTACGTTTAGAAGTATGTTTTTCTTTTTAAGTGACAATAATTTTAAAGTGGTTAAAAATGTATTAATTTGTTAAGATTTAATAAATATTATTAAAATGTTTAGCAAATACATACATATATATTATATATATATTTGAATATATACATTTGCTTTAATTAATATATATCAATATGCATTAAAATCTATGTAAAGAAATAAGTATTTCTAAAGTAATGGGAATTAATTGTAAAAGAAAAAAGAGGGGGGGGGGCATTTTTTAATTGCTTTTAAAGTGTTTTAAGTTAAAAAGAATGAGGGAAAAACATATTTTTGGTTTTTTAAGTGTTTGAAGTTAAAAAAAAAAAAGGAGTTCAAACTGGAGTTGTAAGTAAATCTTCATTTTCACACAGAAAATGTAATCTAAACTTGAAAATTCTCAGAAAGTACTCAAAGTGGTTGTATTTTCTTTAATAATTTACCAAACTGTTAAATACAAATCACTACTGTTGCGTTTACACTACCATCTCTATTAACATTTACCATTAAGCCTACATGAATAATTAGGTCTGATATACACTTCGCTTTTACACAAGAAAATATAAGTATATAAACGGAAGTTATAAAGAATAGAATTACAAATGAAAAAGATAATTCTTACCTTTATTGACATCAGATTACTATTTATTAATCAGATTCCGAAAAGCCGATCACGTTTCTTCATTCACCAAAAAGCAAAATAAACTTGTCTGGTAGGTAGGTTGGTTGATACGTTAGCGTAGCGTGCAGAGGAAGGAAGCCAAGGAAGAAAGTCAATTTGCGGATGTGCGTTCTATGACATTCGCCGGCTGCTTTGTGGACAATGTATTCAGACGGTCCGTTGTCAACTATCTTACGGATATTCACTGGATAGTTTTATAGGATATGACAACTACAGGATTTTCAGGATCATTATAGATCGTCCGAAGGACGATTGTGGTTGTCTGGGTAATAATTCAATTTCTGTTCTAAAACTTCAAATACTTTTTTAGCAAAGATTTTCATTACTTTGTGTTATTCTTTAAAAAAATATGTTTTAACAAGTAAATAATTTTTATTACTGTTAAGAT
Organism: Maratus michaelseni; assembly: GCA_963931845.1. Classification (NCBI taxonomy): domain Eukaryota; kingdom Metazoa; phylum Arthropoda; class Arachnida; order Araneae; family Salticidae; genus Maratus; species Maratus michaelseni. The sequence continues at coordinate 63,674,481 of OZ007594.1, forward strand.
GTATTCACAATCTTTTTTCTTTACTACTTTCAAAAAATTATATATCTGTATTTGTTTTATGGTTTGCACATTTTATGGAATAAATACACAGTGAAATAAAATTGAAAATCTTCCTTACTGCATCTATAAAAATCACTCTATGATTAACAGTTAAATGCTCTAAGCAAGCAGTTCCCAAATTTTAGGTCACGACCCACAGATGAATCACAGAATAATTGGTCAGATCTTAAAGAATATATAATTTTATCTACTGCAGTAATATAATAAAAATAATATGAACATAAATAAAATGCATACTGAGTGTCTTCAATCATACACTTCAGTCTTGGAGAAATTTTTGACTGATTGTAAATTGTACTTTATATATTTAAGTAATAGCCATTTTACAAGCAAAATGTTTTAATCACTATGCAGTGTTCTTTAAAAGAATTTTAGGTATTTGTTTCTTTATTCCATTGAAAACTGTCACCAAACACTGTGACTTATTACCAATAATGGATAAGCATGACATCAAGTCATACTCATAAGATGTTTCTGTTTTATGTAACATGGATTAATTTTAGCCTATTTTTAAAGATTTCAGAATAAGTCTGCAGATATTTAAAACAAAAAATAAATAAAATCCGTCGCCAAAATGTTTGAAGGAGGAAATTGTTTTTTATTTAGTCAAAAAATGAACAAATACTAGTAACAGACAGTTTTTGATAGCTTCAAAATTCGCTATCATACTGCCAAAAAAAAAAAATCAATATTTTTCATCATTCTGTTGTACATCAGCTGCTTGTGAACCATCGGGTACCTGGATGCGAGCAGCCGATGTATTATACTAAACTACATAAAGTCCTTCTGGCTTGTACCAGCAGGAAAAGATAACCTCCCTATTGCTTTGTTTTAAGATTTTAGCTAATTTTACTGAAAAACACGAAGCTAAAATGTGTGGAACCCAATTACAGAAGAGTCATTCCCAGTTCTCGTCAATATTGAATTTGAATAAGAATATCACCAAATTTGGCGATATTTTGTCAATTGCCGCCAAGCTTGCCGAGAATTTGACATTGGCGAATATAAATATATAGTGTTAAGCATGTAAGAGTTGAAACTACGGTTACAACGATGAAAGAAAATTTGCCGAAACCATGTCTGCTATAACTCATAAATTAAACTCGTTTATGGAGGAATCGTACTGTATTGTTTCAAAATGTCAGCCACTCTAAAATTTCAAACTGCTATATCTCAGCCATTTTTTAAGATAGAGGCAAAACAAAAAATGTTCTGGAATCCTTGAATCAAGGCCAAACATTTAACGCAAAAAATCTTTAGGATTTCTAATTTTTTGTAATTTGTTTTTAATTTGAAATCTTTAAATGGCTATCACATTGCCCCCTCCAGGCACAATAACGCCAAACTCAACTGGGACCTGCAGGCCATAGTCAAAAACATACACAAAAAGTTTGCTTTAATTATCTGCATAACTTTATACACTTTTCGGCGATACAATAGTGAAAATTGAACAAAAATCGCTATCACAGCACCCCCTTTTCTCAGTATATCCCATATTCAAGAGGGACCTGCTGGCCATAACCAAAAACCTATAAATTAAATTTGGTTCAATTTGAAGCATACCTTCATATACTTTTCGATGATACAAAGAGGATATACACACGTACAGATGAACATTTTGTAAAAACGTTTTTCGGAATCTCCGACCCCCTAAAACATGTAAATCTGTCGAAAACTGGAGGTCGAAAAAAATTTTGATTACAATTCTTTTTTCTATTGTAGATGGAAGAAAGTAATAAAACAAAATGTTCTTTTTCCCATTTAATCAGTGCTATTTGGCCAGCTGTAAATGAACCTTAGTGAAGTTATAAATGCAACTTTGAAGCTGTTGAAACACATTCCTTTTTGAATAGATTAACTTGCCACAATTTTTCTCATTGCATCATCATTTTGTTTTTTATCCATTTTCAGATAAAGCCTCATATCGAGCCCCTAATGCACACTTTTTATGATGGCAGAAATCTGTAATCTTGAAAATACTTCACAACATCCTGATCTGAAAACAAAAGTCTCAAATCTTTATCCTTTTTTTTCAAAATGCAAGAGAAAAACTAGCAGTTTACTTATTATATCCTTCATTACAAAAACTAAACTGGCTTATCCACAAAATAAATAAAAATAGAATATATACATCTTGTGTCACATGCATTGCCACCATTGACAACAACAAACAGCAATTGATGTCGCTTATGCTAAAAATAATAACAAGCTAATAGTTTAGAATTATTTAGTTACATAGTTTAGAATAATACAAATTTAGAAGTATAATGGAAACTAAGTTTTATACTGAAACTTGTCAAAATTGTACATCTCTGGAAAAAATTATAAAGGCAAAATTAACCGGCATGCGTGGGAAATGCTGATTGCCAAATACTTCAAAAGTCCGGATAGTTGAGTGCTACAGACATTAATGAAATAGTAAAAAAGGAAAAAATATTTTTTTTTTTTTGTGCCTATTTTTCTGTCAAAGTCGGTCAAATAAATCTGATTTTATTATTTTTTATAATTTGCATTTGATGCACTTATTTTTGCCAAATTAAAAATAAACGTAAAAAAATATTGTTTGTTTGAAAATAATTTCTAAGTTTATTTCTTAATATTTTGTAACTTTACAACATCTATAATAAGACTGAGAAATTTTAATTTAACATTGTGACTAAGATAAGTAACACATGCTGCTCTTGATAGAAATTATAGGCAAGTAACAGATTGATTGTAAAAAATAAGCTTATTTATATACATAAGCTGGCTCAAATAATAAGAATCTTTACATGCTTATAAAATAAATCCCAATATGTGAAATATTAAAACTAATTACATTTTCCAAATAACTCAAGATTTATTATGTAATATGCATTGATTGATACTATTTTTTACTGGTTTTTTTCCTACTCCCACATTCTAAACAGGTGACATGCTAGCTGGTTAGAGCAGAAAAGAATAGTGTTTTCTTTGCATAAGATGAAAAATGCCATTTAATCTTGGTTCTTCTATTAACCACCTGACCGCCAAGCAAAAGGGCAAATTTGTAATGTTGTTTTCTCTGTAATTTTTTTGAAATGCTTAAAAAAACTGAATTTTCAAACTTGAGATAAAAAACTTAATTCGTATTATATATAAGTATAATCCTTGAGAGTATCAGTCAATATCACCTTGACAGTTTTTTTAATCATTTAAAAAAAATTACAGAGAAAACAACATTACAAATTTGCCTTTTTGCTTGGCGGTTAGGGGGTTAATAGGGGGTTAATCATTACTTGATGTTTTAAAAATGCATTATATTTGTAGAATTATATTAATTTAAACAAACCTTGTATTGCTGTAAAACCTACAGCATAGTGAACGGATATATCAGGTTGCAGCGGTGAGAAGGTTAAAAGTATGAGATCACTGCTTGCCGTGCATGAGTAAGAGTAGGAGAAAGAAAAAATGCTGTTTGTGCTCATTTCTTAGGTCAACTTTTGTACAATAAAACCCTATCAGCTTAAATAAGTTGGTTGCCAGATAAAAAAAAAAAACTTGTTCGCCAGTGGTGACCTGGAAACTGCATTTGTCGTACCCTGCTTATCTGTTACTTGTATTAAATCATGTTGTTTAGTGATATGTTTTGTTTAGAAAGTAAACAAGTATAAAATTTTAATTGTAGGTTAAGAAATTTTAGCAATTTTTGTAGAAATTAAGTCGAACCAGGCTCATTCAACCCTGATTTCATTGATTTTTCCACTATTCGTGCCATCCAGGGCCCAAAAAGTTCTGCTTGTGCAGACCTCCCAGGTTCAATCGGTTGCTTAATAACTTTACCTAAATTTTCTTTTGATCTATTGTGAACAAACAGTCATTAACAACATTTTTCTAGATTTTTTTCTATATAGCCATTGAACTTCTGTATAATGCATTTTATTATATTTACTCTACCACATTTCAGTTCATCAACTTCAACAATTTTGACTATTCTACCGTTTTTCTCAGATGTCATTTCAATGCAATCCAACATTTGTTCACAAATAAACTGCCTCCAAACAGCTACAGGGGCATTTACAGAAATTGTGAGATCCAGTACAAATTATGCACCTCTTCTTAAGAACTAGTACAATTAACTATTCCCCGTGTCTCCTCCTCTCCTGCGCATAGCCCTGATTCAATAACTTTTGGAAACTAAATGAATTCTTCTCCATTATATCACAAGTTCTTCTTCCTCTAATATTTTCTTAAATTAAGCCAAAAAATTCTTCAAATTTTAAACTGCAAGAGAACAAAGAATTATACATAATTGACATCTGAATCCAATTTTCTATCATCCATAGTTTTTCCTGAAAACTTAATTGCATCACCTGAAATATTTTTTTCACAGAGCTACATTTCTCTTAACATTCTCCCTTCATTTCCCCTTAGTGGACCACCTCCACTAGATTCCTCTGAAAAAACTGATCAGTGAAGGTAGTTATGTAATAAAGAAATGGATGTAAGACACAGTAAAATTACTACTGTCATACATTAATTGTGTGCTTTGATATAATATGAACCTTATTTTAATGAGCAAAAAGAAAAGAAATGTTTGGTTTAATGTTAAAATATATTGTAGAAAACTTGGGTGTAATGAGCTAATAGTTTGGAAGCTCAAAAACTTTTCCTAATTTTCTTCACTTTTATAAGTAAGATATGTTAATGCAAGTGTGTGCTATTATTTTAATGAAATTGAGTGAGCCCTCTCCCCCTTCCCTGGCGATGTCCTTCAGTGATATAATTTCACCCTGCTAATCTAGAAATCTAAAATTGCCCTTACTATAACAATCATTTTGTTTTTTTTAATAATTTAAATGAACCTTTACTTATTTTCTTGTGTTTCATTATATGAAATCTTAAATTTGATTATGACGATAACTCTGTTATAATGAATGAATGCTATGGTTTCCTTTTTTTTTTTTTTTTTTCTCTCCTACATCGGGGAGGAGTCCAAGGACCATAGTTCCCCTCGAGCAGCTTAGTAGAGTTCAGCTTTATTTAAAAAAATCAGCGACTAAGAAGTACTTGTCATTCAAACGAGAACAGGTCAGAAGGGGGTTAAAATCCATAAAGTCTCCTGTGGAACAGAGGGGACAGTCTGAAGATGAAACAACACCGATGCGGTGCAGGTGTCCATATAAAAAGTCATGGGATGTCATGATTCTAAAATTTGCAACAGCAATGCGCCTTGGAAGATCTTGAGGAATAGGATGAGTCAACAAGTCATTCCATTTCTTTTCCATGGCTTGCAATTTGTGTAGATTGTCCACTCTCTCCTTAATTCTGTTTTTTATTACTTCACAAGCTCATTGGTATGGGTAGTCATTGCATGTGGGTGAATTGTATGTGGGTTGTTTCAATCTGCAAGCTTGTTTAGCAAGATGATCAGCTCGTACATTTCCTGTTATTCCACAGTGGCTAGGTATCCATTGGTAAGTAACTTTCTAGTCAGCATTCAGAATACTGCTGGCTAAATCACGTGTATTGGAAAGGCGAGCAGAGCTATCATCCTGGTAGGAGCAGAGGGCCAGGATTGTTGCTTGGGAATCAATAAGGAAAACAGTTTTTCTATAGTTAGAGATGTAAGAAAGTCTAGCGAGAGCTTGGTAGATAGCCTCTATCTCTGCTTCAAAATTAGTTGAGTTTACTCCAACTGCAACAGAACCCTCAAAAATACCTTCACAGTAAAAACCAGAACCTGAGGCACCATTTGGTTCAGAAGAGCCATCTGTATATATATGAAGCCATTCGTGATTAGGATAATGAGTACGTATGGTCTCTAGAGAAAATGCTTTTAAGACACGGGGTATGGCTTCATATTTTTTCTCATTAATTCCAATTGAGAGATTAAAAGAGGGAATCATGTGGTCTGAAGGCAAGCAGTTCTCTCTGTGAAAGGGCTCTCGTGCAGAGATGTTAAGATTATAATAGGTTCTGAGTTCTCCTGCAACCGTCTTATGTATTTTTAATCTGGGTGTACTTGGCAGATAATTGGTCCAATGATCGAGATGTAGTCTCAAACATTTTTCAGATATTTTTATTAATTGTTTTTCTCTTCTAAAATTTAGGGGCTCTCGGTCAGTTTGAATTTCCATGGCTGCAATCGGAGTAGAGCTTGCAGCCCCAGTAATAAGTCTTAAGGCTTTATTTTGGACCTTATCCAAAATGGTTATGCTATGGTTCCTTCATCCTGAATATAACTGAATTCCATTGTATAGCCACTGTAAGGCAATTTTCAAATAAGTAAAAAAAAAAAACTAAGCTCTTCATTTTGAACCCTCAAAGTAAAAATAATAATAATAATAATAAATTAGTTGATGACTTTAAAATATAAAACATTTTGATATTTTATTAGTTATTCAAAGTAATTTATAAAGAATAAAATTAATCTAGACAAAAGGCATTTTTATTTTGTATTAAGCAAATAAAACTTTAAAATATTTTTTTACCTTTGTACTTTAAGAAATAGTTTTTGTTGTTGTTTAAAAGCATTTTATCTATACCACAGATTTTCATAGATCATCTCCTCTTGTAATTTTTGTTAAATAACAGCATTGATACATTTTAATACTATGTACATGTATTTTTAAAGATTAAAATATTTATATGCGCTGTTTGAAATTATTCCTATCTAGATTGCTGCATTATCATTTCGACTTGATGAAGATGAGGAAGAAGAGGAGGAGGAGGAAGAAGAAGAAGAAGAAGAATGGGGGCCTACTATTGGAAGTATTGACAAACATAAATTGTCTGAATCTGAAAATAGCATGGATGGACAAGAACCCCTTCTCAAGAAAAAGAAAATAACCAAAAACCCTGATGTGGATACTAGTTTTCTACCAGACAGAGAAAGGGAAGAGGAAGAAAGACGATTGCGAGAAGAATTGCGCCAAGTAAAAATAGTTTTTGTATAAATTTTTAAATGTTTCATCGCGTTTAAGGTCTATAATTGAACATTTCAGTCATGTAAAATCTCACCTATGTCTTGATTGCTCTGTTTATAATCCAACATGCCTCAGATCATGACATGCAAATTTGACAGTATTTAATTTTATGGCTTTCATTTTAGTCATTCATTTTTAAAGGAATATAATCTGCCCTGATAATTGATGACTCACATAGTGAGCCTATACATATATACAGGGTGACCTCTCTTAACATAATTTAATAGCTAATTCCTAAACCATTAGTTTTAGAAGTATGGTTCCAGTTACAAAAATGTTTCAAATGTTGTTTGTTCTTCATCTTATCAGAAGCCATTAATGTCAAAATAGCTTTTTTTTTTAATTGGTGTTGTCATAGCAGCATATCACAGGTTACTGCAAAGTGAAATGAATGGCTAGGTCCTGTAAGTTATATTTACAAAGTTTTTCTCCTTGCTATGGTAAGTAAAACAGTAAAAATTAAATTCTTTTACAACCCAAAACTCACTAAGTTATCATACTTTGAATTTTACAAAATTTCAGAGCTTTCAGTATTATTCTCAGACAAACCAGTTTGCTGAAAAGTTTCAAAATTGCACAAAATTCAGAGTATCATAATTTGGTCAGTTTTAATCGTAAGAGAATGGAATTTTTCCTGTTTATTTTATCAGAGCATGGAGAAAATGTCTCTAAATAAAACTTATAGGATCCAGGGACCATATAAAAAGAACACTTTTGCAATTTACATTGTCTCCATATCTCCAACAGGTAAAAAATTAAAGTGTGTTTCAATTGTTTGGAGACACCCTACCCTGTATTTGGGACTAAATTGATTAAATGAAATGTGTACCTTTTAATACTTTTAAACATTGTAAGTCTTTATTTTAATTACTTATTTCAAAGTTATTGATAATTCTGTATGTTGCATAGGAATGGGTGCAAAAACAAGAAAAACTGAAGAATGAAGAAATTGAAATAACTTTTAGTTATTGGGATGGTTCTGGTCACAGGCGAAGTGTGAAGATGAAAAAAGGCAACAGTATCTATCAGTTCTTACAGGTATGTATTTCTGTATATTTATATATGCCTGCATACTTATTGTTCACATGAGAGAAAAAAAGCACATCAAGCCTAATATTAGAAAGGTAGAATGTTTTTACCCATGGGTGCTAGTCATTGGCATATCCATGACTTCATTACAGAGAGGCGCGGGGGAGGGAGGGGGGGGGGTGATTTTGAAAAAGTTCTCAGCCTTGTAAAAAGCATTGAATTGTGCAGAAAAGGAATCATCGTAGCCAGGGGTAAAGGAGGAAGATGGGGTTGATCCCAACCCCCCCCCCCCCCACACACACACACACACACACACACTGCGAAATAAGTTAAAACGTGTTCTTTCATTTAACAAAAAGGCATTGTAGCTTAAAATTTATAAAATTATCTGCACACACCCCACCCAAAAGTAAATTCAGGTTATGACTCAACTCTTTTTCATAAAAAACTTTCTATTTCGGGATCAATTCCCTATTACTGCAATGACACGCGAGGCACTTTCCTAGGGCCCACAGATTTAATGGGCCCAAACATTTCTGATGTTCCAAATGAATTTTATTGTAAAGCATCTGAATGTAGTTTAATAAGAAATTTAAAAGTTCTAGATTCATTACACATGCTAGTAGAACGAAATCCAGGGAAAGATAATATTTTGGAAAGAGATGTTCCCATAATCTGCTGCTAAGGCTGCACTTTTTAAATGTTGAATATAAACATGAAATAAGCTAAACTAAGAATTTTTTTTATCAGAACATCCCCGTGCAATACAATTCAACATAAAAATATTAAATACAGTCAGACCTCCATTTAACAAACCTCTATTTTGCAAACTTTTTCTTGGAACAAAGTACACTTTACGAATTCCCTTGTAAAATAACCTCCAAATAGGGAGGTGTATTTTCTATTTAATGAACCTTTTCTTTTTATCTAACATTTTTTTCTACATATTTCTCAAAATATTTCTGGACATTTCATACTTTGTTCTTTTTTTTTTTTGCACATTTTACACATACGATTGACATACGATACATTAAAAAAAATAATTCATTAATTTTAAATGTTAAATTAGTTTCCTAAACTAAAAATATAGTGTATTTCTGGACAGTAATGTTATTTAATTGTTTTGTTTTATGAATAAAATAACGAAAAAAAATGTGTCTAATATTTATAAAAAAGTGCAATTAATTACTTTTTTATATATGTAATGTTTATTAATTAAAAATTTGTATTTATGTAGTTTAAAATATTTTAAATGTGAATCTCTATTTAATGAATTTTCCATATAACAAACTTTTTTCTGGATTTAGCTACTTAATTAAATAGAGGTCCAACTGTATTAAAAATCCAAATGTAAGCTTTTACTGGCTTTTTTCATAAAGAATGCAGCCCTCAGTACACATATGTATCAGCCAGTGTAGAAAATGGTCTAAAGAATGGTTCTTTCTAAGAGTTAAATAAATAGAAAGAACTTATGAAATATGATTCTTTTAATGTTTCTTTTGTTTAGATTTATATATATATATATATATATATTTCAGAGGTTTAAAAAAAACTAATAAATGTAACTTTTCCTTCAGTTAACTGAATAACTTTTGAATTTAATAAATGTTAATTTTAATTTCAAAATTAACATTTTGATCATCAAAGCTTGTATAAATAAAAGTTCCTAATGGAATAAACTAATCATATTATTACTTTCATTAGTTATTTCTAGTTTAGCTGTATTTAATGCATTTAAATTCAGTGGGCTTTCGTTAATGCATCTCGACTTAAGACGTACCTTCGGTTAATGAAGACAATTTCATTTTCCCTATCATTTCCTATTTGCATATTAATGTTAAAGATATCGCTTAAAATGTACCATCAGATGATGGCGACAATTCTTTACGTTAATTTTTCAAAAGCAACTTTTATGTAACTTTGGTTATTGAGAGATGAAGAAATTGTCAGTTACAATTATGAAGAGAAGAGAAAATATCCCACCACCAAAAATGTGAGAGGTTCAAAAATTGCTAATGGCTGTTCACTGATATTACAAATCAGAATGTGAACAGACTGAATTTTCGAGTGTGTCACAAAACTGAAAAATAATGTGCTAAAAACATCATTTGTTCAAATAATACAAAGAAACGTGAGATATTTCTTTAATTAAAGTTTTAAATTATGTGAATACGGCAGTTTTTCTAAGCATATTTTGTTTGTTCTCAGTAGTTTATTCTTTTGTATTAGCAAATTGTCACTAACTTGCTTTTTAACTATACTTATTAAATTAAAGAAAAAAGTTTTTTATTTTAGATTTTAGCACTAAGTTAGTAATTTATTTAATTTCTTTCAAAAGCTAAATTATTCAAAGAAAGGGATATTTTAAACCATTCAAATTATTGAGTAACCTTAATTTTATCTTGCGTTGTATTTAATTTAACTATTGTTCAACAATTATTAGTTATTTTACTAAAATATTTCTTCTTATTAACTAAACTTCAAAAGTGGCAATTTCAGGTTCGTCGTAGTCATCAAATAGCCGTAATTAAATAAAATAGAAAAGCATTACCTTTACTGAAGAGGCAAGAAAAGCAAAAATTATAACTTGAAAATGCATCTTTTATTTGGTTAAACTTGAATGGACTTTCCAACGCTGACTCCAGTGATGTGTACTATTGCTGTAACTTTAGATTGGGGATACCTCCTAGTGCACCATCTTATCTTAAAAACCAGACTCAGAAGCCCGAGAAAACACGACCTATCCTGATCACCAACTCAGATAGACTGCCGGTGAATCGTACCTGTCAAGCAAACTGTAGGCTTAAAGTTATATTTTTGTGTTTTCCCAGCTCCTCATTTTATTTAATAACCACCACCACCATATAAAAGCTTGCTTCTATGTTTAGTTCAATTTATTTTCTAAGTATCTTATTTAGTTAATCATTTTTAATGTTTAAATTCAATAGTCTGGTACTTACAGCAAGTGTGCATGCTTGTTTACCTTTTTCAGCATATGGTTGGGTGGTTGGTAGTGAAGTTAACTTTCTGTTACTTTTTAGTTAACCTTTTTCTGATTTGTTGTTTCTTCTGATGTCATTCTGACACAGTGATGTCATTTTGTTCTAGTGGGTGTGTCTATCACTTATTGAAAGTTATATTTACTAATTTGGCAACATTAAAATGCAGATTTTGTATTGTGTTTGAAGTATATATTGGGGAAGTTTGTAGTTTGACAAGTCAGTTCAACATGTGAGTAGCTTTTGCAAATAGGTCTTATTTTGAAGATGTTTTTTTACTTAGTGTTTTATTTAGTAGCAGGTGACTACTTGTTTTTTAGTGTATAAAATATTCAGTTAATATATGCAGTATAAATGAACTATGTTTGGACTTCAGAAATTATTGAGAGTTTGACTTATTATGTGCCTGTGATGATGTATCTTCTAAAAGATGTGTTTGCTACCTATAACCTACAGTTTTAATAAACCTTTTTTGTTTCCTTCAGAAAATGTTGCAATTATTTTAGCCTCCATCATGCACATAGTTATTTTAATTAAATGGTAAGCAGTGTGGCTCAAGATATTGTGGGGGAGGTGTTATCTAACCCTACAATGTGGTAGCAGAGCGTTGTTGGGCGCTCTGCTTACCTTTACTGCTTTACCTTTTATTTTGTGGTGCTGTATTTTGTGATAAAATGAGTAAGATAACTGAGCAGACTCTCTCTTTCCCTAAATTGGGTAATGATAATTGGAAGGCATGGAGGTTCAGCATGGATATGATGCTAATTAGCCAAGGCTTAGAAATTTATACTTCTGATAAAGAAAAAGGTAAAGCAAAAGCCGATGGAGGAAATATTGAAAATTTTGAGGAGTATATGAAGAAAAGTAAGAAGGCATTGGCATACATATGTTTAAGTTTGACTGAAGAGATCAAAAGTGTAGTTTTTAGTGCTGAATCATCTTTTGAGGCGTGGCAGTTATTAAAAAGTGCTTATGAACCTACGTCACGTGCAAGAGTTGCTCATCTTCGGAGAAAGTTCATAAATATAAAGTTTGAGGCCAGTGATACTATGAGTCAGTATATTGGAAAAGTTTTGGAAATAGTTAGAGATTTAGAGCAAACAGGAAAGAGTGTGCCTAAAGATGAAATTGCTTTTCAAATCTTAGAAAGTTTACCGCCATCTTATGAGACCCTTATATCTCGTCTTTATCAATTGGCTGATGATGAATTCACTGTGGAAGGTCTTCGACCATTTTTGCTTGCTGAATATGACCGTTTGCAAAATAAACAGATCGATGACCAAGATATATTCAAAAATCAAAATACAGCTCTAATGTCTTCTAGAAATTTTTCGACTGATACTATACCAAAGGTCCATCCTCCTAGTGCTGTGAATTCAACTGTGCAACAAGAAACCCGAAAGTGCTATCGGTGTGGTCAAGTTGGCCACTTAATCAAGAATTGTAGACATAGATCCCAAACCAGGAGATTAAATCAGTATAGACCAAGATTCAGATCAAGTTCAAGGAAATCCCAACTGCCTAATCAAGCTTTCTTCGCATCCGCCCTATTGTCTGATGGACCTGAACTTGAATTTATTTTGGATTCTGCAGCAACAGATCACTTCAGTTATGATCGATCTCTCTTCTACAATTTCAGAGAATTAGAAAGTCAAGCTGTTATAGCAAAAGGAATTGCTGACATTTGTGGTATAGGGGACATTGACTTACGAGTGAACTGTGGTACTGTAGTAAGAACTTTTACTTTAAAAAATGTGTATTATGTTCCTGATATGGTGAGAAATCTTGTGTCTGTTAGAAAATTAACTGATAAAAATTTTAAAGTAAAATTTGAGAAATGTAAAGCTATAATTTTTAATCCTGATAATTCTGAATTTTTAACAGTGCCTTTAGTAACTAAATTTTATTGTATTACTGCTAAATGTGTGTCTAATGAATCGTGTGCTTATGTTGTTAGAAATAGTAAGTTAAATAATTGTTCTAATGATTTAGTGCTATGGCATAGGCGTTTCAGTCATTTAAATGCTAAAAACTTGATAAAATTTTCAAAAACAAATTATGTAACTGGACTTAAAAATTTATCCGGTGAAATGGGGTCATGTGAAGTTTGTAATTTAGCTAAAAGTACTAGAGAATCTCATCATGTTATAGATGATATTAAGACAGGTGGCATTTTAGAGTTAGTGCACCTCGACATTTGGGGACCAGCTCCTGAACCTTCTTTAGGTGGGGCTAGGTTTTTCTTGAGTTTAGTTGATGATTTCTCTAGGTATGCACATGTATACATTCTTAAATATAAAAGTCAGGCATTTGATTATTTCAAGCATTATAAAGCTTTAGTTGAGAAGCAGACAGGTCATGTAATTAAAAGACTTCGTTCTGATTGGGGTAAAGAATTTGATTCTAATCAATTTGGGAAATTCTTGAAAGATGAGGGGATTAAACATGAGCACTCGAATACGTATTCGCCACAGATGAATGGCATCGCGGAAAGATACAACCGTACTTTAATGGAGGGAGTTAGAGCAATGTTAATTCAGGCAAATTTACCTAAAGAATTATGGGCTGAAATGGTTTGTACTGTAAATTACTTAAAAAATAGATACCCTCACACTAAATTGCATGGGAAAGCCCCTCTGAATGTTTGGAAAGGTGGAAATTTTTCGGTTAAGTACTTAAGAGTTATAGGAAGTACTGTTTTTGTTCATATTCCAAAAAGGTATCGTAATAAATTAGAGGCAAGATCTAAAAAGGGAATTTTAATTGGCTACGCCAGGAGCACGAGAGGTTATAGAGTATGGTTTCAAGGGACTAAAGAAGTGCAGGAAACTAAACATTTGAAAATCATTGAAAATGATTTTATTTCAGAACCAGTTAAAGACTCTAGCAATAGAATGGTTAAATTTAAAGTGCAAGATGACCCAGTTGAAAATACTTCTTTTTCAGATTGGAAGAGAATTGAAAAGGTTAGAGAGTCAGGTAGTTCTGCAGGTCGTGTAGATGTTTACTACTATCCAGAACCTGGTATTAGGTTAAGAAGTAAAAATGATGTGAAGGATTATTGTAAGAAAAAGGGTCTAGTTTTTAAATCTGAGGAATTTGATTTTAAACCACTTAAAACTAATTCAGATCCCTCCCAGCCTGAAGTTAAACTGAAAAGTGACTCTAATTCTAAACCTGTAATAGAAACTGATGAAGAGGACTTAGAATCTAACCCAGAAGCACATTGTGCTGAAATAAAAATTCCAATTAGTTTTAGTGAGTCCCAAAATCTTCCTGAGAAACAAGAGTGGGTTAAAGCTATGAGTACTGAACTTAAAATATTAAAAGATAGGGAAGTGTATGACCTTGTAGCCCGTCCTGAAAAGAGTAAAGTTCTTGGTACAAAATGGGTATATACACTGAAAAAGGATGTGTCAGGTAAAATTAAAAGTTTTAAAGCTAGGTTAGTAGCGAAGGGATTCCGACAAGTTGAGGGAATCTATTATTTTGACACATTTTCACCTGTCATAGCTTTTCCACTTGTTAGATTTTTCTTTATTGTACTTGTGGTTCTAAAGGGATGGTTTAGCCAGCATATTGACGTGAAAGGTGCATACTTATATGCAAAATTAAATGAACAAATTTATGTTGAGCAGCCAGATGGTTTCCGGGAAGTTGATGAAAAGTATGTATGGAAACTTAACAAGGCATTATATGGACTCCACCAGGCTGGCCGCGAATGGTTTAATGAATTAGACAAAACTTTTAAGGATTTAGGTTTTGATAAAGTATTGAATTGTAACTGCATATATGTTTATAAATTAAAAGTAGTAATTCTAGTTTATGTTGATGACTTAGCAATTTTTGCAGAGAATAAGGAAATATTAAACCAAGTAATTGAATTAATAAAGTCTAAATTTGAAATAAAAACTTTAGGTGAAATTAGAAATTTTCTAGGAGTTGAATTCGAGCAACGTGAGGGGTCTTATGTACTGCATCAAACTAAATATATTGAAAGAATTGCAGAAATTTTTAATGTTCCTAGAATAAAATGCAAATTGCCGTTAACACCAGGAACAGTGTTAAACTTAACGAATGAGGGGGAACAAATAGATGTCCCTTACAGACAGTTGATAGGTTGCTTGTTGTTTTTAGCTTCTAGAAGTAGACCTGATATTCAATTTTCAGTTATTGCTTTATCTCAGTTTTCTAATAAGCCATCATGGGATCATTGGAAAAATTTGTGTCAGGTTTTGCAATATGTTATTGATACAAAACAATTAAGTTTAAATCTATCTAGAATTTCAAATTGTAATATTAATGTCTATACTGATGCTACATGGGCTTCAGATTTAGTTGATCGTAAATCAGTTAGTGGTTTGGTAATTTTTGTTGACCAAGTACCTATTATATGGAACTCTTCTAAACAGAAATGTGTTGCCTTATCAAGTATGGAATCTGAATATGTTGCTTTATCAGATTCAGTCAAGGAACTGTGTTGGTTAACAAGAATAATTGATGACTTTTCCTTTTTGAACTTAAACTTAACTAAACCAACAATTCATTGTGACAATCAAAGTACTATAAGTTTTTCTAAAAACAATATAGAAAATACAAGAACCAAATATATTGATACACGTAGTTATTTTGTAAAGGAAAATATTGGAAATTTTGAACTTAAGTATGTATCTAGTAAATGTAATGTTGCTGACGTAATGACAAAAGCATTGTCAAGTGGAAAATTTTTCTATTTTAGAAAATGGTTGTTTGGCTAGGCAGAGGACCTGGAAAAAAGGGGGCATTTGTAGGCTTAAAGTTATATTTTTGTGTTTTCCCAGCTCCTCATTTTATTTAATAACCACCACCACCATATAAAAGCTTGCTTCTATGTTTAGTTCAATTTATTTTCTAAGTATCTTATTTAGTTAATCATTTTTAATGTTTAAATTCAATAGTCTGGTACTTACAGCAAGTGTGCATGCTTGTTTACCTTTTTCAGCATATGGTTGGGTGGTTGGTAGTGAAGTTAACTTTCTGTTACTTTTTAGTTAACCTTTTTCTGATTTGTTGTTTCTTCTGATGTCATTCTGACACAGTGATGTCATTTTGTTCTAGTGGGTGTGTCTATCACTTATTGAAAGTTATATTTACTAATTTGGCAACATTAAAATGCAGATTTTGTATTGTGTTTGAAGTATATATTGGGGAAGTTTGTAGTTTGACAAGTCAGTTCAACATGTGAGTAGCTTTTGCAAATAGGTCTTATTTTGAAGATGTTTTTTTACTTAGTGTTTTATTTAGTAGCAGGTGACTACTTGTTTTTTAGTGTATAAAATATTCAGTTAATATATGCAGTATAAATGAACTATGTTTGGACTTCAGAAATTATTGAGAGTTTGACTTATTATGTGCCTGTGATGATGTATCTTCTAAAAGATGTGTTTGCTACCTATAACCTACAGTTTTAATAAACCTTTTTTGTTTCCTTCAGAAAATGTTGCAATTATTTTAGCCTCCATCATGCACATAGTTATTTTAATTAAATGGTAAGCAGTGTGGCTCAAGATATTGTGGGGGAGGTGTTATCTAACCCTACACAAACCTTGAAAACCGCGCCAAGGAAGAAGCACGCACGCCAAAAACACTGCGCCAAGGAGAGAGAAAAACTCCGCGAACGGCGACCGTACGCACATGCGCAGAGGTTGCCGGCGAGCCAGAGATCCGCAACGGAAGAACGCCTTGATCGGCGGCAGTATGCCCATGCGTAGAGGACTGGCTGCGAAGGAGGAAAGCTCGTAATCCGAGCGATGAAAACACACTGGCGCTTGGCCAAAAGTGCCGATGGAATGGAGAAAACACCGGAGCAGAAAGCAAATGCGCCAATGTAGCGAATGCTGAAATAAAACGTACGATAGATGGGGGAAAACAAATTAAGATGGGAAAATATAAATGGAAAAACGTAAATAAAATGGATGCAAAATATTGAAAAAGGGGAAAGCATATTGAGAAATAGAATTTAAGAAAGAAAAGAGGTTGTAAACAAATATATCACAACGTGATATATTACTCCCGGAAAAACAAGGGAAAAAATTTAGAGAGGCATAACATATCATTTACATTAGAATTGTTTAAATTACACATGTTGGTTGAATCACTAGCTGTTAAATTTTCTTCAGAAGCAGATACATTTTGGCACCTGGTAGATGTTGGATCAACTATATCAGTGGCGTTTATTGTGTTTGGAACATTATCAGTCATAAATGGAATTGAAACACCATCAATTATACAACCAGTATATGTTGGGTCAATATTTACACGAAATTTTCGCAGGAAGTCATAGCCAAGAATTAAACTGAATGTTGAGTCATCAGCCATATCAATGACGTAAAATGGGTGTTTAAATCCTTTTGATTCAATTTTAAATGAGAATTCAACACATGCAGAGAATTGAACTGCAGAATTTACGGTTGTGATTTTAACTTGCCTAGACAGATATTTAATTTTTATGGATTCTTTGATTTTAGAGAAAAACATTTTACTTATAATAGATACAGACGACCCAGTATCTAACAGAACAGTAGATTCTATATTTGCAATGGAAATATTTATTAAGGGCAATCTTGGACTATTTAGTAAAACATTGGCAATAATATGAATTTGTACTGGCTCTGACAAAGTTTCATTCGACTCTGTGGTGGAATCGTCTAAAACAGTTTGAGTGGATGCATTAAGAGTTGTGCAGTTTGGAGGATGTGGCGCATCCATACATATCCTCTTCACCAGTTTGGCTGCGCATTGAAAAGAAGGAGCATTGGGGTTTAACTTAGAGCCTAAAATGGCATTTGTATGCTCATTTGCATTACATGGTTCAGCAGGAGCTGAAATAGAACATGGATGGTGTACTGGTGCACTAGGAGGAGGGGGAAGAGCCGGTAAAGAATTCAAATGCATGAATGGTGTAGAATTTCTGGGCTGAAAATAGTTTCTGAAGCTGGGGTAAAAACGACAAGTATGGCCATGCACACCGCAAAACTGGCAAACGATGGATGAAACACTTGGTATGTCTTGATGTGAATTGGCACTGTTGACAGGCTGCCTTTCCTGTTGCCGAGAAGAAGATTGTGCATGATGTTGCTTCCTGAATCTATTCACATTGTTATATTTGAAATTACCTGGCCTACGATTTCCTCTAAAATAATTCTTCTGGTGGCTTGCACGAAATTTATTTCTGTTTTGAAAAATTTTTGAATCTGACCTATCTGTGTTATTACTTGAAGCATTTTCAAAATGAGAAATAGATTCTCTGAGTGAATTAATTTCCGATCGAATTTCCTGTATTGGATTAGAACTAGTAGAAGCCTGGCAAATAAACCTTGAAAACCGCGCCAAGGAAGAAGCACGCACGCCAAAAACACTGCGCCAAGGAGAGAGAAAAACTCCGCGAACGGCGACCGTACGCACATGCGCAGAGGGTGCCGGCTGCCTAGCCAGTGAGCCAGAGATCCGCAACGGAGGAACGCCTTGATCGGCGGCAGTATGCCCATGCGTAGAGGACTGGCTGCGAAGGAGGAAAGCTCGTAATCCGAGCGATGAAAACACACTGGTGCTTGGCCAAAAGTGCCGATGGAATGGAGAAAACACCGGAGCGGAAAGCAAATGCGCCGATGTAGCGAATGCTGAAATAAAACGTACGATAGATGGGGGAAAACAAATTAAAATGGGAAAATATAAATGGGAAGTTTAATAAATGGAAAAACGTAAATAAAATGGATGCAAAATATTGAAAAAGGGGAAAGCATGTTGAGAAATAGAATTTAAGAAAGAAAAGAGGTTGTAAACAAATATATCACAACGTGATACAAATGTTTGCATTCTATAGTGCAGACAAATAATGGCCTCCTTGGAAACCTGCATTAATGGGAATTCACCGTATATCATTTTAATCAATTTAATTTAATTTGAAATTTAATAAATATAAATTTGAATTAGCTTGAAGTTCTTAAAACTTTTTTTTTTCTTTTCAGAAATGCCTGGAAATTTTACGAAAGGAATTCCATGAACTGAAAGCTGTTACAGCAGATCAGCTTATGTATGTTAAAGAAGATCTCATCATTCCCCATCATTACACATTTTATGACTTTATTGTGACAAAGGCCCGGGGCAAAAGTGGACCACTGTTTAGCTTTGATGTGCATGATGATATAAGACTGGTTAGTGATGCGACCATCGAAAAAGATGAATCTCATGCTGGAAAAGTTCTTCTAAGAAGTTGGTATGAAAGAAATAAACATATTTTTCCTGCATCAAGGTGGGAGCCCTATGATCCTACCAAAAATTATGATAAATATACTATATCTGATAGGAAAAAACTATAAAATAAAACTTGTATCTGTGAAACAAATATTTGTAATGTTAGAATTTGATGAATTTCAATGGACTAATAATATTCTTATTAAGATGAAAATTTATTTTGATATGACTAGTATTTCTGTCATTATAAAAATTTATATCTATAAATTAATTTTTTTAATAAAGAAAAGAGTAATATGCATATACAAGAGTTTCTCACATGTGTAGCTTTCAGTTAAACTCATTTTTCAGTTACATGTAGGTCTTTCATGTCCCAACATATGAAATGAAAAGATAATTCTTTAAATCTCTCGAGTTTAAGCTCTATTTTGAATCGCATGTCTAAGTTATGTGTGAAATTTTAGTTACTCAATATCAGTCAAGAATTTGTTTCTTATTAAGAGACACTGAAACTATTTTTGAGAACATTGTGTTTGAAAAGGGTTAATGATAAGTAATTTGATAATTGTTGGGGTGAAGATTAATAAAGATGCTCTTGTAGCTTCAGAAACATTACAATGTGATTGACAAAGTGTTTAAGTATTAGCGAATTTAATAATGCTTTTCAACCAATTAGATAAAATCACTGTAGAATTGCAGCTTGAGAAAAGCAAACAAATACTTTTCTAAAAGAGTAAGTTGTATATCATTTTGTAAGTGCAAATAATGTTTGTTCAGAACTGAATATAGTGCTGTATTTTCCTAATATATACCATTAAACTAAATTGCACATTTAAATTTTGAATACTTTCATTAAGCATAATATTATTTTCCTTTACTACTTTCAACTTTTATTACTGTTCTATTATACTCTTAAATTGTTAATTTTGATATTTTATCTTTCAGTTATTTATACACATGTACAGGGCTCTACAAATTGTCAAAATTTTGGCAGCCATGAAAAATATCTAATAGCCAATAAAAGATATTCCCCACACATACCATTGTCAGTTTTTTTTTCTTTTTTCATAATTTAATCATAGATTTTCATAAAGCTTGAAAGCTTTTTATGAGCTGATTGAGAAAGAATAATTATGAGCATAGTAATGGTAAGAATTGCCTTGAATCTTCAAATCTTACTTAACAAAATAATTTTAAAATATAAAGTAAGCTAGATAAAAGCATTAAAGATGGACGACGCCATTGATTAATATACAAATTAAAAATAAGAATTGTACATATAGTTTGTTAAAAAACAGTGTAAAATGGAAACATTAAAACTTAGTTAAATGGCATATTCCTCCAACAGTTTTATCTGAAACTGTTGGAGGAATATGACTTTTAACTAAGTTTTAATGTTTCCATTTTACACTGCTTTTAGCAAAGTACAATTACAATTATGTACTGTTTATAATTTTAATTTGTATAAAGTAAGTTTTTCAGCAAAACTAATCAAAATGATATAAATGGAAAAAACCGAAACACATCTTACAAAATTTGAATTAATAAAATATGCAATATGTATGGATATAATAGAAGAAAACAAATGTTCTTAACCTCTTTTTTTTTTTCAAGAAAATTACTTTGAAACAGATTACTTACCTAAAACACTGAAGTCACTAAAACGATCTGTAAAGTGTTAGCTTTAAGGCCCTTTACTTTAGATAAGGGCTATATAAACACTTTTTCTGACATAATTACTGCTATAACACTTTTTTTTTTCTGACAATATTTCCGTCAACATTTAAAAAAAAAAAAAAAAAAAATTGAGGTACCAAAAAACATAGTAAGTAAAGAAAGTTAAGATATTTTGGTCATCAGCCGTGACTGCATTGGTCGAGCCCTGCACATGTATATGTTATAACATAAGAGTCTCTCATTAACCCTTTCAAGTGCAAGTAATTATGTTTCTGTAATATTGAATTCCCACCAGAATTTTCTAAAATTTTTATTTCTAAATAAATAAAATGCAATTTTACAGCAATTTTGTTAAAAAATTCTGGTACATATCTTGATTAAAATTAAGTGGTGTAAAAATATCCCACTGCCCTACAAGGGGTTAATGTGTTGATCTCAATCATTTACTGTTTAAGTTGATCCTTTTAGATGCATATAACCAAGAATTCACTGTAGTTATTTAACATTACAAATATTTTATTTTTTATAGTTACTTTCGGGAATTTTTTGTGGTCAATTTCTTATGTTAAACTGTTTTATGTATGCTTCAATTTGAAACTTTGATATTTAACAATAAAGTAGATAACTGGATGATATTGTACATATATTTGGGCATTTGTACTTTAATCCTGTCACCTTTCATCAATGCTTTGATGAAAGGTGGGGGGGGGAGGGGGACTAATTTAATATTTTAGATGCAATTAAAAAATTCAGAAGAAATTTTTTTTTGTCTTAAACAATTAATTATTACATAGTGGGTCTACATATTTTTCTTTCAGTGTTCAAAAAGCTGTAACGTTAAACTATGTAGCATAAAAAAAAGTATTTTACTTACACATTTAAATGTTAA
Organism: Maratus michaelseni; assembly: GCA_963931845.1. Classification (NCBI taxonomy): domain Eukaryota; kingdom Metazoa; phylum Arthropoda; class Arachnida; order Araneae; family Salticidae; genus Maratus; species Maratus michaelseni. Next base: position 63,696,314 of record OZ007594.1, read on the forward strand.
GAGTTATGCAGTGTAAAATCACTTGGTGCTGGATGTTGTTGATCTAAAAATTCTTTTAAAAAAACTCTCCTAAACAGTGCAAAAAATGCATTGAAAAATTAGATAAAATGACTTTAAAATATGTTCTAATGCTTGAAAATAATGTTTCTTAGTTCTTAAATTTTCAGTGTTCACTGTAAATTGGGAAAACTTACTATACAGAAGCTGTTTCGGGAAAGCAGTGTATGAAATGTTTTAAATGTTGGCAACAGTACAAGAGCTAGAAATCTTTTGTCCATTTTTGTTTTTGTACTATGCAGATCTTTTGAAATGTGTGTAATTCGGATGTTTAAGTGGCATCACTAGTAGTCTCACAAACTCTCAACGAGTTGTTTTTGACAATTTATATTTCAGTCACAATGGCTTGTAATAATATAACATTAGAAATGTATAATGTGGCATAAAAATGTATTAAAATCTTTCAAAAATTAGAAAGATTGGGTATAATAGACCCACTGTTAGTCATAAAGTGACTTTTATTGTGCAAGAGGTTCAGAATTGACAATTCTGTGAACTAGTAATGCATGTGTAATTCATTCAAGATGGAGCAAGACTTGAAGTCAAGATAAGGGTTATAAATTTATGACAGGGAATTCCAGTTATGTGATTTTATCACTGATTATAAAATTAAGAAAATCTATTTAGGGAAAAAAATTAACAAATATTTCTTAAAATGATCACACTATATTTTCTGTCTTTATCCATTTTAAACTATATGAACAGGCACTGATACAATAAAAGTAACAATGAACAATTTATTTATATATATAAAGGTATATATATAATAATAGCCAAAGGCTTCTAATTCAGGCATACTTTTTTTTAGTCTCTCTTCATTTTGAATCGACTACAGAGAAGTTGTAGGGTCTATATGTGTTGGTGCTCTTTTTTTAATATTTTAAATAGTTATTGTATTTTAACATTATAATTTGTTACTTTGTATTTTCTGCCCTTTTTATTATTATTCAAACAAAATATTAAAATTATATTTTAATAATTAAAAAAACAAACAGCAGAGAGTGTTTTAGAGTGTTAAATCTGGATTTCGATACAGTAGTGTGTAATCATGCTGAATGGCTACTACTCTCAAGAAAATATTTTAGACAAAACTATAAAGAAGACAACTTTTTTTTCATTATAATATAATTTTAATGTTTAAAAAATACAAAAAACTATTTAAAATACATTAAATAAATAAATAATATCATCAACACATTTAGAGCTTGGTTAGTTGCCAATTACAAAAATATGTGTTTGCTATTTGTTTTCTTTGGTTATTTATCTGTAAGTTTATTGTTGCAACTGTTTTTCTGCTATTTATTATGCCAACAAATTATAACCAGTTATTTTCAAGCCAGATGGGATTCTATATATAGAGAGATGGTTAAATTCTGTTATTAAACAGAGAAATTTATTAGACATTATTAAATTAAGTTATTTTTTGTATGCATTTCTGTTTTAATTTCTAGTAATATAATATTTTAAAGAAACAGTTTTTCATTCTTATAAAGAATTGATCAAAGTCATACTTAATATTAAATTTATACATTGTAATATTTAAGATTAACTTATTTTCTTCATGTTTTAAGCTAAGCAAGACTTTTCTTTTATGTTAGAACTAAATAAGAACTAAACAAAATATTCCTATATATATTTATTTTTAATCATTTCATTACTAATTACATAATTTTTTAACTTCTTATTCGTGTATTTATGTAGCATAAGCTGTATTAAATCATCAATGCATAGTGTTTGTTGATTTTATGTAGACTGTAATATTCAGTAAAAATGTTGTATGAATATTATTTTCAATAAAGTTTTTATTATATAAGCCTTTTCGGAATCGTTTTTATTATGAAACTTTATTAAGCAGGCTACTTAAAGTAACTTTTTTTTTAAATCTCTTTTCTATTGCAATACCATTTGCTTTCTTATGCATTTTAATACAATTTTTGTTTTTTTGCCTGACTGTACTACTTTTTCAGCACAAAAATATTTTAAGCATTTTAAAAATATGTTGTATACTAGTAATTTCACTAACAGAAGTTACAAAGATAAAATACATATACATCAAAAACTGGAGATATCACTTGAAATTCTAAACATTTGATGAAGAAAGTCAACATGACACCAGATTTCTTTTCTAGGAAGTGTATTCTGCAATATAGATTAATAATGCTTTCTGGGGGTTATTATTCTACTAAATGAAAACACAGTAAGAGGGGGTTACATTTTTTTTTCCAGGACAAATATTGAATTAATTACGTGGATTTAAAAAATATTTTAATTAACAGGGATCTTTACAAAATTTTTATCTCAAAATAGAACCCTTCACAAAATTTTTCATCCTAAAACAGAACCAATCACAAAGTTCTTTGTCTTCAAAATAAACAACTTTTCACAAAACTTTTTCATCTTCAAATTGAACCTTTCACAAATTTAATCATTTAAAAGTAAAATCTGATTTGTCACAAATAGCTGAAGTTGTCAAATAAACCTATTATCTAGCTTTTACATATATGAGTATAAAGGATCTTGTTAAAAATGTATAAAAAAAGAACCTGATTATAACAATTATTTTAAATTCACAAAGTTATGACAAGATTTTTCACAAATATAATATGCTATTCACAATTTTGTAAATACAGGACCCTATGAGAAAAGTCAGGACAGATCACTGATTAATTAGAACAGATTTATTAAATTATTAAAGTGCTAATTAGATTTTAACAGATAAAGATTATATTATACATGATGTTTAGAAATATAGTCTAATTAAAGTTGTATCCATAGTCATTTGGACAGCTTAACTTGATAATTATAAAAGAGAAAAATGTATCTAATTGAGAGAACAATATAGTCTATTTAAAGTTGTATCCATAGTCATTTGGACAGCTTAATTTGATAATTATAAAAGAGAAAATGTATCTAATTGAGAAAACAAAATGAAGTTGGAGAAGAAATTGGTTTAAACTGAATAGTTATTTTTTTCTATGAGATGACAGTAATAAAATATTATTATTCCTTATAATTAATGTATTAAAAAATTATAAAGTTGTGAATATGCAAAGCTTGTGTAAAATTGGTTTCATTCTTAAACTATTGGGAAGGATTTGGTATAACTGTTAGAATTTTTATTTGAAATTACTTAAGTAAGATTTTGTTACAACTTCTGAAATCTGCCACTGTATAATCTATAATTCTCTAAAAGTTTGCCGTTCACTTTCGGATGTAAACAGTGGAAATTTCAGTTAACATTTAAGCTTTTAGAACAAATTTAATATGGTAGTGATTTCATCTATTATCAAGTTTACAAAAAAAATAATTATGTTTAAAAGTTTTTATGTATTTCTCATATTGTGTACACTATATTGCCAAAGGTGATTGGTCACTTGCGATTTTAGACGTTTTGTTAACTATCTAGAAAAATACATGAGGAATTAACCTGAAACTGCAGGTGTGTAAACAGTATAGTATAGGTTATATGTTTGCGCGAAGATTTTTTCACGAAACCCCATAGGGGACTGTCAACAAATTGAAAAAGAATGAATATCTTTTGGATTAGCCTGTAAAAACTAATGTAGCAAAGGCGTTCAAACTCGAGATTATTAATAAGTGGCTTATTGTAATATACTGTGTTCATTTTTATTTGGATAGCATGGAAACTCGTAGAGAAATTAAGGTTTTTATAAAAACAGTCCCAAATTTCGCATAGTTTTTTGCTCATAATTTGCAGAGTTCTTAATATAAAAAAAAGTTATTTTCAGAAAATATGACAAACAACATTGTACATAATACTCTGCAATCAGAATTAAAAAATAATAAAAATTGGATAAAAAATGAGTAGGTTTACTAAAAAATGTTTCACTGCGCATGCGCGAATGCAATCAAAATATAATATGCATAATGTATTAGCTAAGTATATAGAGCAACTTTTGTGAAAGTCTCAAAATCATAGATTGAAAATTCTGAAAATTATCGTCGATAGAATAAGCTCGAAATCCGTTGTTCCCAAAAGGAAGCAAAAATATGAGGGGTTGTATCCAAATATAGTAGTACGTGAAATATTGTGTACGCTATCTTGGCACTAATCAACAGATATTTGATACAACCCCTCATCTTTTTGCTTTTTTTTGGGAACAACAGATTTCGAGCTTATTCTATCGACGATAATTTTCAGAATTTTCAAGCTATGATTTTGAGACTTGCACAAAAGTTGCTCTATATACTTAGCTAATACATTATGCATATTATATTTTGATTGCATTCGCGCATACGCAATGATACACTTTTTAGTAAACCTGCTCATTTTTTCATCTAATTTTTATTTTTTATTTCTGATTGCAGAGTTATATGTACAATGTATTTGTCATATTTTCTGAAAATAACTTTTTTTTATGTTAAGAACTCTGCAAATTATAAGCAAAAAAATAGGCGAAATTTGGGACTGTTTTTATAAAAACCTTAATTTCTCTATGAGTATACATGCTATCCTCATACAAATGAACATAGTATATTACAATAAGCCACTTATTAATAATCTCGAGTTTGAACGCCTTTGCTACATTAGTTTTTACAGGGTTATCCAAAAGATATTCGTTCTTTTTCAATTTGTTGACAGTCCCCTATGGTGTTTCATGAAAAAATCTTCGCGGAAATATATAACCTATACTATACTGTTTACACACCTGCAATTTCAGGTTAATTCCTCATGTATTTTTCTAGATAGTTAACAAAACGTCTAAAATCGCAAGTAACCAATCACTTTTGGCAATATAGTGTATGAAATTTATACGTTTTGCTAAAAATGGAAATATTAAGGCTGTTATTCAGTGAACTCCCCTATTCCACTCCTTAATGTGAAACCTATGGGCGTAGAATACATTCGTATATTTAAAATATATCCTCGGGAAATTAATATTTAAACTTCTGTTTTATATGTACTCTTCTTAAAGGATATCTCTTTTTCTTTCTTAGTTGTCAAACTATTTCTAAAATACATGCTTAAGTTAATATTTTGTGTGTTAAAAGCTGATAAGCTATGAATAAGATTTTAACACTTCAAATAAAATTAAGTACATTGCATTTTTGGTTCCCAATGCCACATTCACCGCTGTCACGACAGCTGTTTTCATGATTAATTCGGATCCATTACATATTTAAAAAATCAGCTTGTATGAAATAGTAAATGTTGTTGCCTCCCAGACTTTTATAAAGACACTGTAAAAATATCATTTTAAATGCATAATTTTCACCACTAATTGCTTTTGCATACAGTAATTTAATTATTTTAAAGTTTTCTTTCTTTTTTTATATCCATGTGTAAATATATTTTTCAATTGAAAAGTGTTTGTAAATTAGACTTTCTAAAAGTTGGCAACAGTAGGTAAAAAAATGGTTATTTCAAACTGTGTGAAGAATTGTACATAAGAGGGTACTGCTGTCTAGATCAGCAGGTTTGTTTATGTTTTTGTGTTGAGTAAAGGCAGAAATATGAATGTCTCATATTCCCTAGTATCAAATCTTTCAACAAAAAAAAGGGGGGGAGGGATGTAATGCTGAAATTACAAATTCCTAATTTCTACTTTTTCATTATAATTTCAAACTGAGTATATTTATATACTTGGAATCATTATCCATGAAACAAATACCAGAAGAAGATACCCTTAACATTCTTGAGCTGTAAAGATCATCAGTTATGGTAACGCTGCCACTTTCTTCCTAGTTTTATATGTTTTAGTGGAATTCTATAGTTATTTATGTTGCTGCAAATCTCATTTTACATTGTTGTTGCAAACAAATGTATTGTCACATCATGTGTTGACATTTTAGAAATTACATGCCTGAAAATCATTTATAGAAATTAGTAAATTAAAGCTTTCAATAAAATTTCATTTGAAAGTATATTTTTTGCTCTCTTTTTTGGAGTAAAGAGTGAAATTGTGCTATTTTTAGAAGCAATGACATATGCGATCAAAGCAAAATCAATAGCACATGTTGCAACACCTCATGTTACTTTCCAGCTTAGTTTTAATGACAGATTTGTTTGTGCTTTTTAATGTAGATATTAATCTACAGATTATTTTGATAACATAATTTTACTTCTGGTGTAAAAGACTAAAATTGCGACATGGATAAATTAATAAAAAGCTTCAAGATATGAAAAATTTACAAAATTTGAACAGCTATTTTTAATTTTTCACATCATTAGTATAATTCATATTCATTAAATATATGTATATGAAAATAAGTGATGCTATAAAAAGAAGAAAAATCTACGATTGTGTAGAAATGTGCAAACTAATCAACTGAATATGGAAAAGTAACACATTTATTTTAACAATAAATGCAATTAAAATATTTTGATATTTTAAAGTTATACTTATTTATAACAGAGGTATTTTTAATGTTTCTACAAACATATTTCATGCATTAATTAAAAAATTAATTATGCATATTTTCATGCTTTTTATATATTTAAATAAAGTTTATCATATTTTATTGCTTAAACTTACTTGAATTTCTTATAGCCTTTATGACTTATATTACAAAAGATTGTAAAGTGACTGATATTTTTGTGCATACTATGAAGTTCTGATATTATATTGAAAGTAATAATATTAAAGTTGTTCATTTCCTGTTATATAACTTGTATCTGGTGCATGGACGATGTACCTTATGGGATTTTGTATTACTAAAATGTTTCTTTGATATGACTCAGTAATTATTTAAAAGATTTACCAAGAACTTTACTGGAAAAAAAAAGAATATGTATTGATAAGAAAAAATCCTACAGTTATATTTGTAAAAAACACATTTGTTTAGAATGATAGAATGAAGTGATAGTTTAGTAAATAGAACATAGTGATTTTCAAAATAAAAGCTAAATAAAAATGTGATCTCTTAGTTCTAAAAATTATGATAATGTAATGAATGGGAAGTACTTTCAATATTTTATTAGCATGCGATAGAAAATAATTTGAACTTTATATTCCAATCAGAGATAATATCGTATGGAATTAACAACATACACTTTCAGTAATTCTACTTGTAAAACTAAAAAATGCACACTATAGGGGTACTGAAAATATTTGGAGGGGCCTCAAAATTGCAGTGAGTGAAATTGCAGCGCCTCTTGAGTGCTTAATCCACCACTGATTGTGTTTTATAGGAATGTCAAGGAACCGACAGAAACATTTGAATTATCCACGATTTCGAATTATACATGTTCGAATTATTCAAGTTTGACTGTACTATTTTTACATGAATTACACATCACACTGAATAAAGCAAACCATTCATACCTTTCTTATCACCATTCCCTGTCGCGTGGTTTCCACTGTCCAGCCATGTTGACAACTTCTTCGAACTTTTTGCAGCCTCCAAGTTTTTTCTTTTTAGAGTCTGTCTTTTTTTATTTCCACTTGGCTGGTGCCAAATTCGTTTCATAATATAAACTATTATCTCAACACAAGCAAAGTAAGATTAACCCCTTAGGAACGAGCGACACATATACATGATGCATAAGATGCTCAGAATCCTCCATTATTCCCACCAGTTAATTTTTATTGTAAGCTTTGCCTTATTTAATGACAGCATTTCTGCGATTCAATTAGGCGAAAATTTCTGTTTTGAAAAACCGGTAGTAAAAGATAAAAAATTCCGTAAAAGACGCTCGTCACGAAGGGGTTAATAAACTATTGTACTATCATTACTATGCAACTCTGAACTGCTCTGACAGTCCGATATTGATGAGCAGTTAGTAAACGAATGACTTATCATGAATAGCACTAGCTCACTGCATGTCCTAGCCTGTACTTGACTCATCACTCGGCAGGCACCTGGTGCGACATGACACATTATACTCAACATTCTGCTGTCTGCTCTAGAGATGCTTTTGCATGCGAAGCATATGGAGTATTTGAACGGACACGCAAAAACATTTACTCTAGCACTTTGGTGGATTTTTTTTAATATTAACTTTTAGCTAGGTTCTGGGTATTTTATAGGAAGTTAGATTAGATATTAAAATACAATAATTTTTTAACCATCAGTTTGGGGCCCCGGCGGTAGTTATGGGCCTGAAATGCTGAACTATTTATATTTTTTAAGTGCAAATGTTTTAATGTTCCGCAATCGCTTCAAGTTTTTTTTTCACCATAAAACTACTTTTAATAATCTGACTTTTAAGAATCTGACATCAAGTTGGGCAAACTGCACCCACCTGATTTGTAGCTCACATCGGGTTGGCGCTAATCTTTTTTCATTGCGGGTCGAGTTCGAGTTGGACTATTTTTAATTGGTTCGGGTCAGTTCCGGGCTGTATTTGTACTTGCATTTCGGGTTGACCCAGTCTCTCACAGGAAGCTTCAAAATATATTTTAAGATGAAAAACTATAGATTTGAATTCTACAGAAAAAATAAAATCGACACTAGATATATAATTGTAGATTACTTTTCCATAGTTACAGTACAATATGGATTTTAATTTTCTGTTTTAGTTGGGGTTCAGTTTAATTTGAAGATTGTCGGTTTCCTGTCGACGAAAGACATTTTGTCATGCTCGGCTCGGGTCAGGCTGCATGTAGACGAAAATTATATTGTCGGATTGTAGTCAACTAATATCTTTGGGGCTGGTTCACCCGATCCACGCAGTAAAAAATCAAAAAAGAGGGGAAAATAAAGTATCTGAAAACTGATCGAAAGTCATCCCTTTTTGCGTAAAAAATGTTAATGTCAAAGTTCGATAAAATGCCTGCAATAAATTATATGACGCAACTTTTTTTTTTGTCACTTTATGTGTGTTTTCTCAGTTACCTCTGGCATTAAAAATAGAGTCAAAGCGACTTAAACCCCACCAATAGCGAAAAAAATAGAACTAACCCTACCCTAACACGAGTAGTTGTAGCTGTTGATATATAGCTTGGGAAATACCGGGTTACCTGACCTCTGATGCAAGACAATTTTACTATGCAAGTACAACTACAATAATTTAGGTACCTAGAATACAAATGATACAAGTCAAAGAAAACTTATTTTGAGAAATTTAGACAAATATTTAGAGTAAGATTAGTCTTAGAATGAAGTAGGATAGGTAAAGGCTAAATTTTCAGCCTTGGATCACATTTTTCTGGATTCCTCAGATTCCATAGACATTCCTTAAGTAAGTTATTACACAAACTTCTAATACAATAAAATAATAGCATTTCTGTTTCATTAAAAGATGCAGGAAGATTTAGGAATTGGAGAAGAAAATTTTGACATTTACTTGTGCTAACTTGAGCTATTGGTGCCCTGAAGGATAAAAACAAAGTATATTTTTTAAATTGGTGCAAAATTACAGCTTCTAAAGTGTAATAGATGTAGTAGGTACTTGTAGTAGGTTACTTGTCACCACTATTTCCGAATAACTGTCTTTAATGACAGAAATTCTGTGATTAAATAAGATGAAGATTTTATTCGGAAATAGTGGTGACAGTTGGCATGTGGGTTTGCATCCCATAAGTGCACTGGTGTTGTACTGTAATTAATTCAAAATGATGTATCATAGACATATTACAGTGCACACCAAAGACGTTCTTTGAACTGTACCACAGATGTTGCAAAGTGAGGCTGCATAGATGTCACAATGCGATATCATAGATGTTCCGTGCAATGTACTGTAGACATTACAATGCGACGTCGCTGGCCACGGACATTCGCGCATCGCCAGAACCCCCAAAGCAGAATATGTTTAAAAGTGTGACGTATGTCGCAGAACAATGGCCTTCCCTGCAGAACATTTTCAAGAAAAATATCCATTCAATCGAAGGAAAATTGTGAAATTCGTCACTCAATGGCCGAGGAAAAAAATATCAAAATTCTTTAATCATTCATTTAAAAAGATTGCAGAATTGATCAATGAGTCGTGAAAAAATCTTGCGCAGTACGATAGTCAATCATGGAGAACAAATCATGAAATTCTTCAGCCTGTTGTGCAAAAACATGCAATATTTGATGAACAGTCACAGAAAAACATCCACGGTTTTCGCCAATCGGTCGCAGGTAAAAAACACTGCAAAATTCGCGATTTTTGTTTTTCGCGACTGTTCGTCAAAATTTACAATTTGTCTATAAACATTTCAACGAAATAAAAAAAAATGGAAAAAATTGGAAATCCATTGATCCAATCACTCGCAAGAAAAACAGTAAAAAATTGCCAATCGATAAAAAGAAAATTTAATGAAATTCGCTATCAGTCGCATGTAAAAAAACTCTAAAATCGTCAGGAAAATCACAAAATTTTTCGATCAGTCGTGGAAAAAATTTCCACTATTTTTTCCAATCTCTCGCAAGAAAAAGCTGGAATAATTGCCAATCAGTCGTTGGTAAAAATCACGAAATTCATGCATAAGTTGCATGAAAAAAACTATGAATTTCGCCAATCGGTCCAAGAAAAATATTGCAAAATTCGCCTATCGGTTGAAGTTAAAAAAACCCAAAATTCGTCAGTGAATTGTTGAAAGTATCTCGAAATTCTTCCAATTAGTAGCAGGAAAAAAATATTACGAAATTCGACAATTGGGTCCAAGAAAAAAACACGAAATTCGCAAGTTGACATACGAAAAATCTGCAATATTGCAAAAATCGTCATTCGATTGTCGGAGGAAACCACGAAATTCATTATTCGATCAGGTAAAATCGCAAAATTCGCCATTAGTTTCTTTCGTGTGTGTATGTCAGCATTTTACAAAATGGCTTTTACATTTCTATAAAAGATGCAATTGCACTTCTTCATATATATAAGAAAATATCCCTGTGTCTTTATTTTTTATTCCTGCAGAACATTTTTTATCAACTGAAGTTCGTTGCAGAACATTGCAAAGTATTCTGCTTTGGGGGCCAGAACATCTGTGAGACGATCCGTGCGGTGCAATGTACTGTAGACGTTACAATGCCACATCATATAGATGTCACACTGAGATATCTCATAAATGCTCTGTGTGATGTACTGTAGATATTACAACGCGACGTCGTTGGACGCGGACATTCGCGCATCGTCAGAACATCTCTGAGACGATCCGCAGGACATCACATCGTCGCAGCGCGACGTACTTGCAATATCCTAGAGATGAAAGTGTGCTGTGTGGGTAAGTCCTCCTCTCTCGCTTGAAATTCGCAATTTTCGGATATTAAAATATTCGCTGTTTTCTCTCTTTGCACATGGGGTTTTAATTTGTTTACGTGGTATATTTGAGACCTTTCCCTCGTGGTATATTTGACTTCCTGCCGGGTACATTCACTAAATAATACACTGCTCAAAACAATTAAAGGATATTTGAAGTTTTATATAAAATAAAGATATAAACGAAATTTTTTTTGCCGAAAATAGAAGAAGAGAATCACAAATGCAAATTTTTCTGGTTTTCAAACTGTGGAGTATGCAAATTTTGAGTTCGACGTCAAAAACGTCGCTTCAGCGGCAGCGAATGAAATTTGACTTTCAACTGGATAAAAGAGAATGAAGACAAGGATGATCGGCATTCAGTGATTGCTTTGTTTCGATGAGTACGATGTCTCAGCGAAGTCATTTGACAGATTCAGAAGCTTGGAGAATTGTTGGTAGGTTAGAAGGGGGCCAAACTCAAGCCGAAGTAGCGCAAGCCATTGGAGTGTCACAAAGTGTCATTTCCAGGATCTGGAACCGTTTTTTGGAGAGTGGATGTGCAGGCCGAAGACCAGGGCAAGGTCGTAGACGGGCAACAACGCCCAATGAAGATCGGTATTTAGCGTTAACAGCTCGGAGACACCGAAACATGAATGCTACTCTTCTCCAACAACACCTTCGCTCGGCTACAGGCACCACGATTTCAACTCAGACTGTCCGAAACCAGCCCCCTGAGTTTGGCCCCCTTCTAACCTACCAACAATTCTCCAAGCTTCTCAATCTGTCAAATGACTTCGCTGAGACATCGTACTCATCGAAACAAAGCAATCACTGAATGCCGATCATCCTTGTCTTCATTCTCTTTTATCCAGTTGAAAGTCAAATTTCATTCGCTGCCGCTGAAGCGACGTTTTTGACGTCGAACTCAAAATTTGCATACTCCACAGTTTGAAAACCAGAAAAATTTGCATTTGTGATTCTCTTCTTCTATTTTCGGCAAAAAAAATTTCGTTTATATCTTTATTTTATATAAAACTTCAAATATCCTTTAATTGTTTTGAACAGTGTATTATTTAGTGAATGTACCCGGCAGGAAGTCAAATATACCACGAGGGAAAGGTCTCAAATATACCACGTAAACAAATTAAAACCCCATGTGCAAAGAGAGAAAACAGCGAATATTTTAATATCCGAAAATTGCGGATTTCAAGCGAGAGAGGAGGACTTACCCACACAGCACACTTTCATCTCTAGGATATTGCAAGTACGTCGCACTGCGACGATGTGATGTCCTGCGGATCGTCTCAGAGATGTTCTGACGATGCGCGAATGTCCGCGTCCAACGACGTCGCGTTGTAATATCTACAGTACATTACAGTACATTACACTACAGTATAGTGTTAGATTAACATCAAGGCATCGTCGCGACCGCAGGGAGTGGGCAACCGAGCATGTCAACTGGAGGAGAAATGAATGGAGCAATATTCTGTTTTCTGACGAGTCCCGTTTTTCTGTGCATCCGGATAATAGGCGTATTTTCATCTGGAGGGACCGTGGCAGTAGGAATAATCCTGCGTTCGTGCAAGAAAGTGTCAGATTTGGCGGTGGAGGAGTGTTGGTGTATGGTGGCATCTCCATTGACGGGCGCACTGACCTCTACATCATTCGAGATGAAGCTCTGACTGGTCGCCGATATAGGGATGAGATCCTCAGACCTATTGTAGTCCCTTACGCTGCAGCAATCGGAGATAACTTCATTTTAATGGACGATAACTGCAGGCCACATCGTGCAAACCTGGTGGAGGATTTCCTTTTCGAGGAAGGAATCGTTCGAATGGAATGGCCAGCGTGTTCTCCAGACATGAATCCAATCGAGCACGTTTGGGATGCTCTAGGAAGACGAGTTTCTGGCCGCCAACAACCCCCACAAACTCTCCAAGAACTGGAAAGAGCTCTTCTGGAAGAGTGGGGCAGAATACCCCAACTCGTCATTAATAGCCTCATTGAGTCCATGCCTCAAAGGTGTTCAACGTTGCTGGCCGCCCGTGGAAACCATACCCCCTACTGAAAATGATTTTCTTTGAAGAAAACACCTTTTCTTATTCTTTTTTTCTCATATGCACAAATTGTGTTTTTTTCCTTTTGTACACAAATGCGCAATAAAATGCATTTTTTTCTGCCAAACATGTGTAATTTATTCTCATATAACCTACTATGTCTGTCGACCATGTATCAATCAGCTAAAAAGTTTCCCAGATACAAAATCCACCTAAAACTGCAATATCCTTTAATTGTTTTGAGCAGTGTAGTTTCAGATATCTGGCTTTCCACCGCGTCTGGACCAGTCCAACTCACAGATAATTAATTGGGTTTGGAAATGGTCAAAAGCAAAACTTCATCTTCCGTTTTAAATTTCTGCTCTATCGTGGTTTTATCGTACCACAATTTCTCTTATCACTCGCCACTGACATCCTCTTGACTGCCAATTCCTATCACCTTTCCGTTCTGTTAACTAAATAGAAGACATATTCATTAACTAAACTTTTCTCTTCTTCTGCCCATTTATCAAAAAGAAGGGTCTCTGGGCTTCTTAAATTTCTCCCATGAACTAATTCTGCGGGACTGATACGAATCAGTCCAGCAGGGCATACATCACCGCCCACGATGCCAATAACATATACGGTAAATTCTTTTCCCAACTATCTCTATAGAGATAGAGACATATACGGCCGTATTCTCCCCTTACGGCCGTATTCTCCCCTCACGCGGAATCGGAATATCGTACTGAATTCGATGATTCCAGGTGTTATTTCGAAGATCGCGATTCTCCCCTCAAAATCCGGAATTCAGGCATTTCGGAAATGTGGAATATCCTTTACTTTCTTTCGGCTGCTCAGAGGCAGCCGGAATATCGTTTTGAAAGGTGGAATCTCTGTTTGCTAATAATGGTGGACGTAAGCAGTTATTGTTGATGTTTTTTGTGTAACATTTGTAGAGTTCATTTCTTATTTTATATGTTTTTTTTTTATTAATTCCTGTTGGATAATTAAAATGTGAATATTTTTATTTTCCGTTCTTTTCAAATTGGTAAGTAATAAATATTATTATCTCCTGAAATGAAGTAAAATATTATTATATATTGTAATAAGTTCAAAATTTTTCTATGACAGATTCTGTCTCCTTTTCACTCCGTATATTTGTTTGTTTAGAGACATTTATTAAAAGTATCTCTATTTTTTAGAATCTAAATATTGATATGCCCCCCGAATTGTTTAAAAGACTTGGTAATATTTGATTGGATCTGTTTAAAATATGCATCTTTAGATATTTTGAAGATTTTTTTTAAACTAAATTTCATATTTCTGAATAACCTTTGTACATAACTAAAAAACCTGTGCTGTACATATCTATACATATTTGTGTGATATTTTATATGCTTGTGTGTATTAGAACTTTTTAAAACCTATTATTGTAATGTAATCTAATAAAGTTAAATAATTGCCTTATGTTTTCACATTTCACTGCTTAATAAGTCTTGTATCCTACATTATCACATGCAAATTTTCGTGTGATATTTTAAAAATGAATTTAAATGCTACAGTAGCAGTAGCATTGCACCATTTAAAGTGTATTTGTTTAAAAAATATATGATCCAATCTCTGGAATTATTTATAAAATTAATAGCAAGTGTCAATTAAAGAGGGGTGAAAATTTGATTTTTTACATTGAATTAAAATATCCACATGATATGGCAGCTTTGTGAATTTTAATCTAAAAATATTATACAGCCTTGCAAAAAAAATTCTGCATTTATCAGTATACTATCAAAATAACTTTTGGCTAGTATACATGTTGCTATGATTTAAAAAATATATATTTGGCTATTTTTTTTAAGTGATAACTAAAATTTGTAATTTTTTGTCAGTACTATTTTCATATTTTTAAGAACTATATTTCTCTTTCAAAGTAAAATGAGTTTAACTTCATGAATAGATGTCTTAATGTCAATGTTTATTGCAATTTTATTTTTCAAATATTTATTTGTTAAGTACTAATTGCTAATAAATCAGAAATTGGTTCAAATTTGTCATAAAATATTTAATTGACCACTGGTGCCAATTTTATCACTCTCATAATTTTTTGGAGATTTGTTATTTTCTTGAGATGTAACCAGTACAGTTACCTGTTCAACATATAAAATAACTAACCCTAATCAAATATGTTGCCCCCCCCTTTTTTTTGTGGGGGGGATTACTTTTATATGCACTACATAATATAAAAATGCCATTTTATTGAAGGCTTTTAATTGCAGAAGGACATTCTACTATATTTTTTCAATTTAAATTAATCTTCATTGACTTACTCATACTGGCTAAACATACTTATTTTATTTTATATTTAACTTCATCTTTATTTATTTCTTATATTATGCAAAAAAAAAAAAAAAAAAAAAAAAAAAAAAATCGCTAAATAAACCGTTGCAATGTTATACTAAATAATGAATGCTATTTTGATTATAAATTCAAAATCTTGAGTTTCTTTATTTCTAACTATTTACTCGAAAACAGCCTGAAAAATACTTGCTGCCTTTTCTGAAAACAACTTTCACAGTTCTCAACTTGCATCAATATAATATGCAGACATGTAATTTAATATCCAAGTGGAATAAGCTCAATCGCTTATTTGTTTATATTTTCAAATTTTTATGTTCATGTTGCACGTTAACGAATACAGGTAGAAAATAACATAATTATTAAAAAATCACATGTTATTGTTGTATAATAATTTCTTCAAATAAGACTTTTTTTTTTTTTTTTTTTTTTTTTTTTTAAAGCAAATCTTTGGTAGTGCAGTTAATCTTTTTATCATTTTACAATAGTAATTTAGCATTTATTGGAATCTTGTGTTTTTTAAAAAGCAGAAAAAGATTTTTTAGATGTTGAAACCCTAGTATAACAGTTGTGTGTAATATTTGTTAGCTCAAATATAATTTGTAAGTTGCATTTTCAATTTTTTGTCCACTGTGAAGTATACGTGCATGAGTATCAGATCCAACAGCAAGGCTTACGAGTTAAATATCACACCCCCAAGCCCAAACTTTACCTAATGTGAATACTACACAAATATAAAATTTTTCTTTTGAATGATTTGTAAAAACTTATTGGAGTCAGCAGTCTTTGGTTTGGCAAAAACAAAGTTCATAATTATTAATAAAAACTTCCAGTTGGTGAATTTCACTTGTATAAAAAAAAATCATGCTGGCAAATGAGACCCAATGAAAATAAGGATAAGTTTAAAGTCCCTATAATAATAAATATTTTTTGAACATTGAAAGGAAACTTATTTATCTTAAAAGTTTATTTTCTTTTACTTCATTTTATCTATTCAATGTATTTCAGAGTTAAAAAAGTTTTATTTAAATTCTGATTTAGATGTGTTTATCTTCCAAGATATAGATTTATCTTACAGCATAAGTCATCTGTTTAAATGTATTTATCTAATAAAATAAAAATTTTGATTTTTTTTTTTCAAAAGCATATATTTATTATTACTGTTTTTTTAAAACTTCCATTATCAAAAATTATAGAATGCTCTCTGTGGAAGATTCTTCGATTTAAGTGTATATTTATAAATTTTTAGGCAAATACTGATATATATATTGATAAAGTGATCAAAAGTCTTATGATAGAAGTAGGGAAACTGCCATAGACCCTAGTTTTCTCATAGTTTGTTGTGTAAAATGCTGTTTTGAGAGAATATTTAGCGAATAATGTTCTTTAAAAAAAAAAAAGCTAGTTTCTAGGGTGCATCGATTTTATTTCTGATATTACTTCTAGAAACAAATACAATATCATTCCATAAAAAGTTCAGAAGGAGATTAGTAGATCTGGTGGATCCTGTGGTGCCTGAATCCTGAATAGAAGTTTGATTGCTCTCAGAAGATCACAAGTGTGCAGTTTTATTGTATAATAAGTGACTATCATTAGTGATCTTTTGCAAGCAAGTAGAATTTGATGCCTTTGGACTAAATGCTACTTTTGGAAGGATCGTTGATACATCTTTGCCTCGAAGAAGTACAACTTTTAAATCTGCAATATGATACGAGTCCCACTGCTATGCCAAAAGAGAGGACAGTGAAATAAGTTTAATGAAGTAGCATCAAAAATAATATTGTTGCTCCCTACAAACTAGTTTTTTTTTATTACATTATACTTGCTAAATTAGGTTTTCTAAAAAATAGCATGTTACACTACAAACTCTGAGAACACAACAAAAAAAGTAATTGCAAAAATTATTTAACATATTTTTAAATGACTATCATGCAATAATGGACAACATTCTTTCTTTTCGTTCGAGGCTATAAAAAGCTAACTGTTTGGGAAAACATTGAAAAATTGTTCCATTTGAAAACATGCTCTTGAATAATACTTATTTTTTATTCTGCTACTGAAATGATAGCAATGTATGCAATAGATCTGTATAATATAAGAAAAATAAATATTAATTTAATTTCTGATTAATTTACTGTTAATTATTGAATGTATTAGAAATATAACGTTAAAATAAATTATTGAATCCATTGGACACTAACACTGTTAACTAGTTATTTTAAAAAAACACAAATTGCACAAATTGTGCCTATTAGTTGCTAAAATCAGTGTAAAAATTGTTTTAACTCATAAAAGAGCTAAAATCCTACATGTTTCGGCTTTAAACTTAAAGCCATCATCGAGGAAGAGGAACAACACAAACGACTACTGATCTTTAAATTTTCGACACGAGAAAATTGAAATCAAAGTATGTGCAGAACTTATTTTAATGAAATATCTTTATCACAAAAATATTATTTATTATGAAATTTTAGCAATCATAGCCATCGTCAATGAATGTGTTATTTAATAATTCAACAATTAAACAAGTAAACAACAACAAAAAAAAATACTTTGTGTGATTTTATTGGTTTAAAGAAAAGAAGAATTATAAATTAAATGAAAACAATTAAGAAAAAAAATCAAAATTACAGAAAATTCAACATTTCATTTTCTAACAGCATTTGTATTATAGAAATAGATTTAAATCTTAGCTCGAGTTTTCTTTTTCAACTCTGAATGATAAAAATTTTAAATTATCATTGTTGTTTTGAGTTTATCAGAATTTACGATATATAGCTAATTTAATCCTTAAATCTTGATCTGAAACAAAAAAACGGGGGGGGGGGGGAATCGCTGATCAGTTTAATTTTTTTTTCTTTATGAATTCTAACACTGAAGATTTAAGAAATGCCCTAATGTTGATATGTATTATTTGATGGCATTCTAATATTGTTCAATATCATTATTGTTTTAAATTATTAGGAGATTTAAGATATTTTAAGTAAGAGAAAAAATGTACAGCTCAAGCAACACTTTCAAATCTTATATTTACTATTTAAGAATACACAATTTTACTTTTAAAATTTTACCAAGTTACAAAATTGCAGTTATTAATAATACTTTACTAAAATATTAATTACCGATATACAATAATAGTGATATTTTAAACATTGCTGTAATGTTGTAATACGTGTGACATATAATGTGAAATTTTAGATATCAATGTAGTATCTGAGGTTTTTGACAACATGGTTCACACCATGGTATAAACCGTCAAAAACTGACACATGTCAAAAACCTGCCAACCCTGATTCTTTATGAAAGGAAGAAAAAACTTAACTGAAGTACATATAATATTAATTATTATTTATGTGAATAAATATCAGTTTTTATTAAAGTCTTATGTGAATTAGTTAATTTTATTTAGTTAAATCAATATGCAAAAGAAAATTTTAAAAAGCTTGGATGATAAAAACAAAAACCTTTCTCATTTAAAGTAGTCAATTTTCAACCCAAACAATAAGTGAATACATTGACAAAAGAATTTTAATTGTATTGAATATCACCTATGAAATGCCATGACAGAGAATTTAGTCATTTGTTTATTAATTAGTGTTTTGTACGTGCAGCCTAAGCTCCAATATCTTTTGTGTAAAAACATTTGGTGCATTAGAATGTTGTTTGTGAATTTTTAGCACATGAAAATTTGCCCTACCTGAAGTAGGTTATGAAACGCATACACACACGTAATTTATGTACAAATGTATATGCATACATATATATAATTTTATTGTTCAATTTAACTGAATAATAATCCACAGCAAAATTAAACAAGGTGCTTATTAAACACTGGTTGGTACAGCAAAGGAAGGAGGGGGGGGGGGATTGAAGCCTTGAAGCCTATCTTGGAACACCTAAAAATTGATAAGATGCAAACTAAACATGGTATTAAAGTGATGCATGATGTGTAAAAGTCAACATAAAAAACATAAACCGCTAAAGATATTTTAGAATGCATCTTCTTCAAGAACTTAAAAACTTAAAACTGCTCAATAAAATTTATTTTCACTACTTGTGCTTTTCATTATATAATTTTTTACACATTCATACTCAAAATATTTTATTAATCTGTAAAAAATGGATTTATTCATTTTATAATCAATAATGATTCAATAACCCTTCTTATTTGAAGATCCTTCCTGCGCCACTATATTAAAGATAATTAAAATTGCATTAACAAGAATAAAATGTGGAATGACTATTTGAAAAACTATACTTTAAAAAAAATGAAGAATACATGTAAACTAGAATAGGAACAATTTTAATATAACACAAAATGTACTTAATACTAGAATGCTAGCATTATCTGCATCTGCGTGTTATTTCAATAAGAAGTGTACATCAAAATGACATACACAAATATTCTAAGGCTACGTACAAAAGTATGTCAATAGTACAGTAGAGTACGCAGGATTCTGTTTTTTTTTTTTTTTTATAGGGTGGGAGGAGGGGGGGGGGGGTTACTGAGTTTGGGTAATATGTGGGGTTGTGAAAATGGCTTAAATTGTGCCTGCAGTAGCATAATTAGCAAGAAGTTTTAAAGTGGCAAGATAAAATAATGATTTAGCTAAATAGTATTAACATAAATCCACAAACTTGTATTTTAAATATATAAGTAGCTATTTTTAACTGATGCATTTGTAAAGTAAATAATATAGCTAGTGAGTAAATTTACACTAATAATATATATATACTATCAGTATAAATTTATTCTTTAGATAAATTATAAAATAGAAAAATAAATTAAACTTATGTAAAGATTCAAAAACTGCATTGAGAAATTCACTTTATTTAATATAATTTATTATTTATTTGTAATATGTTCTCCATAAATCGTGAAATATACTGGTTTAAATTTTGGATCCAATATCATGAATTATTTGTTGATCGAAGTATAAAATTAATAAAAATGATAACAAATGAATATATAATAATTATGCCTTTAAAACTCAGATATAAACAGTTCAATAATAAGAAATTAGATTAGGTGTTAGATTAATCATCCGATTTAAATATTTCATATTTAACGTAAGAATAAATACACCAAGAAAAAAAAAACGGACATTCCCCCCCTCCCCCTTTTAATCTTTTTCAGAAATATCCCCTGCAGTATTGAAAAACATTTTATTTTCCTTTAGGTATTCATTCCTTTACTCAAATTTATTAAATAAATGTTATTTTGATTAAATCATAGTAACTATGAACATCGTCACTAGTCAATGAAAAAATAAATAAACATGTGCAGTTGCATATGTTTACGTTCATTCTGATTGGTTTTTCACACTTCTTATGAATTTGAAACGTCACTTCCTTTGGAATGTTGGGGAAGAAATATCGATGATTCCGAATCTGGAATCGGACTAGGGGAGAATCGCTCTTTCCCACCGAGCCGGAATCCAGGCCTGATTTCGGATGAACTGAATTCCGGTTTCGTTCCACTTCGGTGGAATGGGAGAATACGGCCGTTATTCCGAAGTGGAACGGAATCTGAATTCAGTTCAACCAGAATCTGATCTTGATTTCGGTTCGAATGGAAAGAGCGATTTGCCCCTAGCCCGACTTCGGATTCGTAATAATCGATATTTATTCCGTGGCATTCGAAAGGAAGTGACGTTTCAAATTCATAAGACGTGTGGAAATGTGGAATGACTATTTGAAAAACTACACTTATAAACAAATAAAGAATACATGTAAACTAGAATAGGAAACAGTTTTAATATAACACAAAATGTATTTTCTTTTGTTTGAAATAAACCAATCAGAATGAACGTAAACATATGCTACTACATGTTATAGGGCAGTTGTAATTGACGTCAGGTTGGAGGTCACACAGTACAAGTAGGCAGTTCTGATTGGTGGAAGTATCCTGACCTCCAAGTGAAGTACCCCTATTTATGTTTATTTATTTTTTCGTTATTATGAAGCTCAGTCAACGCCCCCTAGTAAGACTCCTATTATAGGAGCTCTACCCTCTAGAGATCCCTAGGGTACAGCGCCTAGAATACATAAGTGTGGAAACCAGCTATCCTTGTAATGCTTTAAAAAGTGCTAAAAAGTTGTAGCCTATAAATTTGCAACGGTGCTCCTACAATAATAAGCTCTAATGACATCGTATTAAGCTACTTATAAACTAGCAGATGGCGCTGCGATCCCATCGTTATCTTTTCAGCAACGTTGTACATTTATAGGATTTTCCACATGTATTCTAGGCGCTGTACCTAGGGGGCGTTGCGCCAATCAGAACTGTAGTGTGTAACCTCCAACACGACGTCAATTGCAACTGTCCTATATATATATTCTTTCATACTCTTAGATCACGAAAATTTCAATAAGCTCTTTTTACCTGTCTTGAATTTTGAAATTTGTCTATTCATTTAAAAATTTCATCAATGTAAAATATCGAATAATATCGAAAATTCCTTCTTCGATTAGAGCTATCTGATCATATTGAACACCAGTTCCTGTTACTCGCTTTCGCTTCTGCTTAAAATTTCAAATGTATTGATCAATCACAGGTGTGCACTTTACTTTTGATAACAAAAGTAACTCATGCTTTTGTAATTTTACTTTCACTTTATGAAGTGCACTAAATCAACTATTTTAATCTCAGGATTTTTCTCTGAAAACTCGGTAAATTATTAATCATCAATGGTAATTCTTATTTTATGCATTTTTTTATGTATTACCTATAATTCGTATTGTTCAAGGATTTATTATTTATTTATATTTCAGGGACCCGAAAATTTGAAGCTTATTCTTCAGTCTTACATTCAATGTAAACAATGTCAAGATGGTAAATGTCATTTTCATTTATTTATTTTTCTAGTTGGTGTTTTTAGAATTTGGTGATCCTAGCGAAATGTTTTTTCCGAAGAGTTGACCAATTAATTGCATCCAGTTGAGACATTTTTCGCTCATTATTTGGAAATTTTGAGATAAACATCAACAATGAAGTTTATGTTTGAAATAAATAAATAAATAAAATATTTAGACTTTTTTTTTTTTTTTTTTTTTTTAACTTGTATATTAATTTTTTATATCACTATAAAAAAATAAATAAATAAAATAAAAAAATTCTTTACAGCATCATTATGTATGTTTATTTGTTATATATTATATTTGTTTTATTTAAAAGAGTAAAAATAAAGGTAAAAGAGTTATTTGCATGCTGCAAATAAATTTGATGGGCAGCATTTGTAAACATGGAACTAGTTCAGATATCACTTCAATAATATAGTTTCTTTCTCTGTCACTTTAAATTGGGATTATTTGTACCTAAGAGTATATTTATTAAATCAGTCCGGAATCTACTGAATTGAGAGTACTGACATAATTCACCAGTAGGGTCATTCCATGTCAAATCAACTAGTGACTGAACCTGACTATTTTAGATTTTGATAAAACTTACAGGACTCATTCCCCCTGACGATATAAATGAGAATATACTTTTATTATTTTTTTATCTCAATAAATTTTCATACAATAAATTTTTTAAATTTTGAAAAATCATCATTGTTTGGCTTGTATACATGTTTTCTATTTTGAATTTCTCAAGTTCTATCAGGCATAGAAAGTTGTTTGACCCATCATTTTAAAGAGAATTTCATAAGGTTTAATTTGATATGCAAGTTGACTATGCATGGTTTACAAAAAGTAAATTTAATTTAATTTTAAAATAGTGTTTTTTAAAAATTTCGAAAAAAAAAATATGTTTTTTGTAACATTATAAACTTTAAATTCTGAAAGTTTTAAAGTGGGATCTCAATGGAATCAGCAGTTATGTTAAAAAAACTCATGTTAAACACCAGTTGGGGCTGGTATTTAATGTTGGCACCTCGCCAACTTTATGATTGTGCTAAAGGTGGTGCTGTTTTATTCATTTTAAACATTATTTTTTTTATAACTACTGATTCCATTGAGATCCCACTCTAAAACTTTCAGAATTTAAAGATTATAATGTTACAAAAAACATATTTTTTTCAAAATTTAAAAAAAACGCTTTTTTAAATTAAATTAAATTAACTTTTTTAAAACCAAGCATAGTCAACTTGCATATCAAATTAAACCTTATGAAATTCTCTTTAAAATGATGGGTCAAACAACTGTCTACGCCTGATAGAACTTCAGAAATTCAAAATTGAAAACATGTATACAAGTCAAAAAATGATGATTTTTCGAAATTAAAAAAATTAATTGTATGAAAATTTATTGAGATAAAAAAAAATTATAAAAGTATATTCTCATTTGTATCATCAGGGAGAATGATTTCTGAAGGTTTCATTAAAATCTGAAATGGTCAGGTTGAATATTGAAAATTTTTGGTTGATTTGACATGGAATGACCCAGTACTCTACGGGTATCAGCACTAACTAATAACACAAGACTGATTTAAAACATTTTTTGGTACTTTTCCATTAGACAAGCACCAGTCGTATTTTTGCACCAAAAGTGTCAAATGTGATAAAATGCTTATTTCAGGTTAACAAGTGTATTAACCCAAATATTAAACCCACAAAGAAATAAGTTTTTCTTTTAAGGTTGGCTTTTTTGATGATTTTTTTTGTCTAGTAGATTATGCATGCCTGATTCAGTTTGGCAATTGCCAAATTAGAAATGAGATTAAATTCTTCCAAGGTATTATTTATACTGTGGGATTTGTTTATAAAAGTATCTCTCTGTTCTAAAAAAAGTAACTAACACTGCTCAAGGTTAATAGACATACAGGTTGCTGGTAACTTTTGCTCCAATTGGAGGGGTCTTGCTCTGTTATGTCACAAAAATCCAAGGTCGGAATCCCATCATGTGCTAAAAACAAAACTAGATTAGAAATTTGTCTTAGCGCTATATAGAGTTTAATTGCTATACAATTTGGTACTTGTGTATTATCCGGACCAGGAGATAGATTACCAAAAATGGTTGCCAATTTATCTTTTGCCAATCATGTTCAAAACAGTAATTTAATATTATTAAATGTATAACATTGTTAAAAATGACAAATAATTTAAAATAAACAAGTAAAGAAAATATAACAAATTAAAAAAGTAATAAATAAATAACAA
This sequence comes from Maratus michaelseni, assembly GCA_963931845.1. Taxonomy (NCBI): domain Eukaryota; kingdom Metazoa; phylum Arthropoda; class Arachnida; order Araneae; family Salticidae; genus Maratus; species Maratus michaelseni. The sequence goes on from OZ007594.1 coordinate 63,720,991, forward strand.
AAAATTATAAACTATAATAAAAAAATAAAATATGCAGTTATCTATTTCTTTTTAATTGCTAAAAGGTGTAAAATAAAAAGATTATAAACAGTAAAAAAGGTTTTATTAGACTGTTGACGTATGTTTCAGCTTAATCTGAGCCATTATCAAAACAAACCATATATAATTACAAGGTGTTATGATTTGTTAATATTTAAACTATGTAGTCAAAAAATAAAGGTTACTGTAATTAGTATAATTTGCACCATGTTTGGCGCAGTTGTATCTGACCTGGCCTGGATAATATGTAAGTACCTACAATTTTAATTGAGAAAAAAATATTAATATTTTTTTTTACATGTGTAAAGAAATGAGACATTAGTTTTTAAAACTATATAGAGGAAAATTATTAAGTTTTAAAATCTTCAGTGACACACAGAGAGAGGGAGAAAAAAGCTGCATTATAGTTCTTAATTTTTTCTCTCTCTCTCTTATCTTATTATTATTATATATATATTTTAATTATCAATTGTCTATTTCCAAATTTTTGTTTTAGAATATTTATTAGATTAGTGAAATAGTGGGTTGCAACTTTAATTCATTTAATTAAAATGTTTGTTTTAATATAGAATTTCTGCAAATTAAAAAAAAAAACACTAATTTCTCAGAATTATGTTTATAAAAGCTGATAAGTTTTAAAATATTTTTAAGTTGTGAAAAACATTAATATATATATATATATATATATATATATATATATATATATATATATATATATATATATATATATATATATATATATGAAACTATTATTCTTTTAAAGCATATTTATAGAAAACACATAGTACCATCTTACAGTGTTTTCTTTAAACCAAGAATTGGCTTTACCAGGGGCTGATACGAAGGTGGAGGAGGTAGAGGAGAAATTAGCACTTCCAATTTTTGTTTTAGAATATTTATTAAATTAGTAAAATAGTAGGCTGCAACTTTAATTCATTTAATTAAAATATATGTTTTAATACAGAATTTCTGCAAACTAGAAAAAAAAAAAAAAAAAAAAAAAAACATTAACTTCTAGAATTATGCTTATAAAAGCTTAATTAATAACACCATCAATTTTTTGTTAAAAATTTAATATATCAATAATTAAAAAAAAAAAAAATATATTATTTACAACTTAAAACATTTTATATAATAAAGAAATTTAAAAAAAAACCACACAATAGTTTTTCTCTCTATCACACAATCTCTATTGCCAAATTTTAATTTTCTTTTTATTGATTTCATCTCTTCTGATTTAGCATTTAAATATTCTTTGTGGATAAAAAAATTTAATTTAGAAAAGGAAGTTAACTTATTGTCGATTTTTAAATTGGATGTTTTCGATGATATTTATTCAACAGTTTTCTTTAAAATATCTTTCTTTTTATTGAATGTCTCTTTATTATGTGAAATAAAATAATTTTCCAATTAACAATGGGTAATTATAAATCACTTCAATCAATTGGAATTTCTTATTCAGAAACTATGTAATTGAAAGATGTTCTTCATTTTTTTGGTAATGGTAGAAGATTTTTCAGAAAATACTTTCAAATTTGGCATTTAAACCAAATTCCCTTGATGTGGCAGCAAAAAAAAAAAAAAAAAAAAAGTATTGCTACATTACATAAATTGCTTATAACTCGATAAGTAATTTATTTATCAAAAAATGAAAACTCATTTCGATTCCATATCACTTGGATAGTCACGCCTGCCAATTTTATGTCTTTGCGTTTAAAAATGTGTCAAAGTTTCATATTGTTGAGCAGGTCATTTGAGAACCACTTTATAAAAAACAGAAGATCCATACCATAACTTGCATAACCAGATTAAAGAATAATACTAAAAATAAAAACAGTTTTTCTTAAAAAAAAAAAAAAAAAAGTTCATTCATTTAATGTATTTCGAAAAGATTTCTGTTACAACATGTTAATTTGGCATTTTGTTCTGTTTCTTTCTTAAGATAGGGCATAGGGAAAAAAAAACATTATTTAAATGACCTAATCAGGATTTCTAAAATGTTTTCTCGACATATAATCATAATTTTATTAATATCAAATGATAAAAGAGTACTTCTTTTAAAAACATGTATTACGCTCTTTATTTTTAATTTACTTTTTAGAGTTTAAGATATTTCGTTATTGTAATTTCACAACCTGTTGGCCTATTTTGTTGAGCTGGGTTTGGCATATCATTAACTTCATTTTTATTGAGTCTTTGATATTAGAATATTCTAGGTAGCTTCATGGTTGAGTCTCGTAAACAGTAGCAAAAATAAAGAATATTTGGCAATTTATCCCCTGTGGAAATGAAATAATGCCTTCAAATTAGTTTATTAATTTATAATTAAGTTCTAAATATATTAAAATGTTGTATTGTCATCGGAAACACACTTCCGTATATAATTTTTATAATTCTAGCCTATATTAGTAATTACATAACTGCCAACTTTCCACTAAGAAGTGTGAGTTAATTTGATCCAGGTTAAAGATATTTCTAACAAGAAAATGTATCGGAAAAATAATATATATTTAGTTTCATGTTCTTATGTGGAACCTATTTGATTGCACTTCTGGTTTGAAACGAGTTTAACCTTGGTTAAATTAGCCTACATTGCACGAAAGTTTAATGCAATGTTGGCAGGTATGTAATTATAACATCTTTAACCTAATTAAAGATGTTATAATTAATGTCTTCAAATCTAAAAGAATTATTTCGAATCACAAACAAAGCAAACATGGGTTTTATTTTTACAGCCAACAGGAAAATAGGGATTATTGTTCTAGGATTCTTGTGACATATGACCAGGGCCTGTTTACCGAATAGGCCCATGAAGCCTGAGCTTACCCACTGAAATACAAAGGGGCCCCCAAATTTACTGTTCAGAACTAATTTTTGAGGGAATTTTTTTTTTTTTCCTTAATTATAGTTATTAAATTTTCCCTCGGGCTATTACTGACACATTTGTACTCTATTTTTTTTTTTCTGTTGATATAATAAATGGTATAAAAACAGTAATTAAACGCAGCTTATTTTCATTTTTCTTATGTTTTATATTTTAATTTCAAATGTTTAAGACTGTAATGGGCTAAAAAGAACAGAAAATTTAATCTGTATAATTATATTTTGTTTAAATTTATAAAGAGTGGAGAAATGATATAAAATATGGAGACTAGGTTATTTAAATAAAGGGGAAAGTAATTAAGATTCAGGTTATATCAAATTTCTGTTTGTAAAATAGAAGAAAAATTGTGTTGCAGCTAAGCATAAATTTATGTCAAATATTTGTTGTCCCTGCACTAGCAAATCCTGCAATTTGTAAAGCATAAAATATATTTTTAAGTTCAAATATTCACATCTGTTCCATATTTGTAAATTCATTTACAAAATTAATTTGTTATATAGAATTATGTATATAATAAATATTTTTTCATACGTATATAGGTAGTTAGTTTTAATTTAATATTAAAAGTGTTGTTTACTAAAATTTCAAATTGCTGAAGCGTGAATGGTAGCGGGGGGCCCTTGGTGATATCAGGCTTCCCCTATTTCTAAATCTTAAGCGGCCTTGCGTATGACCCCTCATAGCAACAAGAGTTGGCCGGGCGAAAACCTTAATAACAAGCTAACCTGTATATTTATTTGACCTTGAACACTGCTGCTGCTATAACTGAATTTATTGTGACCTTTTCAGGTTTAAAATTGAAGAATTATTTTAAGTTGTAAGTTGTAAGTAATTTGTTAAGATAGTTCAGTTACATAAGTTTTATAGGATCAAAAACTATGCGTAGCAATTTAACCATCTTTTGTAGGCACATACTTGACTACATTGTGATGTGCAGTGTACAATCATTTTTTAAATTTGTCTAATTTTTAGACTAGATTATAAAACTCTTAGACCTCAGACTCTCTCTCCAGACTCCAGATCTTAATCAAACCAATCAAGAAACAGAAAATGTTTCACTGTTTTTCAGTGAAAATCTTAAGTAACATGCTAAGAGCTGGCTTCACTTAATTTATATCATCTTTATTTTCTGGAAGAAATTGCATGTTTTTGTTTTGATAGTAATATAAAACTTTGAATTTTATATACTTGGCTAAAAGCTAAGTAATGAAATTTAATTTTAAAATTTTACTTACTAGAATGTAATAACAAAATTTTTATAAACAGCTGATTTTAATTAATTCCATGGTGTTAATACAATTTTTAAAATTAAATCAGATTAATTTTTTTTAATAACTCTGATATGCATATTTTATAATCTGATAATCAAACAAACACATCAGGAAACAGAGAATAATGTTAATGGCTCAAGGGTATAGAAAAAAGAGGGGCTCATAGGACTTTAGAACTTCCCATTCAATTTTTAAAAGTCACACGGGGTTTTAAAAAACTATTATTTTCTGTCTTCAATGTTTGATTATTCATTTCTGACACAAACAGCTTTGTACATATACATACAATATAAAAAATATGAATAATAATTACGTTTAAAGTAGTAATGAAACTAGTAAATCTTCAACAGTTCAGGCTTCTGAAATGTAAGTTCTGAAGTTTTATTTTGAAATCGTTTTATTTAATGTATTTAAAATATTTAACCCATATTTTCATCCCTTTCATATTTCTATTACTAGTTACTACAAGTAATATATCAAGTTGTTTTAGAAAATGTAGCTCTTACGATCCCTTTCATATTTGTATTACTAGTTACTACAAGTAATATATTAAGTTGTTTTTGAAATGTAGCTCTTACGAATTGTAACGGGAAATAGGATTCCATGCACTGATGCTCCAAGTTTTTTTTTCTTTTTTTTCTGATATTTGACTACCATTCCTAACCCCCACCACTCACTGTCTCAATAATTTGATAATAATTTAATGATGATTTTTAGAACTCTCTGAAACTCAGTATTTAAAATCTTATATCTAAAATAATTAAAATACTGATCTTGTGATAATGACAATAATTAATTTGAACAGTTAAATTATTATCATAAATATTATATTAGTTATTACTATCCTAATTGTTAAATTTATTTGAAAATGACTATTTTGTTTAATTAGTCTGCTTTCATTAAGTTCTGAACATAAATGCAATCATAAAAACAATTATCTATATTATCTTTTGTGTGTCTAGTCCATTACTGGAATTTTGGGTGTTTTGATTTATTTCTCTTATTTACAATTAAAGTGTAGCTTTAATTGTAATAATTTCATGTTTGTATAATATCAAAGTACCCATTTTACTTACCCATCATACGTAGTATAGGGTAAGTCTTGTAATCGTTTTGAAAATCGAAAAAAAAATTTTGACGGATTTACACGTTTCAGACATTGGAGATTCCAAAAAACATATTTTTAGAAAAAAATTTTTGCCGTCCGTCTGTGTGTCTGTAAACGCTCTATCTCCCGATAAAATTGAGATAGAGACTTGCAATTCGGTATGTACTTAGTATGTAATAATGGGAAGAAGCCTATTTAATTTCAATAACCTCGATTAAATGGAACTATTTTTTTCGGACTCTCGAAATATTCGTTCTGATAAAAGGTATGTAAAAATTTTCGAAATTGTTTATTTTAAGAAATGCATATAAAAGACAATAAAAAAACATAAATTTTGCATAAAGCATGAAGTCGATCGGATAATGAGTTGCCGAGATATTTGGAATTCTATTTTTCCCACTCTTCGATTTTTCATGACCCTGTATTTCATCCAAATTTCACTTCAAAGATATATTTTAATTGGAAATTTGACGCTTAATCAGATGCAATAAACCGCTAGTTAATAGGATTATTATTTTTGGAGTTATAAGGATGTTTCTTTCAAGCAATTCAGTAATCGAGCCTTTAGAGTTTATGACGTCATCAAGCCACGATTTTATTTGAATTGCAGTGCATTTTATAAGTAGTTTACACATTTTTTATTTTAATACTTTACATTATGCATATCCATGATGGGTAAGTATTACGGTGGCCCCCAACGACTAGTTTTATTTGTATTCAAATAATCTTTTCCTGGGTCCAAAAAATCCTTAGTTATAGTATCTAAATTCCGTATTCAATACAAAAAGATTTATAAAGTATTTTTGCTTAGCATATTTTTCTTGCCACCAGCATTTAATATTTCTTCTTTTTATTTTCTTTCTTTCTTAACTTTTCATTTTTTTCCCTTTTAAATATTTTCAAATAATATTTGTATTTGAATGCTTTTTAAAACATTCAATGTTATTAATTATTAAATTACTTTGTTTTAGAATGTGATAGTCCTGAAAAACTTCCAGGTAATTTATTTTTGAAATTTTTCTACCAAATACATTTTAAATCAATATTTTCTTTTATGTTATATACAGTAACCTCTTGTTGTATCACTCATTTTAGATATATTACACTTTTCTTGTATCCACCCCCCCCCCCCCCCCCCCCTGAAAAAAAAAATCTATGTAAATTGCACTTTTAATTAACTTTGTGTAATGTCAGTTACAATAACTGTAATTTTTTAATGTTAGTTTTATTAAGAAAATTATAATATGCTTATAAACTTTAAGTTAATGTTTTGGAAATGTTTGGAAAAATATTTACTTGAAGGTTATCATCATCCTTAATTTTTAACACCCTCAGCACATTGTAGGGAGAGGATATATTAAGCTTTTCTTGACTCTTGTTCTGACAAGCACGATACAGTGAGGGGTTACTGAGTAATTAATAAAATCGTTTTTTCATATCTCAAAAACTTTTTTCTTGTGTCTCTCAAGCAAGTTGTTACAATTTTCTTGTCTCCTGTCCCAACAGGCACGATATAGTGAGAGGTTATTTATATAATCGGTTCTTCATATCTCGTAAAAACCTTGTGCCGTTAAACCTCATGCAATCAACCAATCATATCTCGTGAACATTTTCCTTAATGTCTCTCTGAAGTGATTTGTCTAAAGTTATCTCTTGATTGTTAGTCATTGCGTTAACTTAAGCTACTTTTTTGATTTGAAGATTTAACTATCCTATTGATCAAGCCCATACTTTTTCTTGCATTTCAGCATGAACATTTTTATAAATAATTTTGCCAGTATGCATGCATGCAGAGCCGTCCTTAGTGAAAGCGAGGCCCGGTGCAAGAATTTTTGCGAGGCCCTTTCCTTCCAATTTAGTTAATACTATCCTTCACACACACATACATTACAAATAATTATTCAATAATGGTTACCATTTATCTAAATCATCAACAGCACTGACTTTTTAATAGTTGATATTGTAACTTAAAAATAATAAATGAATCACAAGTGAACTGGGTATAGCATTGGTTATACCCAGCAGTATATCAGCACCCTATCTGGATTTTAATTTGATGCATCAGCAGCTTATCTTAATGGTCTTCACGGGTCCGTAGGTACATCCGAAACCTAAGCCCTGGCGAAACTCGGGATTACATTTTTTTGCAGACTCTAATCGGACCGGACCGGACCTGGACTTCATTCTTTTCATGTCGGCCTCGCTTTTTTTCTGATGACTCTGGCCGGGCCATGGATTTCATTTTATTTATTTTGAGTAAAAAGACTGGACTTTATTTTTTAAAAGAAAGAAAACTGCCCCAAGCCCATGTCGGTTTGGCAGGTTTTATTTTTAAGTATTAGTGATTGTTTACTTATGTTTAATGAAATCTTTAGAAATTTAATTTGATGTAACGAATTACCAAAATATATACGCACAGGGAAGTTATTGCACCTTAATATGTTATAGTATTATTTGATTAAGACTAACTATATACATCACATTGCGAATGAAAATTTCAGAGTTAATAAGATAGTTAAACTTGGCTTCATACGATCTCAGTACTTTTTACGGTAAATGAGTTAAGAGACTTGGCTGCATTTTTTACAGGTAACTTTTTGATAAAATTTCACTTCTTTTTGTAAGTAATCCTCCTTTTCTTGATTTTGGGCTTTTTTGGAGATCATCCACTGATTTTCGAAGAAGTTACCTTAAAGAAATTTCATGTAACTAGGCAAGCACTAAGTTATGGGAGGGGGGAGTCAAAAGTACTCTCAATTGCTTCCAGGAAAGGTGCTATCCATCTGAGATATTACTCGCAGCCTAGATACTTGATATTTAGCACAAAAGTGCTGTTAAGATAAAAAGAAAGCTAAAATTAAAATTTCCGGAAGTTTTCAATAAATCAAACTATATTCGATTTTTCGAAGTTTTTTTTTTTTCGTTTTTTTTGTCATTTTTTTTTTCCGGATTTTTAAATTTGTCCTTACTTTGTATCCTAAACCCAACCTTTCTGCCAAATGTCAAGCTTCTAGGACTACAAAATCGAATTATTTTCAAACCTTCGACTTTTTATAAATTTATTGATTTTTAGATTTTACTTCAAAGTTACTTCCGTCTTCTTAGGATCATTTAGGTTCAATTTAAAGATAAATGAAGGCACCATGATTTTATTTAGAAAGGACTATCAAGCCATAACCAGCCAGTAATGTCGGGAGGAGAGAGGGATCTGTGAAATTTTTTTTGGTGCTAACATCATTTAACAATCCATATTTTATATGCAAATTAAATAGAGTATATCCTGTGAAAGAAAACAAACATGTCTATAAAGAAACCGCCTATAACGCAGCCGGTCTATAACGAAACTTTTCTATACCGAAATTCGTAAACAAAAAGAAAAAAAAAAGCATAATCCGGGGGAAAAAAACATAAAGCAATTAGGGGCGGTGTATTAGCTAATAGGACAATTATCTTAAAACTCATGTTTCTAGAGCTACAAAATCGAATTGTTTTCGAATTTTTATTTTTTACAGATATTTCGATTTTATTTTCGAATTTTACAAATTTTTAAAAGTTTCTTTTTTGAATCATAAATACTATCTTTACACTACATTTTAAGTCTCTACGACTACAAGTCACTACGACTACTAATATTTTTGATTTTTTTAAAATTTTTTTTCGAATTTTCCGGATTTTTTATTTTTCCTTATTTTGTATCCTAAATACTACTTTTATTACAATTTTCAAGTTTCTAGCGCTAAAAAATCTAATTATTTTCAAATTTTCGATCTTTTTTTATTTTTTTATTTTATTTTCGAATTTATTGTGTTTTAATTTTTCCTTTTTCTGCATCCTAAATGACTGTAGTCCCTTTACGCTGAATTTTCAGTTTCTAAAGCTACAAGATCGATTTTTTTTTCAATTTTTCGAATTTTCCAGATTTTTTTAATTTTTCCTTTTTTTGTATTCTTAATTCCATATTTCAAGTTTCTAGCGCTACAAAATCGAATTATTTTCAAATTTTCGATCTTTTTCGATTTATTTTATTTTATTTTCGAATTTATTGTGTTTTAATTTTTCCTTTTTCTGTATAACACTGCCTTTACGCTGAATTTTTAGTTTTTAAAGCTACAAGATCAATTTTTCAAATTTTCCAGATTTTTTCCCTTTTTTTCTACCTTAAATACTACCTTTATTCCAAATTTCCACTTTTTAGCTCTAAAAAATCGATTTTTTTTTTTCAAATTTTCGTTTTTTTTTTCGTTTTTTTTATTTTATTTTCGTTTTTTGTTGTGTTTTAATTTTTTTCTTTTCCTGAATCCCTTTACACAAATTTTCTGTTTCAAAGACTATGAGATCGAATTATTTTCAATTTCTCTTTTTTTTTTTCGAATTTTACGTGTTTTTAAATTTTTCCTTAAATAGCATCTTAAATATTACCTTTATTCCAAATTTCAAGGTTCTAGCGCTATAAAATCGAATTATTTTCAAATTTTCCTTATTTTTCAATTTTTTCGATTTTATTTTCGAATTTTATTGTATTTTTCATTTTACCTTATTCCGAATCCTGAACACTATCTTTACGCCGAATTTTAAGTTTCTAAGGCTAAAAGATCAAATTATTTTCAATTTTTTCGACTTTTTCGAATTTTCCGGATTTTTTAATTTTTCCTTATTTTGAATCCTTCATTCCGAATTCCAAGTTTCTAGCGCAACAAAATCGGTATATTTTCAAATTTTTGATTTTTTTTTTTCGATTTTTTGATTTTATTTTCGACTTTTATTGTGTTTTTGATGTTTTTATTTTTTATTTTCTGAATTCTAAACACTACCTTTACACCAAGTTGTAAGTTTCTAAGACTACAGGATCGTATTATTTTCAATTTTCAATTTTGTTGGAATTTGTTGAATTTTCGAATGCTTCTTTTTCGAATTTTCTGGATTTTATAATTTTTTATTTCTTTGTGTCCTAAACACTACCTTTATTCCAAATTTCAAGTTTATAGGCCTACGGGATCCACCTAATCTTTTTGATGACGCGTGAGTGAGTAAGTGACAAAAAATCGAAACTTTCAGTTCATATATTGTTTGCACTAGAATACTGCACTAGACAGAAATGTGAAATTTTAAATTTTGGTCTTATTTGCCATTTACTCTATATAAGTTTCAGGTTTTTGGGATACACCAGTTCAAAGATATGGGGAGGTCAAAAGTGTCCTGAGTTGCATCCAGAAAAGGATGCTTAGGGCTGTGCTCTCTCGAGTTGGCGGAGCACTGCCGTGCCTCCAGATACAAAATTAAAAATTCAGGAAAATTCCAACAAATCAATCTTTTTTCAATTTTTTTTTCAATCTTTTCAAATTTTCGAAAATATTTTTCAACTTTCTGGATTTTTATTTTTTTTTTTCTATATTCCTTTCTATATTCCTATATTCCAAATTTCAAGTTTCTAGTTCTACAAAATCGAATTGTTTTCAATTTTTCGATGTTTTTCGATTTTTTAATTTTATTTTCGGTTTTTATTGTGTTTTTAATTTTTTCTTATTCAGAATTCCAAACACTACCTTTACGCTGAATTTTAAGTTTCTAAGGTTAAAAGATCAAATTATTTTCATTTTTTCAATTTTTTTCGAATATTTCGAATTTTTGAATTTTTTTTTCAAATTTTCGGGATTTTTTTAATTGTTTCTTTTTTTGTATCTTAAATACTACCTTTATTCCAAATTTCAAGTTTCTAGCGCTACAAAATCGAATTATTTCAAATTTTTAATGTTTTTCGATTTTTCCGATTTTTTAATTTTATTTTCGATTTTCATTGTGTTTTTAATTTTTCCTTATTCTGAATTCCAAACACTACCTTTACGCCGAATTTTAAGTTTCTAAGGTTAAAAGATAATTTTTTTTTCATTTTTTCAATTTTTTTCGAATTTTTGAATTTTTTTTTCGAATTTTATGGATTTTTTTAATTTTTTCCTTTTTTGTATCCTAAATACTACCTTTATTCCAAATTTCAAATTTCTAGCGCTATAAAATCGAAATATTTTCAAATGTTCGACTTTTTAATTTAATTTTCGATTTTCATTGTGTTTTTTCTTATTCTGAATTCCAAACACTAACTTTACGCTGAATTTTAAGTTTATACGGCTAAAAGATCAAACTATTTTCATTTTTTCATTTTTTTTCGAATTTTTCGAATTTTTGAAAAAAAATTTCGAATTTTCTAGATTTTTTAATTTTCCCTTTTTCTGTATCCTAAATACTACCTTTATTCAAAATTTGAAGTTTCTAGCGCAACAAAATCGGATTGTCTTCAAATTTTCGGTTTTTTTCAATTTTTTCGATTTTTTTCAATTTTGCTTTCGATTTTTTTGGTGCTTTTCATGTTTTCTTTTTCTGGATGCTAAACACTACCTTCACATCAAATTTTAAGTTTCTAAGACTACAAGATCGTATTATTTTCAATTTTGATGGAATTCGTTGAATTTTCGAATGTTTTTCTTTCAAATTTTCCGGATTTTATAATTTTTCCTTTCTTTGTATCCTAAACACTACCTTTTTTCCAAATGTCAAGTTTCTAGGGCTACGGGATCTATCTAATCTTTTTGATGACGCGTGAATGAGTGAGTAAGTGAGTGACAAAAAATTGAATGTTTGAGTTCATATATCGTCTGAACTAGAAAAGACAGAAAGTTGTAATTTTAAATTTTGGTTTTATTTGCCACATTCTCTAGAAAAACGAAGTTCCAGACTTTTGGGAAACTCCAGCGCAGAGATATCGGGGGGGTCAAAAGTGCACTGAGTTGCTTCCAGAAAAGTATGCTTACGGCTGTGCTCTCTCGACTTGGCGCAGGCTCTGCCGTGCCTCCAGATCAGAAAGCAATCGGAAAACAATTCTAAATTTTTTTTTTAATTGTTTATTTTATATTTAGAATTTCAACATATTTTTTCTTGTAACTAATTGAATGTTTCCGGTACTTTTCCTTGTAAGATTTTAATTTCGTTATTTGAATATTAAAATTATTAAAAAAAAAGTAATCTTGAACTGAGCCAAAAACGAAATGGACCAATCAAATTCTGCGTAGATATTCTGGGTTATTCTCATCGCATTTTTACTAGGGACTTTTTTGAGGAGCTATTATTTTTTTTCTAGCCATTCTACGGATTCGAAAATCATACCACCAGACGCGAAATATAACAAGCTTTCAGAAATTAAAAAAATTATCACGGTCGGACAGTAAAAACTCAAAAAATCCTTAAAAATCGAGTAAAACATCTTTTATTGAAAAAGTCATTGTTTTATATTGTTGCCAATTTCTAAATAAGCGCAAAGGATTATGTTTTATCTCAATTAAAAAATGAATTTGCGCGAGACTATTAAAAACAATAATGAAAGTTTAAAATAATAATCAAATGATCACGTGTTGAAAGCAGGAAACAAAGAAAATTACATCATAAAAATTGTGTTTACACATGAATATTAAAAATAAAAAAAAATGAATTAAATGAAAAAGCATTATAACCAGTTAAATGAAAAAGATATAACCTGATTACAGAAGAAAGTCACCGTTCGTGATATCATCATCATCATCTTTTTAAAACAGGACACATTACCCGGTTTTAAGAGGCTGTGAAATCAGAACGGGGGTTGGTGAGCGTAGCGAGCAGGGGGCAGACCCCCCTAGTTTATATAAAAGAAAATACTTTATTTTTCATAACTATGAAAATATAAGAAAATGTACATAAACTAAACATTTTTCCGAGCTGCTTTGATCCAAGGAACTCAAATAAAATATCAAAAGTGAGTATTACATTTGAAAAATCAAAGTTGGTATATTTTTAATATGGAGATGACCCCTATCTAAAAAATCTCTCTGAAAGAATTCAGTGATAAAAAAGCGTAGGGTGTGCTTTTATTTTCTTTCTTTCCCTCGATTAGCATTATTATTCCATGTTCCACGGCTTGCAAACATGTAACCTGAAAAATGATGTAAATTTTTTTTTTTTTTTTTTTTTTTTTTTTACAATATTATTAAAATACTTTTAATTTTAGGATAATGTTTGAGATAACGATTTGCGCCTGATTTCATTGCATATAATGCCCAATTTTTTACGTGGGACAGGCCAATAATTTTTTCACACGGTCGGACTAGCCTAGACCTGAAAATTTCGGCCCGTGTAGACCTATATATTTTATTGGTTGTCTTGAGTGTAGTGGCATGAACTAGTTCAACTTCATTCCTGAAAAGTATCATACTTGTAACATGTTGCTTTTTAAATAAGTATATAGTATGCTACGAAAACAGCAGAATCAAATTTCCTATTCGATGTGTATTATCTTATGGGGTAATCTTATGCGAAATAAAGTAAATTGGTCAATGAATGCTAATCATTTTAACATTTATGTAAACACTAAATTAAAAAAAATATATATTTAAAAAAAAATCTATTTTTCCGAGCGCGAGGCCTTCTTAGGCGCGAGGCCCTGTGCGGCCGCACCTGTCGCACACCCCTAAGGACGGCTCTGCATGCATGCCAGTTTTTAGTTAGAAGATAATTGGCTAAACTTGGTTAATCTATGAAAAAGGTTTTATCTCAATGATTTAATGCAGTATTTCTTTTTCTTTGGTGCATGTGTTATTTTTATCTTTTTCTTTATAATTTTTAATGTTCACTAAAAAAAAAAGAAAGTTTAGAAACTATGCAGTAGTAAGTAGAATAAATAATTAGGTTGATTTCTAATTGTTTTCAGAAAATGATTTTTAAATGAACATTGGCTGTATTTAGCTGAATAGAAAAAGTTGTTTTTTAGCCAATTCTTATTTTAAGATCTTATTTCATTTATTTGTATATTATTCAGTAGAATATTTGTCAAAATTTAGAGCTGTTAAAAGTAGACTATAAATAATTTCACTTTAAAATTTTGGCTTATTCTATTTCCTTAGAAAATAAGAAAATTACTTACGTTTCTTGAATTAATGTAATGTTTTTTGAAATGTTGTGATTTTTTTTAAAGGAAACTTTTGTACTTTTCTGTACTGATTAATTTTTAATTCATTTTCAGTAGAATGTGACACTCCCTTTCGTTCTAGTATTGTGTCAGGTAAGAAATTTTTTTTATAACAACTAGAGGATCTAACCTGGATTTCCCGGGTTACAGAATATAGGTAGATATCCTTTTTTAAAAATTGAAAACTTGAATAGATTTTTCCCTTTTAATGTATAGATTTTTTTTTATTATATAATTTATATAATATTTTTATAATAATAATAATAATATTATTATATTATACTTTATTATATATATATTATATTTTATATTATATTACATTATTATTATAATAAAATAAATAATTTATATAATTTTTTTTTAATTATAATTTTTATTTGAAAAATTTCAATAATGTCTTTAAGTACAGTTTTGAAATTTATTAAAATCAATACTTTTGTATTGACTGTATGCCTCGAGAAATCATCAAGATTTCTCTACTTTCAGCACCCTTTTTTATTCTGATTATTTCAGTAATTTAAGTGCATAGCTCAATTACATATATTAAATTTGTGCTTTATTTATATTATTTTATTATTTATATTTTATTTTAAATCTTTTATTAGCAAGACTTCAGTAATAATAGCCGAAGAAATCATCAAAGATTTTGCTACTTACCCCAGCTTTACATACTAAAATTCATATGTAATAAGGAAAAAAAAAAAAAAGTGTTTTTTGATATGGCTCATTTTGTTATTATATAATAATAATTTTTATAATTTTTTAAATGTCAATAAAAGAAGATCATTTATATAAGTAATATAATTCTGCAATTTTAAATGTTATCATTACTTTTGTTACCTGATGGTACAGCAAAAATATGAATTTTGATTTAGTTAGATGCCAATCTAAAAGTTTGTGAACCCCTGTTCTAGAATGTGTTTTATAAAACCAACTGAAATAGTTTGCATTTAATTGTTATTTTAATAAAAGTTGAGATGATAAATAAAATTTTGTAGAAATTCATGTTTAATTGCTAATTGTTAAGTACAGAATACAATTGTATATTATGTTAAGGTAAAGTAATGTAGTTATAATAAAGTAAAAAAAAAAAATGAATTAAAATTTGCGTTTTTAATACCAGCTCAAGGTTCTTATCCAATACATGGAAATCCCTTTGACGGGCCTAATTTTATGCAAGCATCTCATGCTTCACCACCACCATTGCATTCATTTCCCTTTGGTAATGTTTGATGTTTTTATTATTTACTTTTAATTTATAATTAATTTCATTTGTTTATTATTGATTTGAAGCAAAAATTATGATTTTGTCTGAAGTTTCTCCCTATCTTCATACTAACTCAACAAATAATAAATAAATGAAATTATAAATCAATATATCTGATATTTCATTTTTGTATTATGTCTCTTAATTAAGATTATTGTAACGATTATAATATTCTCAGTGCTCTCTGTTGTAGCTGTCATCATTATTTCATGTGTAATATTAATGCATAATAAAATAAAATTAAAGCTAAATATTCTAGACTTGAAATATAAAGGGATGATGCTTTCAGATGCAAAAATTATTCTAAATTCACATCTGCTGAAGCAGGATGATGGTATAAATATGCTAAATTAAGATCTTGGTTGTTTTATCTTTTGATAAAGGCAAAAAAAAAAAAAAAAAAGTATTTTTGAAGATTAATTTAGTTTTTGTGCAATTCAGTAGCTATTCTATGTACTACTTATAATACTATAACTATACACAATGAATATGATTTAATTTGTTAAATGAAAGGATAGAAGAGCATAAAACACCATAGCTATCTCTAATGGTTTTAGAGCAGTGGTTCCCAACCTTTTTTTAGCCGCGCCCCACCAAAACATCTCTAAAATGATGATGCCCCCCGTCCCCCTATAACATATAATTCTTATAAAATTTTAAAAGAATTTACTCCTGATAGAGTCAAAAGCATTTAACATTGATCCTGAAACGTGCCAAAGGTAATGGATGAATCAAATATTTTTTATAATCATCTGATACTCCTGCAGTATCAGTGCAACCCATAGTGCAGAGAATCCTTGATTAGAAAAATCAATAATTTTGAATAAAACATTTTTGCCTTACTTAATCGCAAAATTTCTACGATTAAATTATGCAACAATTTTTAATCAGAATAAAACATGATCAAAGATTCGTCAAGTAATTGTTAAATATACACTTGAATAATTTCATGTGTAAAATTGATTTTCATGTGACATATTGCAGTGCGACTCATTCGATAAATAATCGAAAAAGTTGTTTAAAATTCTAAAATACTTCTAAATCAGAAAAATTATAAAGAATTTTTAAATATATAAAAGTATCTAAATATCTTTAAAAGTTTTCTCTATAATTATTCTGGTAGAATTGTATTTGAAACTTTTGAATGGATACTTTTTAAAAATTGAATAAAAAACTTATTTTTTTAATTTTTTTTTTTTTTAAATTTGAATGTGTAACTTTTATTTTCAGTCTACAACATTAGCATTAATATTAGAAAAACAATTCAGAAGGTATGAGTTCACAGAAATTCCAAATTGTCCCCTTGAAAAGTTAAATTGCCCCCCTGAAAAGTCAAATTGCCCCCCTGTGGGGCGTACGCCCCCCGTTGGGAACCACTGTTTTAGAGTTATGGCAGATAGAAGGGAAATGCGAGAAGTCTGAAAACAATCCCCAAATTTGTGAGGTATCTGAAATGCTCATGCTAAATAAGTACATATTTGGAAAGAGCAGTAACAATCCTATCAGATAACACCATTTTCAACAGGCTATCTTGACTAATAACAAGCTACAAGTACTGAAACATTGACAAAGTGCAAAATAGAATTGTCACCAAAATCTTTAACCTTCAGTATCGCAAACACCCTTCTAGCTATAATCGATCAAATTTACCAAAAACTTGTCCTTTGTACAATCTTTCAAACTATTCTACCATAAACCATATGTGTGATCTAGTTCAGGAGAAATTTAACTTTTTATTTTTAATACATTGCTAAAATCACTCGGGATGATATGTTAAATTTACACAGTTGGCATCATTATGTTCAACCAAATCCATTTGTAAGACGAAATTTATCATTCCAGATACAATTCAGCTTAAATGTTTGGCTTGAACTGTTTATACAATTCAGCTTAAATGTTTGGCTTGAAATGGTTGGCAATCACTTGATAGGTCCACATGTGTTCCAGGTTCATCTGACAAGCAATACATATTTGGAGTTTCTGGAACATCATCTGCCAGTATTACTTAATGTTATTCTTTTCACCCCAACAAACAGAAATAATTTTCCACCATCATTGGGCCACTGTACATTCTTCAAATACCGTTGAGGACTTCCTGACTGATCCTAGTATTCATGATGGATTGAATGTGTCTGGCTGATTCCTTGGCTCTCTAGATTAACAGATCTATTGAACACCACATGTGGACCTATCAAACGATTGCCAAGCACTCCAAGCCAAACATTTAAGCTGAATTGCATCTGAAACAATGAATTTCACATTGCAAAATGGTTTTGTTGAGTGTAATGATGTGGTTAGAGATAGGACAAGGTTGCTATGGTGTTTATACTGTACATGGGCTCCTCTATCACCTCCTTTTGTTTGGCAGATTAGGTCAAATTCATCCTGTAGATATCTATTTCGATAGAATAGATAGATAAAGTAATTTTGTTTTTGTTTTCTTGGTAGATCCCCCCCCCCTTTAAAATATAATTTTTAATTTTTGCATTTTATTAGATCATAAGATCTTTCATTCATTGATTCTTTTTTTATGTAATTGATTTGATTTGTTATGATTCATACTAAATTAAAAAAATATTCTGAAAATAAATGAATCGTATATATTTTGTATATATTATTTATAGAAACTTACAATGGCGATACAAGAGTTTTTCTGCTACTTAAGACATGCAAAATATCTTTATTTCAGATTGTTGAAGTTATTTTTTTTATCATTTTGTTTTACATCATACAAAAAAAAAGAAGAAATGTTTTCAACAATGTCCTTTGTTCTTTTTGAAAATGAACAAATGAATTTCTAATTTTGAAAGAATTTTATTCTTACTAAATAATTGTTCGATAATTTTTTTTTTTTTAAAGTGTGAAAATCTTCCCCACCATTTCCCCCCTTCTCAACACCACGTTACAGATTGCCTTTCTTTTCTAACTTATACAGACATATATTTATATCACTGTCATATTTTCAACTTACATGTGTTCACATTTCCTATCCCCTTTTCTTCTTTATTGAGTTCCTCTAGAATTCATGCCACATCTATTTCTAGTTTTCTTAACTCTGTGTTTTTTCTTTGCAAATGTAAATCATAATAAAAGCTGGGATTTGAATGAATGACATTTGTAGAGAGCAGATAAAACATGGAGTTAAGAAAAATATAAATAGGTATTTCTGATGTTCTAGAGGAATTCATGACAATAAAGAGGGAAGGAGATAAGAAATGTGAATACATATAAGTTGAAAATACAACACCTACTTTTATGTTTTTCAATTTTTATCACATGAAGAAAGAATAAAGCATTCATTGTTAAACATAATTCTCACATATGTAAATGACTGTGGGAGATTGATTCTGTACCACTTATCAAAATTAAATAATAATTGATATGGCTCATTTTGTTATTATATAATAATAATTTTTATAATTTTTTAAATGTCAATAAAAGAAGATCATTTATATAAGTAATATAATTCTGCAATTTTAAATGTTATCATTACTTTTGTTACCTGATGGTACAGCAAAAGTATGAATTTTGATTTAGTTAGATGCCAATCTAAAAGTTTGTGAACCCCTGTTCTAGAATGTGTTTTATAAAACCAACTGAAATAGTTTGCATTT
Source organism: Maratus michaelseni (assembly GCA_963931845.1). Lineage (NCBI taxonomy): Eukaryota > Metazoa > Arthropoda > Arachnida > Araneae > Salticidae > Maratus > Maratus michaelseni. The sequence goes on from OZ007594.1 coordinate 63,740,160, forward strand.
AATTGTTATTTTAATAAAAGTTGAGATGATAAATAAAATTTTGTAGAAATTCATGTTTAATTGCTAATTGTTAAGTACAGAATACAATTGTATATTATGTTAAGGTAAAGTAATGTAGTTATAATAAAGTAAAAAAAAAATTGAATTAAAATTTGTGTTTTTAATACCAGCTCAAGGTTCTTATCCAATACATGGAAATCCCTTTGACGGGCCTAATTTTATGCAAGCATCTCATGCTTCACCACCACCATTGCATTCATTTCCCTTTGGTAATGTTTGATGTTTTTATTAATTACTTTTAATTTATAGTTAATTTCATTTGTTTATTATTGATTTGAAGCAAAAATTATGATTTTGTCTGAAGTTTCTCCCTATCTTCATACTAACTCAACAAATAATAAATAAATGAAATTATAAATCAATATATCTGATATTTCATTTTTGTATTATGTCTCTTAATTAAGATTATTGTAACGATTATAATATTCTCAGTGCTCTCTGTTGTAGCTGTCATCATTATTTCATGTGTAATATTAATACATAATAAAATAAAATTAAAGCTAAATATTCTAGATAAAGGGATGATGCTTTCAGATGCAAAAATTATTCTAAATTCACATCTGCTGAAGCAGGATGATGGTATAAATATGCTAAATTAAGATCTTGGTTGTTTTATCTTTTGATAAAGGCAAAAAAAAAAAAAAAAGTATTTTTGAAGATTAATTTAGTTTTTGTGCAATTCAGTAGCTATTCTATGTACTACTTATAATACTATAACTATACACAATGAATATGATTTAATTTGTTAAATGAAAGGTTAGAAGAGCATAAAACACCATAGCTATCTCTAATGGTTTTAGAGCAGTGGTTCCCAACCTTTTTTTAGCCGCGCCCCACCAAAACATCTCTAAAATGATGATGCCCCCCATCCCCCTATAACATATAATTCTTATAAAATTTTAAAAGAATTTACTCCTGATAGAGTCAAAAGCATTTAACATTGATCCTGAAACGTGCCAAAGGTAATGGATGAATCAAATATTTTTTATAATCATCTGATACTCCTGCAGTATCAGTGCAACCCATAGTGCAGAGAATCCTTGATTAGAAAAATCAATAATTTTGAATAAAACATTTTTGCCTTACTTAATCGCAAAATTTCTACGATTAAATTATGCAACAATTTTTAATCAGAATAAAACATGATAAAAGATTCGTCAAGTAATTGTTAAATATACACTTGAATAATTTCATGTGTAAAATTGATTTTCATGTGACATATTGCAGTGCGACTCATTCGATAAATAATCGAAAAAGTTGTTTAAAATTCTAAAATACTTCTAAATCAGAAAAATTATAAAGAATTTTTAAATATATAAAAGTATCTAAATATCTTTAAAAGTTTTCTCTATAATTATTCTGGTAGAATTGTATTTGAAACTTTTGAATGGATACTTTTTAAAAATTGAATAAAAAACTTATTTTTTTAATTTTTTTTTTTTTTAAATTTGAATGTGTAACTTTTATTTTCAGTCTACAACATTAGCATTAATATTAGAAAAACAATTCAGAAGGTATGAGTTCACAGAAATTCCAAATTGTCCCCTTGAAAAGTTAAATTGCCCCCCTGAAAAGTCAAATTGCCCCCCTGTGGGGCGTACGCCCCCCGTTGGGAACCACTGTTTTAGAGTTATGGCAGATAGAAGGGAAATGCGAGAAGTCTGAAAACAATCCCCAAATTTGTGAGGTATCTGAAATGCTCATGCTAAATAAGTACATATTTGGAAAGAGCAGTAACAATCCTATCAGATAACACCATTTTCAACAGGCTATCTTGACTAACAACAAGCTACAAGTACTGAAACATTGACAAAGTGCAAAATAGAATTGTCACCAAAATCTTTAACCTTCAGTATCGCAAACACCCTTCTAGCTATAATCGATCAAATTTACCAAAAACTTGTCCTTTGTACAATCTTTCAAACTATTCTACCATAAACCATATGTGTGATCTAGTTCAGGAGAAATTTAACTTTTTATTTGCAATACATTGCTAAAATCACTCGGGATGATATGTTAAATTTACACAGTTGGCATCATTATGTTCAACCAAATCCATTTGTAAGACGAAATTTATCATTCCAGATACAATTCAGCTTAAATGTTTGGCTTGAAATGGTTGGCAATCACTTGATAGGTCCACATGTGTTCCAGGTTCATCTGACAAGCAATACATATTTGGAGTTTCTGGAACATCATCTGCCAGTATTACTTAATGTTATTCTTTTCACCCCAACAAACAGAAATAATTTTCCACCATCATTGGGCCACTGTACATTCTTCAAATACCGTTGAGGACTTCCTGACTGATCCTAGTATTCATGATGGATTGAATGTGTGTGGCTGATTCCTTGGCTCTCTAGATTGACAGATCTATTGAACACCACATGTGGACCTATCAAACGATTGCCAAGCCAAACATTTAAGCTGAATTGCATCTGAAACAATGAATTTCACATTGCAAAATGGTTTTGTTGAGTGTAATGATGTGGTTAGAGATAGGACAAGGTTGCTATGGTGTTTATACTGTACATGGGCTCCTCTATCACCTTCTTTTGTTTGGCAGATTAGGTCAAATTCATCCTGTAGATATCTATTTCGATAGAATAGATAGATAAAGTAATTTTGTTTTTGTTTTCTTGGTAGATCCCCCCCCCCCCTTTAAAATATAATTTTTAATTTTTGCATTTTATTAGATCATAAGATCTTTCATTCATTGATTCTTTTTTTATGTAATTGATTTGATTTGTTATGATTCATACTAAATTAAAAAAATATTCTGAAAATAAATGAATCGTATATATTTTGTATATATTATTTATAGAAACTTACAATGGCCATACTGGAGTTTTTCTGCTAGTTAAGACATGCAAAATACCTTTATTTCAGATTGTTGAAGTTATTTTTTTTATCATTTTGTTTTACATCATACAAAAAAAAAAAAGAAGAAATGTTTTCAACAATGTCCTTTGTTCTTTTTGAAAATGAACAAATGAATTTCTAATTTTGAAAGAAATTTATTCTTACTAAATAATTGTTCGATAATTTTTTTTTTAAAGTGTGAAAATCTTCCCCACCATTTCCCCCCTTCTCAACACCACATTACAGATTGCCTTTCTTTTCTAACTTATACAGACATATATTTATATTACTGTCATATTTTCAACTTACATGTGTTCACATTTCCTATCCCCTTTTCTTCTTTATCGAGTTCCTCTAGAATTCATGCCACATCTATTTCTAGTTTTCTTAACTCTGTGTTTTTTCTTTGCAAATGTAAATCATAATAAAAGCTGGGATTTGAACGAATGACATTTGTAGAGAGCAGATAAAACATGGAGTTAAGAAAAATATAAATAGGTATTTCTGGTGTTCTAGAGGAATTCATGACAATAAAGAGAAAAGGAGATAAGAAATGTGAATACATATAAGTTGAAAATACAACACCTACTTTTATGTTTTTCAATTTTTATCACATGAAGAAAGAATAAAGCATTCATTGTGAAACATAATTCTCACATATGTAAATGACTGTGGGAGATTGATTCTGTACCACTTATCAAAATTAAATAATGATAATAAAATTAAAATTGATTCTGTACCAGTCACCAAATTAAATAATAATAATAAAATGCATCACATTGTTGTTTCTATATGATACTTACTGTTTTGTGGCTTTCAATTGATATGAGGGCTTCTAATTTTTTTTAATTCAGAAAAGTACAGTCTTATAAATAAGAATTTCCTAAAGTTCTTAAATTGATCACCAAAATTAGCTTTAAATTATATATATATATATATGCATGTTTGCATTTGCTTAAAATACAATAACATTAGGTGTCACAGTTCATTTTAAAATGTTATCTTCATTTGTTTCTGTGCTATTTTTATTATCGAGGAAATAAAACAGTAAGCTTTTTTTAATTTTTTATAAAAATATATTCTATTTTATTTAAAATTGGTTTTGAACTCAGCACAGATACTTTTTCACAATTAAAAACTGTCAGTGTACCTTGTACTCATAGTAGTGGAATTTTCTGTGTCAATCTGCTGGAAACAATAACTTATCTGCAATCCAACAATGCTGAACAAAGCTATTATAGGAACTTATAGTAACCCGTAAAATAGCAAAATTTGCATTTGCGAGAAAAATGTAATAAGAACATACAATAATGCTAGAGACAAAATAAATTTTAGCTATTGTTAAGCCTAGAATTTAAAAATCTAAAATAATCTGCTAATCGCCTGCTGCACTGTTTCTGCTACTGGGCTTATACATGTAATATATTAGATACATATAAAAAAATAATAATTAAGGCAAGGTGAAAGTAAGTAAAAAATATAAAACATTAGGTAATTGTAGTGTAACCAGTTATTATTTGACTGTTAACAGTTAAATTAAAGTGCAATATTATGTGACTCTTCTGCGGTTTTATATAATTTTAATAAAAGTTCAGTAATATGAAAAAAAAAAAGTAGCATATACCTATATCATAAATATTACCTATATTCTATATTTATTGTGTTTTGGACACATAGGGCATGCCAGGCATAATTTTTTATAACTTTAGATTAAAATTGGATATATCTTCTCTGCATAAATGGATTTTAATTTAAGTTTTCTTTTGATGAAATTTTTACTTAATAATAATTAGTATATATTTTATCTTTTAAGTATATTTATTGTTATAATTTTTGTTTATTTTTTTATTTATTTTTTTCTTTTTTTAAAGAGAGAAAATTTAAAATGGCTTATGTGATTCATTCATTTATTTTTAAAATTATAGTGTTATTACTTTAATAAAATTCAAATTTTTTAAAATGGCTTCTTCAATTAGTTTTTGTATAGCTTGCTTATTTTTCATGTTAATTTTTTCTTTAAATGTACAAAATCTAGGTTTCGAACCTGTACCTAGTCTGCCAAATAATGCCATTGAAGCTGCAAGAAATTTGGCACGAATGGCCCAAGAGTTTTCATTGTCTCAACCAGATAGAAGTAAATAAATTTTTAGTTTTGGAATTATATTTATTCTATTATATTCTTGCAGCTGTTTATTACCTTTTCTGGTACATGAATCAACATTCATGGGTGCCTGCAAGGGAGACAGGGAGAGCAACTTGATCCTTCCTAGATTTTCAAATTAAATTATCTGTTTCTCTGGTGATTTTGAAAAATATAATAAAAATGTTCTTCTCAATGAGTTAAAATAAAACACTAAAAGAAAAGAAAAATTAATGATTTTTTTGTCAGGGGTTGGGGGAGGGCTGTCTTCCTATACCCCTTCTTTTGGAAGACTAATTTTTATTTATTTATTTTTTTTTATTTTTTTTTTTTTTTTTTTGTGATCGCATGTTCAAAAGATATCTTAAACAGGGAATCTGATGAAAAAAGTGATATACTGTCAATTCTTCATTTTATAAAAAGCCGACTGAAGTTGACTTTTAGATTTTTAATGTTTTTTATTTGTTATATTTCTGTATTGTTTTTTATGCTTATATGTAAAAATTATATTGAACGGACGTTCTGACAAAAAATTGTTTGTTTAGCTTATTACATATTTATATTCTCCATATTAAAAAAGCAGTCTCGGTAGCAGACTAAAAGCACATCTGTTCCAAAATCTTGCCTCTCCCTGGATTTTGTTCTGCAGATTTTCATATCAAATTTCTAATTTAAGAATGAAAAGAAAAATTATATTGATAATATGAAAAAGGCTGTCTACAGCACAAAAAGCACTTTTAGGACTTTTTCCTAAATCTAATTAAAATAACGGTACTTTCCTGTCTTGCCTGGTTACTGTTTTGAAAAGCTGGGATGCTTAAGAAAGTGAGATTTGTTGCCAAATGATATAAACATATGATATATTAACAAAATTAATGAACTTGAATTATGCTTGTTTATGTATGTATTAAAATAAATATGATGTTGAATCATATATATTTTAAATTAAATTTATATTCTAAATTACATTTTATTTTTCATCCCTTCTTTCCAAAATTTAAATCCTATTATTCTTAAAAAAACAAGGTCATTTTATTTAAACTCATTTTATTCTGCTAGGCAATCTCTCATATATGTTCTTCTATCAAGGCGACCACATATAATAATAAAAATAATAATAAAATGGAAAGAAAAGTGCAATAGTCATAAAGAATTAATATCAGCATACACCAGATGTCTTCTCCGCGTTCAAATTGAAATAATTTATAAAAATAAAGGATGTTGTGGCACTTCACTTATATGTAATACCCTAAACATTAAAGATCCCAGACGCCTTCTTTTGATAAACATTCATGTAATAGCAGATGTTATTTCGGCCTTTCACATAAGGGTTAATGTTACAAAATTCATGGTTTTCAGCGCTCCTGGTAGCACAACATCGCGCCAAGCAAATTCAAACCACCCCCATTGGTTTAACATTAACAAATCTTTTTCTATTATTCTTTGGCATTTTTTCGCAATCGCCATGACTCTATATTTCTAATCTTGGCTGTTAAAATGTAACCGCGATTCTTAATCACTTTACCGCCTCTGCTCATAGAGTAAAGTTCTAATTAAAAATCGACTGAGAGGCCATCCCATGTTTTTGAGTTGTTCTATCCCATATTATTTTGAAGTGTTCTTTCTTGTCTTGGATAAATAAAGACTACAGTATGCAAAGAATAAAAATGACTGGACTTTATTCTGGATTAATCTTCTTCCATTACAGGAATACGTACCTGCTGGATTTTGCGGAACAACTTACCGTGCAAATGTACTCCTGCCATGATTCTTTACGATCACTTTGAATCTTAATAGATCCAAACAATCCTTCAAATAAAAACTACATTTAATTATTTATACCCAAATCAGCTCAACACCATATATGTGTGGTGCCGAAAGGTATTCAAGAGCTGATTCGTATGGGATATTTATACAACTCGGGATGGCCTCCGCTTGAATATAACAATCACTTTTTGCTTCTTAGTGAATATTGTGCATCGAAAAAAAAGCCTGATAAAAGTTAGCCTAGAGCTGTATTTTTATGCAAAAAGACTATGATGTTGTGATTCTTCATAAACATTCACCGGCTCCTGATTTAATTTTCTCCATCGCCTATGAATCAACTAGACTTTATTTACCGATCTCCAACGTATTTTGCTTTCTCCATCACCGGTGTGAAAGGATAGCGGACTCTGACCTCTTGCCGTCCACGTACAAGCTACCGTCCTGGATTATTCGCTTCCATCGCCTGCTGTGAATTACTAGTTTATGACGCCTCCCGTATCTGAATGTTTTTGGATGGAATATCAGAACTCTACATCTGTTGCTTTTCCATCGCAAGAAAGTGAAAGCAGATTTTGATCACTCGACCGCATGTGAAATTTTACCGGCCCGGAGAAATTTTTCATTGCCAGCACCCGATGAGAATTATCCCAAGCGGTGATAAGTACAGAAATGCGCTTTAGTCAGTGAATCTGAGAAACCTTTACTCCCGTCTGCCACTCTCCTTCCGAAGCCGACCTACTACGATGGACGATTTTTCTTTCAAGTGTGACCCACATATTAGATTTATTTTCTAGTAATATAAATCTTTAACACTTTAAAAAATTAGTTAAAGAACGACTCACCTAGAAGATTAAAACATCGACGTCGTTGTGTTTACTTTCTGGTTTTATTTCTGCGATTAATATTACTTTCAGCTACTATTTGTGTGTCTTCAACGGATTTTATAATAAAAAAAATGACGGTACCTCTTCAAGGATAAAAAAATTACATTAGTTACATTTAATTATTGGGTGTCTCCATATGACGTTGAATTCCACCTAAATTTTTTAAATTTCAATGCATTTCTTACTAAGACTGTTTGTGGTAGATAAAAAAAAAACAGTTCCACAATATTTTTATCTTTTTCATTTACAACAGTGTTTCAGCAAACAAAGAAATAAAGGAAGAGATGCAATTTCTCTCAGCAGTAAAGGTTTGTTTGTTATGAGTATGAAAAAAAAAATATTAAATGTATGTCATATTTTTATAATTATTATTACGTTTTATTTCAACTCATACCTGTTTTAGTCTAAATTTATACGTAAAATATTCGTTAAACATTTTTCTTGCTTGAATTTTATTTTCTCATGCTCATATATTTTCTTTGAATATTCACCAGATATTTTTGGTAGTATTTAGAAATGTTACATATTACTTTTCAGGTGTAGTTTTAGAACTGAAATGCAAAAATATTGGTTTTCAGATTACTGAATTTTTTATTTTCTGTTCACTCTTGTATTTGAAACATATTTCGAAAATATGATTATCAGAAAAAACTGATCATATAGATTTTTGCACTATCCTGTGTTGGTATATTGCTATCATAATTTGAATTTATTTTAACTAATGATTCAGTGAATATAGGACTCATTGCATAGTTATTCACAGTAAATTTCAAAATATTGGTTTTAACTGTATGTCTTCATAGTTTTAAAATTTGATGAGCATACTGTAGATTTTGAATATTACTGCTCACGGAAGTATTGGTAAGTGTATATATTGTGTATGTATATAAGTATATTGGTAAGTGTATGCGTTGAACTCTATTGTGAATTTTTAATTTTTAATTCATACTTTGACAGCTAGTTAATTAATTGATTGGTCTATAAAACAAGCTTCATATATTAGTGAAATATTGAGAAATTCCTTGCTGTCAGTTTTTGAGTAAATACGATAATTGTAAATAACATTAATTTTTATTATCAGAATAGATTAGATAAAAGGTAAATTTTATGATCTTTAATTATAAATACTTGATAATGGGACAATTGCAAACAGCTTATTAGCTCATTTTAGTCAGCAAAATCAATAAAGTGAAAGAAAATAAAAGAGATCATATGTTATATAGGATCACTGTCTATCCTCATTTTTTTCTTTTTCGCATTCCTAATGTGAATGCGCATTTAATATCTTATGTGTTAAAAATCTAATTTTATATTTGTTCTTTTGTGTATTTTGTTATTATTGATATGATCATTATAATATGTATGGGTAAGTACAAGAATTTTTCTTGTTTATTTAATTAATTCTAAAGAAGTAGAATCTAAAGAAGTTTCATTTTTATTTTATTTATTTGCTTATTGATAATTGATTGCTTAGAGCAGATTTTTTTCCAAAATGCATGGTAGAAGGTCACGTAGGAAATTTCAGGGTTGCAAATCTTTTCAAAATTTATTTCAACACTCTGATGCACTGCAGATTGATTCTGCAAATTTTGACAGCACGCCTGAAAATTTTAAGGTGAAATCTAATGCTTTTAGTAGTTTAACGTTACAAAATTAAAAAAATATCTTAGATAAATTCGTTGGCACACTAACTTCTGAAATGCATACATTAATGGAGCCTTTTCTTAAAAATGCTAATCCTGACTTCATTCAAAATTTTGATGCATTTCATAAAGAAATAACATTTAAATGCAATATTTTGATGGATTTATGCCAGAATGCTCAGAATGAATGCACTAAATTAATTAAGGATAAAGATAATTTATTTGAGGTGAATAAAAAGTTAATAGAAAGAGTAAAGGTACTGTCCGCGTCCAAACAATCCAATTCTTCTGATGCAGTCATTCAATGTGACCTTATGAAGTATACTTTGACAAAACCTTGCAACCTACTTAATATTAAGCATAATACTGTTTATGATAATACAAATTTGGCATTTAAGGATAAAATGGAAGTTGAAACTCACACTAAACATGTCAAACATATGTGAACCCACTTCTAGGAAAAGTCAATGTAATAACATTATTTCATTACCAAAATATATTGAAGATCTCTGTAAACACAAAATCACAAATAATGATGACATATCTGATGACATAAGGATTATATTACTAAATTTAAGTGATAATATAGACAGTACGGATATTATGTTTGCTATTCACGACAATATTGGTGAAACTATTCCTTCTATACATTTCGAAAGAAAATGTAAGCTAAAAGAAGGACAAAAATTTAATGCGGTCATTAAAATTACACCTCACATAGCTAATATCTTAATTCAACGTGGAATATTAAATATTAATGCAAAGGATTATGTTATTAAACCTTTTGTTCAGGTAAATCGCTGTTTTCATTGTCAGAAGCTAAATCACGTTGCCAAATTTTGTGTAAATGATTTGGCTTGTGCAATTTGTGGTGATAGTCATTCTTCTCTTAGTTGTAAAAATGCTCCCCGATGCATTAATTGCACCACCCATAATCTTACTCACCGAAAGTCATTTAATATAAATCACCCTACATTTTCACCTGAATGTAAAACATTTCAATTTTATGTCAGGCAAAAAGAATCTCTGTTGCTAAATTCGACTTAAATTTTTCATTTGGCATGCTAGCGTTATTTTTTATATACACTCATAAATTTTCTCATTTTACAGGACATGTTTACTTTTTGTACTCGCCAGTTTCTCTTTTAATAATTCACGGTTATTCAAAATACATCGAACATATTTTTCTGAATACACTTCACTTGTTCATTTTTTTAACTCTTGGTATGCACATGCATAGGATATATTTCTTCGATTAATGACAATTTGTGATATCCTACTTTTTCTTCCAATAAGTACGTTTAGGTGTCTTCTTCATTCACCGTTTATCTGCAGAAAGCGCTGACTGATTCTAATTTTTGCATTTTTGATTCTATGTTGTTTTTCTTTTAGTGGTTAAAGCCGTAATTGCTACTTAGATTTCCGCATTGAAGCTTAAATGTTTCTTTCTATCTGTCACAATTTAATTTTTGCCAATACTTTGTCAGTTTTCTAATATTTCTTTGGCATTTCATACATGTCAGTTAACATTTCAATTTCACTCATTAGAAAGTTACATTTTGATTTTGTACATTAACGTTATATTTCGATTTTTTTTCATTTTCACGGATGCAGTGTTAAAATTTTTCAACTGTCAGATTATTCATACTTTTGGATGTTGTTCTGTCTAATTTTATCAGATTCCATTTGGTTACCGATTGCATTTTTAAATATGTTTTCACATATTTATCTACATTTTTACGCAGTGTCGTTGTCGTATATTCATTGGTGCTCATGGTACAAAGTTTACAATGATATATTTTTTTCTTTTTTCTTTTTGGGTACTTGTGGATATTTGCGAATGACACTCCTCCCACGACATCTTCGCAAGATTTGCTGCAGTTACATAGGTGTACAAAGCATATTTTCTACAAAGGTTACAACGTTTCTTTTTGCAGTAGGCCTTGCATTGAAGTTGTTTACATACACATACATATTACATGTGCAATTGTGTAATTATTGGTTTTCTACAAATTAACGATATTCTTTTACATTATGTTTACCACACGTTTCTCGTTTTTCCTTAAAAAAAAAAGTTTTTAGATTTGTTCATTCAAATTTTAAACAGTTCATGTTAGGTACATGTTAATATCTTATAAAAGTCCTTCTAATATTACTTTTCAGTGTCGTATTCCATGGTTACACATTCTAGCATTGCCACTATAAAAAAATTTCATGTTTACACAGACATTTTTGAGTCCATTGTTTATCACCACACAAATAAATTATTACTATAAATTTCTCTGTATAACATATGCTTATATTTATGCATTCGTATATTTGATTTTTACTCTCATTTCTCCTCATCGTAAAGATACAAAAAAAAAAAATTTTGTTTTTTGTTTCTACTAAGGATAATGCAATCTCAAGTTGAGATAATTTTTTTGGTCCTCATATTCCAAAATTTACAGTTGTTAAAATTTATGTTTTGATTAACTTATAGCATTTATTTATCTATTGGTTCAATTTATTTTAAATGCAACATAATGCTAAAAAATCCTTTTAAAAATTTGGATATTTTCAGGTTATGTATACTCACATTCACTAAATATGGCTTTTCCACTGCAATTGGTGTTTTCACGTTTGACTACATTTTTTTTTCTCTTCAATACTTAGAAAAAAAAAAAAAAAAGAATTTAATTTATTTTCAATTTTTCTTTCTTTTGTTTTAAAGGTGTGATAACTTCTTGTTATGCATGCTTAACATGCATTTTTCTTACTTGCCCTGCATAATAAAAAAACAAATGGTTTGCTTATTTTTATATGAATGTATATAAACTTTTACAGTTTTGAAATGTGTATATGATATTTTTATTTTATATAAGTGTATTTTATTGTTGCTTGCAAGCGTATATTGTTATATAACATATTGAGAGTTGGTAACTGAGATAGACCAACCATGTGCACATAAAAAAAATACCATAAAGTGCAATTTCAGAAAAAGGAAATATTGTGAACTTTTTCACAAAGATCTCACTAGTGAAGTAAATATATAGCATGCAGAACAATGTTTAAAAAAAAAATGATTGAATGTTGTAGTCGACTACTTACTCATTACTTACTCACCTATTTACTATCTACTTATTGAATTATAGGAACATATGAAAGTTCCAAGGTGAGATATATGAAAAGAAAATCACATTGGTGTGATTATTATATGAATATGGACGAATGAATGTCCAAATGGAACTGATCAGTCACATATTTTAAGAGCTCATTTTTTTTACATTTATAACTTTATGTGTTGTTTATTGTACCTTTTCTTTGCATATTGTTTTTGTATCATGTATGGTGTAATTGTTTACATATAGGATCATGGCGAGACTCAAAAATTTTTTTCATCTATTGTCGGGGTGTATATATATGATGTTGAATCATATATATTTTAAATTAAATTTATATTCTAAATTACATTTTATTTTTCATCCCTTCTTTCCAAAATTTAAATCCTATTATTCTTAAAAGAACAAGGTCATTTTATTTAAACTCATTTTATTCTGCTAGGCAATCTCTCATATCTGTTCTTCTATCAAGGCGACCACATATAATAATAAAAATAATAATAAAATGGAAAGAAAAGTGCAATAGTCATAAAGAATTAATATCAGCATACACCAGATGTCTTCTCCGCGTTCAAATTGAAATAATTTATAAAAACAAAGGATGTTGTGGCACTTCACTTATATGTAATACCCTAAACATTAAAGATCCCAGACGCCTTCTTTTGATAAACATTCATGTAATAGCAGATGTTATTTCGGCCTTTCACATAAGGGTTAATGTTACAAAATTCATGGTTTTCAGCGCTCCTGGTAGCACAACATCGCGCCAAGCAAATTCAAACCACCCCCATTGGTTTAACATTAACGAATCTTTTTCTATTATTCTTTGGCATTTTTTCGCAATCGCCATGACTCTATATTTCTAATCTTGGCTGTTAAAATGTAACCGCGATTCTTAATCACTTTACCGCCTCTGCTCATAGAGTAAAGTTCTAATTAAAAATCGACTGAGAGGCCATCCCATGTTTTTGAGTTGTTCTATCCCATATTATTTTGAAGTGTTCTTTCTTGTCTTGGATAAATAAAGACTACAGTATGCAAAGAATAAAAATGACTGGACTTTATTCTGGATTAATCTTCTTCCATTACAGGAATACGTACCTGCTGGATTTTGCGGAACAACTTACCGTGCAAATGTACTCCTGCCACGATTCTTTACGATCACTTTGAATCTTAATAGATCCAAACAATCCTTCAAATAAAAACTACATTTAATTATTTATACCCAAATCAGCTCAACACCATAATAAATGCTTCTGATTACTTGTATTAGATAAATTACTTCTGTTTATGTATAATAACTGATAAATAACCTCTGTATATTAAGTAAATTGTATAAATATTAAAAAAAATTGCTTGTGTATATGAAACAGTAAATAGAGTGCTAGAAAATATGTTTCAAAAATTCCTTTCTCTTCCCAAGGCCCTATAATACAGAAGTACCAAAATAACTATATATTTTTGATATATCAGAAATTTTTTCCTGTTAATTATTAATTTAAGCCATGGAAGATTTTAATTTATCAAATTTTAAAGTATATGGAAATAAACAAGGGATCACCCCCTATCTCATAAAAATGTAATCGGTATCAGTCAATAGTAATAATGTCTACTAATTAATGCTATACATAAATTTTGCTTAGAAATTGACATATAGAAATTGTAACAAACTTTAAAATTTTCAATACTAATTAACACCTAATTTTGACGACATATTTGGATTATTCAGTAAATTTCACCTTCAGATACGAAACATGAAGTCTTTTATTTAAGTCGCTTAAAACTTGTGCATGTTTAAAGTTGGAACTCCTAATGTGAAATTCATTTTTAATCATTGCAAAACAAATTATAATGCAGGTTATTTTAAAAGCATAACTCAAAACTACTTGGTAAAATGATCTGTAATTTTGAATTTGCATATTTGAAGCTTCAAATAATCGATTTCTGTTCTAAAATAAATTGCAACTTATGGATTGTAACCTAAAAAATCTTACAGTATTAGATTATACTGTTAGACTTCAGTGCATGAAATCCAATCATTAATATTCTGACCAGCAGTATTTGGAAAAAATATTTTATTTTGTTGAAAAGAACAAGTACTTTATCAAAAATGTAGTTAACTATAATTATTACTACTTGTTTTAAAAAGTAGCAACTGCAAACTACTTTATAAAAGTAGTCACTACTTCGCTGCTTTCAGATTTTATCAAAGGATTCAATCTACACTTGAAATTGAGGATGTGGATTAATTATTACAGTGGTTCCTCACTATATCGTGACTGCCTGTATACAATCAAATGTGATATAACCAAGGGCATTAAAAAATTAAGAAAGATGACATACAAGCAAATTTTTTGAGTTAATTTCCAAAATGTTAGTTTATGCACATATTACAACTTTCTTAGCAAAATTAAGAGAGATATGTAATACAATAAACATTTGTATATTGTTACATAAAAATTCAGTTAAACTCCAGCTTATTATTATTATTATTATTTTATTTTATTTTTTTTTTTTGGGGGGGGGGGGATTTACAAAAACAGAACTGTATATCTGAACAAACAATATAATGAGGGGCTGTTAATGTACATAAAATATTTTTACTTATCCATACACTGCATCAATTTTGTTTGCTATTGTTACAGTAACTTGTTGTGCAAAAAAATTTTTGCATAATGTTACAGTTGTGTGATTTGAAGAATAGCGTTCCCCGCTCCAATCCCTCTGCCTCCCTGAAGTAGTGTTAAAATTAGCATCTCTGCTCGCTAAAAAACTACTGATTTTTGTATCACGCTACTCGCTACATTATATTTTTCAAAATGTAAATTTAACCCTTTCCCAGTGAGCGTCTTTTACAGAATTTTTATTCTTTTATCACTAGTTTTTCAAAATTGTCACAAGTAAAAAGAATTGCTGGTAAAATTAATCAAGGATTCTGAGTACCATATGCATTATGTATATGTGATGCTCATCACAAAATGGTTAAAGGATCATGCAACTGAAAAGTTTTCCATTTGTGTTAATGTATAACTTTTAATTGGCATATTAAAACTATTGAATTTTTATAAATGATTTATTTTTATATAAATTGTTTTCACAATTTTTAATCTTAGCACTGGTAATTTAAAAAAAAAGAAAAGTTACTTAATTTAATTGCAAAAATTCTGTGATTAAATGCCCTTTTTTTTGACAAATATACCATAAATGAAAATTTTAAATTCACTTGCCATCAGCTACTAATATATATATGTTTTTAATTTTACCTTTAAAATACTGTGTGTTGTAATTGCCTATAGCATCAAGTATTACACTAATGTTTAACACATTGCCTGCAGCATTTCATGTCAGCACATTATGACTGAAGTAGGAGATTTTTCAAAAATTGTGTGGAAATTTTATTATTGTAAAAATTCACTTTAAATTGAAAAAGTAACTATAACTGTAAATTGCAAACTGAATAACTGAAATCACTTGATTTCTTCTGTACAAAGTTCCCTTTGCAAGCAATAATTTCTACTAACAATGTTAAAAACATTTTTACGTGTTCCACATACAGTGTGTTAAATATCAATGCTGATATTAATTGGCTGAGTCAGGAGTAACAAGACTATTTATTCCCCTATGTCTGTGGCTGTTGAAGTGGTTAACATTAAACTGTCTTAAAAAAAAAAAAAATCAGATTATTTTCATTACAAAATATATAAATATTCTGATGTATCTTATTTCTTTTTACTATTTTTCGTAAAGCAGAATGCATTGATGTAGATTTTTACTAATTGCTTTATGTTTTCTAGGTATTATTAAATTTAAAGAAATTTGTATGATAAAAGACCCGATAGAGCAAATTATATCAATCCCAGTTGTACGTGACCAAAATTTTTCAGACAAGGTAACAAATGTTTCTTGGAAGACAATGGATAAAACTGCGATTTCTGGTACTCACTATGTTGGATCAAATGGAGAAATTATATTTAATCAAGGTGATACTGTTAAAGATATTCAAATTCAAATTTTGAAATCTGCTGATGCAGCAGGTGATTTACGTTTCACAGTTGAATTAAATCATGATGGCCTGTTTGCACCAAAGCCAATGACTGTCAGTTTAAAGAAGATTGAGAGTAAGTTCATATGTTATATATTTTTTATTGTTTAGTGCCATATTTTCCTTTTTTATATTGTAAAATTAATCAAGCCAAGTGTAGTAATCCACACAAATAATCCATACAATCTAGTAAATTGGTAGTAGTCCTTTTTTTTTCCATTTGAATTAATTTTTTTTTAAATTGTAAATTAAAATGAGTATATATTAACTAACACATCAACCTTTTTTGTATGTGTTCTTTTCAATATGCACAGTATTCTTAAATTAGTTTTTGTAAGTAATAATAATAATAATAAAATAATAATAAATTGAGCATTGTTAATTTTAATTCCTTTTTCAGCAGTGAATTATGCCTGTAATCATGGAATAATAACCTGTGAATTTTTATCCTGCTTTTTTAAGTATAAAACGACAGTGTGAAAAATGTCCAAGCTGGGGAATAGCACTCCAATGCTCTACCTTTGAGCTACAGGGACGATATCCAGCCTGGCATCTCTCACTTATATTTGCAGCCCAAGATGGAAATGTCATCATGAGTATGCAAACTTCTGTGGCAAACATGAGACGACATACAAAGCCCAGCATACGACAACACTTAGTTAAATTAAATTATTTTTTCAGCAGTGATTTATGCCTGTAATCATTGAATAATGCTTGAATGAAAACTCGCTGGTTATTATTCCGTGATTACAGGCGTAATTCACTGCTGAAAAATGAATTAAAATTAACTATAACTATGTGTTGTCGTATGCTGGGTTTTGTTTCCACAGAAGTTTGCATGCTCATGATGACATTTTTATCTTGGACTGCGATGGCAGCCTTACTGAGTGCCTTACTATATAAGTGAGAGATGACAGGCTGGGTATCGTCCTCATAGTTCCTGGTAGAGCATTCGAGCGCTATTCCCGACTTGGGCATTTTTCACACTGTCAGTGTACGCTTAGAAAAGCAGGGTAAAAATTCACTGGTTATTATTCAAATTGAGCATCATTTGAGTAATCCCATTTTTCATACTGAACACCCAGTAATCCGAGATATCTGATTTTGGACAAGTTCTGCCTCCATATGGGTGTGCACTCAGCTCAGTGGTTTGCATACTGGCCACAAAATGAATAGCTTGGGCCAAGGTTTTTGGATTCAAAACTAGCACTGTCTGAGTGGGGTGGCTGTGCAAAGTTGTCAGGCTTTTTCTTGTAAAGAATGATGATTTGGATAATGTCCTTTAGCAATATGACCAAAACTGCCAATGCTTAACAAAATCCCCAAAGCCCCTGATTCCATATTTATCAGATTGGAAAACTTGACTATAGCTATCCGTTTCTTTTTTCTGAATGAGAAAAATTCTTGATTTCTTATAAATAACCATTATTATTATTTTATAGATCTTGAACTTTCTGAAAAGTCAGTACTGCAAAATTTGCCTTCCTTTGACGTAGGTTTTTCTGTAAGTTTTTCTTTTTATTCTAAATGAATCTCCGAAATATAATAAAATTATTCTTGTTTTCTCTCTCTCTTTATCATTCTTGAGTGTATATTAATTTTCTGATTTCTTGAGTTTATGAAATAGCTAAATGTACAATTTCTCAAAAAAAAAAAAAAAAAAAAAAAAAAGACAATTTATTGGGAATAATGTCTTCTTTAAATGTATGTTTAAAAAATGAGTTTAGAGTGCCACCTTCATAGAAAAATTAGTGATTTTGATTCATATTAAAACTTTAAAATTTTCAGTATGAACACCTAATATTAGCATTTTTCAGGAAATTTTACCTTAGGATATGAAATGAGAAGTTTTCAGTCAAATAGTTTAAGAATTATCCAGTAAATAAAATTTTGAACTAATAGTATTACATTCAATTTTGTTAGCTCCAAAGCCAGCTCCAGTGGTTTCTTAAACATTACTCAAAACTATTTGGTGGAATGAAATGAAATTTTGGAATCTCATATTTGAAGATAATATAAAAATATTAATACGAGATACATTGATTATAAAAATATAATAATGTTATTTTTTTAATCAATTTCTATAGTCAATAATAATAGATATAGTTACAATATCTATTAATAATATGATAGTAATAGATATTATTATAATATTATACCATGGTAAATAGCTTAACTATAAATTGATTTTTGTTAAAATGTTTATAAGTTACAATAGATTTTTTTTTAACATTAATTTGAAAATATATAAATTATTAGATGGCATTGCCCAAGCCCGTGATAATAACCTTAAATATACCTAAAATCAGTGCTGAATGATTTTATATTTTTAGACAAAAATCTTTCAAAACAAGCCTAATGTTGGCTTGACAAAAACAAGTCCATTGCCTTCGGCAGCATATACCCTCAAATTTGTATGATTTTATATTTCTAAACTAAAATCTATCCAAAAGAATCTTGAATTAGGAGCCCCACTACCTTCAGCATCGTACATCAAGTGTACTGTCTGTTTTCACAAACAAAAATTGAATTTGTATGATTTTATATTTTTAAACAGAAGTCTATCCAAACAATTTTATAATTGAGGGGGGGGGGGCACTCAGTGCACACTGCAGTCTGTTTTTGATTTTATATTTTGAAATGAAAATCTCTCCAAACTAACCTAATGTTGAAGGACCCACTGCCTTTGGCAATGTACGTCTATCCATCCAAACGAAGATAGAGTTGTGAGCCCCACTGCCTTCAGCACCATACACTGGGGATGCTACACACTCTCCGGTCTGTTTCTGTAAAAAAAACTTACATTTTTATGATTTTATGTCATTAAACAAAAATCTTTCTAAATGAACTAAGGGCCCCCAATGTTATAGTGATTGTTGGCTTAGTTTCTGACATTTAGATATACTATTAAGCTTTCAATTCTGACCAAAAGTTTATGAGAAAACCTAAATATAAAACTTACACCAAGCTTTCCCTTTTTTTAAATATGAAAGGATATCTTTCATACTGACAATCTGTGTTGAAAATGTAGAGATTTCTCCAAACATGTGCAGAAACAAAACTGTCTCCAAGTCTCCAAAAATTCTCCAAGGCACAATTAAAACAGGAAACAATATCTTCAAAGGCAGTGAGAGAAAAGAAAAAAAAAATCTGGTGAAACCGTAAAACAGACAAAGAATTTCTTTTTTAAGTAGTAAGTATTAATATTTTTTTAAAGCAAAGATATTGTTAGGACCTGAAAAAAGTACTGGGAATAAGTGGATATTTTTTATTTTTATGTATTTTCGTCCAAAAAAAAAAAAAAAAAAAAAGGATGACATTTTAAAATTGGAGAAAAACAAAAAGATGAAAATGAACACAAATCAAACTCCGAGAAATAATTTGATTTAAATAGTAAATATTAATAGTTTTTAAAACCAAAGATACTGCCAGAACCAGTAAAGTATCCTGAATAACATCAACTGAATAAGTGTTTTTTTAATTAATTAATTTTTTAATATTTCCATCAAGGAAGCAGATGTGGCAATTTTAAAATGTAGAAAAAACAGAAAACTTGAAAAGCAATCAGAAAACGTGAAAAGAAACACCAACATAGAATCAAACTTTGGATTTTTTTTAAATAGTAAACATTAATATTTTTGTTTTTTAAAGGAAAAAATACCCCAAATGAGTTTTGTTTTCTTTCGTATTTTTGTCCTGAAAGCAGATGCAGCAGTGTCAAATTCAAGAAATTTGAGAAACTTAAACTGACTTGAATTGAGGTTCAATAAAAATAGTTTTGAAATAGTAAATATTACCATTTTTGTAAATGAAAGATACCACTGGAACCAAGAAAATAAGGCAATAATGTTCTTTTTTTAAACTACAGGGGGGAATTGACAAGTGGGATTTCAAAATGCAGAAAAAAAAAACAAATGCTTTGTTATCATCTGCATGAAAAAGCACAGAACATCCTGGGATGGGCAGGCACAATCTGCAGAAGGAAGGAAGTTTGCCATTTTGTGATGTTCATTATGGTTTTAATGAATATCTTGGCTAATTATAAAAAAAATTAAAAATCTGAGCCTCAGGTGCCTTCATCTATCCTCATCCAAATTTTCAGATCTCTACGTACTGTAGATTTCCCTAGCCTTCATCAACAGACACACACATCCAAACATCTTTCTTCCATTAATATAGATGAAATTAATTTTTAAAACATATGTATTATCCCATAAAAATTTTATCAGAAATTGATTTCTAAAAGATTTAAATATGCAAATAAAAAAATTCCTTAATTTTGTCAGTATTTTTTGAATTATGTTTAAACTACCCGCATGATCTACAATCCATGAAAGGTTATGACTTTTGATGCCTAACTCAGCTTTATTGACCATGGATCCTGAGCTGCATTCTATACAGGTGATTGCAAAAAACATTGCCAATATATGAACTACTAGCAACTGTACTGCTCAAGAAAACTGGATGCATTTAGTATTTGATTATTTTACAGCATGAGATCAAGAATGGCATGAGGTAAAGAACAATCGAGCTCTTACAGTTACAGTGACAAAATTTTGAAAATTTCAAATGACAACACCCAGTTTTTTTTTTTCAATGTAAAATGATCCTCATGTTGAAAATTTTTTTACTCAGATTACAAAATTTTTATGCTATTCAAAACTAGCACTGTCTGAGTGGGGTGGCTGTGCAAAGTTTTCAGGCTTTTTCTTGTAAAGAATGATGATTTGGATAATGTCCTTTAGCAATATGACTAAAACTGCCAATGCTTAACAAAATCCCCAAAGCCCCTGATTCCATATTTATCAGATTGGAAAACTTGACTATAGCTATCCGTTTCTTTTTTCTGAATGAGAAAAATTCTTGATTTCTTATAAATAACCATTATTATTATTTTATAGATCTTGAACTTTCTGAAAAGTCAGCTTTTAAATATCCCAAGAGACAGAAACCGATTGAGGTGTATTCGGGTGATCCTGTCGACCATGGAAACTTGAAATGGTGATAAATGACAATGTCACCAATTTATTCATGCAGCACACATGGAGCATGAAATGGTCTTCTTAATGTGTTTTTTTTTTTTTTTTTTTTTTTTTTTTTTTTGTCATTATTTATACAGTTAAAATTAGTTTTTTAATGCTATATATGATTTTTACGATAAAAATCATTTTGTAATGAAAAAATTGAGTGTTGCCATTTGAAATTTTTTTAATTTTGTCACTGCAACCATAATTGTGAGAGCTTGATTGTTTCTCTTTATCTCATTCTTGAGGCCATTTCATAAAGTAACCACATCCAAAATGGCATCTGTTTCCTTGAACGATATTGTTACTAGGGGCCCATATATTGGCAAAGATATTTTATAATCACACTGTATATAGCATATGTCCTGGTCAAATGGGTCATCTTCATGCAGAACCCCGAGTGTTTTATTCCCTAGCAAGCTTGGTACACATATTGTCAAACCTGAAGGGATGAAAGGTTGAGTGAGCCTTCCCCAAGTCCAGAGGTGAACTTTGGAATTGTAGTGTGGCAACACAATGCACTAGCCACTGTGCAACCAGGTGTCAAAACCTGAATAGGTCTTGATAAAGAAAAAATTCAGAACATACAGGTTGTCCTCTAGCAGCCACACTGATTGAAGATCACTGGTCTCTGCAATAAAATAGTTCTGAGAAGAATCGTGTATTGCAGCAAAGTGGCTGTAGGATTTTAAATAGAAATTTTATTTAAAATTAGTACTTCATGGGCATTGTGAGGTTATGAATTAAAATTTGTTGACATTATTTGAAAACTAAATCTAATATATAGATTTGTTTGTCTCTGAATATAATATGAATATAATCTGAATATGCAAATAATTGAGGTAATCATCAATATCATTTAAAAAATATTACAGGCAGAAGTGATAGTCGTAATTACAGTATAATATTATTTACAAATAAATATTTTCAAAAGTCTTCAACCAGTGTGGCTGCTAGAGGACATCTTGTATGTTCTGATTTTTTTTTTTTTTTTTTTTATCACGACCTATCCAGATTTTGACACCTGGTTGCTCAGTGGCTAGTGCATTGTGTTGCCACACTACAATTCCAAGGTTCACCTCTGGACTTGGGGAAGGTTAACTCAATTTTTAAATAAGATTATCTTTCATGTTTCTCTTAGTATTTATTCTGTTATTTTCATGTGGTTTATATTATAATACTGTAAACAATTAAATATGTTATTGCTGTAATTAGCTTTTATTTGTCGAAAAATAATTTATAAATTACTTATATTTTTTTTAAATTATTGTTTTCAGGTTTTTGATGTAAAATATGTTCTTGATAGTTGTTTGAATGCTCGTACATTCCACATGGCTCTGACACATCTTTGTAGTACTACAAGTAAAGTTGACGCTCAGATTGCTTTAGCATGTGAATTAAGCTCCCTGTGCCTCATTAAATCATCTGGTAATGTTTTACCTGGTGATACTATTTTAAAAGTTCTTTCGGACTTCTTTAAGAGGGTATGTATTTATATTTTTCTTATTAATTTACTGTTCGAAGTTTATTTTAGAATTGGAGCTAACAAGAAAACTCTTTTTAAATGTGAATCATCGGTATCATTTAAAAAATATTACAGGCAGAAATGATAGTTCCAATTGATCTATATAATAAAAGCGCAAAGCATTTGACTGTCATCAACAATTTTGGGATGCCCGCTTTTTATCATATGCCAGGAGCTTGTACTTTTGTGTAGCATTGTTAAGTCCATTGTGAATGTTAATTTTGTATTGTGGCACCTTACAGACACATATAGTATCATTCACAATGTAATCCGGTGTAGCAAAAAAAAAAAAAAAAAAAAAAAAAAAAAAGCGAATGAAATTGTTAGGGAAGAGTGCCGTGCTTGATGTCAAACAGGGTAGACATATATCCTAAAAACATTCATTTTATGCATAATTTTAAACTTATTTGAATTTGAAAAGGCAATTAATATATAGATCCTCTATTTAGGTAAGTGCTTTTTTAAAATGCCTGCGAGTTTTCTATATAAAACTAAAAGTGTTTTTTTTTCTTTTGAAGTATTTTGTGAATTTACTTTTTAACGAATTAATTAAAATTTGTTTGAAGCATAGCTTGCATATAATAAAAATCTATTGTTTGTACTTCTACAAATTAACACAGTTTCTCATCAAATGATGTAATAAGATTACTCCTTTTGTTTTTTATAATGATACGATGAAACGCCGAGTTTGTATTAGTTCTAGCATGTAGAAAGTAATTCAAACAAAATCATGTGCATATATCTTTTTTCTGAGGGCCTCAGAAACAACTTCTTCCCTTCTTCCCTTCCTGAGAAAAAATTCTTAGTTATTCTTAGCTCTCTTGTTACCCTCGTTTAAGACAGATTTTAAACACACGTACGTAAAAATAAAATGAAAATGTAACTAACATTGCTAAAGAATTATGAAATTTTCCAAATTATTTGACTACAAAACCATTTTTTCCCCTTTATGTCAGGGGTTGGCGAACATTGCTAAACTTCGATTGATTGTTCGCGTGGCGATCTTCCCAGCTGCTAAGCGTGAGTAAGCAAAATCCAATCAGATTGAAGGGAGGTGGATGGAAGAAGGGGGGAGTTGAATCTTGCACATGCATTTGCTAAGAAAAAAAAAAAAAAAAAAGAAAGGGAGGATTCTGAGTTTTAGCTACACATCATAAATCGATATAAGGACGATGCGATACCACAGAGGAAATGTATGGGTGCAGTATGCAAATTGCATCAGTGAATAGACTTGCGAACTGTAAAAGTTAGTGAAATGGCAATCGGAGATAAGAATTTCAAAACAAAGTCGAGAAGATGGCGATTGTTTTAAAAAATGAATGAAACAAAAGTTAAGTTATGATTGCCAAAAGATAAATAAATTTAGAAAATTGGAATTACAGGAAATAAAATAAAAAGTGGGAAAACATGTAACTTAAAAATAAATAAATTTTAAATTTTGAAAAAAGAAATTTTAAATATTGAAAGAGAAGAATTAAGTAAATGTTTGTGAAATAACATTTATCCACCGCCAATAGAAAAAAAAGATTCTATTCTGCCAGATCTAGGTCTATCTTTACAGCTATTAGTATCGATATCGAATAAATGATTTATAATTATATATATATATATGAATGTCTTATTAAAACGAAGGCATTTTAATTGCATAAAAATTTTGCCTGCAGAAAAACCACAGAGTTGTTTAACCATCATCCTTTTGACTTTCATCTTTTAAATAAGTCTAAATTTTTGCTTTATATGAAAATCATGTGCAGTAATAGAAAATTGACAATCACAGTAGATTTATTTTCATTAATATCAATAATATTTCATATAATTTTAATATTATTATAGGTGAGATTAAGGTTTTTGGCTTCTCCTCTACAGACATTTTTGAGATAAGCCTTCTTTCAGAAAACTTTTAATTCAAATTTGCTATGATGTACGTTTTTTCTGCAAATTTTCTTTATCTTGAATTCTTGAATCATCAAATCTACCACTCTGAGATCTATGTCCATCTTATAAGATGTGTATACACACATTTTCTTTTCATAATGTTGTGTATTTCTTCATATTTCTTCACATTCTTTTGATGCACTTTTTTGTACAAACTGAACGTGGGCGACCAGATCTAGGTCGATCTTTACAACTATTAGTATCCAGTAAATGATTTATAGTTATATATATGAATGTCCTATTAAAACGAAGGCATTTTAATTGCTTAAAGATTTTACCTGCAGAAAAACCACAGAGTTGTTTAATAATTATATTAAAGATAAAGATATTGCTACTACAGTCAGGTATAATTGTGTTTTTTGAGTCGTGTTAATAATGGTACTCTTCTCTGTTTGCCTCAAGCTGAGGTGCACTGCTGCTGACTGAAATGGTTGGACAGATCTGAATTACTTCATAACATCATCCATAAAATAAAATAATTTTCGAGAAAATTGTGACATCTTCTTTTACTCAGGTCTTCCATTATCCCCATGCGTGTTTTGTTTTGTTTTAGTTGTTATTCTAATAGCTGTCTTATAAAATTTCATTTTTTTTTTCAGGATGAATACGACTTTTGAAGTAATCATAGCGGTTATGTTTTCAAGAAAATAATTTTATTAACCGTTTTATTGAATAAGAATTTTGTATTTTTAGTTGATCATTGCTTTTTTAGAAATTTTATGAAATTAATTACATAAGAAGATGCTTTTTTATAAATGACTTATCAAAAGATATTTTATAAATGACTTTTGGCAAAATATATTTTATAAAGTACTTTTATAAAAGACTATATTTTTGTCTATATTTTTGTTGAAAGAAAATGTAATATTTTAAACCATAATTTGATAAATAAATTCTTTTTGTTCTTTTATCAAATTCATGTCTTTATTAAAAGTGTTAATTATTGCATTTTTTAAATGATTTTCTGTATTTTTTAAGAAAAATATATTTATATGTGTTGTGTTTAGTAAAATGTAGGTAGATTTAAAGACACACATTAAACTAAGATTATAATGCATAATTGATATGGTTACTATTAATAATTTTTTTTTATTGAAATAATGCTATTAAAATCGACATTTTATAATGCTTTACGTTTATCCGATCATATCTGTTTTGTATCGTTATTTTAGTGTAATGGATGTCAGGTAATTGAGAGAGAGGGGGGGGGGGGTATAATTTTTGCACATCTTATAGAAGTTTCTTGTATCATAAGGTTGTCTAATGAAATTTAATGTCATTGATGCAGTTTTCCGTAGAAACTTTTTTTAAATGCTTTATATCACATAATTTATCTCCATGAAATTCTATTTGTTTTTTAAAACCAAATATGACAATACGTTAAAATTCTTTTCTTATCTTATTGTCTGGAATGAGATTACAAAAAAATTAGCGTTGTTAAATTGTTCTGTCACAAAATTTGTGAATTACTCTGAAAACAAAAAAATCTGGAGAGACTCCGTTCGACTTTCTCAACACTAACGTACGTGTCCATGAAAATTTTTTTTTAATAAGGGAATTTTTATAAATTTTTGATACAATAGAATCAGCTGGATTCACATGCTGGACCACTTGTTCTTAAACTGGACACGTTATTTCTTCACTGCTAATATTTGATTACATCAACACAGTATTTATAGGGTGTCTAGAAAAGTCAGGGAAATTTATATAGACTGGAAAAGTCAAGAAAATTTGAAAAAAAAAAAAAAGATTTTTTTTTTTTATAAAACTAAGGATTTGAAATTTCAACACCATTAAAATCAAACTTTGCTCTTCATAAGTACTGTAAAGAGTATTTTAACCTCTCTTGCAAATCATTTGGTCTACCCCCTTTCAGTCCTTCTTTGTAACTTGGAGATTTGCAGTTCCAGTTTCACTGAAACTTTCTACTTAATGTTGTAGGATTGATTAGGTAGGTGTTTCACTCTGCTTACTTATTTTTGTTTGGGAATTAAACATTTGTTAGCTTAATTTATTGAATATTTATTATTTGTATTAAAATATGTCAAAGCAATCTCTATTTAACTGGGGTGATGCAGAATTTCATCCTAATTTGACCAAAATGGATAGAACCTGATGCTAAAGTGTGTATCTGCAAAAAAATATGTAAGAAAATCAGCAATTTGGGCCCCAGAATCAGTTGTGAAAGTTTCACTCTCAGATTGACAACTTTTAAGATTTTTTGTGTGTAACATCACAAAATCTTGATACCTGGAAGTTTTCTTATATTGGTATGGAAAAGTCAGGGAAATTCATTGCTGATCTGGAATAGACACCCCTGATTATTTATCACTTATATTCTCTCACTCTTTCTTGGTGATTTGCCCTATAGAATTGGCCGCAAAATGGGTTTAAAATGGATTAAATACCTAATCTGTTAGCCGATTTTTTTTTTCTCAAAAATCTATGCAGTGCTTGCAATAATAGTCTATAACATATTTGCCAAATGAGAGTGCATTTGGAAGTACCCATTCAGGAGTTATTGTGTTCATTCGCACATTTGCACAAAACTCATGATTAATATACTTTCCTTATGCTATGTGTTAGGATAGTAAAAATTGCATAATTTTTTTTTCACTGACTCACTTTTTCTTCGTGATAAAGTTAAATTTTTTTTTTTTTTTTTTTTTTTTTTGTTAAATTGATGAAATTTTAAACCTTCTGTACCTTTTGTATTGTGTTATTTTTTGTGTATATTTTGGCGTTATTCGTTTTTCACCACAGTGTAACAGTATAAAATCTAAAACTTTACAAGTGAATTCCATTTAATTTTTCAATTAATATTCAGGAGGGAAATTCGCCCGAAACCAATGAGTAACAAACAAGTGAATTTTTCATTGCTAAACTCAGTGTTAAGCCAACAGAGTGAAAAATATCCCAAGCCGGGAATCTAACTCGGGATCTCAGAATAGCACTGGAGGGAATGGAACTTGTCATCCAGACAAATGACTACCATCATCACACAAACTCTGTGGCAAATTTTAGACGACATTTTTTACAACAAGTGCAGCATAGACAACACATACTAGTGAATTCCGATTAATTTTGCAATTAATATTCAATTTTTCAATAATATTTATTAATATAGATTATTAATTGATATTCAATCAATTAATATTCAATTTTTTAAGGTTTCGTTCATCTCACGATACCGTATTATTCCCGCTCCGTTGTCTGTCTGTCACAGAGCCATTCTCAGAAACTATGTAACTTACAGAGTTGAAACTATGTGTATATAGCTGAATACCAGCTATAAAGAGCTCAAAATATTAAAATTTGAAAAATTCGTATTATTTTAATAAATAGAGATAAAAAAACAAAATTCTAACAGCCTTTTCCTATTCAATTTAAACATTTTTCGTTATAGCAGATGCCAAAAATTAAAAATCCACAATGAAGTTCTTTCTACAGTAATTAATTTTCTATCGGACGATTTCCACGTGAAAAATGAAAATGAAATAAAATGTTTCACCCATTGAAAAAAAGATTAATGTGAAATAAAATTGATTGACGTCATAGTGGTAATAAAAAGGAAATTTTCAAAGATTTCTCAATAATACAAGGAGTATGTGTATGTACGCAAAACAGATTAATATCACGTCATTAGAGAATTAAAAAGAAAATCTGACGTCCTATTGGAAGTTTAACGAATTTTCAGATGTTTGAGAATAATACAAAGCGAGTATCAATATGAGTAATAGATAATAGTAAATATATGAGTTTGAGAAACATATTGAATGTGATAAAAATCCGATTATGGAAATATTCGCATATTTTAACATTTTGAAGGTGTACAACATGTTTAATTTTGAAATTAATTTTTTAAATATCGTATTTAGTCCGCATGACAGAATGTAATAGCGGGCTGGTTTAGATATTCGAAAAAATAAAAAAAATAGACCGGTAAATTTATACTTTATAAAAAACGTGACATCTTTTTTTTGGAAAATAAAATTTATTTGGATTTATTAAAGAAAGGATAAAGTGTTTTGAAAGGAATATTAAACGAAACCCTTTGAGCGATCTTCGATCACACTTACCCACTTGTTTAATAATATTTACGAGCAGGGAAGACCGAGCTATGCTCGGTCAAAATTAAATTTAAGTTCAAATATCATGACCCATGACCAAAATGACCCATTAATTGAATTTTCTCGAACATGTGACTTAGCCCAACAGTCTTCTTGTGCCCGAAAACCATAGGATGCAAAATTTAGTGTAAATTGAGCCGCTTTTTAGATCTTGACCCACAATGACCCAGAAATGACCCACTAATCGAATTTTCTCGGACATGTGACCTAGCCCAATGATTTTATCGTGCTCGAAACTCGTAGGACACAAAATTTAACCAAAATCGTTAGAGCCGTTTTTTAGATAAAATTAATTTGACCCGCTTTGATCCAAAAATGACCCACTAATCGAAAGTTCTCGAACATGTGACCCAGCCCAACAGTCTTCTCGTGCCCGAAAATGGTCGGATACAAAATTTCGTCAAACTCGTTTGAACCGTTTTTTAGATAAAATTAGCTTGACCATGACCCAAAATGACCCACTAATTGAATTTTCTCGAACATGTGACCTAGCCCAATGATTTTATCGTGCTCGAAACTCGTAGGACACAAAATTTAATCAAAATCGTTAGAGCCGTTTTTTAGATAAAATTAATTTGACCCGCGTTGACCGAAAAATGACCCACTAATCGAAAGTTCTCTAACATGTGACCCTGCCCAATAGTCTTCTCCTGCCCCAAAATGGTCGGATACCAAATTTAGTCAAAATCGTTTGAACTGTTTTTTAGATACAATTAGCTTGACCATGACCCAAAATGACCCACTAATTGAATTTTCTCGAACATGTGACCCAGCCCATTGGTTTTCTGGGGCCCCAAAACGGTGGGATACAAAATTTCGTCAAAATCGTTATAGCCGTTTTTAATATAAAATTTGCATATATATATATATATATATACATCTTACTTATAATAAAATCTAAAGGCGAGAAAGTGTCTGTAACGGTACCGGGCTGTACCACTCTGATCTGCGAGTCGACCGTAGTTAAACGCCATGTTAGGCTTACTGAAAAATATATGCTAACACATAATAACACTAAATGATAATATCTTCTACTTGAAATAACGTTTGTTCAGCATATTTTCGTATAAAACATGTATATCATATCCAGTTATAATGTTTTAAGTTTTAAATTAAAAATAACAGATTAAACATCCGATTACCTGATGTAAATAAACGAATAATGTTGCCATTCAAAAACACAAATCCCATATCTAGAAAAAATAAAAGGAATGACTCTTTGAACATTTCATTAAAATATCCAATTATGCTCTTAAAATATTTCTAAAAGCATTTTAAAGTCTTTAAATATTTAAAGGATTTTCTCAAATTTATTTCTGTAAGCATTTTATTCCTGAAATCACTTTTTCAGAAATAGCGATGATACCTTTCGAGGCTTTGCAATGCATCTACCAGCATTTTAGATATCGTTCGTAAATACTATTCTGGCGCCATCTTCTGACAATAAATACAAATTATACATTTCTGTTAGAAAAAAAAAATTAATAATACAACTTTATTATAATTTACATAATAATAAAGTTCTAAAATAATATAAAATGTACATAAGCATATTTTTAGAATAAGAAAATTCAGGATGTATTGATTTATTACAAGATCAACTTTTTTTAATGATTTAAATTATTTTTATTATTAATTTTGAAAGGGAAATATTTGACTTTGTGTAAAAATTAATGCATTCTTTTAGATTATGAAGAAGCTAACAGATCGTTTTCGTATTATTGAGAGCGAAAATTAATACCTATAATTTACTAACCATAGTTAATTATTGAGACCTTAATTAATTATTGAGATCATTATTAGGATTAAAATTTTAATTATTCAGAAAAATATTTGGAAATTTTGAGTTGAAAAACCAAAATAAGGGAAAAGATTACGTTTCGTAAATTTACCATTAACATAAGGTATGTACATTCAGGATATATTGAATTATTACAAGATCAACTTTTTTTAATGATTTAAATTATTTTTATTATTAATTTTGAAAGGGAAATATTTGACTTTGTGTAAAAATTAATGCATTCTTTCAGATTATGAAGAAGCTAAAAGATCGTTTTCGTATTATTGAGATCGAAAATTAATATCTATAATTTACTAACCATAGTTAATTATTGAGACCTTAATTAATTATTCAGATCATTATTAGGATTAAAATTTTAATTATTCAGAAAAATATTTGGAAATTTTGAGTTGAAAAACCAAAATAAGGGAAAAGATTACGTTTCGTAAATTTACCATTAACATAAGGTATGTACATTCAGGATATATTGAATTATTACAAGATCAACTTTTTTTAATGATTTAAATTATTTTTATTATTAATTTTGAAAGGAAAATATTTGACTTTGTGTAAAAATTAATGCATTCTTTTAGATTATGAAGAAGCTAAAAGATCATTTTCGTATCATTGAGAGCGAAAATTAATACCTATAATTTACTAACCATAGTTAATTATTGAGACCTTAATTAATTATTGAGATCATTATTAGGATTAAAATTTTAATTATTGAGAAAAATATTTGGAAATTTTGAGTTGAAAAACCAAAATAAGGGAAAAGATTACGTTTTGTAAAATTTACCATTAACATAAGGTATGTACATTCAGGATGTATTGAATTATTACAAGATCAACTTTTTTTAATGATTTAAATTATTTTTATTATTAATTTTGAAAGGGAAATATTTGACTTTGTGTAAAAATTAATGCATTCTTTTAGATTATGAAGAAGCTAACAGATCGTTTTCGTATTATTGAGAGCGAAAATTAATACCTATAATTTACTAACCATAGTTAATTATTGAGACCTTAATTAATTATTGAGATCATTATTAGGATTAAAATTTTAATTATTCAGAAAAATATTTGGAAATTTTGAGTTGAAAAACCAAAATAAGGGAAAAGATTACGTTTCGTAAATTTACCATTAACATAAGGTATGTACATTCAGGATGTATTGAATTATTACAAGATCAACTTTTTTTAATGATTTAAATTATTTTTATTATTAATTTTGAAAGGGAAATATTTGACTTTGTGTAAAAATTAATGCATTCTTTCAGATTATGAAGAAGCTAAAAGATCGTTTTTGTATTATTGAGAGCGAAAATTAATATCTATAATTTACTAACCATAGTTAATTATTGAGACCTTAATTAATTATTGAAATCATTATTACGATTAAAATTTTAATTATTCAGAAAAATATTTGGAAATTTTGAGTTGAAAAACCAAAATAAGGGAAAAGATTACGTTTCGTAAATTTACCATTAACATAAGGTATGTACATTCAGGATGTATTGATTTATTACAAGATCAACTTTTTTTAATGATTTAAATTATTTTTATTATTAATTTTGAAAGGAAAATATTTGACTTTGTGTAAAAATTAATGCATTCTTTTAGATTATGAAGAAGCTAAAAGATCGTTTTCGTATCATTGAGAGCGAAAATTAATACCTATAATTTACTAACCATAGTTAATTATTGAGACCTAAATTAATTATTGAGATCATTATTAGAATTAAAATTTTAATTATTGAGAAAAATATTTGGAAATTTTGAGTTGAAAAACCAAAATAAGGGAAAAGATTACGTTTCGTAAAATTTACCATTAACATAAAGTATGTACATTCAGGATGTATTGAATTATTACAAGATCAACTTTTTTTAATGATTTAAATTATTTTTATTATTAATTTTGAAAGGGAAATATTTGACTTTGTGTAAAAATTAATGCATTCTTTTAGATTATGAAGAAGCTAACAGATCGTTTTCGTATTATTGAGAGCGAAAATTAATACCTATAATTTACTAACCATAGTTAATTATTGAGACCTTAATTAATTATTGAGATCATTATTAGGATTAAAATTTTAATTATTCAGAAAAATATTTGGAAATTTTGAGTTGAAAAACCAAAATAAGGGAAAAGATTACGTTTCGTAAATTTACCATTAACATAAGGTATGTACATTCAGGATATATTGAATTATTACAAGATCAACTTTTTTTAATGATTTAAATTATTTTTATTATTAATTTTGAAAGGGAAATATTTGACTTTGTGTAAAAATTAATGCATTCTTTCAGATTATGAAGAAGCTAAAAGATCGTTTTCGTATTATTGAGATCGAAAATTAATATCTATAATTTACTAACCATAGTTAATTATTGAGACCTTAATTAATTATTCAGATCATTATTAGGATTAAAATTTTAATTATTCAGAAAAATATTTGGAAATTTTGAGTTGAAAAACCAAAATAAGGGAAAAGATTACGTTTCGTAAATTTACCATTAACATAAGGTATGTACATTCAGGATATATTGAATTATTACAAGATCAACTTTTTTTAATGATTTAAATTATTTTTATTATTAATTTTGAAAGGAAAATATTTGACTTTGTGTAAAAATTAATGCATTCTTTTAGATTATGAAGAAGCTAAAAGATCATTTTCGTATCATTGAGAGCGAAAATTAATACCTATAATTTACTAACCATAGTTAATTATTGAGACCTTAATTAATTATTGAGATCATTATTAGGATTAAAATTTTAATTATTGAGAAAAATATTTGGAAATTTTGAGTTGAAAAACCAAAATAAGGGAAAAGATTACGTTTCGTAAAATTTACCATTAACATAAGGTATGTACATTCAGGATGTATTGAATTATTACAAGATCAACTTTTTTTAATGATTTAAATTATTTTTATTATTAATTTTGAAAGGGAAATATTTGACTTTGTGTAAAAATTAATGCATTCTTTTAGATTATGAAGAAGCTAACAGATCGTTTTCGTATTATTGAGAGCGAAAATTAATACCTATAATTTACTAACCATAGTTAATTATTGAGACCTTAATTAATTATTGAAATCATTATTAGGATTAAAATTTTAATTATTCAGAAAAATATTTGGAAATTTTGAGTTGAAAAACCAAAATAAGGGAAAAGATTACGTTTCGTAAATTTACCATTAACATAAGGTATGTACATTCAGGATGTGTTGAATTATTACAAGATCAACTTTTTTTAATGATTTAAATTATTTTTATTATTAATTTTGAAAGGAAAATATTTGACTTTGTGTAAAAATTAATGCATTCTTTTAGATTATGAAGAAGCTAAAAGATCGTTTTTGTATTATTGAGAGCGAAAATTAATACCTATAATTTACTAACCATAGTTAATTATTGAGACCTTAATTAATTATTGAGATCATTATTAGGATTAAAATTTTAATTATTCAGATAAATATTTGGAAATTTTGAGTTGAAAAACCAAAATAAGGGACAAGATTACGTTTCGTAAAATTTACCATTAACATAACTACCATTAACAGTAAAATTTACCATTAACCCTCTATATTACCTAATATTACCTTAACAGTTCAGGTCAGTTTTCCCTATTGTCGATAAACAGTATATGAATATTTTTATCAATTATTTAAAATTTTAACTGAAAACCCCAATTTCTACCCACCGTCCTAGGACGGGCATTTACACTAGTATATATATATATATATATATATATATAACCACACACAAGATTTGCTCGTATTAGAATATATGATTAATATGGATTATTAATTGAAAAATTAATTGGAATTCACTTGTATGTGTTGTCTATGCTGGACTTGTGAAAAAATGTTGTCTAAAATTAGCCACAGAGTTTATGTGCTCTGCATGACAAATTTCCATCTTGTACTGTGGTTGCAGCCCTTCCGAAATATGTAAGAGTAATGCCAAATTGAAAATCGTTCCTTGCAGCTCAGTGGTAGAGCCTCAGAGCACTATTCTGATGTGCCAGGTTAGATTCCTTGCTTGGGACATTTTTCACTCTGTTGGTTTAACGCTCAGTATAGCAATGGAAAATCCACTTTTTTGTTACTCTAAAACTTTATTTTCTCTTTCTGAAAGTCTGTTGGTAAAAGGAGGTGGGTAGATAAGACTCAGTTTTATATATAAAAATTTCCCTTACAATTTAGATTTTTTATTTCAATTAGAAAAATTGTGGGAGCCTGAAGAATCTCTTATACCTTTATACTTTATCTTTCTTATTCCCAGAACAACAGATTTGCTACTAAAATTTATATAAATTTTGAAGAATTTCTAATTTTCACTTACTGGTAATTTTTGCTTATAAATAGTAGAATGTAGAGCAGAGGTTTTTAATTAACACATGTTCGTGGGCGTCAAATACTTATACTAATTATGTATGCAGCTCACATCATCTATGGCTTAGCAAAAATTTGTGTTAATATGGAGCTGTCAAGAATAAAAAATACATTATTTAAATATATTATCAAATGAGCATTATCCTATATGCAAGATTTTTTTTTCTCTTTGCAATTAAACAAAAAATTTAATGCAGAATAAATTAATTGTTACAAAGAAATCTTTGATCCACTATTTCAGAATCACTTCAATAGAACAATTTACAGATAAATTAAACCTGAAACAATTTTTTAGAGTAAAACTTGTTATTTAAAAGGGAACCTATCTATATTGGAAACATGCTATAAACCAAAAAAAAGTATATATATAGTCCTGGAAAAAAAAAGAATACCATATAATTATACCAGTTAAGGTGGACATCTGTCTAAAATATAATTTTGGTCTGGTCCTTCGCAGTTTTGCTTTGACCTGTATTTATTTTAAAGCTTGATTCAATTGAGTGTAAGTATTTTTTGATTTTCAAAATTTTATTCAAAACTTAATTTTATGTAAATACAATTGTTTCTTTTTTTATTGTGAGGAGATGCACATTAACTGCATGCACCAAAAATTTTTCAAAATAGTTCCTCTAAAAATATCGAAATGCCAAGTTAAATCATGGTCAAAGATAGGCTAGGCTATTATTAAAAAATCGATAAAATAAATATTTTATATTTTATAACTCTTGCAAGCATTTCTCAGATTAGGCTATAGGAGATTATCTTAATCCTTGTAATAAAAAAACATTAACTGAAAAGATAATTTAAAATAATAAAATTAATGAAACTGTCTTCAGGTGATTGTTTAACTCAAACCTTGCTTGCAGTTGCGCAATTCATGCATGTAAAGAAGACATCCATGTAAAAAATTTTAGCCGTTATCTTTTTTCTTTCATTTACTTTTTGCATGCTAACTGACATATTTTAATGAGAGCGGTTTGGCATAGCAAGGTGTTTTTGATGACAGTCTTTTATTGTTATCCATATTCAATTTAACACTTTCAGGAGAAAGTAATTGTGTTTCTGTAATGTTAAATTCACACCAGAATTTTCGAAAAATCTTATTTGAGAAAAAGGAAATACAATTTTACAGCCTTTTTTCCCAGAGTAAAATTTTGTTTAAATAATTCTGGTACAAATCATGTCTAAAATGAAGTGGTATACAAGATATCCTACCACTCTTCAAGGGATTAAACCACATTTTTGTCAGCATCACTCATGTTGGACATGTAGTAGCCTATCATTTATTAAATATTTTGATGTGCCTTTCTAAAAGAAACTGTGCACGTTATAACTACTATTTTTAAAATGCTAAAAAAGTACTGCATACCTTGATACAGTCGAACCTCGTTAACACGAAATCGCTTAACGCGAAATTTTGCTTAACACGAAATAATACTGAGGTCCCGTCAGATAAGTCTGAAAATCGATGTTAATTAATTCATTTAACACGAAATAGAATTTCGGAAAATCCCGCTTAAGGCGATTTTTTTTTTTTTTTTTTTTTTTTTTTTTTTTTTTTTTTTTTTTTGCTCCAAAGTGAAAAAAAAAAAATTCCTTAGGCAATGTTTCCGATATTTCAAACACATATGTCACATACTCTTATTAAAAATGAAATTTTCTCATGGTTTGAAAATGATATAAAGTGGAAAAGGGTTTTAGAAAATCGTGAAATACTGAATTTCTGACTAATCCCTGCTTTTCTTTGATCTCTGATGTGCGCAAGTGCTCCCACATTAACCGTATGAGCTATAGATCAGTCACAATGAAATATTGGGTGAAGGAATTTCTGTTTTGAAAGTGATTGTTCTATTACCCGGTTAACTGTATTGACAGTGACATAAACCGAGTTTCTGAATTCCCCTATCTGTGAGTGAAAGAAGTGACAATCCCTACTTCACTACTTGACTAACCTAATTGAAACTCTTTGCAGTTGCTCTGTAGAATTCTGTGAAAGATGAGTTGAAAACAACAAGCTGTATCTTTAGAAACCAAGCAAAAAATTTTAAACGAAGTTAGCAATAAAATGTTCAAAAAATCAGAAAATGCAGCGAAGTATGGGATACCTGCAATTCTTCTACAATTTTAAATTCGTGAAAAGATTGAAGCCGCTTATGCTGTGAGTCAATTCAAACCAGTAAGAAAACGAATGTGTAGAAGAAAGAATGGATAAATTGAAATTGCTCTCTTGCGGTGGATAAAAGATGCAAGAAGCCGGAGTATTGTTTTAATTTTTGCAGTTTTGCAAGAGAAAGCAAAGGCTTTTGCTGTTGCCCTCAGTGAAAGCGACTTCATATGTTCTAATGGATGACTGACAAGATTTAAAGAGTGTCATAGAATTGTCTACAAAAAGATATGTAGCCAAAAAACAGTAAATTATTTCTTAGACATTGTTTTTTCCGAGTACATTTCCATGGATGAAGATGTGCTGACTTCGGATGTGATGACAGACAAAGAAATAATTTCTGGAAAAAAAAAAAAAAAGATGACAACATTGAAGTGTTGGACGAGAATGAAGAAATTGACACCCAACGGAAAAGTTTAGTGTCATTAGCATCACAGCATTGAAAACTGTACAATGTTTCCTTCTGGAACAACCGGATGGTTCCCGAACTTTGAACAAATTAGATGAGGTCCATACGTTCCTAAAAGCACTACTCTACAAAAATTGAAGCAAAAGTCACTAACGGACTTTAAAAAAATGAGTAGCAAGTAAATAAATTTATTATTGCCTAAAAAATTATGGCCAATTTGTTAATGAAAATTTCTATTTCCTATTAATTTATGATTTTATGAGCAGGGATATATTTATAGGTTAATTTATTTAGTTTTTATGTCTAACATAGATGTCCCCACTATTATGACCGTTAACATGAAATTTTGGATAACACGAAATAAATTTGCAGTCTTTTCAATTTCGTGTTAACGAGGTTCGGCTGTAATAACATATTCAAATTTAGTGGCGATGGACCAATTTTTGCAAAATTAAAAGACTGGACAAAATAAATAAATAAATAAAAGCAGACAGGAAGACAAGGCTTTTTTAAATCTTTTTGCAATTTATAGGGACCATCTTCAAAACAACTCCTTTCTGAGAACAACAATAAATCCAAGAACGAAAAATCATGTGTCTAGCATAGATTATGAAACACTTTCCAACACATTCAGGATATTGTGACAAAACTTCACCGTTTAATAGGTGAAAGATGATGTGTATAAACAATTTGGAAAATGTGCAATACATTTGAAAACCCAATTTCAGCAATTAAGGGAGACTGGGAGAAAATCAACACGCCAGACAATACCAACACATTGTATTTTGATGGCGTGTTGCGCTTAGAGCACTGTTGGTTGGCAGCGTCTGTTAGCAAAAGTTGTGGCAACTATATAATAAGTTATAGTGCTGAGTGTTGTTAAGCAGTTGTTAACTTTCTGCCCATGGACATAACTCAGTTAATTGTGACATTAGTTATTTATCAAATAAAACAGTAGATACAATATATTACCCTTTTAAATTTGGAAAACAAAAATTAAATCAAATTTATACTTTTAATGTCAAGTAAAATCTAAAGCTTTTTCAGCACATGGATATAATTTTACATTGTGAAATATTAATGTATTTTATTATTTGACTAACTCTGCACGTGTTCTATAAATATCTTTACATCATTTCCATTACTACATTCTTACTTTCTTCTTTCTTTACAAGAAGAAAGTATTGGTTTCATGAAAATTTTTGACTTCCGGTTTTTGACAGATTTATACATTTTAGAAGGTCCTGAACACGATTTGACTGTTTTTAGAAAATGTCTGTCTGTCTGTATGCGACAAAAATTTTGCGGGCACTCTATCGCAAGAACTAATGCACGAAATTTAATAAAACTTTATATTCAGTTAGTCCCTGATATAAATTGGTGCTGATTGGTTTTTGGTGATAATTGCCCAACAGGTGGTGCTGCTGTGCTGCATTTTTCGCGATTTCCGCAATAGCTCGATCTCAAGAACTAATGTCATTATTTTCATCAAACTTCAGATTATATTAGACCTTGACATAAATAGATGCTGCTTACGTTTTGGTGTAGATATCCCAACAGGTGGCGCTGCTATACCACTTTTCTCATGATTTTTACGATAGCTATATCTCACGAACGAATGCATGGAATTTCATCAAACTTCAGATTTTGTTAGACCTTGACATAAATAGAGGCTGCTTACATTTTGGTGCAAATAGTCCAACAGGTAACGCTGCTATGCTACTTTTTTTATTATTATCACGATAACTATATCTCAAGAACTAATGCACAAAGCAGCATGTTAATTTTATTTTTATTATGAAACAATTTATTTCATTATAAAACATGCACAATTTTATTATACAATACACATAATTTATTAGAAAATACACACAATTTATTTTATTATAAAACACTCACAATTTTTATAACAAAACACACCATTTTTATTATAAACACACATTATTTTATTATAAAATACAGACAATATTTAATTTAATATAAAATACACACATTGTCTTTTGTCAAAAATACAACTGACTCAGCTATTAATACCAGATTAATATGTATCTGGTTTACCTGGTTGCCATATGAAGCAAAATCTCTAGGTTGCTACATCAGTCAAAAAAATTGCTGTTTTTGTACCAAAAGGAAATCTGGTGTGTCTGCGACATCTGTACTAAAAGGTCATTGGTCATAGACCAATTTTTAGCTGCCATTGGGCATTCTAGAGCTCCCCCTCCTCCTGAGTGTTTCTTTGTCATTTTGGCTACTCGATAGCTGTGCCATTGCCAACTATACTAGCTAACTACACCCGCTACGCTGAACAATTCCTCTTAACGAACCTTTAATCAAACAAAATATTGCCTTGAATTTGGCCTTGTGTTTTAAAACCCTATGAACCTTTACTTGGAATGTCCTCTTGCATTTTTCAAAACGATACGAACACCATTGCGTTATTACATTTTTAATATGTCAGACAAAATTTGGGCTGTTAAGGACAAAGTCTTTTCGTTCATCACTTATAGTGGAATTTGGTAAAGAACGGTAAAACAATATGCTATATACTATAACCATCCTTGAAAACTCTTCTAACTAACAGTGAAGGTTCCGTCAGATTCCATTCGGCAGAATATTTTTAAAAGGCTAAATTTTCATAATCGGGTTCATCTGATTATAAAACTTTCAACACGGATGTCATATATGCACCATGTTGGTGCAATTTTTCCCCCACCAATTCGGCGAAAACTTTGTTTTTGAATATTAGTAACAAATAGCATGCAATAGTAGCATGTGATATTTTATTTCAATATAAAAATAAAATAACGTTATATTCAAAACGTTATTGTTATAACGTTAATATACATTGTAACGTTAATATTCAAAAAAAAAGTTTTCGCCA
Organism: Maratus michaelseni; assembly: GCA_963931845.1. Classification (NCBI taxonomy): domain Eukaryota; kingdom Metazoa; phylum Arthropoda; class Arachnida; order Araneae; family Salticidae; genus Maratus; species Maratus michaelseni. The sequence goes on from OZ007594.1 coordinate 63,780,911, forward strand.
AACTGGCAGGGGGGGGGGGGGGATCGCGCCAACGTGGTGCATATATGACATCTGTGCCAAACTTTCCCCTATAATTCTATAACTAAGCAAAGTAGAACAATATGCGAGATACTGAAACAATCTTCGATAAATTATATAACTAACAGTGCAAGTCCGCCAAAATCCATTCCGCAAAGTTAATAAACATTTCCTTTTCGAATCAGTGAAAAATGTAAGTTATAACTTAATAAAAAGTATTTATGATTCAAAATATAGTAAATTAAAATATTTTGCATGCTTAATAATAATAATAATAAAAAAAGAGATTTGCGTGTATAAATAGCGAGCCATAGTGCTTGGCACGGTTTGAAATAAAAATTATTTGAACATTCAGGGTTGAAATAAATGGCACATACATTTTGGTGATATTAGCTTGGTGAATATTAGCTTAGGTGAATATTAGCATACATTTTGGCATGATGTTGGTATAATGGAAAAGTGCCAAAAGGTATCCAAAAAACTTTGTTCCAAATTTGACCAATTGTCTGTAGACTCTATTATGGAATAGGTCAGCTTTAAAAAAAAAATGAATAATTGTGTTACATTATGGTGTCTATGGGGAAAAATCATTTCCATTGGATTTTAATGAAGTTACAATACTTCAAATATAATAAAATTGATATGCCTCACTGAGATGGACTAATATATGCTATTTGCCGAGAATTTAATAAAAATCATGAACTTGTGACATCATAATTCACTTTTATATTTTAACAGAATAATAAGGCTACTGTAATTTGTGACTCGTGATATAGTCAGTATACGTATACAAGCACGACCTAGTCCACACATTGCCGTTATCATTAGCTTTATATGCGTGAAAGTTTCGCTATGGTACTCCATTGTGAAATTTGGCAATTTTTGAAATTCAATATTTGAAAAACGGTATAATCATTAGATTTGAAATTTATATCAAGAAAAATACAATTTTTTTAACTTTCAAATGCAGTTTGTCTAACAATTTTCTCACAAATACTTTTCGAGCAATTCATTTTTTCAGTAACTTCAAATGTTTCATTTACCGAGATTAACTGTGGCAATGATTAGCGAAAAAGCCAGTCGTCAGAAACGCATCATGGAGTAAAGAGGAACAGGAGGTGAAATATTTACGTTTGACGAGACGGCAAAAATGCAACCCTACATCTGGCATAAAAAACTGGCGGCTTGCTTTGAAAGCCTCTCCCCGTCCAATAAATCCAGTCCTTGTTCCACATGCAGCCTCTCTCCGTCCAATGAAATATCTTTTTTGGGCCTAATGATTTGACCTATAACCGGCTTCATATTACAACCCGTTCTTATGATTTACTTCCTCGCTATTCTTTCTCTTAATTCTGTGACAACGCATTAGCTTTTTATAAAAGAGGATAACAATGAAAAGAAGTCTCACGCATTTTATCGACAGTTTGAATTTCTTTCGTTGCTATAAAAACACATGTATTTTTAGAAATTAACATTGGTAAAGGTAGAATTTTTTTTTAGGTTTTGGCGCCAAAAACACCACCAAATTAAAAAATATATATGCAATATCTCACTAACTATAAAACTTCGAAGAATGTAGTTAATATGAATTTCTTCCATTGCTATAGTAACGGATGTATTTTTAGAAATTATTATTTCCATTGTTAGAAATTTTGGCGCCAAATTAGAAAAGTGTGAAAATATCTCACGAACTATTTCACTTAGGTGTATTTAATTGGTATCATTCGATTAAGCATACAAAATATACATTAAAATATGCTATCATTTTTCACATACCTGCAATACCTGATTTTTAAGAATTTTTAAAAAGTTTGTCCCCTTTTTACCCCCATTAGGGGTGGAGTTTTCAAAAATCCTTTCTTAGTATGCCTCTACATACCAAGAAGTATTTTGTCACCAATTTTCATGTTTCTAGGTTCAGTAGTTTTAGCTGTGCCTTGATTATGATTAGCAACAGTCGAGACATACTCTTTTATAAGTATAGATGAAAACAAAATCCCTGGAAAAATGTCCTGCGCAAACTATCTAATCACACATCAGCAATAGTTGTTTCATTCGACTAATCTTCCATAATAGAGTTCATAGCCGATGGCGGCTACAAAATTGCTTTTAAAATCGCTGAAATATGTGTTTAACAGTTTTTTAATAGTTTTGTTATGCTGAATTTCAAGCTCCTACCTAAAACTGCTGCTGAGATATGACGAAAAGTTGAAATGACATAAAACTTTATAATAATAATAATAATAAAAGAGTGCTGTTTATTAACATTTAAGAAAATACACATTACCTTAGAAATTTCTTGCAGTATAGTTTAATAACGATGCAAAGAATATAAAATATTTTAAACAATAAATTGAATGAATATTGACTATTCAAAACACAGTAAGTTTTAATAATTGAATGGTTTAATTTTTATTTTTAACCTTGAAAGGAAAAATATTAAGATCTCAATATTTCAAATTTATCATGAGCTTTGACTGTTTAAATTAGTAAAGACTTGGACATAAAATTAACTGGTAAGATTTCATAAAACATTGTTTCTTCATGTAAGTCATAGATGGCAGTACCAAATTTCAAACTGCCTGCAAACGGAAGCTCCTATTAGTAATAAATGGAAATTCATTACTTAATAGGACACTTCTAGTATTTAACTTATTTAAAAATATATAAAAATAATTCCTTGTAATTAACATTTAACGGGCCACACCTACTTACAAGTTGCATGCTCTGTAGTTTAATCACAGAACAAAAATTAAATCATTTAATTGTGATTTGATTGAATGAACTGATTGATGAACTGATTGAATGAACTGATTTGATTGAATGTGATCATCAGTAGCGTAGCTAAGGGGGGCGGCCGCCCCGGGCGCCACTGCTAAGAGGCGCCAAATCGAGAGAGGTTTTTAACCGAAATTATTTCACATATTTTCACAATAATAATAAAAAAAATGTTGACTTTTTTTTTTTTGGTGTGTGTGTGTATGAATTTTTTCTTTAGTGAAAATATTTTATTGTATCCAAATAATGAATGAGAAAGCTTCTGTAAATGTTTGTGGGGATGGTTTAACACACTTTGTACCTTGCATGATTGTGTCCCTGAAAGGAGGTCCGAAATGATTAAATGGGTGTGGGGCGTCAACTTGAAAAACGCTTTAAACAGAAATTATCTCACATATTTTGTTTGGCAATAAATACGGATTGTTAATAATTTTGAGTGAGTGTGAAAAAATGCTTTGAAGAAATTTGGGAGAAGGAGGAAGGAGGGGGAGAGGAGAGATCCATTAAGTGGCAATCGTGGACACTGTCTCTAGCTTATAAAACAAAGGGCCATATGGCTTCACATTTTGATATTAGAAGAGCATTTATTTATTTCTCTATTAGTTTTCGCGTTGATTTTTGCGTTCTTAGCATTTCATCTGAATATTTTTGTGTAATGGGGGCTTCTCTGAATTAGTGCATAAGGAATTTAGTTGGAGAAACTGCAAGTAAATATATTATTTCTTCTTTATTGTAAATTCCATTTTTCCGTGGAAGTGGCATTGAGAAAAACGAAATAATAAAATGTGGGTGACCTACCCCAATTTTTTCCTTCTTAAAATGTATAAAAATCGAAAAAAGACTTTTCAGTCTTCCAAGTATGGCCAGTACAGATGGCTGCGTGGAAATGGAGTAAAATAAAAATTATTCTCTTGGCTTTGTTTACTGTTAAATGCAAGTAAAAGTGTGTGATCTTCGGAGAAGAAAAAAGTTGCAAAAGTTAAAAGCAGCAAAATGCCAAAAAAAAAGTCGAATTGAGAAAAAATTATTTAAAAAGAAATGAAACTCTGAATCATTTAAAGGGAAATATATGGATGCAATAAAAAAACTTTTTCACACATTTAACATCATAGGATCTTTAGGTAACTTCACCAGAATATATAGTAGGGATTCTCTAAATACATTTCTAATCAAAAAATTCGAAAATTCATATTTTTTGGCGTTTTTTGTAAAGAAGAGTACTTAGGCCCCTTAAAGAGGAAATGAGCATTTTTATATTTAAAAAAAAATCGAACTGAGAAAAAAATATTTTAAAAATTGAAACTCTGAATAATTTAAAGGGAAATATGTAGATGCAGTAAAAAACCTTTTTCACACATTTAAAATCATCGGATCTGTAGGTAACTTCACGAGAATATACTAGGGATCTCTAAATACATTTCTAAACAAAATATTCAAAAATTGATATTTTTGGCATTTTTTTGCAAAGGAGAGTATTTAGGCCCCTTAAATAGGAAATGTGCATTTTTATATTTCAAAGGTCGATTTTCTTCTATTATTTGAGTGACAGACAGTGTTGTTTTCATGATTAATCAGCCTTCTAATTCAAATTAATTAACAATTATAAAAGTAAAAAATATATGTACAGTAAAACCTCTAAATAACGGACACCTCGGGAGCGCAGAAATTGTCCGCTATTCGGAGGTGTCCGCTATTGGGAAAACTTCAGAGATTCACAAAATTGCTAAGAAAGGCTTAACGTTTCATTAATTGGCTTTTATATGTCCGAGAACTTCTATTTTATGATTAATCAGAAATTAAAATTACTTTTTTAAGCAATAAAACTGAAATGAAATTGTACATACATTTTTCCACTGTTTATTACATTCTTACGGAAAAAAATCTGTTACAAAAGTTTGCTTTTGCTTGGGATTACATGTAGTTAGTTTTTCTGTGTGACGTTTTAATGCTATCAGTAGTTTTAATCCTTCTAAATCATTTTTTTTTTTTTTTTGCAAAAAGAAAAAAAAAATGTGTAAAAAATGTGCTCACTGTATTTTGTCGCTTCTTGAAAATTCTCGATATTGCAGGAAACATCCCCTGGTTTCAGTATCTGATTCATATCACTAATAGTGTCAGCTTTTGTCGAAGATTCTGAAGGAATATAATCGCCTACGTCTGCAGTAGGTCATCATCAATGTTGATGGACATTTCGGCATTTCTTCACTCCTGATACATTTCATTAATTCCTTTATTGCGATAGTTATGCATTTCTATCGAAAAAAAGTGTTTCATTTTCTTGTACAAATATAAAGCTTGCTTTTCTGAAACAATGTCGTACGCATTCCGGTTATATGTTTTTTTACAGCTGAAGAAATCCAAATTCGAGAGCATAGGTAACATTAACTAATTTTAGACTCTTCTTAACTGTTTTCACAGAATCTAACTTTGAAAGAATGTAGCTTAATAAAAGCTTTCTCTACCAGGCTTTACAATTGTGTATAACGTCTTGATCAAGGGGCTTGCATATGGAAGTTGTGTTTTTTTTTTTTTTTTTTTTTGGGGGGGGGGGGGGGGGGGCACAGTTTTAACATTCTCCAAATTCAAATGTTTTGGATGAGAAGCTGCACTGTCCAAAAAAAAGAGAACTTTTCTTTGTTCTTTCATCCTATTATCAAAGGAAGTTAACCATTTAATGACTAAAAAACTGGTTATCCTTTATCTGGTTATGGCTTTTTTTATTCGCTCTCCACATCACACCAAATTTATTAAATAGGATGTTCTTTGAGAAACACATGGGTTTCAGAGATTTTTTAATTATAAGAGGGGTTTAAAGTTTCCCTAATATATTGCAACATAATAAAATAGTGATTCGCTCTTTTGTCATTTTTTCGCCGACACAGCCATCCTTTTTAAAGCACAAAGTCTTATTCGAAAAAATTCTGAAAAGAGCCCACTTTCCTCAGCATTAAAAATGTTTCTCACCTCATAACCTTCACAAATTGATTACAATCATTCATGCCAATCCTCCACATTTTTCAGTGCTACAGATTTTGCTGTTCCACATATTGTTTTGAAAGAGATGTTGTGCCGAGACCGGAATTTTTCCAGCCATCTACCCAAAGCCTTAAAATCATGTAATTCGAGTTCTTTGGCGACTTCTACAGCCTTTTCCTGAATCAAAGGCCCACGGATAGGAATTTTTTTGAACGAAGTGATGTAAACAAATTCAGAATTATAGAATCAATTTCAATGGAATCAGTATACCCCAATTTCGCATTTTTGGCGTTCTCGTTAGAGTTAGTAATCCACAAATTCCTTATTTCTTCTTTATTTCGTAAAATCTCTCCCACTTGTGTTTTACCTATTTTGAAACATTCAGCAAGTATCCGTAAACTCAATTTCTTTTTTTCAGATTCACTTACACTTACAATTTCAAATTTTTCTTTTAAAGTGCTTTCGTTTTGAGGTCATTCTCGAAACATTAGTGATATGAACACATGTCTGACGTAACGCATGACAAACAAGACACTAAATTCAGAATACGCAGAATCTATTCAGAAAACGATAAAAATGGTTTTAACATATTTTGAAGCTTTGAATAATGCATGTCAATTAAATCTGAAGAATCAAACAGTAATCGATACAAAATACATAACATATTGGGGAATTCCCCAGGCCACTGTGGATTTTCCTGAGACCACCCTCTAAATTTATCTGTGGTCACAAAATTTGTGGCACATTGCCCTGATAAATTTCGAGGCTTTTTACTTTTTTTCCTATTTTTTTCTCAATAAAAAAATTATTTTTCATCCTTGATCGCCAAAACTACTGTCCGCTATTCGGAATGTCCGCTATTCAGAGGTTAAACATACAAAAATAAAGATTTTGGGAGTGGGGATTTGAAAAGTGTCCATTAAATAGAGGTGTCCGCTATTCGGGAGTGTCCGTTATGGAGGTTTTACTGTATTTTTAATTTCACTTTTATAAGCATTGCATATCTTAGCAATCAAACTTTGCATAACTGCAATTCATGTAGGTCCAAAAACTTTTATGTTACAATACGTTAATTTGGCATTAGCCCCGACAATTAAAAATTCACGGATTGGATTTACGCTTGGTAGGGAAAGTGTGAAGTGTTGATTTTATTATTATTTTTTTAACTATAATGTGTGCCCTGTTTATTTATTTATATATTATTTTTTAAAGCTGTGCAATAGAAAATAAAAGCATTATATCAATTATCTCTTCAGAATTTCTAAACTGTTTTCACAACGTATAGTCATAATTTATTTAATATTGATTTAATGACAAAAGAGGGTTTTTTATTTTTTAATTATATTTTTTGCATTTTAATGCTTAAAATATTTTCTTGGTGCACTTTCACAGCCAAATGGGATATTTTGGCAAGCTTGGTTTAGCACATAATTAACTGGATTGTTTTTGTAACTCATAACAGTTGTAACCATACAGATTATTCGGCAATTTATCGCTGTGGCTGTCTAACTATATGAATTTTTCTTTTAGGTTTTTTTTTTTATACTTATATTAAGGATTAGATACCAGAAATTTTAAGATGGATTTTTAAGTTTATTCAGTAGCATATTTATGTGATTTATACAGGATTAATATTTTTATATAAATATAGTGATTGCGAAGAACTTGATTTATTTATTAAAAGTTAAATAAAAAGTGTTGCAAATTTGATTACACTATGCATTTAAGGGTTAAAATTACTTTAGTTTACAATTAAGTTCTTAAAATATTAAAATGATGTATTGTCATAGAAAATATACCTACATACATAATTTTTATATTGTAGCCTATCAGTAAGTTAATGAAAAATCAATGATATAATGTCATCTTTTCGTATAAAGACCAAGTTAAGTTAAATAAAAGAGTGTAATAAATCAAAATAAATTAATGTATTATGAATTAAATCTTTATTTATTGAATAAAGACACAAGTATAAAGATGAATTCAAAAGGTAAAAATAATGGTAATCATAGATAATTTTATAACTAAAATGTTTTTTTAGATCTTCAGAAATATTGTTTAAAATAGAGACAACTTTATAAAATGAATAAAAATAAAAATTCATTAAAGCTACCAGAAAAACGGGAAGACTATATACCAAACTTTTGGAGATTTACTATCTTGGAAATCAAATTCCCCGCCCGTTATATCCGGGATTTATTATAAGTCAGGTATGCTATTGCAGAGATCATTTGAATACTTTTTATGGCTAAGCCTCAATGTTACATTTTTATAGCCACAGTATTATAAGTTTCGGGACGCAACCAAAGTTACACCATTACTTTTAAATAACAAATTCATAGAGTTTGTAAATAGCTTTTTAGATTGTTTTTCAAACCGGGATTAACGATCACGAATAAAGACAGAAAATAACGAAATTGCATCAGAATGGACAAATATAAGTTTCCATCTTTCTCTTTTGGATAATCAAAGTAAAAATTTTATGGTAATTAAAATTTGCAAACAGGGTGCACCGTTGTAAAATTTTAAGATGCAGTTTTTATTGATATTATTAAATGGTTTTATGAAAGTTTCATTATTTAATAAAGCAAAAATGCAATTATTGTGATCAAATTAATCTTGTGTTAAAAATATTTAATTGAAAATCTTTTAAAGAAAATTTTAAAACTACACGTTTTCTACAACTTTTAACTTTTCGTAACACTTTTCTTACAAATGTGCTCTATAACTGTAATGACCAGATTAATTAGTTAAATTGTCATTACAAATTATAAAATACAATAAAAATTACTTTTTCTTAATATTTTATTTTTAGAAAATAAATATTGCTGAAAATGCCTTAAGAAGTGCCCCCCCCCCCAAAAAAAAAAAACAAAAAAAACAAACAGATAAATGAAAATTCGAAAAGTGTATAGAAATGTATGAAGCGGTATTTGGCTAAATATCGCGAAATTTGGCGATAAAAGTAGGTTGCTTTACATGAAGTCATCTTGGCTATAGCTCACTAAGTGTTCACCTAATTCAGTATTGACGAAAACTATGTATATACTATGCAAGTGTATGCAATACTTTAACTTTTCGTAACACTTTTCTTACAAATGTGCTCTATAACTGTAATGACCAGATTAATTAGTTAAATTGTCATTACAAATTATAAAATACAATAAAAATTACTTTTTCTTAATATTTTATTTTTAGAAAATAAATATTGCTGAAAATGCCTTAAGAAGTGCCCCCCCCCCCCCCCAAAAAAAAAACAAAAAAAACAAACAGATAAATGAAAATTCGAAAAGTGTATAGAAATGTATGAAGCGGTATTTGGCTAAATATCGCGAAATTTGGCGATAAAAGTAGGTTGCTTTACATGAAGTCATCTTGGCTATAGCTCACTAAGTGTTCACCTAATTCAGTATTGACGAAAACTATGAATCTTCTATTATCGGGTTCACGTGATTTAGCTTCGTGTGTTTGAGTAAGATTAATTGAATTCTTTAAAAATAGAAAACTTTTCCTGTCGGTACAAGCCGGGAGAACATTTTTCGCCTTTAGAAAAAAGTTTGGTTATTTTTTTTATTTGGAAGGGGTGGGGGGCGCAAAGTTTCTTCTTGCCCCGGGCGCCAAAATACATAGCTACGCCACTGGTGATCATTATAAACAAAGTCAATTATTACCTCTTTTAGTGTCTAAATTCTTAAAACAATTGAATAGATTACTTCGGCCCACATATTTCTGTTTTATTTATCTCTATATAAAAAAATAATAATAAGATAAAGTAAAATTCCAATTCTGACAAACTTTATCTTTTCTAAATTATTATTTAAAAAAAAATTATCAAATTTAGTTTCTATAACTAAGTCATAGATGGCAGCACCACATTTAAAATTAATTGCAAAATTAAAGGTACGAATTTTCTCGAGTTCATTTTTTACACTTTCAAAAGAATATTTTTACCGTTATATTTTATTTACATACTGGTATTTTCAACTAATTATAAGTAAACAAAAAAACAGATAATGTTTATATATATATATATATATATATTAAAAGAAAAAAAGAAATCAGTCAAATTCAGACGGTGACTGCTGCCTTATCATCAGGGCCTGCTTAAGACTTAGAAATAGGGGAAGCCCGACGTCACACAGGGGGCCCCCTTTTATTCACCAATTATGCTTCAACAATTTGAAATTTTACCATCAAAATCTTGAGTAAACAACACTTTTAATATTAAACTAGTTATAAAAAATATTTTATTATAAACATAATTATACATAACAAATTAATTTTGTAAATGAATTTACAAATATGGAACAGGTGTGAATATTTAAACTTCAAAATATATTTTATTTTATGCTTTATAAACTGCAGGATTTACCAGTGCTAAGAACAGTACAGGGAAAACAAATATTTGACGTAAATTTATGCTTAGCTGCAACACAATTGTGCTTCTATTTTATAAACAGAAATTTGATATCACCTGAATGCTGATTACTTTCCCCTTTGTTTAAATAACCTATTCTCGGTATTTTATATCATTTCTCCACTATTTATGAATATAAACAAAATATAACTATGCCGATTAAATATTCTGCTATCTTTAGCCCGTTTCAAATTAAAATGTAAAGCATAAAAGAAATGAAAATAAGTTGCATTTACTCAGCGTTTTTATACCATTTATTAGTAGTTTGATGTTAAAAGTAAACTTGTTTTTAAGATAAATATATGTTGTTTCATTTTAATATTGTATAATGTTTTCTTTTTTAAGTTAAATATTTTGAAAATTCATGAAATGCATAAAAAATTAGTTTACGGGTTCAGAGGTTATATCTATGTCTTAAGATTGGGCAAAATTTGTTTATAATTCCAAACACAGAAAAAAAAAAGCATAGATAAACTCCGAAAAAAATATGCAACCTGTTTAACTTTATTTTTAAATAGAAATTTTGCTAAAATATACACAAATTTAGGTTTAGTCTTAATATAATAAATTAACAAAGACTGCAGGTAGAAACATTAACTAATTTTATAAAATTATTGTGCACAATTTAAACAAAGTACGTTTTTAACTTTTAAAGATAGACCCCTTTAAAGTATCTTTTTAATCACTGCTTACAGTGAGAAAAACATATATTTTTTAGCCCTAACTCTTATAAATATCGGGATTTTTTAATACACATTATCTTAAAATGCTCAAACAATGTTGTTCTTTCGTCTTTTTTTTTTTTTTTTTCTTTTTTTTTCGAAAAAGTTAATTTTTTCAAGATTAAAATTTAATTCCTTTTAAAAAGCAGGCATACTTCAAATATACAAACATAGTAAAATATTTCACATATGAGTAAAGGTACATTTTAAAATATTATAATCCTTGCAATATAGGTTTAACTCTTTTTTTTTTTTTTTTTTTTTTTTTTTTTTTTTTCAGATTGTTGGGTGATTTTTAATAGGACAGAAAAAGTATTTTATACACTTACATTCTGTTGCTCTCAATGTATGCATCAAATTATAAAAGTAATAATAATAATAATAATAATAATAATAATAATAATAATTATTATTTTACACTCCCATTTATGGATTTTATTTAGTACAAAAAGCTACATATACAACTTTTAAAATCAGAAGCATGGAAAAAAAAAATACTTTTAAAAAGTATGTAATGTTTACTGATTTTTAAATTGTAGAAGTTAAAAGCTTGTAGCTTTAAGGGAAAAAAAAAAAAAAACAGAATTGTGAAAAATTTTTCCGTCAATTATTGATTTAAAATATTTTTAATTATATTAAATTACGTACATACTTTTTTTTTGGTTATTCAACTGTTTTCTGGTGAATCGTAAGAAGAATAGAATCCAAGAATTCAGAGCAATTAATTAAATAAAGCTAAAAAGCGACCCGGTAACAATGAAGGAAATACATAAAACACCTCGCACAGCCAACCCAGTTACCATTTGACTAATTATTGCATGAAATTAGGTTAAAATTATATTTAAAAATATTTTCACTAGTCTAAAAAAACCTCTACCGGCTTCAAGTTGTATAAAAGAAATCGAAAGAATAAAATGGCTGGTTCTTGACAGTGTCCAATGGTAGCTGATTTATTCATTGTTTGTCTTCCGCCGCCTCACTTCCGGAATACATTTTCATGAAAGTTTTCATTTCCTAAGAAATCTCAATAAGTACCTCTTTCAACAATATATTTTTTAACTCAAGGCCACTGTAAGCGCAGGTGCAAGGGCACCAAGATGGCAGAGCACGAAACCTAGAGCAGAGGCGTGGCCACGCAAAAAAAGTTTAATCCTTGAATTCAGGAAACTATTTGCAAATAAACTTGTGTTTCTCAGGAAACTAATAGAAACCTGTCAAAACACGGAACGTTGCTGGAAATAATTAGTGACGTTACAGAATTTCTTACAGTGATGGAACTCAAATAGGGTTTCAAAAATAGGTGGTATTATTTGAAAATTCAAAGTTGGTATAATTTTTAATATGTAAACGACTCCTCCTGTAGCATACTTAACCCATAGCTTTAATTAGACATTATTTCCAATCGATTAGTACTGATAGATTTTTTACAATTAGTTTTAGAAGAATTTCTAGGGGTGATCACGTTTTTTTTTCCAGGACTGTAAGTTAACACACTTGATATATCCATAGTTGTGTCCATTAACGCCAAAAAAAATCTTGTTTTAATTTTTTAGCAATTTTAGACATTATTACAAGTTTGACGATATTTATGATTTTTACATTCTTCTATCTATAATTGAAGAAAGTATTGTAATCGAAATTTTTTTTTCGACGGATTTATGCGTTTTAGGGGTCAGAGATTCCGAAAAACATATTTTCACAAAATGTCTGTCTGTCCTAATTCTACCATCGAAAAGTATATGAAGTTATGCTTCAAATTGAACCAATTTTTTTTTCTATGTTTTTGGATATGGCCAGCAGGTTCCATTTGAATTTGCGAATATTCCGATAAAAGGGGGCGATAACGATTAATCTGTCATAACAATTTTTGTTCCATTTTCACTATTGTATCATCGAAAAGTGTATGAAGTTATACCGATAATTGAACCAAATTTTTTGTATATTTTTTTTTACTATGGCCTGTAAGTCCCAGTTGAATTTGTGGATATTGCGCCTTGTGGGGGCACTGTGATAGTCATTTAAAGATTTCAAATTCAAAAAAATTTACAAAAATTTAAAAATCCTACAATTTTTTGCTTTAATGTTTGGCCTTGATCCAGGGATTCCAGAGCATTTTTTTGTTTTGCCTCTATCTTAAAAAAATGGCTGAGATGTAGCATTTTGAAATTTTAGTGTGGCTGACATTTTGAAACATACAGCACGATTCCTCCATAAACGGGTTTAATTTATGAATTTTGGTAACATGGTTTCGGCAAATTTTCTTTCATTGTTGTAACCATCGTTTCAATTCTTACATGCTTAACACTATATATTTGTGTTCGCCAACGTCAAATTTTCGCCAAACTTGGCTACAAGTGGCGATAAAAATACGTTGCCATATATGAAGGCAACATGGCTATCTCAGTCTAATTTGGCGATATTCTCATTCAAATTCAATATTGACGAGAACTGGGAATGACTCTTCTGTAATCAGTTTCCACGCATTTTAGCTTCGTGTTTTTCAGTAAAGTTAGCTAAAATCTTAAAACCAAGCAAAAGGGAAACTATCTTTTCCTGCCGCTACAGGCCAGAAAGAATTTTCGTAGTTTAGTATAGGGCAGTTGCAATAGACGTCATGCTGGAGGTCACACAGTACAAATAGGCAGTTCTGATTGGTTTAACTACCCTGAACTCCAATTGAAGTACAATGGTTGATCAGCTGATTGCAACTTCCCTATAATACATCGGCTGATCGCATCCAGGTAACCCGACGATTCGCAAGCAGCTGACGTACAACAGAATGACGAAATATATTGGTTTTTTTTTTTGGTTTTTTTTTGGCGATGTGATAGCGAATTTTGAAGTATTAGCATGTATGAGGTGGAAGAAAGTTTTGGGATTGGCATATCCGACTAGTTTTAAACCGTCATCATGCTGTGAGATATGACTTGACTAACTCTTCCTTTTTATACAATTCTTTTTTCACTCAAGCAACACAGAATTGTTGGATATCATTAGTCCATTGTTTTCTAGCTTCGTTGGCCAACAATTGAGTTTGGCTGTTTCCAATAGCTGCGCCAACGGTTATCTGATTGTCGCGGTCTAAAGATATGAGTTCCCGTTTGACCAACAGTTATGTTTGCTGGCAAAACTGCGCTAATAATAATATTTAACTATGCAAATAACTGATTCTATTTTTATTAGAAACTTCAAATAATTTGTTGATTTTTTAGTCTAAAATTAATTATGTTTCTAGAATTACCTATTAATATTGCTTCTCATAGCTGGAGAGCAAGTGAAATTAAGTTTCCATAATTGAAAACAAAAGTCCGGGGATTGTAATACTACAAGCGACAGGATTTTGCTGCCAGCGTTTTATAATTCAAAAAACCTATAAAAGTTTCTGAATAGTAATCATCGCTTTATTTAATGATCGATTTTTTCTTAATTAAATAAAACAACTTTTTTTTAATTTAAAATACATACCAGAATTTCAGAATAGTTATTTAATTACGGAAAGGTTGTCATTAAATAAAGCTAACCGAAAATTTTGGTAGGTATTTTGAATGAAAAAACGCTGGCCGCGCGACCCCAGCTTGCAGAATTGCAATCCAGAAGTGTCATCGAGGTTGTATTTATTCCTCGAAAAGTTATGTTTTTGTTGTTGTTGTTGATTTGGCCCGTGGGCCCGGTGAGCAGCTTTTTATTCCTATACAGCTGTCTTACTCCGCAAAAACCAGACTCCTACCAGAGGTAAAACAACCCGAAATCACAAAAAACCTGCATCCAGCGGACGCCAAGAAACTCAAAAACAAGGCCTGATACTCCCCTACCCAGCGCCGTCAATCCAACTCGGACAATGTACACAGATCTCATCCAACAACTGAGAAAGCAAAATAATATGTTCTTCACCTTTACGCCCAGTCGCCCCAAAAATATCCTCGTACGAACAGGGGCGTATTTAAGCATAATTCATTGTTAATCGTATATGACGATTTTGCCGACTAACTTAAAAAATATTATATCTTTAAAAATACGTTTTTGTGTATGTATATATGTATCTATATTATATATAAAATCAACATTACTAACATATCGGGATTAAATTTTGCACTTTAGAACGTCAGATACTTTACACTTTAGAATAAAGCTGAGAATAGAACAGTTTCAAGTTTCAACCACGTGATCAGCCAATCGCGGATCCAAGGGGGGATCATGGGGGTCATGACCCCCCTCTAAACGAAAAACATTTCTATAGAAAAATACATTTTTGATATAAATATGTATCAAAGGTGTTTTCAGTTTCGTCTTTCTTTAAAAATTCTAATATATCTGATACACTCACGGATTTAATTTTATATAGAAATCCATGAAAATTGCAAGCATTATTGTTTAAACACTAAAGAATCGAACAACGTTTTTAATTTTCCTGTACATGTGGTACATTTTGATTGCTCCCTCAAGACGATATTTCCATGATTGCCAAGCGCCGTAAATTGGCTTAAAATACGAACTTTGAGAAAAATTTCTGAAAGATTCTTTGATTTTATAAGAATGATTTCTTTACATCTGAATAAAATATGCAAATTTTATACATTTACGAATATACCTGCAAATTTAATGCATTTACTAAGGAAAATGAATTCAGGCATATGTCAGAAAACAGCCAATTTGAACATAAGATATAAAAATTGCTAATGAAGACTGTGAACCTCCCCCCCCCCCAAAAAAAAAAAGACATGACCCTTCTCTAAATGGATGGATGGATCCACCTCTGGTGATCACAATCCTCCAATTTGTATTCAATCAATTAAAATCGTAAGATTACCAACCTGTATTATCGGCCAACCAATGAAAATCGACAAAAACCGATGGGCAAACAAAACGCCTATCTTGTTATTAAGGTAGTTGCTAGGGTGTGACGGTCAGTTGAAACTGATCTATACAGGGTATGTTTAAAGATGGACACTTTCACCCCTTCATTTGCGTATCTTTGCTGTAAATATTTCAGCAACATATTTTGATATTAAAAGAAAAATCTGTTTATTTTTTGCTGAATATGAGGACGGAAATTTGCACTTCGGATTAATTAAACAGGTTGTAATTTTTAGTAAGATGCTACTTACAACTTATTCACAATCAGCTTATTTATTTATATTTATATTAAAATGAATTAAATCATAACTTATTTTTATTACATTTTTATTCATTCATTTAACAACATGCATTTTAACCCGCCGCCGCTTCTTTAGACGAGCCCATCTATCCACAATAGCTCCCAAATCTAGGCAATCCAAAATGTCCTTCTCGCACGTAAGTAACATAAGTGCATTCAGACATGGATCGGTCATTGTTGCTCTCAGATAGTTTTTCACATTTTTTAATTTACTGAATGTTCTTTCATTCGAAGCAACTGTGACTGGAGAAGTTCGCGCCAGACGGCTGACACGGTTCGCAAGCGGTAGAATGTTTTTCAAAGATTCTGATTGAGCCTCTGAGCAGAAGTCTGACAAAACTTCTAGCTCTGAGTGTAATGCTTCCATGTCAGCAACTACCTGGGTTTTAGGAAAGAAATCTGCCGCTTTCTTAACCAGATCTAATAATTTCTCTCTCGTAATGGGAGGATTCATTATTTGATACAGTGGTGTTATTATGCTGATGGAAGAGTTGAGACTATCTGCCATCATCACTGTAAGGGTATCCAATACCTTCTTAAACTCCATCCGATAGAACGTTAAAAGTTCGGGAGTAAATAGATTGTCTCGATTATCGTCTAACTTCTTTGGTGCCAATCTGCGTCGATGCTGTATAGCAAATTCACTTAACGGATCTATACATTGCTTAGTTGAAAAGAGCTCTGTATTTCTCGATGCATGTTTTCGTCGTCACTGTTTATTATTTCCAGTGATTTGATACATGTCGTCAGTATTTTCGTAGCGTCAATTATGTTAAGATTCTTCGACTCTAGTTTTTCAGTAATTAACTTGAACTTGTACAGAATGTCCTTGAGAAACATCAGTGAAGCAGTGAAGTCGAACGACAACATTTTCTGTCAAAACTTGTATGATACATTCATATGAGATCCATACCGCTTTCAATGATTCTGCTCAAGCAGTTCATCTCGTCTTAGAAAGATTCCACACTTTCTATTTCTTCGAGTTTGTCCACTAATGGCTTGTTTCGTTTAGTACTTGCTGTGAAAAACACATAAGGTTCTTCCAGCACGGAGAAAACATCGGTTATAATATCGCTGGCGTTGCAGCTATGCTGAATAAAAGCGTTGAGTCTGTGACCTTGACAAGAAATATACGGTACAATTCGATCCACGATTTCTGAAAACTTCTGCTGGGTGCCGTTGAATTCTCCAGACATGCTGCTTGCAAAATCGTATGACTGGAAAGCTACCTGCTCTATATAGAGCTCATTCTTCGTAAGGATGTGCGATATCTCGCTCGCAAGGCCGACACCGGTTTTATTGACTGCTTCTACAACCTCCAAAATTCGCTCCTGAGGTTTTCCATCTTTGTTGACATACCTCACCCCAATAGCCAATCGATCCTGGTGCAAAGCATTTGATGTCGTATCTGCCGTAATGCCATAAAATTCTGCTTCTTGAATCTCATTGACTATCTTTTTGCGCAATGCTGTCGCAAGAAATTCAATCATCTCGTTTTGGGATGAAGCGGAAAGGTAAGTTGTGTGATACGGCCTGAATCGTGCGACCTCAAGCCATTTTTTCACTACTGAGTTATGTATGGAAATTAATTTCACAATTTGCCGAAAGTTTCCATTTTAGTGTTTGTCACTTCCCGTGAATGCCAGGCCTTGTTTACCCAGCTTTCGCATAATGTCCATCAAGATTGATACCACTTCAGTGTTGAATGCACGATCTTGCTCTTCTAGAATAATCTGTTTGCGCTTGATCTTGTAGAGTAATACATCAACGTGATTATACGTCATCATGAACTGACAATAATCTGAAAGAGCAATTCGGTGGGAGTTGGAAGAGAAATGTTGAGCAAGCTTTCCGTCCTTTTCTTTCCCTATGCTCTTCATTTTGTGCCATTTGTTTACACCACTTTCAACCCAAGCATTTTGTGCTTTTTCTCTCCCAGGACCTTCATGAAACAGGCAACAAACAAAACAAAAAGCAGCGTTGAGTTCTGTGCTATATTCCAAAAACGGATACTCTCTGTATCGCTGATGTAAGCGCTGTTGAAAAATCGATGTCTATTCCGTGGGATGGAATCGTTTATCGTCGGATATGCACCAAGTTTTGGTGCACTAGACACGACACAACGTAAGTTGTAAACTTACCTGCAAGTTCTAATTTGTCGTTTCTGTATTAACCGCATGTAGATTTTTTGTCTTTCTCATTGAAGCTTCGAATGGGTTAGAAGGAGCACCCGCCTTTTTCACTTGGACTCGCATCCCTCTGTGACAGTTCTGTTGGTTCTGTTCGTGCTTTTTTCTTCAGTCATCATCGAACTGGCTACTTCCGAAGTCTCAAACAACTTAGAAAACAGGTAACACGAGACAACGTGTCCGCAGGCTTTTCCCTGCTCTCTCAGATTGAGAAGGTCGCGCGGCGCATGCTCGTGTTGTTTTCTATCTTATTGCTTGGCGATCAGAGGTAATGCTTCGCCAACGCTCTGAAAAGCGAAAAGCTTTTTTTCTCTAATACTAACTTTGATAAGAAATTCAAGAAAAATGCTAAGGTTTGATGGTTTTTAGAGTATATTTTAAGAAAGTTGCAAAAAAAAAATTGATTTTTTGAAAGTTGTATCGATCGATATTCACTACCGAGAATTTGCCGACTATTGTCAAAATTGCCGACTATGATCGAAATTTCCGACATTGGGGGGGCGAGACGCCCCCCTACGCCCCCCCAGTAGCTTCGCCCCTGCGTACGAATTGTTCTTCGATACCTGCAACTTTCGAAACACTATGTCTCGCAACCCCGAAAATCTCTTGCATCTCAACACCAAATGCTCCTCAGTTTGGTCTTCCAATTCACATAGGTTACACGTCGATACCCCACGACCAAGAAATCTCTTACGCCGGGCCTGAGTTAGAATTGTTTTCGTTAAAAACCTGGCAAATATAACACCACTTTTTCTTTGTAATAACTGATGCGGATGTCCGATGCTACCGTAATCCCAACCACGACCAGTACAGTTTTTCCTATATTGCTCCCACTCCCATTCAGCTTCTTTCTGTTTATTATTCCTCACATTCGTCACCCAATCTTCAGCAGAAAGCCACGGAATGCGTACATTGCTGAAAGGTCCATTCTGAGCCAAATTGTCCACACACTCATTTATCTCAATACCTTTATGCCCAAGAACCCAAATGAAAGTCATGTTATACTGTTCATTACATTTCCTATTAATCTCTTCTCTCAACTGAGTGATAATAGTCACTGATTTTCGGTTAACCTTTTGTAGAGCTAGTAGGACGCTTTTAGCATCCGTGAAAAACATATAATCCCCCCTGTCCACCGTATAAAATTTAATTGCAACCAATAGAGCCATAGCTTCAGCCGTGAAAATTGTATTGATATGCGGAATCTGAAAGGCCAACTGACTACCAGTGTTCTGATTCAACATCCCAATTGTAGTCCTATGAGTATCTGTAGAAGCATCAGTTGCAATGAACGTGACCATATTTTTGTACGTTTGAGCAAAGTTATGGAAGGAATTCTTGATCACCTCGTCCGGAAAGTCTTTATTTTGAAATGCCCATGTATTGATAATTATCCGACAATGATCACTGATTCTCGTCCCCCACTTATAATTCACCAACTCTGTAATATCCGTGCCATAGCTTCTAAGAGTATGTAGTTCCCGGTAGAGTAAGTCATTTGATAGCATATCCGTATGATCCTGATATTTCACTTCCGAGATAGACCTTTTAGTGGCCAGATACTCAATCCTCTGTCCACACCTCCACACCCCACTTTCCTGTAATAAGACCGGGATAGGGCACCACTTAGGTAAGCCGCTAGCCCACCGTAAAGCCATATTGTGGATAACCTGAAGTTGCCGGCCTTCCGTTTTATTAGCATGCGTTAGAATCCGAGGATTTCCATCTAACAGAGCTCCCATCATACTCCTAGTTATACGCAGTAAATATTTGGTATCTGTACCCCAACTCATCCCTGCAATTACTTTTATCAAATTCAGACGTTTGCAAGATTTTGCCCTTAGCATGGCTATATGATCCTTTAAACTCCCCTGGCGATTGAAATAAACCCCTAAAACCCTAAGAGAATCGGAAAAACCCACCTCCTGACCTCTCACCTGTAAATGATCTTCCACTGCCTCCCTCCACCTACCAATCTTAATGATTTGACATTTATTGGGATTCACCTCCAAATTCCAGGCCTGAAGCCATTGAATAACCCTGGCAATATTTTCCTGTAAGACCCCCTTTAACCAACACACGTCATCATGAAAACCATAGAGAAAGATGTCATCAGCATAAACTACACAATGTATACATGAATCGAAGATTTCGAAAATATCCGCAAGATAAATTGCAAACAGTAAAGGGGAGAGAGGACTTCCCTGTAAAAGACCCCTGTGATACTGGAAGGGAGCAGACAGCGAACCCCTCCATTTCACCCGAATCCTTAGCTCTTGAACCAGATTCCGAATTAAAACACAAAGATCACCACCAAGCCCCAGCTTTTTTAATTTGAGAAGCAACCCATCCCACCAGACATTGTCGTAGGCCCCTTTGATGTCTAATGCTACCAAATAACCTTTCCGCTTTGAATGCCTTGCCCTACTGATTTCTCTATAAATTTTGTATGCCGCAGCCTCACAGTCCGTAAATGGGATAAATCCATAATGATTCCTATGGAAAATCTTCTTTTCCATGCACCAATTAAGTAAAATGTCCAGGATCATTTTTTCAAAAATCTTTTTGCTAGTGACTGTTAACGCTATGGGTCTATAACCCCGAACATCATCCCTACTTTTGCCAGGTTTCTTGATAGGGAGCATAATCACCTCTTTCCAAACCTCTGGGATATTCTTTTTCTCCAAAATTGCATTGTACATCTCTAGGAGTGTTGTCAGCATCCTAATTTTCAGTTTTTTAAAAAAGCTCATCTTTATGCCATCAATACCAGGAGTCGTGGATTTGCCCTTACTGATTGTATTTTGTAACTGCTCCATTGTGAATTTAAGTTCCATTCCATCATTCCCCGAAAAGTCGATTGGAATACCTTGTACCACCGGACTGTTTTGAAAAATTATTGATAGGGCATTCGCTTGGAAAGTTGCGTCAGGCGGACAATTCGGGAAGCAGAAATCCGTGTTCACCTTCCCTTCATTTTTTTTCTTGATGCCACGAATGATTTTGAAAATTTTTGGCCCCCTACCAGCCTGCCTGGCCACTGTATCCCAAAATTTTTTCTTGTCCTTTTTAATTTCTTTTCTAAGTTTAGCAGCTAAGTTTAGTCCCGAACCGCTTTCCGATAATAGTATCGTTTCAACGCCAACAGCCGACGAGTCACCACTCCCCACCACGGCGGAAGATTCCCACTACTAATCGGAACCCGCTCCTTACAATTTTCTATAGTCTGGGTAATAGTTTTTGTCCACTTATCCAAATCATCCTCATATTCATGTTCACCAACACCAGCCGCCGCCGAACCAACACGATCCCGATTAACCAGAGTCAAAAAATCTCTCCTGACCTCATAACCACTATTGGATACCTGAATCACAATGGGATAGTGATCAGAGCCCATCGGATCTTGATGAACTACCACATTGCACTCACCAGCTAACCTACTCGACACCATACTCAAATCTAGGAGAGATCCACTACCACCGCCAGCAAATCTCGTTACCTGGTCCGTATTCAGGAGCACTACATCATTCCGATTAATCCAGTTAACAAGATTAACCATTTTTTGACCTTTCGGATTAGTTTGCCAGTTGAGAAAATTAATATTAAAATCACCGATAATTAAATAATTATCACCAATCATATCTTTTATGTTATCCAACCAATTCGTAGCCCCGAAGCCTTTAGGAGCGTAAATATTTATAATGGCAATCCACCTCTTTTTAAACCAAATTTTAATCCCTTGCGCCTCATGATCCCGGTCAATAGTAGGCAGGTTAATGATTGTAACAGGAATTTTCTTGTGGACTGCTAAAAATAAACCTCCACTACTGCTGTTGTACAACTACCTGGAGTCGCTGCTCCCTCACTCTACTCCTTCCCATCAAACCTCTATGTGCGCAATCTCTCTAACCGCGCCATCTCTCCTGGCTTTACCTTACTATTAGACTAAAAGTTTGAAACCGAATTTCTTTTCCGAATGTCAAAAAATCTCCGCGGTACACGAAAAAATGCTAAAAATCATATTTAAAATCTCTAAAAAAAAAAAAAAAAAAAAAAACTTTGGAGGACAAAAGTCTAAGTAGACTAGCTAACCCGTCCGGCATTTACCGGGCTCGTTATAATAACCTTAAATACTCCTCAAGTTTGTATGATTTTATATCTTCGAAAAATCTTTCAAATAAAACTAGATTCGGAGGCCCCGCATCCGAAGACAGCGTATAGTATTTCAAATGAGCCTAGTTTCCGGAGCCCCAGAGCCTTCGTGCAGCGTCTAGTTGTTCCAAACAAACCTCTTTCCGAACGAACCTGTTGCCTGAATCACCTCTACGTACGGCAAGGTATAACGGGCGTGCGCCCCACGCGTCGTGAGACAATCAAAAACCAAGTTGACTGAGCCAAATCTTATAGTAATCTGACCCATAGAGCCCGAGATAAGAATGCACCCCCTGCCAGTGAAAGGTATGGAACTAAAATCTGTGAGACAATAGAAAGCCAAGTTGAATGAGCTAAACTCCGTTGTAATCTGGAACATAGAACCGAGAATTAGAAGGCACCCCTGGCGGCGGAAGGTGCAACTAAAATCTGTGACACAATCGTATTCTAAGTTGAATGAACCAATTCCTGTTCAAATAAGGCCCATTGAAGTCGAGAAAAGAATGCTCTGTTAATGTTCTAAAATGGTAATAACTGAAATCTAAGATAAATTTTCATAATGCAGAAAGTAGCTAAATTTTAATCTAACTAGAATGAATCAATTTTAGTTGAAATCGGGCCCATGAACCTAAGAAAATAATGCACCGTTAATGTTCGAAAATGGTGATAACTTAAGTCTAAGATAACCTTTCATAATGCAGAAAGTAGCTAAATTTTAATCTAAGTTGAATGACCCAGTTCCCGTTAAAATCGGGCCCATGAACCTAAGAAAATAATGCGCCGTTAATGTTCGAAAATGGTGATAACTTAAGTCTAAGATAAACTTTCATAATGCAGAAAGTAGCTAAATTTTAATCTAAGTTGAATGACCCAGTTCCCGTTAAAATCGGGACCATAGAACCCGAGAAAAGAAGGCACCATTAATGTTCGAAAATGGTCTAAAGTGTCTCTAAAGGTTTGAAACCGAATTCATTTTACGAATGTCAAAAAATCGCTTTAAAAATCGTTAAAAATTAAAAAATTGCGGGGCACAAAATTTAGTATACTATTAGACTAAAAGTTTGAAACCGAATTTCTTTTCCGAATGTCAAAAAATCTCCGCGGTACCCGAAAATTTGCTAAAAATCCTACTTAAAATCTCTAAAATAAAAAAACTTTGGAGGACAAAATTTACTATATTAGGCTAAAAGTTTGAAACCAAATTCTTTTTACCAATGTCAGAAAATCACACGAAACCTGAGAAAACTCTAACAATCGTATTAAAAAAATAGCGAAAAATTAAAAAATAGCTGTAGGAATTCCGAATAAGCTTAATTGAAAAAGGACAACGTTTATTATATTTTGCTATATTCTCAAAAGATTGGAGACGTGTTGTTTTTATGAATGTAGAAAAATGCATTAAAAATAGCTAAAATTCAAAAATCCTGGAGATCAAAATTTTCTATGTTAGTCTAAAAGTTTGAAAAAAATTTCCTTTTACGAATTTCAAAAAATCGCCGCGGTGCTCAAGAAAAATAAGAACAGCTCAACAAAATCGCTAAAATTCAAATCTTCGCGGTAATACTCCTACAAAATTTATTATACTAGGCTAAAAATTTGAAACCAAATTTCCTAATGTCAAAAAAATCGGTGTTACTTTTGGAAAATGGTGGTAATTGAAGTCTATATTTAGGAATACATACTTTTAAATGTAATTAAAGGGTAAGATGAATGAACCAATTCCCGTTGAAATCAGGCCCATGGAATCGGAGAAAAGAATACGACGGTACTGTTCGAAAATGCTGGTAACTGAAATCTGTATTTAAGAAAACATACATTTAAATGTAAATAAAGCCAATATGTAATGCTTTCAGCCTCTACAGGCCATCGCATGTTTTTGATCCACCGAAGCAGGTCAGATAGCTATTCTTTCACTTGGGCGTAGTGACTGCTTAGCCGCTGCCCTTGCACGTTAATCTAACATGTCAGTTCGGCTTTCCTGCTGCACGTGAGAACCCTGTTCTCACCGACGACCTAGGATGTCTTCCTTCACCACTCGTGTCGCGTTGTTTATTCGAGATTCATTCCTCCACCAGGAAGACGTGCCAACTCTCGCCCCGCCCTGGATTGAGCCACTGCTCTTTATTGGTCCTTCATAATTACATAAAATTGTTCTGCATTAATAATAGAGTAGCTACATCTAGATAATTGCTACTTCCTTACAAACTACATCCATTGGGGCGGTATTGGTCGCCGCACGAGAGCGGCGTTTATTTCACATGTTAGACTGGATTAGATAGGATAGAAAAACATTGATATTTACACATTATTTATACTTGCCATTTAAAACTTCATCTTCACCTTTACTTTCTTCATTCTTCACACTTCATACTTCTCTCACTTCATCTGTCACTTGAATTCTTCCCTTTCTCTTCACTCCTTCTCTGTTACTCTTTCATCAAACTTCACCCCTCACTTACCTGTTATTACTTACCTGGACCAAACCTTAGGTTTCGCCTCAGACACATTGGGAAGGGACTGCCCATTAATGGAGCCTATCTCAGATGCGGCTCCATTTCCTGGAGAAAAGCCGTGAGTGCTTTCCTCCCTTCCGGAACCAAAAAGTAGTTCCGGACGGTCGAAGTGGTTAACTTCGGACAGAACCTGTCCCTGAGAGGTTGCGTTCCAACACAGGCCACGAGTAGATGTTCACTCGTGGCGGGATCCGGGTCTGTGCAAAATGGGCATCCCCGCGTGAGAAGTCTTACCCTGAAGCGGTGAAAGTATTCCGGAAACGGTCCATGCCCTGTAATCGCTCAGTTGATTAGAGGCGCGGTCCAGGTGCGTTCTTCCGACACTTTCGGAATTAAATTGAACACATTTCTCCCTGTTTCCGCCTCCTCCCATCGACTTTGCCAGAGGGCTTTCACCTCCTGGCGGATCCTAGATTTTACGGATCGGGACGACAGACTTAGAGGGACGTCAATGACATCTAAACCTGCACCTGCTTTCGCAAGGCGGTCTGCTGTTTCATTGCCGTGTATCCCTACATGGGCATCTACCCAGAACCACTTCACCTCAAGACCTTCTCTCGCCGCGTGAACACGTGCACATAGTGGGTCTTGCGAGTATGGATTTGCTAGTGCCGTCAGCGACGATCTAGAGTCACTGAACAATGAAAGTTCGCTTCGGGTCCTGCACAGCTGTATTGCTTTGATAATGGCGACTAGCTCGGCCTGGTACACTGTCTCATGGGGCGGAAGGTGGTAGGCTTGTTCTTCAATCAGTTCCCCACCGTCAAAGATTGCAACACCAGATCCTACACCTCCTCCTATTTTCGACCCGTCGGTATAAACCGACAACCTCTGCTGGCTGGGGCGTTCCCCGTTGTTCTGGGGTGCTTCCTCCCAGTCAATGGCAGGAGCCTCCGTGGGATGTACTGACCATCTTCCCATCCGTTTTTGAACTTCGTCAGTTCTAATGATAGTTCCACCTATCCTGGCATCTTCCCCTAGACGGAGGACGCGACTCTGATGATACTCCCTTTCAACTTGCAGATCAAGCGGCAGGGTCCCGGCTAGTACCTGAAGCGCTACCGTACTAGTAGTCCGATAACACCTGGTAATCGCAATGAGGGCTAATCGTTGAGCTGTGATTAAGCTTTCTCTCATGCGACCGGTCCCCGTCCACCAGAAACTGCTACTATAGGTCGCGAGCCTCTCTATGCCGTTCTTATAAAGACGTTTCAGTACTTCCCCTTTGAGGCCCCAAATCCTCTGACTGAGCGAGCGGGTCGCCCTCACATAGTTCGCCAGACTTTGTTTGACGTATGCGCAGTGTGCCATTCCGTTCAACTTGTCATCCACCATCACTCCCAGGTAACGTGTGTTTTGTGCGACTTTAATGGGTCTTCCAAGGAAGGAGAGTCTAGGAGCCGTTTTAGGGTACCTCTTGTAACTCCCCAACCGGCGCACTTTTCGGAAGTAAACCATTACGGTTTCTTCCGGGGAGAATTCGAGTTTATGCAGTGCCGCCCAACGAGCAATCTTCGCTAAGGCAGGATTTGCCCGCTTCGCACAAACGTGGGCATTTGGCGCTTCGACTAAGAGAGCAAAGTCGTCGGCATAAGCTATGAGTTTCACATACTCACCCAGATCCAACTCCAACAAGGAGTTCGCTAGAAAGTTCCAGAGAAAAGGACCTGAATTCGACCCCTGAGGAAACCTTTGTCGTACATGCGCTCCAGGGACACATTGTGCGTTCGATAGACAACTTTCCTGTCCACCAGGAAACTCCTAACTAGCCTGTAGAGATTTTCAGGGCAACCCATCCTTTGCAGTTGAGCATAGATCGCCTGCCACCATAAATTATTGAAGGCACCTTTAACGTCTAGCATGATGAGACAAGAGTCTTTGTCTCTTGCGTGGCAGTCTTCGACTGTCTTACGCAATTCATGCAGGGCATGCTCTGTGCCCTTACCTGGAGTAAAACCGAATTGGTTTTGGTGAAGGAACCCTCGTGACTGGGCATGGAAGACCAACCTGTTTGTCACAAGTTTATCCAACACCTTACTCCAGGCTGTTAAAAGACAGATAGGACGGTAGGCGCTTGGGTCCGAGCGATCCTTTTCAACCTTGTTAAACAGCACTAAGTCTGCAACTTTCCAGCTTGAGTGTAAATAAAGGGGGGAGTTGAATGAATCAATTCCCGTTGAAATCGGGACCATAGAACCCGAGAAAAGAATGCGACGTTACTCTTCAAAAATGGTGGTAACTGAAGTCCTTTTCCTTGATTAGGAAAACATACTTTTAAATGTAAGTGTAGGGCGTGTTGAATGAAACAATGCCAAACAAGTTGGAAATTGTACGTCAAACGTTACAAACGAGGTGCGTTCGTACGCACGTTTTAGAATTAAATTCATGATATCCCGTGCGTAGAACGGGTTAAACAGCTAGTTAAGTATATATTTTATGACACTGTTCATACAAATATCTTAACTAGTTATATAAATATTCAGATATATATGTATCAGCTAGTTATATAAATATTCAGATCTTGATGATTTTTAATTCTGTGAAATGAATTATATCGTCTGCAGATTAATTTCTGTCATAAAATAAGTATCTCGGTCGCTTGACGATTTAACATCCATCGGAACCACAACAAAAAAGCACCGATTTAAAAAAAAAATCAAATTTCTTAATAAATATTTTTATTAATATCTCCTAAAGTTTTGATTCGATTTTAATAAAATTTGAAATGTCTCGACAAAATTCTGCAAAGATAATATATTTTAAATTGCAAACCATTTGGTTGGGTAGTTTTTGCGTTGTTATATGCGGACAGACAGACAGACGGACGGACAGACAGACAGACGGACGGACAGACGGACGGACCAAACGACGACTATAGGAGCTACGTATTTATATAATTACGAACGCACCTAAAAAGAATACGACGTTGTTTTTCGAACATTGGTGGTAGCTGAAGTTAATCTGAAATGGCCACCAGGTGTCTCCCCTTCCCATCCTCAAATTCAAATCTATTTCTTAATTAGTTATCTTAATTTTCACTCATTAGTGAAAATTCGCAATTATTTTCTTTTATTTCCGCAAAGTAAAGGGAATACTCATTCTGGCTAGAGTTGCTGCAAAAAGCGGCGAGCGAGCAAAGCAAGCTGGGATCGCGTTCCCAGTGTGAATTGCATTGCAATTCACGGGGCTTGGCCAGCGTTAGCTTGCAGGGGGTAGAACGCCCTAGTTTAATATATTAGGCTAAAAGATTGCAATCTAATTCTTTTATAAATGTGCAAAAATCGCCTCGAAATGCGAAAAAACACTAACAACAGCATAAATAATTAAATAAAAATAATATAATCAAAAAATCCAAAATCGGGCTTCTTACGAAATTTTGTAGTTCTGCGTGCAGCGGTCTCTTCAGAACACAGTCGACAAATACACACACACAACTTCTTTCCTTATTATTATAGACTAGCTAACCCGTCCGGCATTTCCCGGGCTCGTTATAATAACCTTAAATACTCCTCAAGTTTGTATGATTTTATATCTTCGGAAAATCTTTCAAATAAACCTAGATTCGGAGGCCCCGCATCCGAAGACAGCGTATAGTATTTCAAATGAGCCTAGTTTCCGGGGTCCCAGAGCCTTCGTGCAGCGTCTAGTTGTTCCAAACAAACCTCTTTCCGAACGAACCTGTTGCCTGGATCACCTCTACCTACGGCAGCGTATAACGGGCGCCCCACGCGCCGTGAGACAATCAAAAACCAAGTTGACTGAGCCAAATCTTATAGTAATCTGACCCATAGAGCCCGAGATAAGAATGCACCCCCTGCCAGTGAAAGGTATGGAACTAAAATCTGTGAGACAATAGAAAGCCAAGTTGAATGAGCTAAACTCCGTTGTAATCTGGAACATAGAACCGAGAATTAGAAGGCACCCCTGGCGGCGGAAGGTGCAACTAAAATCTGTGAGACAATCGCATTCTAAGTTGAATGAACAAATTCCTGTTCAAATAAGGCCCATTGAAGTCGAGAAAAGAATGCTCCGTTAATGTTCTAAAATGGTAATAACTGAAATCTAAGATAAATTTTCATAATGCAAAAAGTAGCTAATTTTTAATCTAACTAGAATGAATCAATTTTAGTTGAAATCGGGCCCATGAACCTAAGAAAATAATGCTCCGTTAATGTTCGAAAATGGTGATAACTTCAGTCTAAGATAAACTTTCATAATGCAGAAAGTAGCTAAATTTTAATCTAAGTTGAATGACCCAGTTCCCGTTGAAATCGGGCCCATAGAACCCGAGAAAAGAAGGCGCCATTAATGTTAAAAAATGGCGCCTTCTGCAAATAGAAAAGTCTAAAGAAAGACTTGCCTGAGAATTTATTTTAATTTTGTACTTCATATAGTAGCTTGAGAACCTAAGAAGTTGTTACAAAGAAAAAACTGGTGAACTGAACCATTTTTAAGGGAGCTGTAATATGGGGTTCAAAAGGGACCAACTGATAGTTAAGAGAATAGGGCCCTAAGATGAAAACTTGTTAAAAGGTCCTAGTACTTACTGCTTTAGATCTTAATTTAGTCGCAATTAAGCATACGGTAACAATTAATTATTAAAATAAAATTTTAAAGCCAAATATTTTAAATATTTTCGCCAAAAGTAGGGGAAAATGCTTAAAAAAGAACAATAGGGCCCCAATAAAAATATGAGGGTAATTGCCCAAGGAGGCGAGTCCAAAACTCAACTTTAATTTTATGTATTGAGAGAGAGGCACAATTAAGTGGTGGATGACGTAAAGAACCATAAAAAAACGACATTATATGCGGGAAAACGTAAAATTGGCTGCACAGTGAAACCCATTTTTAACATTATTCAAGGGACCGTAAAGAAATGACGTTATATGTGAGAAAACGTTAAATCGGGGTAAGACAAAACAAAACACTGAGCATAAAATAAAGACTAATCTAGATAACATACCTTTTATTTCTACATTTACGTAGTGGTTTAGACTGAAAGACCCCACTCAAACTTCGGAGCT
This sequence comes from Maratus michaelseni, assembly GCA_963931845.1. Lineage (NCBI taxonomy): Eukaryota > Metazoa > Arthropoda > Arachnida > Araneae > Salticidae > Maratus > Maratus michaelseni. Next base: position 63,810,855 of record OZ007594.1, read on the forward strand.
GCTCTGGGGGCTTTTGACGTAGTAAAGCGGTAACGATAAGGCGACTGCATTATTAACATAAATGCAAAGTTTACTGTTTAATGTCGGCCCTACCGAAAAGATACAGTCGAAGATTAGTGATTATTTCAACAAGATTCAATAAACTACTGAAATGTCTTTTGATAAATGATTTACATGACAAGGGGGCTCCAATGATTTCTTTTAAGTACTCTATGTGTATTAACAATATTTTAAATAAAGCTTTTATGAAAAAATAACTTCATGTGTACTTTGCTTATGTACCTTTTTCTACTCTGTTCCATTTACGAAAATTTATGTCAGGGATACAGTACAGTAATACTCCGGAAACTTCCGCTTTCGATATGAATGGTAACTGAAACGTCTCAGCGGAATAAAGTTTTTACGATATATTTAAAACAAGGTTCCAGTTCCAGTCCCAGTGGCAGAACTATCTTCAAGTGTCTGCAACGCTAATAATGTTTTCAAAAATAGTCTGCAATACGCAATATATGATATAAATGTATTCTTGCTGCTGTTGTAGTTGTAGTGCTAATTAATTAAGGCATCAGCATTTGTCTGCCTTTTTAAGTAAAAAAAAATTCTGAAATTCACAGCAATTATTCGGAAAGGTTTTAGGGGGGAGGGGAGAAAATCCTCTCTCGGCAATAATTTTTCTGGTTGCAGGTCGGATTAACTCTGCTTTTGATTCGAGTCGATTTCAGGCTGAGTGTAGATTCTTGCAAATTGGGTTCGGGTTAACCCGATTTTTCAAAAGTTAGTTCAGTATATTGTTTCAGATTAAAAACTATGTCTATATTAATAAGCATAGAATTTAGTGTGTCTGCTGTTTTCTAAAGGAATGCTGCATCTTTTCCGGGACTATTACACAAAATTCACTTTTTTTTCGTGGACTTTTGACAAAATTAGCGTTTCTTTTGTCCCCCGCGATCCTTTGGCGAAATTCACGTTTTTTTTTTTTTCGTGGCCCTTCGACAAAATTCACACCTTTTCCATGATCCTTTGACGAAATTAGCATTTTTTCTGCAGCCATTTGACGAAATTTACGTTTTCTCTGTGGCCCTTTGATGAAATGCGCATTTTTTCCCCCGATCCTTCAACGAAACTCATGGGTTTTTTTTGTCTTTTGACGAAAATCAAGTTTTTCTGCGGCCCTTTGACGAAATTTGCATTTTTTATCGTAAGCTGTCGACAAAATTAGCCATTTTCCCAGATGCTTTGATGAATTTCACGATTTTTCTTTGTCCTTTGGAGAAAATTCGCGTTTTTTCCGTCATCCTTCGACGAAATTTGCCGCTTTTTCGAGATCATTCGACGAGATTTGCCGTTTTTTTCGAGATTCTTCGACGAAATTTACCGTTTTTTGGCAATCCTCCGACAAAATTTGCCGTTTTTTCGCGATCTGTCGGCAGAATTTTCCGTTTTTTCGCGATCCGACGACGAAATTTGCCGTTTCTTCGACGAAATTGACCGTTTTTTCGTGATCCTTCGACGAAATTAACATTTTTTTTCTACGATCTTTCGACGAAGTTGGCGTTTTCTCCATAGCCCTTCGGCAAAATTCGCATTTTTCCGCGATCCTTCAAAGAAACTCATGTTTTTTTGACGGCTTTTTGACTAAATTTGCGTTCTTTTTCGCGATCTGTCAATGAAATTAGCCATTTTTCGCAAACTTTAAATGAATTTCGCGTTTTTTCCGCGATTCTTCGACGAAATTCGCCGTTTTATTCGCGATCCTTCGACGAAGTTTGCCGTTTTTTCGCGTAATTTACGCGCTATAGCGCGTCCGCGGCATCGCTGTATGTTTTTAGTCTGCAGGTGCCCTAAACAGTCTGCGACGCCCGTCGCAGCGTCGCGTACATTCTGCCACGGGGGTTCCAGTAGACCATTAATTCAGTTGTACGTTTTACTGAGTTATACGTTTTGTTGCCCGGTCCCGAGCAAAACGTGTAACTGGAGTTCCACTGTATTTCTTTTTGCATGTTTATGGGAATCACCAACAGTTCTCTGTCGTTTTCATATTTGTATAGGGTGTCATTTCTATTAAAATATTCTGAGCTTTCATTTTTTTCGATTAATTTTTTGATGGTTTAAATGTATTTATCTTCTTGTTACGCTAATTTTATTTTTGCTGTTAATTCGTCATAGGAACGTGTTACTACCAATACTGTATTTCTGCTTAGTGCATCGACATGCTTCATTTGATTTCCCGCTCGATGTACTATTTCATAGTCAAAATCTTGTAAAAATAGAGCCCATCTCGCAAATTTTGGCATAAGATCTTTTTTGTCGAATGCCTTTTGGAATGCCTCACAGTCAGTAACAATTTTAACTGTTGTTCCCAATAGATAATTTCGAAATTTTTTCATTGACTCGATTACTGCAAGTTTTTCTAATTCATAATTCGAATATTTTGCTTGAGTAGGTGTAGTTTTTCTACTCATGTAATGTATGGGCTGTATATTTTTGTTCTCATCTTCCTGTATTAGGACACTACCAAAACCTATAGCGCTTGCATCTGTGTGCAACTCCAATTTAGCACCGCGTCTGAATATGTGCAATACAGGGGTATTTACTAATTTTTCTTTAAGTGTCTCAAAAGCTTCTTTTTCGATGGATCCAAATTTAAATGTATTTTTTGCATTTAACAAATCGCTTAAGGGCTTTGCTATTCTAGCATAGTGAGGAATGTATTTTCTAAAGATGCTAACCTAAAAAGCATAGTTGCTTATAGATGCATAGAAAGCATAGATGCATAGTTGCTTAAAAGTGCGGGGTTTGGGGAATTTTTTCACTGCCAAGGTTTTAGCTTCTGATGGCCTAACAGTACCATTTTCTATTATATAATATAAAAATCCTATTTTTCACTTGAAAAATTGGCATTTTGCAAAATTAAACTTAAGTCCGTACTCCGCTGCAGCTTCTAGGACACGTTTCAGTTTTAAAAGGGCTTCTTCGTCAGTTTGCGCAAGTATTATAATATCATCTAAATAAACTAGTATAACTTTTTCTTCAATTAGCTGTTTAAAGATAACTTGGATGTATCTTTGAAATTGCTGTGGTCCAATCGATAATCAAACGGGAGTTTTTCGTGCTGGTACTGAGAATTATGTGTTATTATTCTCTGTTACGAAGTGTGTTACTATTCTCTGCTATATCAATATGAAAAAAAAAAAAAAACATTTTTTAAATCTAAGGTAGTGAAAAATTGCGCCTGTTCTATGCTGTCTAGAACTTTTTCTATTATTGGTAAGTGAAAATTATCTTTAAATATTTTTTGTTTAGGGATCTGTAATGTACACAAAGTCGCCATAAATTGTCCTCCTTTTTCGCTTGAACTACGAGTATAGGGGATGCATAGTTCGAATTGTTGTCTGTTATAATGCCTGCGTCCAACCATTCCTGTATCTGTTTATCTACTAATCTATCCAAAATAACAATCAAAGGAAACTTTATAAGCAAACATGATTAAAAAATATATACAAAATAATCCCCGAATTTTAGCATTCTCGCATTTCAAATTTGACTGTGATATTTGTAAATATGTATAAAAAAAGCAATATAGCATTAACACTTTTTAATCTCTGATGTTTACTAAATTAAAAAAAAAATCCATCATTACACAAGGAAAATCATAAATTAATATTTTATGATCAGATCTTTAAAGTATTAATTTTCTACTACTCTATAAAAAAATTTAAATTGATTAGTAAAAAGTAACTTATTTACAGTTATTTAAAAATCATATCCTCGATGGGGCCACTCCTAAAACTTACACGAGTGTGATCTTGGACGGAGAATTAGCGTTTTGAAATTTTAAAACTGAATTACACAAATCTGAGCTTTTAGCACAAAACTATTTGCACTATTTGGCACAATAAATTTGGCTAAAAACACCTTTATCGCAGTACTGAATATGGCTGCAATTTCGAACTGATTTGCATTACACTGTTGTTTACAGATTGTTTGCTTGGAGTTTGCATCCGAAATAGTAGGTACTGTACTTCACTGGGGGGGGGGGGGGGGAGGGGGACTTTTAAAATAAAATTTATGAAACACTTTTTCATACTATCCCCCTGTTAAATAATAAAGAAGCTTATTTTACTGATACTGTTATAGCATTTTTTCCCGTTAAGTTTTGACAGGTTCCATCTAGATTTTATTAAAACATTTATTTCGATAACAACATGTTTGAAACATAAATACTCAATTATCAAAATTTATTTTTTTAATTTGATTTTTTTTAACGTTATACGTATAATTTTATTTTTATAGTATTTTACACATTGAATTTTATATTGTAAAATATGCTTTGCATTTTATTTTTAGTAATAATAAACCAATAAGGTACTCCATAAAAAACACCCAATGTATGCACACGGATATTTTCGCACAATTCTTATTTGCTAAAAAAATATTAACGCATTGAAATGAAATTTTAAATATTATAAAGCGCTGTAAAGTAAAATTTTAATTGGGAGATTGCCCATTTATCGTATTTAAATGAGTATTTTATAATAGTAAATCTACAGATCAGGAGCCTCAACGTCAGCTCTGAAAGTCAATGTTTCTTAATCTCACTTTTCATAATATTTAACATCTTACAATCCGCAAATTATTTTTTTTTAATTGCTACATATATATTTATATGCATATAAATTAATTCGAAGGTTTCAGAAATTAGAAACGTTAAATTAAACACGGTTTATGAAATAATATTCTGACATTCTTATAAACTTCTTATTCTATTTTTTAGATTAAAAAAATACATTTCTTATGGGGGGGGGGGCTCTGCCCCCTGAACCCCCCGTAATCTTATTAAATTTATATTCCTGATTTCCTATTGTTTGTGTGAAGGATTCTAGTATATCTTGGATTTCGTTCTACACAGTGGTTTTATTAGAATAAGCAAAAATTTCGAAAATGATTTCATGTTATCCTAATACCTAATAGCAATATTTACTTACCTGCCAACCACGAAACACTCGCATCTGATAGATAAGTTGAATAATATATCGTGTGCAAAAGCAACTTATGAAAATGTAAACTGAAACGACTATATTTCACTTATATCTATTGCAGAAATCTAGTGTTATTACAATTTTTGTTTCGGAAAAACAGTTTTGATGGTCATTCTATAATATTTATTTTACCTAAGTACATCCTGATCTAACTCGATGGCAATAGCACACTAAAATCCCCCCAAAATAGGCTTATTTGGAAACTTTTAAACCTATTGGGCAACCATTCATAATCGTGCCTACTGCCAATTCACTAAATAGCAACCGTGATTTGGCGCTATAAAGTTTTTTTTTTAAATAACTTTTTATGATCTCAGTTTCCAGTAATTGTGCTATTTCAGGCTGTATGGATGCATATTACTACGCTAATTTCTTTAGATTAACCATCTTGTTGTACGAGATGTTATATTCTATTTTAAAAGTAATACTAATTTTCAACCACGAAAAATCCACATCTCTTCCAGAAAATGAATAATATCTCATGTAAAAATGTTTTGGTTATCAGTCTATAATAGTTAAAAGGTAACTTGTATCAAAATAAATTCTCATGCATTTCAATAAAATATTACAATCACTCAAAAATATTTTATTTTGCGAATAAAATACTGTAGCAAAATAGTCTGAGTTACTTGAATTTTATTATTTTGATAATCTTTGAAATATAGTTGCTAGGTTACGGTTAAATTAAAGAGAAAAATAAAAATAAATGCATTTTAAAATTTGCGAAAAAGGATAAAATAAAATGTATTATATTATTAGAACGGATGTATAAAATTGCACCAAAAATTATACACCTAATTTAAAAAATCTGACGAATGTATTATCAAAATTTCAAATTAATTTGAATAATTTAAAACCTGACTTGATAAATTTTAGCCTTCATAACTTACTGTTTAAATAGATTAATCAAATGTGCCATTTTATTTTCAACGAATGAAAAATTTCAAAATCGTCTGAATTCCCATAGAAAAGCATTATGACCTAAAAAGAGATTTATTTTCCGACAATCCATCCAGAGATGGGATTCAAATAATATAACAACCGGTTCGCTTTACGAATGATTTTAGATGCATTAACAATAAGAGAAAATTAAGCATCACGCATAGATTATGAAACACTTTACATTAAAATAACAACATAAACTTTGATCTTTAAGTAAAATGGGAAAAAAAAAATCCTGAAACATGTTTTCCTATAAGGACGTAATTTGTTTAATAAATATTAGGCAATCATGAAATCCTGATCAAAATTTCTATCAGAAAATGAATCAAAACCTGATAATACAATAACGATAATACAAGAATAGCAGAAATTTAAGAAATGTTGAATAAGCATGCTATATAACCAGGGAGTTATCCTAGGCTGCCGATTTAGATCCCCAAATTCTTCAAATCTTCAAAATTTTATTGTTTTTGTTAAGTTAAATTGGATTCTCACAGGACTGAAGAAGATTTTTTTTTTCAAATTAAACATTATTTTATTAAATGAAACAATTTAGAAAATGTCACAGTGTTATATTTAAAAAATGCTGTTTTTTAAAAAGGCTGTTTTGTGTTGTGCAGATGCACATTAAAAAAAAAAGTAAATTAATGTAAATACGATTTTCGCATTTGAAGTATTTTAAGAACCAGTTCGCCGAATTCCACACAAATTAACAATTGGTGCGAACCAGCTGAATCTATCCACTTTCATCCACTGCATCATGGCCTCAAGACTATCTTAGAGTTGGGGCCCCACTGACTTCGACAGCGTATACAAATTATCATTTTTCATCTTCAAAATTGTAACTTCACGCTTTTCAAATTCACGCAGCGATCGACCTAGAAACATTTTAATAAAATAATGCAGCTTTCGAAATCATATATATATATATGTGTGTGTGTGTGTAACAATAAAAAAATAATGAGTCCTAAAATATTTTTCGTTACAACACGACAAAAAAATAAAAATAAATAAAATAAAAATAAATAAATAATAATAATAATGAAAATCGTCAGCCTGAGCCCAACACAAGTCAACCCGAAATATTCAAACCCGGACGCGAAGTGAGAGAAAATCAATCCATAATACATTTATGGATAAGTAGTCTACAATTACATCTCTAAAGGCCTCATGGATTCTGTCAAAATCGCATTTGAGAACTTGGGCATTGAGGGTGTCGCCAAAAATAAGTTGACAGGCTTAACTACTGATGGGGAAAGTGCAAATACAGGCAAAAACAGCGGGCTCTGGGTTCGTATGAAACAATACTTGGGCAGAAACTTGCTATGCGTTTAGTGCGTTTTTCACAGGTCCGACTTAACTATGTCTGATTTGGAATCATTAGTTATTGAAGTTCGGCATTGGAAATCCAATATAAAATCTGTAGAAACATTTTATCGGGCTTCTCTGTACGCTTTGAAGAACTTCAAAAAATAGCTGAAATAGAAAACCAAACTGCCTTTCGTACCCCTGCATATTTTAAAGTGTGGTTCGTGGAACACTTAAAAACTTAGCTAAAGCAGTATGGCACAATCTTCCTTTCATGCAAAAACATTAGGAAAACATTGTGAACCATCAACCCGATTCATCAAAAACTGAAAAAGCTTCTGCTCGCGGGTTCCTCCGATTATGGATGAAAGACGGTGAGCAACAACGCATGACTTGCCTAATGCTAAGATCTGCTGAAGCACTTAGAAAAACTTCAGAAAGATAGTCAAAGGTCTTTCATTGCACTGCCTGACATAGAATTGTCAAAGAAAATTTTTACGAATGCTTTGACTCTTATTGAAGATGGGTGTTATCCTGGTGGAAACGAAGAACAGTTGATGGACATAAATGAAGGTACTAAGGAATTTGAAAGTGACTCGGATGTTGAAGAAAATCCTCGCAGGCGTAAAGTTTGCAACTCATTAGTTTCTACTAAGAGATGTTGGTCTGCAGTGAGAAAAGAAACTGTATTGAGTTGCAAAGAATTTGTTTCTCAAAGATTGGAAGAGGATCAAATGAGCATCTCCAACAAGATAGATGCTTTCTTAAAAGCAAGAAGACCAACAGAGGTTGTTACTGCAGCCCGCCTTTATGTTGAGAACCTTTTTCGTAAAGACAAAGTTGCCAATTTTACCGACGATGTGGTTGCTTTATACGCGACTGAAAAACTGCCACCTCCATCAGATATGACCTCATCAACAGCAAGACTCTATCACTATTTTAAAGCGTCTCAACCCCACTCAGTTTTTAACAATTTGTTTCTTTAACACCTCACAGCGTTGAAACAGAAAGAGCTGTGTCCATACATACATCGCTTAAATCTAACAAACAGTCGGGACTATCAAGAGAAGCATTAAACTCAAGAAAGTTTATTGCTGTTAACGGAATTGGAATAGCTTTTTATGATCTAAGATCTGCTCTTGCAAGGTTCATAGAGAGCAAAGAAAGAAAGAGAAAGATTCCAGACGAAGAAGTCTATCAAATACAAGAGTTTGTCAAAAAATTCTTTGCAATTGATAATAACTTCTAAGAAAAAATTTAACGATTTTAATTATTATTGTAACATTTTAAAACCATTTTAAAAATTTAATAAATTTTAACTCATTAAACTATAAAGAACGAATCGATTTCCTTGTTTAATTCCATTATTTCTATAAGAAAGTCCTTTGTATAAAAATTTTAAACTATTGTAAATATTTCTGTAGTATTTTGGAAACATTTTACAGTTAGAATTTGATTTTTTTTTAAACACGAAGTGTAAAATCGATTTCCTTGTTTAGTTCTACTCTTTTCAAAATAATTTCTGAAAGGCTAAAGATGTTTAATCACTTTAATTGTTGTTCATTTGGCATTTTGGAAACATGTTATAAAATTTAACATGGTATTTTTTTATTTAATGTTTTTAAACAGCAAGAGTTAAAATCTTTTTGATTAGTTCAACTTTGGGTCTAAAACTATAGTTACGGGGAATTAAAAACAAATATTTAATGATTCAGGTCAAATTTACTTTTCAATTTGAGAATTTATTCCAGGCTCCAAATACAAAATTGGTAGATGTAATATTGTTATGTACAAAAGTCAAGTGTAGAAACAGTAAAAGGTAAGCAGCATTTTAACATAATTTTAGTGATAAATTTCATGCATAAATTTTTAATTAGGTACAGAAATTTGGTAGGTTGAATGTTATGTTTGATCTATATATATGACTAACATAACAATTGTTAACAATTAGTCTGAACTGTCAATATAGACTTTCTTTAATGCTGCCTAGCTATAAATGAACGTGTTTACATGATTCAATGAAGACATTATTTACTTACCAGGTACAGAAGAAGTAAAATAGACAGAACTAATAAAACAGAATTATAGAAATCGATATTCTAATTATTTGGTTTGCAGTTAGGAGGGGGGGGGGCTGAATTTATAGATATTTGGATGGGACAACAGATCAAACCTATTGTCGCCCAGTGAGAATTCTTTAAAATATGCTCTGGTATAGCCTGTGATATATTAGCATAACATCATGAAATTAACAGATCTTAACGGTAAATTAAATCTAACTATCAATATTTGAAAATTATCCAGGGCTACTTCATTGATGAAAACGTGTTAGCTACATGAAAAACCCTAACGTGTAAAAAAATCAATTTCGAATATTCCACGACCATTTGATATTTTCTAATATTTCATGTAAAGCTATCGTGACATTAACGTATAATATCATCAAATTAAAAATGTTGATGGTGTCGAAATCTTCTTTTATTGATAGAATAACTTAAACACTTCTGTCTTGAAAATAAATTCCAAGTTCATTGTGCAACAAACATAACAAACATCTGTATTCAAGTTATTTGAATACAGATGTTCAAAACCTTTGATTTTTGAATTTTCCTATAATTTTATCGCTTATGTTATAGTGACATAACAACAGCAAATTGCATATATCAGTAGTGATTGATAACAATTGTCGATACATTAAATTATATGCACGATTGTATTAACCCTTCACTGCTGTGGCAAAAATTGTCGCATACTTACTGTGAGTCGCTTGATCGAAAGATAAATAAAAGGCTCGATTAACTCTGTACTAAACTTTCTGTACTGGACTATTATAACTAAAATTCATCTATTAAAATATCTCCAGCGATAGTTTACTAGGACTCCAAACGAAACAAAATTTCGCAGTACCTATAGTTAAACTGAAATTTACAGTTTAAAGTGTCAAAAAAAAAAAAAAAAAAAAAAAAAAAAAAAACAGCGGCCTGTGAAAAAACACAACTATGTAGCTAACAGCAGTTAAGGGTTAACATAAGAGCATCCAATTACGTATGTTAACGGTAATGGCCGCTGTCACTGTTAGGGAATCTCAAAAATGTCTTTGGTCAAAATCAGTTTGATAGTTCGTTTTAAGCCAAATTGAATTTGGGTGTCCCATTAACTCAAGATTTTCCGATAGTTTAATAGTCTATTATAAGGACATTATAATGAAATTGTATGTGTTAACAGCGGTTGGTTCCTATTTGAGGGTACCATTTGGCGAAATCTTGCCAAATCGTCGATAGTCAGCCACATGTAGCTCTTTTAGTGTTGGAAAGGCTGAGCTATGATATTTTTTGTGATGACGCGTTTGTAACGTATGACGTATTTGTTACGTCATCAAGTGATTCTTTATTCAATGTTTATTTGTATTTTAATGATGTTTAATGATTTATTATTTATTTAAAACATTTTTTAATATAATTAAATAACACTTACGTCATTAAATGGATATGTCATGATATTAAAAGAAAAAAGGATTGAAAAAATTTCATCATCTGCTTGTTTATTTAAAGCTTGATTTTTTCTTCTTTTTTTATGTTTGTGAGTGGTTACTCTTGTTACTTTAGAACAGTATAAAAATTAATTGACTGCAGTTTTTATGGAAGTCTCATGTTTACGAAGTGATCATACATGCGGTATAGTGATCGCGGCATTTACAAATTTTGTGTATTTTTTGTGATCGCTATACAACGAGGTTGCTGCATCCAGAGATGTCTTTCTCCGGTTTCATGTTCGCGAAGCGATCATACGTGCGGTACAGTGATCTCGGCATAAACGAATTTCGTATATTTTTTGGGATTCTGATACGACGAGGTTGCTGTATCCAGTGATGTTTTTTTTCGGTTTCATGTTCGCGAAGCGATCATACGTGCGGTACAGTGATCGCGGCATTAACGAATTTCGTGTATTTTTTGGGATTCCGATACGACGAGGTTGCTGTATCCAGTGATGTTTTTTTTCGGTTTCATGCTCGCGAAGCGATCATACGTGCGGTACAGTGATTGCAGCATTAAAGAATTTCGTGTATTTTTGGGGATTCCGATACGACGAGGTTGATCCAGTGATGTTTTTTTTTTCGGTTTCATGTTCGCGAAGCGATCATACGTGCGGTACAGTGATCGCGGCATTAACGAATTTCGTGTATTTTTGGGGATTCCGATACGACGAGGTTGCTGTATCCAGTGATGTTTTTTTTTTCGGTTTCATGTTCGCGAAGCGATCATACGTGCGTTACAGTGATCGCGGCATTAAAGAATTTCGTGTATTTTTTCGGGGATTCAGATGCGACGAGGTTCCTGTATCCAGTGATGTTTTTTTTTTCGGTTTCGTGTTCGCGAAGCGATCATACGCGATACAATGATCGCGGCATTAACGAATTTCGTGTATTTTCGTTTTTTCAACTTCACATTAATCGTTAACTTATATGTAATATCGATGAAATGTGTATAAAAACGTTGTTTTTTACTCCTCATATCTTTTTCATATGTATCTTATTAAATTTTCAAATAAAATATTTTTTTTTTTTTTTTTTTTTTTTTTTTTTTTTTTTTTTTAACTCATAAATGCAGTATTTAAGAAAAATCAACTGTGTATTATTTAATTTAATAATTCTGTATTTAAATTATCATTCTTTTGTCCAAATTGTTTTGAACGAATAAAATTTTACATTGTTACTCTCGTATAAATGCAATCTATTTTTCAGTTACGTTTTTATCACTAAATCTATGACTTTTCCTATGTATAACAGTTAAAAAATTAAGAATGGCAACATTTTACCACTTGCTTATTGTGGGTTACAATATGATAAATGTAAGTAAACAATTTAGAAATCGCCAATGTGGCATCATTTTTAAAAAGCGCCAAATGGTACCTTGAAATAGGATTAAACCGTTAACGGCAACAACAACTGTTGCTACTTTTATGAGAAATATCTTTAGTGAAAATAAGTTAATCTGAAAATACACTCATATATTGCAGAAAAGAACTAAATTTGGGAGTTAGTTTAGGTATAATCATTTTGTTAATGCGGTTCACAAAAAACTATTTTACTAACGCTAAAATTTCTGACATATTCTCGTACTCGTTTTTAATTATATAATACGTAGGTATGTAATTGGCAGTCATAACTACTAAAGTGATCTGAAATTGAATAACGTTTTTAATTTTTCGATAATACGTTACATTTTTAATTGTAAGCAACTGCTGTCTCGTGACGACCTTTTTTAAACTGTCGCGTCAAAACACCAAATTCGACTGCATTTTTTAAACGACCCTTTGATTTTATCTAAAAATGGAAAACACTATTCGTTTTCATAGGTTCTGAAAAATTATACGCTTGCGAATAAAACTTAATTCCGGAATTTGACAGAAAGTTGACAGTTTTAAAAATAGCCTTAAAAAAAAAGCAAAATGATACTTTAGAGAAACAAATAATTTAATAGTTCAAAATTTTTGTGGAATAAACCAAACTTTTACAATCCGAAGTCTTCGTAGTAATTTTTCAATTTATTTTCAGCTTATGTTAATCATCTTGTTGAAATAAATCAAAGGATATTTGTAAATGGATTTTGTGATTGTAAATTTTATTTTAACTGTTGTCTGTGTTTGTTTAAGAGCTGTGGTTAAATAAACTAAATTTAGGTGATTAAAGTTTTTGATTTTTTGTAGATTTTGTACGTCATTTTTGTTGTTTAGGTCAATTGGCTGCTAATTAGTTTGTGAAAATATATTCTATATATACAAAAGTAACTTTTTTTTTCATATAATGCTTAAAGAACAGAACTATGGTTTCGAGAGCCATTAGATGCTCTCGAATGGATGAGCAAGTAATTGAAACTGTTAATAATTTTTTAAACTGTCGCGTCAAAACACCAAATTCGACTGCATTTTTTAATCGGCTCCCATCTTCAGATGATTGTAGTAGAGAGTATAGGTTATCCAAGCAAGAATAAAAACATGTTCAACCAGAAGTTTTTATCCTAGACCGGATAACTCCCGCACATTTTCCATGTAACCTGAATATATATAAATCTTCTCTACGTATAAAATTTACCATACTTATCTACCTATATACGTACACGGAACAAAATTTAATTTTTATCATTTCAGCGAATAAAAGATCCTCGTCTCTCTCATAAATGAGCTCAATCATTCACTGTAAAAAAAAAGACAATTTTTTTTAACCTACAAAAATACATTGTAACCTTCAATGAAAATATACAATAACCTCTTCTGAGTTACCCACCATTCTGAAAAGTGTTTTGTATCATTAGAAGCCTCAGAAACCAAAATATTTTTGCGAAGGATCTATAAAAATAAAGTTTATTTTGCTGCCATCGATTTCCGAAAACGTTTTCGAGTCGTTTTTAGAGTATTCATCAGTGTTCTCAAACAGGAATATCGGTTTTTGGATACTGTTAATTCTCGATTAAACATCTTCAGCTGCGTAACTGAATTCATACATGAATGATTAACAAAATAATATATTTTTTTAAAGTTAATATTATTGCTGTTAATTGATCCTGTTTGTAGCTGAAACATGTTGTTGAACATGAAAATGGTTACTTGAGAATTGATAGCATCCATAAAACCTATATTTTGGGTTGTGAAACCGATTGATGCACTATAAAAAGTATTCGGAAACGTTTCTGAAAATCCTTCGATGCAAAAGAAACTTTGTTTTAATAAATGCTTCTTCAAATCTCGAAAATCTATTGCTTTATGGGGTTTCTAAAGATAACGGAACGCTTTTCAGAATGGTGGGTAACTCGGAAGAACTTATTGTATATTTTCTTTGATTAAGAAACATATGTCTTTGTTTTACAGTGTCAGAACCAATTAAATATACGGAACAAAATCGTACAATCAGCATGATTTAAATCACCATACAGTAAACAACTGCATGAACGTTTTCTCATATGAAATAAACGTTTACAAAAATTCAATATAATCAATTAAATACCCCACAATTCTGGGAAAAAGACTTTCCCTTACCTCCAGAAACATTTGGGAGAAGAACAGTCAAAAAACCTTAGAAAGAAAAAGTTTCCGAAATTAATAAAGAGTTTTTTTTTCTTTTTTTTTTCCAGAAACATTTTTATAAACCAGAAACATATTGTTTTAGTAAGGTTTTCTCTTTTTCCAAATGATGGCTTCTAAAGGTATGAGAAATGTTCCCAAAATTGAGAGTGGCTAACTCTATTACAGTTTCTTAAATGTTTCTGCTATATCAGGAAAAGTTTCACATGCATTCTTTCTGATTTTTAAGCCCTGTGATGTAGAAAAAGTGTATCTAGAAAGCCCGCTTATTCCTATTCCAAATTATGATTAATCGTTTGGTTTAGAAGCCAAATTATTTTAGACGATTACCTATTTTACTTCAGTTTGTTGTATGCTTGAACCAGGGCCGTAGCGAAAGAAAATTTTTGGGGGGGCAAAAGGCAAGATTGGCCGACTCAAAAATGTTTCAAATCCGACTAATGTAAAATAGTCAATCTTTCGCATTATTTCTTAATTAATAGTTTTTACAATTAATTTTAACTGATTAATTACAATTGATAGTTAAAAATAAAATATATGATTTTGTATTACTAAAATGTTTCTTTGATATAACTCAGTAATTATTTAAAAGATTTACCAAGAACTTTACTGGAAAAAAAAAAGAATATGTATTGATAAGAAAAAATCCTACAGTTATATTTGTGAAAAACACATTTGTTTAGAATGATAGAATGAAGTGATAGTTTAGTAAATAGAACGTAGTGATTTTCAACATAAAAGCTAAATAAAAATGTGATCCCGTTTATGTTGGGCAAGAGAACATGTTTCCTGAACCAGACAAAAGCGGGCTTCTGTACTCTTCACAGACAAGTCCAGATTCACACTGGAGAGCGATTTAGGATGTCTTCTGATCTGGAGAGAACAATGCACTCGATACCATCAATCAAACACTGTCGAAACACACAGGTACAGAAACGGTGGAATCATGGTTTGGGCTGGGATCTCACTCGGAGGCCACACTGACCTGCATGTGTTCCATGGAGGAACTGTGACTGGTGCGAGATATCGGGATGAGATCCTTGATTCATATGTGCGCCCATATGCCGGTGCTATTGGCAATGGTTTCATTCTAATGCATGATAATGCGAGACCACACCGAGCTGTGGTTGTTGAGGATTATCTTGAGGATCACGGTTTGGAGAGAATGGAATGGCCAGCTCACTCTCCAGACTTGAATCCGATAGAACATCTTTGGGACTATCTTGGAAGACAGGTTGCGGCTTTAAGTCCTCCTCCAAGGTCATTAAATGAGCTGGAACAAGGGTTACTCCAAGTCTGGTCAGCGTTACCTATTTCGGTGTCCGACAATTTAATTGAGAGCATGGAAAGTCGATGCCGCCAATGCATTCAAGTCCGGGGTGGGCATATTCCGTATTAGAACCAGTTTTTTAATGTTTCTGTCACATTTTACTGCATAATACTGCGATGTACTGATTTCTCCAAGAATGGAATTTTCCACCATGAGGGTTTTTTTGTTGTAGTTTCATTTATACGTTTAACTTAAGTAAATTTCTATGTCGCATTTAATAAATAACGGTTTAGCGCACATTTCCTCCAAATTTGTTGTTTATATATTCATTCATTTGCAAATTAGACGCGAAAAACCGGTTGTACCTTAACTTTTGGAGGCCAGTGTATATTGATAGTTTTTATCTATGTAAGTTGCGAGTGTTACTGTAGGACAAATTTCTGATATTTTCAATCAATAGATCAGATTAATTTTTTCCCCTATTGGCCCATGTATCGACGGCCGACTTAGATTTCCATGTGTGGGTAAGGTATAGTATATGTCCAACATTTCCGGCTCTGCAGACAAAATTTATACATGATAATTTTTTTTCAGTGGGTAGACCGACTAGCTATTTATGTGATTCGAAAATGTGACAGAACACGTGACTTTCATACCGGCTGACCAGATAGATCAATTGAAATCATTACTTTTTTTACTCATAACCTAGATAGGTTGACTGACCGACTAGCTTTTGCCATATGATTGTAAGGGTGTAGTGAAATGCATTCTGAAGACTTAAAGTCCTGCCAACCAGAATTTTTCCGAATTGTTTTTATTAATCGGCCTACTGACATACTACTGAGACACTAATTAAATCTGCTGATAAGCCGACTGAATCCTTTTACCAAGCATTGGGGGGGGCAGCTGCCCCCCCGCTCGCTACGCCCCTGGCTTGAACATGCTTATACAATCACACAGTCAAAAATAAGGATTTGTTGATTTGGCGAAACAAAACCGGTCAGCTATAAAACGACAATAAAAAGCTATTTATTTTCCCGACATAACCCGTATTTACTGAGAATTTACGAGCAAAATCTGTTAAAATAACAGACATTTTCTAATAAACATAGAACATTTTCGTAAAATAAGCAGTTTTTTACTGGCTTCAAGACTGACAGTTTTTTTTTCTGTATCTGACATCTCTATATATTGAAATACTCAGTGTATAAGCTTCAAATTTTGTTCACATAAACTTGAAAACATGGGGAAACGGATTACGCGAAATAAGTTGTTCCAGAAATCACAGATAGATGACGCTGTACAACTGGACATATGCCGAAAAGATACAAAAACACATTTGAAACACATTTATTTGAACGTGCCGAAGATTCATGTGACAAGCACCTTATCAAAGCAGGGAATGCTGCTCAATAGGGTTCTCTTCTTGACGATATAAAATCTGCAGTCTGTGGTCACCTTGTTCAACTGCGGATCGTCGACTGAGATGCTTCTCAGACACTTCCTTTAAACTATGCCAAGATTATCATGCGTCCTCGATAAACAAGATTTTTTAAGTGTCCCCACAACCAAAAATCACACGGATTAAGATCCGGAGAACAAGACGGTCAGGTTGTTGGAAACGCGCAACATGATTACTCTGTGATTAGTAAAGTGGACGCTGACACTGCATGTCACAGGGTGATTGCGAATTGCGAATAGACTGTTCGAAAAAGAAAGGTCTAAGAATAAATGTGTCTGGGATTCCACACCAGACTGTCACTTTCGGTGAGTAGAATGGAATCTCTTGAAATGTACCGGAGTTTTCAGTTTCCCAAATGTTACAGTTAAAGGTGTTCACCGTTTTACTGAGATGGAAATGGTCCTCATAATACGCTCTACCCTATATACGCCCATCATTCGTCGAATGAAAGGCGTAAGACCAGAAATAAGCAAGAATCGAAAGAGACTAGATTGAGACTCGTAGGAAGAGAACACGTTTGGACCCGCATATGCAGTTCATTATGATAACAAAAGAGAATACAGATGAATTACAAATGGTCCTTCATCACGTCGAACACCCACCCGCCCACCCAAAAGACCCTGTTACAGTCCGGATTGATCTTGCACCTCACCCTCCAACACTCGGCAGTTATTGCCATAATTGAAAACGAAAAAAGGCAAAGATAGAACTCGGCTTTGATCGAGTCGACGGACCTACACAACCAAGGACTTGTTTAAAATTTTAAAAAAAAGATTATTAGAAAAAATTGCTGTAAAGCTGCAAAAAACAAAAATGCTATTTAGTTGAAATATACTCATGGCAAAAACGAGTTAAAATAATCGTGGTGATGACTCATCTAGAATCAATGAGAAGATGAAGCACCTAGAATAGAATGATGAACGTGAATTACGGCAAAATTTATTCATCGAGAATCATGGCGGAGACAAATCATCTAAAATCATGGTGAAAACCGATACTCCGAACAAATCCTGCGAAAATACCACATTATCTTATACCCCTCAATCCAAACTACCTAACAGTCCCAAACGCATCCCGCGCTCTGATTGTCACTGAAAGAATCGTGTACCAGAGATAAGTGGGAATTGTAAGAGACGTGATTGAGACATTTAGGACGAGAACTCGAATAGACCCTCATATGTCAGCTGATTATGCTGATTTATCCCGACACATTACATACGTTGTATGTTGCATACACGTAATGCAACGAGAATTAAGCGATAACCAGAAGACTGCGGAACGAATAAAGATCGAACACGGGATTTGAGAAGGAGACAGACCTTTCCTAGATGGCATTTACGATATTTTCGCTTAAAAATACGATGAATTACAAAATGTCCTTCATAACGTCGAACACCTACCCGCCCAAACATAAGACCCTGTTACAGTCCTGATTGATCTTGCACCTCACCCTCCAACACTCGGCAGTCATTGCCATAATTGAAAACGAAAAAAGGCAAAGATAGAAAAAGGTCATGGCGAAGACAAATCATCTAAAATCATGGTGAAAACCGATACTCCGAACAAAACCTGCGAAAATCCCACATGATCTTATACCTCTCAATCCAACCTATCCCAACAGTCCCAAACGCATCCCGCGCTCTGATTGTCACTGAAAGAATCCAAACAAAGGAAAATGTATGCAAGTTGATACTATGACGCAAAATAATCATTTACATAAATTTTACTTATGATTTTGGACAGCGTGGCACAAAACATAAATCATTTTATTGAAATAAATACATTTCAATACATAATATAGGCTCAGTGAAAGTAATATATCTAACAGTGTATTGAAAAATTAAAAGTATTGTTTGTATGTGTAAATATACTTTAGAAGAGAAACTAAAAATAATTTAAATTGAAATTTAAAACCAATCCTATTAAATTCACGTCAAGGAGTCATTCAAATTTTGATATCATTTCTTTTAAAACCCATATTTTGAATTCCTGAGAGATCTGAATGAAAAAGCTTTAGCGAATAAATTTTATATGTATTTTCATGTTAAGATAATAATTGCACCTGTGAATATAAATAAAACTAAAAAGAAAATGATGATTTAAAAAAAATTAACATAGCGTCACTCAAATTTGATATCATTACTTTTAAGACCCATATTTGAAATTCTTAGAGCCAAAAGAAAGTGCTGCGTCACAACTTTTAACCCGTTAAGGGTTTTTGTACTGATATCATTACTTTTAAGCGGTTATTGATGAAAATTTCATTCATTCGAAATTAAGCATTAGGGTATAAATTTATAAGAATAAAACTTAGTGGCTTCGCCCGCTAGTGGGCCTTCAATTTACATCAGGGCCTCGAATCTAACTGAATTCTCCATTTGTACGATAATCCCTTAATTTCCACATGGAACAGTATAAACCTATAACCGAACGAACCACTAACCCGGGTCCCCGCTGCCTCCGGCACCGTATACCAGTCGTGCTATGCATGCACCGGATAATACCTTAATTTGCACATCGAATAGTATAAACCTCTAACCGAACGAACCTCCGGCTCGGGTCCCCGCTGCCTGCGGCACCGTATAGCTGCCGTGCGGCATAATACGATTAAGTGGTCACAGACCTTTTAAACAATATATCACATGAGGGGTGTGTGAAATATTTTAAAAAGTACCCCCTTTGTGGGAGGGGCAAAGTGGGGGGATGATACTAGAGATGCATAATATGACTAAGTGGTCACAGAACTTTCCAACAATATAACACATGAGTGTCAGTAAAATTTAAAAAGTGCCCCCCTGAAGGGGGCAAAGTGGGGGGATGGACACCGGAGGTGCATAATCTAATTAAGTGGTCACAGACCTTTCCAACGATATATCACATGAGGGGTTGTGCAAAATTTCAATAAGTACCTCCTTGGGGGGGGCAAAGTGGGGGGATGGACACCAGAGATGCATACTATGACTAAGCGGTCACAGACCTTTCCAACGATATATCACATGAGGGGTTGTGCAAAATTTCAAAAAGTACCCTCTAGGGGGGGCAAAGTGGGGTATGGACACAGGAGATGCATAATATGATTAAACAGTCACAGACCTTTCCAATAATATATCATATGAAGGGTGTGTGCAAAATTTTAAAAAGCCACCTTGGGGGGGGCAAAGTGGGGGATGGACACCAGAGATTCATAATATGACTAAGCGGTCATAGACCTTTCCAACGATATATCACATGAGGGGTTGTGCAAAACTTCAGAAAGTACCCCCTTGAGGGGGCAAAGTGGGGGTATGGATACCAGAGATGAATAATATGATTCAATAGTCGCAGACCTTTCCAACAATATATCACATGAAAGGTGTGTGCAAAATTTTAAAAAGTACCCGCCTTGAGGGGGGGGGGCAAAGTGGGGGGATGGACACCAGAGATGCATAATATGACTAAGCGGTCACAGACCTTTCCAACGATATATCACATGAGGGGCTGTGCAAAATTTCAAAAAGTACCCCCTTGGGGGGGGGGCAAAGTGGGGGTGTGGACACAGGAGATGCATAATATGATTTAACAGTCACACACCTTTCCGACAATATATCACACGAGTATCAGCAAAATTTAGAAGGCAAAGTGGGGGGGGGTTGGACACCGGAGATGCATAATATGATTAAGTGGTCACAGACCTTTCTAACGATATATCATATGAGGGGTGTGTGCAAAATTTTAAAAAGTACCCGCCTAGGAGGGGGGCAAAGTGGGGGGATGGACACCAGAGATGCATAATGACTAAGCTGTCACAGACCTTTCCAACAATATATCACAGGAGGAGTATCAGCAAAATTTAAAAAGTGCCCCCCTTGAGGGGGACAAATTGGGGGGATGGACACCGGAGGTGCATAATCTAATGATTATAATTAAGTGGTCACAGACCTTTCCAACGATATATCACATGAGGGATTGTGCAAAATTTCAAAAAGTACCCCCTTGGGGGGGCAAAGTGGGGGTATGGACACCAGAGATGCTTAATATGATTAAACAGTCACAGACCTTTCCAACAATATAACATGAAGGCTGTGTGCAAAATTTTAAAAAGTACCCGCATTGGGGGGTGGGGGCAAAGTGGGGGGATGGACACCACATATGCATAATATGACTAAGCGGTCACAGACCTTTCCAACGATATATCACATGAGGGGTTGTGCAAAACTTCAAAAAGTATCCCCTTGGGGGGGTCAAAGTGGGGTGATGGACACCGGAGATGCATAATATGATTAAATAGTCACAGACCATTTCCAACAATATATCAAATGAAGGGTGTGTGCAAAATTTAAAAAAGTACCCGCATTGGGGGGGGGGGGGCAAAGTGGGGGGATGGACACCAGAGATGCATAATATGACTAAGCGGTCACAGACCTTTCCAACGATATATCACATGAGGGGCTGTACAAAATTTCAAAAAGTACCTGCCTTGGGGGGGGGCAAAGTGGGGGGATGGACACCAGAGATGCATACTATGACTAAGCAGTCACAGACCTTTCCAACGATATATCACATGAGGGGTTGTGCAAAACTTCAAAAAGTATCCCCTTGGGGGGGGGGTCAGAGTGGGGTCATGGACACCGGAGATGCATAATATGATTAAATAGTCACAGACCTTTCCAACAATATATCAAATGAAGGGTGTGTGCAAAATTTTAAAAAGTACCCGCATTGGGGGGGGGGGGCAAAGGGGGGGATGGACACCACATATGCATAATATGACTAAGCGGTCACAGACCTTTCCAACGATATATCACATGAGGGGTTGTGCAAAACTTCAAAAAGTATCCCCTTGGGGGGGGTCAAAGTGGGGGTGCGGACACAGGAGATGCATAATATGATTAACAGTCACAGACCTTTCCAACAATATATCACACGAGTATCAGAAAAATTTAAAAGTGCCCCCCTGGAGGGGGCAAAGTGGGGGGATGGACACCGGAGGTGCATAATCTAATTAAGTGGTCACAGACCATTCCAACGATATATCACATGAGGGGTTGCGCAAAATTTCAATAAGTACCTCCTTGGGGGGGCAAAGTGGGGGGATGGACACCAGAGATGCATACTATGACTAAGCGGTCACAGACCTTTCCAACGATATATCACTTGAGGGGTTGTGCAAAATTTCAAAAAGTACCCCCTTAGGGGGGCAAAGTGGGGGTATGGACACAGGAGATGCATAATATGATTAAACAGTCACAGACCTTTCCAATAATATATCACATGAAGGGTGTGTGCAAAATTTTAAAAAGCACCTGCCTTGGGGGGGGCAAAGTGGGGGGATGGACACCAGAGATGCATACTATGACTAAGCAGTCACAGACCTTTCCAACAATATTTCACATGAGGGGTTGTGCAAAATTTCAAAAAGTATCCCCTTGGGGGGGTGTCAAAGTGGGGGCATGGACACCGGAGATGTGTAATAGGATTAAACAGTCACAGAACTTTCCAACAAAATATCACATGAGGGGTATCAGCAAAATTTAGGAAAGTATCCCCCCTAAAAGTGGGGGGCAAAGCAGGGCATGTAAAAATCATGAATTTTGTTTACCGATCGCATAAAAATCGCAAATTTCATCAAATGGATACATAAAAACCAAGAAATTCGGCACATAAAAATCATTAATTTTGTCAAACGGATGCATAAAAATCAAGAAATTCGTGAATCGGGCACATAAAATTCATCAATCAGTGCGTAAAAATTATGAATTTCGTCGATTACGCATGAAAAAATCATGAATTTTGTAGAACGGACGCATAAAAATTACCAATTCGTAGAGTAGTTGCATAGAAATCATGAATTCATCAAGTGGGAGGTTAAAAATTACAAGTTCAAGAAGTATGTGCATAAAAGTCTCAAATTTCATCAAACGTTTGCATAAAAATCAATAATTTTTGTCGATCGGGTTCAGAAAAATGAAATTTCGTCGATCGAATACGAAAAAATCATGAATTTCGGTGATCACGTGCGTAAAAATCATGAACTTTGTTGACCGGTGTGTAAAAATCAAGAATTTTGTCGATCGGGTGTGTAAAAATGATGAGTTTCATTAATCAGGCACAGCAAAAACATGAATTTTGTGGATCAGGGAGGGGGAAATCATAAATTTTTTCGAACACAGATGTAAAAATCATGAATTTTATTTATCGATGCGTAAAATTCATGAATTTTGTCAAACAGGCACATAAAGATCAAGAAATTTGTTGATCGGCATGTAAAAATCATTAATTTCATCCATCGGGCATGTAAAAATCATTAATTTAGTTGATCAGGCATGTAAAAATCACAAATTTTGTCAACGGGGCACATAAAAATCAAGAAATTTATTGATCGGCATGTAAAAATCATAAATTTTGTTGAACAGGCACATAAAAATCACGAATTTCTTTAATCGGCGCATAAAAATCATAAATTTCGCCCATCTAGTGCAGTAAAATCATTAATTTCATCGATCAGGTTCAGAAAAATCAGTAGTTTTGTCGATCTGGCGAGGAAAAATCATGAATTTTGTCAAACAGACATAGGAAAAAAAGAAAATCCTGCATTTGTCGGGTTTTCTCCTTATTTTTAATCGCCAGTTTTTCAAGTTTTATCTCCGAGTGCCCATTTTTACCTTTACCCAAAATCGAATAACATTGAATTAAAAGGTGCAAGTTATTAGCTATTTACGGGAAAAAAAACTTTAACGGCCATGTACTATGCCAAGGTCTTAACTGGAGCGTAAAAATGAGGAAACATGTTTCCTTACGGATGCTCAACTACTGTATAAAGCATCGACAAAAAGGAGTGACAATCCCATGCAAATGAACTATGAAAACTTCCAAAAATGGGTGTTGGAAAAACTACTTCCAAATTTGCAACCGAATAGTGCCCTATATATAGAAAATGCTCCACATCACATGCCTGTTGAAAACCGCACTCCTGCAAAGAAGTTATGAGAGACTGGCAGAAAAACAACAAAATATACTGTGGCGAACAAATGCGAAAAGTAGAACTTTTCTCTCATAGAGAGTAATCGTCCAAAGAAAATAGTCTATAAAATTGATAATAAAATTCTAGTTTAGAAGTTTTTTTTTTAAATATTTTAAATAAAATTTTATCCGCCCTTCCAAATTGTTTGAAAATACAAGCTGCAATTTATAATAGATAAAATACTCCCTCCCCCAGGTATTTTGTTTATTTATTTATTGTTTTTAATTTATTTTGAATTGATGGTTCTCCATTTCAAAATTTTCATTTAATTTGATACTTTGATGGTCTATAGTATATTGTGTATACTACTACTATGTATTGTGTACACAATATATATAGTATATATTGTGAAGCTTCATGCATATTTTGCTGTTACTGTATATTAATTTTTCAAATTCATTTTTAATAAACTTATGCAAGTAAATAGTTTTAGAGCTCTATGTTGTTTTCAACATATTCAGACAATTTCAAAATTTGCACTCACCAACACTTAATTTATAAGATCTGACTATTAAAAAACATTGCGAAATAATTAACAGTGGTTTTCTTCAAAAAACTTTTTTCTTTCTTCTATATGTTTTCAAAATACACCGCTATACAAGAAACCATTCTTGGCTGCAGTAAAATTTCAATTGTGTCAAAATTGTATAAAAACAATCCCTATGTAAAATATTGATATTTATGTAAGTTGTAATCAAAAAATTAAATGTATTAGCAGCAGTTGAAATTTAATAAATTTTCAGAATTTACTTTGAAGAACAAACACTTATTACAGCCAACAGTATTTTATACAAAAATTGGGAAAAGTTTAAGATGATTAAATTTGTGAAGAGTTAATTTTTGGTAGGAAAAACTTTTGTGAAGTGTGTCCGGTTTTAATATGAAAAGAAATGTGAAATAACCTGTTTTAAAATGAAAAAAATTGTGAAGGATACTGTTTTAAGATTAAAAAAAATTGTGATGGATCCTTTAAAGCTCTTCTTAATTTTTCTTAAACAGAGCCCTGTAATATACTTACTAAAGTTGTATTTTTTCTGTGATTTAAGCACATATAAGGTATTTCATACCTCTAAATTAGTTATTTTAAATGATTTTTAAAGTCACAGGTAAATGATAGAAAATTTGAAAAATAAAATAGCTATTTGTTTACTTTTCAAACTCTGAATTTAAAGTAAATAAGAACTTATTTATTCATTGTATAGTAATATTTTAGAGCTAAAAAAACCCTATGCGGGTTAAAATGATTATGCAATTTTTTTACTGTATTTTTTAATCATTTTTAATGTAACATTTGACATTAAAACAATATAGTGTTCGAAAACTATTTAACAAGCTTATTAAAAAATGAATGTGAAAAATTAATATAAAGTAAATGCAAAACATTCATGAAGATAGAAGTTTGTCACACAACTGTTTGTAAATGCAATGAGAAAAAAAAATGATAACAATGTAATAATACTGGCAATATGAATGCAATAAGGTAATGCAATGAAAAAAAAAAAAAAAAAGCTATTTGTTTACTTTTTAACTCTGGATTTAAAAGTAATTAAGGACTTATTTATCCATTGTATAACATAAAACACTTAATTCAGAACTAACTTTCTGCATTTTCTTTTACAAAATAACATAAAAGTAATATTTTAAGCCATAAAAACATGTAACTGGCAGTTGCTCTGACAAAGACTAACCTTACCAAAACGAAAAATTTTAAAAGAACCATCAAGTCATATAAAATAAAAAAACAATGAATAAATAAACGAAATACCTAATAGTAAGTATAATATCTTTGATTTTCTGTGCCTATCTTTTCCCCAATTACTCAATCTCCATGTTGTATACTCTGGCTACTGGCTAGTCGCTAATTTGTGCTTCGCGCATTGTTACGAACAGGCGGCTAAACTCTGGCCGTCCACATTACGCAAGTCTTCTCTGATTGGCCGGAGCTGAAAAGAATGGCTTCTCTTTCGTTGCTGTTGTGACAAACATCAAATACATTACTGAGCTAGTAAGCTCAGATACTTTTAAATTTTCTTTCTTTTGCTTCGTGGTTCGAACATTCTCATATCCAGAATGTTGAATTTTATAATTTTAACAAAGAAAATATTGAATTTGTAAAATATATTTATTCATCAATAAATATGATATATAAATAAAATAAATTCGAAAATTATCAGTGTCTGTTCACAGAATACTGATTTTTTTTCATTCGTTCTTTCTTGTTCTTCTTTTTTTTTTCTTTAATCTTATGGGTAAGATTTATAAATGAATCATTTACCTTGTCAAAATATGTCATTTGTCGAAAATTTTAATATTTTGTTAAATTTTTTTAAAACTAATAATCATAAATAACCTCTGTCTTTTTTTTTTTTTTTTTTTTTTTTTTTTAGCACATTTTAAAATTTCCAGTTAAAGGAATCCTGGAACCTTCTGATTTGATTTTTTGATAGACTATTTGATTATTTGATATATTATTATTTTTTTATATATACTTTTTTTTTACTTATTATTAAATGGTTTTATGAAGAAAAATGATTTAACTAAAGAAAAATTCAATTCGTATAATAAGAATTCGAAAAAAAAAGAAGAAAATTTTAAAACCACATTTCTATTACAATTTTGAATTTCTTGCACCACTCTTTTTTTTTTTTTTTTTTTTTTTTTTCACAATTTTCTTCACGTGTATTCTATAACGGTAAGGACCAGATTTCCAACTAATTAATTAGTTAAAAAATGAAATAAAATGTCATGACAAATGTAAAAATGACTATTTTGTCCCTTTTTTTTTTCTTGGTAAAATACATGATTTTATTAAATCAACCATATGGATTGTCCATTAAAAAAGATTGATTCATGAATTTTTATGTCGAAGTTTTAGCATTTTGATCATAGTTATATATTGAAAAACCATAGACTGAAAGAGAAAAAGAGCTTTAAAGATTGCAACTGTGCAAGGGAAATTTCATTTAATGTGAAATGGCAGCAATAAATCAAATTGGAAGATTAATATTTTCATAATTTTTCCCAAATTAAATTGTACCCCGATTCCTCCCTTCCCTTTCCCCTACGAACAATGACAAGCGTTTTCGTTAAAAAGATTATTATCTCATACCTCCTTCAGAAAATCATTTAGTAATATGTCAAAAAGGTATTATAAAATATTCAAATTTTTAAAAAGTTCAAAATTTATCGAATTCTATTAACTAGAGCTCCACCAGTGACTGCTGAGAGGTTCTGCTCTCATAGCTGGCAGACGGGAGGTGCTGGGTTCAAACCCCTGTCGCGCTCGTCTGCCTAACCGTTCGGAGTTTTTCTTCGAACCTTGAGTAAATACGGGTTAGAAAGACCCCCCGCTGGTCTATATCCCTAGTGCAGGGAATCGGTCGTAAAAAATAACCAACTAACCATCTATTAACTGGAAAATTTAAAATGAGCTTACAAAAAAAAAAAAAAAAAAGTAGGATAGGATACGATGATTATTTTTAAACGGCTGGTGTTAATCTTGACAAAATATTCAACATTTAAGACAGTTGGTCTATTTTAACAAATGTTACAACAGTAAAGGATAGGTAAACAGGAAAAAAGATAAATCATTCATTAAAATGAATACTCTAAAGAAAAGCCTTCTGAGGGGAAGTAAAAAATCAGTATTTCGTGAAGAGACACAGATAACTTCCGAATATATTTATATGTAATATTTATTGTCGAATAAATATATATATAAATATATTGCAGAATTGACAAATCTACTAATTTTTTTATTTTAAGTCTGTTAAAAAATATATTATAACATTAAAATATGAAGCCATAAAAATATTTTTTACAGATTTATATAACAAAGATTTTTATATAAATAATAGCCATTGCTATGGTTTTTTTATTATTATTTATTTCCTTTTGAAAATAACTCATTTTTTGCAAATTCGGTGTTTTCTTTGTTTAAATTATAAAATTCAACATTCTATATTTATAATTTTAATGATTAATAATAAATTCTGAATAATAAATGCAAGCGAAAAGTGAAAGCTACACAAATAAATAACGTATTACTATTTCCTCTTTTTCTCTACTGGTGAAAGGGATCCCGAATTTTTTCTAAGTTCTACTCTTAGAAGTCGTTTTCTCCCCAGATGCTCATCCAGCTTCTGGCCAATCAGAGAAGACTTGCGTAATGTGGACGGCCAGAGTCTAGTCGCCTGTTTGATACGATAATAGTTGGTTGGTTGTCTTCGTTGCGAAAGAAACAAAGAAATGAAAAATATTTTATCATTAGAAAATGAAAGATTTATTATATTTAGCAGTAAAATTGAATACATGTAATTAAAAAATATTTCCTCATTTTGAAAAAGGAATCGAAATAATTTTTCGAATATATGCATGTTTAAAATCTGAAATTATTTCTTTGTAACAAAAAGAGAAAACATATAAACCCCAATTGAATTTAATACATATGTTTTACATGTTTAGAGTATATAATTCATTGTTTTTGCATTTAAAAAAATCTAAATAATTAGCCCGGTCAAAAGCTTTATTGATATCAGCAGCTGTAACGGCGAACCGTAGATCCGTTTTAACTGTAATGCCCGGCGGAAGAAGAGGGTGAACACACCATTGCATTTGTACAGCTTGGCTTAAGAAAATAGTCCCATTTTTAAATCGGATTATATAAAAAACTAGAGTTTTCCTATTTAAGTGGATAGGGGGATTTGCTTCATATAAAACCGATTAGTATCATATATAAGGAAAGGGCAACTGACGTCACTGTTGGTTAAATCACTGTTGGTTTGGGAGAAAGACCTGGTTCTTTACGACTCCTAACCTACATATGAGACGGAGCGATTCGATTGGTCTACGTTAAACTGGTCTGTGATATGATTGGCCTACGTCGCCATGACGATTCCTGCAATGATAGCTGCGACAAAAATGGAGTGGTAGATTGGTTGATGGAACTGTTTGTTTGTAAACATGCCCTTTCCTTATTAATTTTAAAAAAATCCTTCGGGCGGATTTCGAGATACGCTTCTTACACCATGACACCATTACATGCAGAGCGAAAAACTTCCCATTTTACTTAAAAATGGATTTCCATATCTTAAAATCTACTGCATGTAGAAATCTATAAATTTCAGGATAGAGTTAGACCGGAGATATAAGACAGCTGTCAAAAAATCAAAACGATATGCCTCATATTTGCTGAGATATTAAATGTCGGCTTTTCGCTTTTCCTTTGAACTCAAACTAGCTGTATATATAAGAGTGACGGAAATCTTCGGTTTTAAGCATTCGGTTTTCGGTTTTTGTTGCGTCACTCGAGAAACTACCGTCTCTCATGATAAGTGTGAGAAATAAGTTTATGAGATAAGTGGGAATTGTAAGAGACGTGATTGAGACATTTAGGACGAGAACTTGAATAGACCCGTATATGTCAGCTGATTATGCTAATTTATCCCGACACATTACGTACGTTGTATACGATACGTTGCATACACGTAATGCAGCGAGAATTAAGCAATAACCAGAAGACTGCGGAACGAATAAAGATCGAACACGGGATTTGAGAAGGAGACAGACCTTTCCTAGATGGCATTTACGATATTTTCGATTAAAAATACGATGAATTACAAAATGTCCTTCATAACGTCGACCACCCACCCGCAAACCCATGAGACCCTGTTACAGTCCTGATTGATCTTGCACCTCACCCTCCAACACTCGGCAGTCATTTCCATAATTGAAAACGAAAAAAGGCAAAAATAGGACTCGGCTTTTGATCGAGTCGACGGACCTACACAACCAAGGACTTGTTTAAAATTTAAAAAAAAGATCATTAGGAAAAATTGCTGTAAAGCTGCAAAAAAAAATGCTATTTAGTTGAAATATACTCATGGAGAAAACGAGTACAAATAATCGTTGTGGTGAATCATCTAGAATCAATGAGAAGATGAAGCACCTAGAATAGAATGACAATGTGAATTATCCAAATGTGACATGACACATGTGAATGACTAATGTGAATGTATATATACTGAAAACAGATACTCCGAACAAAACCTGTGAAAATCCCACATGATCTTATACCTCTCAATCCAAACTATCCCAACCGTCCCAAACGCATCCCGCGCTCTGTTTGTCACCGAAAGAATCGAGTACCAGAAATAAGTGGGAATTGTAAGAGACGTGATTGAGACATTTAGGACGAGAACTCGAATAGACCCTCATATGTCAGCTGATTATGTTGATTTATCCCGACACATTACATACGTTGTATGTTGCATACACGTAATGCAACGAGAATTAAGCGATAACCAGAAGACTGCGGAACGAATAAAGATCGAACACCGGATTTGAGAAGGGGACAGACCTATACTAGATGGCATTTACGATATTTTCGATTAAAAATACGATGAATTACAAAATGTCCTTCATCACGTCGAACACCCACCCGCCCACCCATAAGACCCTGTTACAGTCCTGATTGATCTTGCACCTCACCCTCCAACACTCGGCAGTCGTTGCCATAATTGAAAACGAAAAAAGGCAAAGATAGAAATAGGTCATGGCGAAGACAAATCATCTAAAATCATGGTGAAAACCGATACTCCGAACAAAACCTGCGAAAATCCCACATGATCTTATACCTCTCAATCCAACCTATCCCAACAGTCCCAAACGCAACCCGCGCTCTGATTGTCACTGAAAGAATCGCGTACCAGAGATAAGTGGGAATTGTAAGAGACGTGATTGAGACATTTAGGACGAGAACTCGAATAGACCCGCATAAGCCAGCTGAGTATGCTGATTTATCCCGACACATTACATACCTTGTATGTTGCATACACGTAATGCAACGAGAATTAAGCGATAACCAGAAGGCTGCGGAACGAATAAAGATCGAACACGGGATTTGAGAAGGGGACAGACCTATCTTAGATGGCATTTACGATATTTTCGATTAAAAATACGATGAATTACAAAATGTCCTTCATCACGTCGAACACCCACCCGCCCACCCATAAGACCCTGTTACAGTCACCAAAGATCCTGAAAACCTCCCCAGGAGTTCCAATTCATCCCGAATTCCTCCTGAAACTGTAATGACGCTGTCAGGCGTTCCTGGGGAAGATACTTTAATCACTTCCCCAGGACTGATCTCCCAGATCCTTCCCAGGGAGCAAGCTCCTCAGGACTGATCTCCCAGATCCCTCCCAGGGAGCAAGCTCCTCAGGACTGATCTCCCAGATCCCTCCCAGGGATCAAGCTCCTCGGGATGATATTCCCAGGGAAGTACCTAGGAAGAGACGTTGCTGGTGCCATCTCATGGGTGATTTTGACACTAAAATAACTTATTATAATTTTTTATAAAAAAAAATATTTGATTTGATTTGGTTCAATTTTTTAATTAATAAAGTTTATATTATTATTGGATTTATTTTATTTCCTAAGCACATCTGGTTATTGTTTAACTTTTAATTATTATAATATTTAATTATCCTTATTTAGATATATTTTTAATTTATAAAATGCAATCAAAATGTAGTTAAATAAATAATTAAAATAAATTAATCTTTAAATATAAATTGAAAATTTATTATTTATTTTATTTCTGATCTTTTAAAAATTAACTTATATATTAATTCATTTTATCATTACATTCATTAATTATTTTTTCTGAACTTTCAACAATTACTTATATATTTTTACTGTTACTTTTTCATCTAACTAATAATTTTACATTGATTTTACTTATATACTTTATTAGTTTCTATAGAAATAATTTAATTTTAAATATAAAATTGATTTACTTTCTCCTAATAAATTATTTTTATTTTCAATTATAAGAAATCAGAATTATTTTTTTTCGAAACACGAAGTTTAATATATATTTATATATTTGTATAGAACCATATTTTATAAATTAAGGATTAGAGATACCTAGTAAAAATTATTTCTTCTGATCCTTTAAATGTAGTCAAAATGCATATTTACTTTTATTATTATTCTTCTATTAATATTTTTTCTGATCTTTTTAAAAATTACATATATATTTATGTATTTTATTATTACATTTTCAACTAATTAATAATTTTATATTTATCGTCATTATCATATCAATAATTTACTTTTAAGTCTAAATTATAACACCAACTTAGAGATTACATGCTCTATTGAAATGGCACATTTGGTTTTAAAAAATACAAACATACCCCCTCCCCCCCCCTCCCCCCTGAATAAGAGTTTTGCTTGAAAGATTTTTTTTTAAATATACATTCTTACAAAATTGGGTTAAAGATATAAATTCGTGCTGATTATTATCACGGACCTGGTCAATACCACTTGTCTCATTTAATATACTTTATATATGTGTTGGTAATGAGCATATGTTCGCTAAATGATGTCAATTTTTAATTATGTATGAATTTTTATGAAGCGTCTGTTCTGGAGGTTTTACCATATTAATTTTATTTTATTTTTTAAATTAGTTATTTTCTATTACATCTTTCAAATTACGATACATGGTATATATTTTTTAATTCTTAATAATGAAGGTGAAATCTCAATTTAGTGAACTTAAGAAATATTAACAACATACAGATTCAGAAAATATAAATAAATATTTATCTTTCTAAATAACAAATATTTCTCCAGAATTTAAAACTGAGTTGTGTTTTGCTTTAGTTGTTAAAACTTTCATTTAAGAAACCTATTTTATATTTGGCAAACTTTTTAGTTTAGGATATTTATAAAAGATTATTTTTCGTGCAAATTCTTCACTCCTGTTAATATACGGCTATTATTAGTTATGTATCTTAGGGTGTTTCTCAAATGCAAGGAAATACTTCTATCCAGATGTCAAGAACGATTATATAATCAGCTGCAAAAGTCCCATAATGCAAATGTGTTTAGTCAGGTAAGGGTAGAATTTTAACTACAATAAGAACATGAATAGTACTGAGCAACCCCCAATTCCTTTTGATGGATGAAGAATGGATATGTATGCTTACTGGAATGCATGCAATACTTGCAAAGAAAAGTAGTTGAAAGCATGGAACTTAGTTCCATGGTTGAAAGCAGAGAAACGTTCTTCTTCCCAGAATAAGGAGTAAACTATTTCAAATTTAGCTTTGATATAACTAAAATAAACAATTGTCGGTACAATAGAAAAATAATCTTTAAAGCAGTCGACCAACGATTCTATAAAAGACAAAAGTATTGCTTTTAAAGGATTTCCTTGTTTAGAATTTTTACACAATACTTCGTTGACAATCATAACAAAGAACTCAAATTTTATGTCAAAGTATCCGTACATTTAGGCATTTTAAATCTCCTGAAATATTAGTTTTGTTAGCTAAAATGAAATTATATTTCAATGAAAAATAGTGCATAATGAAATTTCTATGTATTGAATGTTTTCACAGGATTTCAAAAGATCACTAAATGGAGATTTAATTGTAAACTAGTTTTATTTATTACAATAAGAAAAAAAAAATACTTTTGTTACAGACACAAATTTTATTAACAGTACTTTTTTTCATATTTAACTAGTTACATATATAGAGTAGAAATGCCCATACTTTAAAAATTAAGAGCTAAAGAAATATTATTGTCATTTTAAACAGCAGTTTCATGTAGGTAATTGAAAATTAAACGATGTATTTATGTATCTTAGGGTGTTTCTCAAATGATCTGCTCAACAACGTGAAACTTTCTGACACATCTTTTGATTTATTTTTAAACGCAAAGACATAAAATTAGCTGGCCTGACTATTGAATTGATTTGAGATCGAAATGAATTTTCCATTTTTTGATAAATAAATTACTTATCGGGTTATAAGTGATTCATGTTACATGACGACACGTTTTTCTCCTTTCTCGTGCTACGGCGTCGAAAATTCAGCTCAAAACACCGACTTTGACGGTATTTTCTGAAAGATCTTCTGTCTTTACCAAAAAAAATGGAAAACATCTTTTGATTACAAAGTTTATAAATAAGAACACCTGCCAATTTCAAGCGTTTCCGAACAAAAATAAACTAAAAAATAAGTCATAAAGTAGCCAATTTGAATTTGAGAACAGCCTAGCATGCATAAACTCAGAAAAGCTTTTATAGATATATCGTTTAGCAACTTGTAATATGGTAATATCAATATTAGAAATCAAATTGAGTTGTGCTTATTCTAATTCTAAATTTAAAATTATAATATTTCTAATTTAAAAAAAAGTGCATTTTGAATTTGTCTTTCAATTTTTGGTTCATAAAAACATCAATTTTTCTCTTACTTTGTTTAATTGTGATTATTTATAATTTATAATTTAATTTATTTAATTTTAAATATTTTTATTTAATTGACCCCTTTATCATAGACCCCTGACCCTGATATATGTGGCTCCTAACTAAAATGATAAAACGTATTGTTGTTGCAAATGATAAAACACCCCTTCCCTTTTCCCTTTTATTGTGATGCCGCGTGGGGAATTCGGGTCAAAACGATGACTTTCACAGTATTTTCTAAAAGATCTGCGTTTACAATAATAATAATAATAATAATAATAATAATAATAATAATAATAATAAAAGGAAAACATTTTCTAGTATTACATAGTTTCTAAATAAGACCACCTTCCAATTTAATGCATTTCCGAACAAAAACGAGTTAAAAAATGTGTCAGAAAACAGCTCCTTTGGGTTTGAGAACAGCATTAAATAATTGATACGCTTTTTTTCTAGTTATCAATTTAATATTGTATTGAATATATATCAAAGGGTATGCATCTTTATTTGCAATAAAAGTTACAGAATTCCTGCTATACGAAGCATAAAAATATGTATGTTTTCTATTTACTGGCTCTCATAAGAAGAGAAAGAAATACATGAATACCGTATAAGCGATTCAGGTACAACGGCCGTGTAGCGTAATCACTAGAGCGTGTTACTCGTATGCGTAAGTACCCAGGTTCAAGTCCAGTCGGCGGTAAGAAAGTTTATTCCGTAAAATCTGTATCATAACTGTCATGTGATTCTGTGTGCGTGATTAATAAAAGTAATGTGTATTATGTAAATTTTTAAAAGATAATGTTCGTATTTATTAATTTAAAAAAAAATAAATATTTTTTACATTACGTCGAATAATAATAACTTCGGTTGTTTTTTATGCACATTAAGTGACCCTGAAGTCTCCCAAATTCCTCCGGTATTACTTCCTGAAACCTTCCGTAGAACAACCTGAGGAGGAACCTGAAGGAGGTCCTGGGGAGCTCCCTGGGATGCTATGAGGCGGACATTTTCGGTTCCTGAGTACCTCCTGATGACAAATTTTTACATCCTCAGGGATGCCTGGAGGATGAATGTCAATCTTCCTGGGGACGTCCTAGGGAAGTACATGTGCTACATGGGTCCTGATTGATCTTGCACCTCACCCTCCAACACTCGGCAGTCGTTGCCATAATTGAAAACGAAAAAAGGCAAAGATAGAAATAGGTCATGGCGAAGACAAATCATCTAAAATCATGGTGAAAACCGATACTCCGAACAAAACCTGCGAAAATCCCACATGATCTTATACCTCTCAATCCAACCTATCCCAACAGTCCCAAACGCAACCCGCGCTCTGATTGTCACTGAAAGAATCGCGTACCAGAGATAAGTGGGAATTGTAAGAGACGTGATTGAGACATTTTGGACGAGAACTCGAATAGACCCGCATATGCCAGCTGATTATGCTGAATTATCCCGACACATTACATACCTTGTATGTTGCATACACGTAATGCAACGAGAATTAAGCGATAACCAGAAGGCTGCGAACGAATAAAGATCGAACACGGGATTTGAGAAGGGGAGAGACCTATCCTAGATGGCATTTACGATATTTTCGATTAAAAATACGATGAATTACAAAATGTCCTTCATCACGTCGAACACCCACCCGCCCACCCATAAGACCCTGTTACAGTCCTGATTGATCTTGCACCTCACCCTCCAACACTCGGCAGTCATTGCCATAATTGAAAACAAAAAAAGGCAAAGATAGAACTCAGTCATGGCGAAAACAAATCATCTATAATCATGGTGAAAACCAATACTCCGAACAAAACCTGCGAAAATCCCACATGATCTTATACCTCTCAATCCAACCTATCCCAACAGTCCCAAACGCATCCCGCGCTCTGATTGTCACTGAAAGAATCCTGTACCAGAGATAAGTGGGAATTGTAAGAGACGTGATTGAGACATTTAGGACGAGAACTCGAATAGACTCGCATAAGCCAGCTGATTATGCTGATTTATCCCGACACATTACATACCTTGTATGTTGCATACACGTAATGCAACGAGAATTAAGCGATAACCAGAAGGCTGCGAACGAATAAAGATCGAACACGGGATTTGAGAAGGGGAGAGACCTATCCTAGATGGCATTTACGATATTTTCGATTAAAAATACGATGAATTACAAAATGCCCTTCATCACGTCGAACACCCACCCGCCCACCCATAAGACCTTGTTACAGTCCTGATTGATCTTGCACCTCAACCCTCCAACACTCGGCAGTCATTGCCATAATTGAAAACGAAAAAAGGCAAAGATAGAAATAGGTCATGGCGAAGACAAATCATCTAAAATCATGGTGAAAACCGATACTCCGAACAAAACCTGCGAAAATCCCACATGATCTTATACCTCTCAATCCAACCTATCCCAACAGTCCCAAACGCAACCCGCGCTCTGATTGTCACTGAAAGAATCGTGTACCAGAGATAAGTGGGAATTGTAAGAGACGTGATTGAGACATTTTGGACGAGAACTCGAATAGACCCGCATATGCCAGCTGATTATGCTGATTTATCCCGACACATTACATACCTTGTATGTTGCTTAGACGTAATGCAACGAGAATTAAGCGATAACCAGAAGGCTGCGAACGAATAAAGATCGAACACGGGATTTGAGAAGGGGAGAGACCTATCCTAGATGGCATTTACGATATTTTCGATTAAAAATACGATGAATTACAAAATGTCCTTCATCACGTCGAACACCCACCCACCCATAAGACCCTGTTACAGTCCTGATTGATCTTGCACCTCATCCTCCAACACTCGGCAGTCATTGCCATAATTGAAAACGAAAAAAGGCAAAGATAGAACTCGATCATGGCGAAAACAAATCATCTAAAATCATGGTGAAAACCGATACTCCGAACAAAACCTGCGAAAATCCCACATGATCTTATACCTCTCAATCCAACCTATCCCAACAGTCCCAAACGCATCCCGCGCTCTGATTGTCACTGAAAGTATCGTGTACCAGAGATAAGTGGGAATTGTAAGAGACGTGATTGAGACATTTAGGACGAGACCTCGAATAGACTCGCATAAGCCAGCTGATTATGCTGATTTATTCCGACACATTACATACCTTGTATGTTGCATACACGTAATGCAACGAGAATTAAGCGATAACCAGAAGGCTGCGAACGAATAAAGATCGAACACGGGATTTGAGAAGGGGAGAGACCTATCCTAGATGGCATTTACGATATTTTCGATTAAAATTCGATGAATTACAAAATGTCCTTCATCACGTCGAACACCCACCCGCCTACCCATAAGACCCTGTTACAGTCCTGATTGATCTTGCACCTCACCCTCCAACACTCGGCAGTCATTGCCATAATTGAAAACGAAAAAAGGCAAAGATAGAACTCGGTCATGGCGAAAACAAATCATCTAAAATCATGGTGAAAACCGATACTCCGAACAAAACCTGCGAAAATCCAATCCAACCTATCCCAACAGTCCCAAACGCATCCCGCGCTCTGATTGTCACTGAAAGAATCGTGCACCAGAGATAAGTGGGAATTGTAAGAGACGTGATTGAGACATTTAGGACGAGAACTCGAATAGACTCGCATAAGCCAGCTGATTATGCTGATTTATCCCGACACATTACATACCTTGTATGTTGCATACACGTAATGCAACGAGAATTAAGCGATAACCAGAAGGCTGCGAACGAATAAAGATCGAACACGGGATTTGAGAAGGGGAGAGACCTATCCTAGATGGCATTTACGATATTTTCGATTAAAATTCGATGAATTACAAAATGTCCTTCATCACGTCGAACACCCACCCGCCCACCCATAAGACCCTGTTACAGTCCTGATTGATCTTGCACCTCACCCTCCAACACTCGGCAGTCATTGCCATAATTGAAAACGAAAAAAGGCAAAGATAGAAATAGGTCATGGCGAAGACAAATCATCTAAAATCATGGTGAAAACCGATACTAAGAACAAAACCTGCGAAAATCCCACATGATCTTATACCTCTCAATCCAACCTATCCCAACAGTCCCAAACGCAACCCGCGCTCTGATTGTCACTGAAAGAATCGCGTACCAGAGATAAGTGGGAATTGTAAGAGACGTGATTGAGACATTTTGGACGAGAACTCGAATAGACCCGGATATGCCAGCTGATTATGCTGATTTATCCCGACACATTACATACCTTGTATGTTGCATACACGTAATGCAACGAGAATTAAGCGATAACCAGAAGGCTGCGAACGAATAAAGATCGAACACGGGATTTGAGAAGGGGAGAGACCTATCCTAGATGGCATTTACGATATTTTTGATTAAAAATACGATGAATTACAAAATGTCCTTCATCACGTCGAACACCCACCCGCCCACCCATAAGACCCTGTTACAGTCCTGATTGATCTTGCACCTCACCCTCCAACACTCGGCAGTCATTGCCATAATTGAAAACGAAAAAAGGCAAAGATAGAACTCGGTCATGGCGAAAACAAATCATCTAAAATCATGGTGAAAACCGATACTCCGAACAAAACCTGCGAAAATCCCACATGATCTTATACCTCTCAATCCAACCTATCCCAACAGTCCCAAACGCATCCCGCGCTCTGATTGTCACTGAAAGAATCGTGCACCAGAGATAAGTGGGAATTGTAAGAGACGTGATTGAGACATTTAGGACGAGAACTCGAATAGACTCGCATAAGCCAGCTGATTATGCTGATTTATCCCGACACATTACATACCTTGTATGTTGCATACACGTAATGCAACGAGAATTAAGCGATAACCAGAAGGCTGCGAACGAATAAAGATCGAACACGGGATTTGAGAAGGGGAGAGACCTATCCTAGATGGCATTTACGATATTTTCGATTAAAATTCGATGAATTACAAAATGTCCTTCATCACGTCGAACACCCACCCGCCCACCCATAAGACCCTGTTACAGTCCTGATTGTTCTTGCACCTCACCCTCCAACACTCGGCAGTCATTGCCATAATTGAAAACGAAAAAAGGCAAAGATAGAAATAGGTCATGGCGAAGACAAATCATCTAAAATCATGGTGAAAACTGATACTCCGAACAAAACCTGCGAAAATCCCACATGATCTTATACCTCTCAATCCAACCTATCCCAAAGGTCCCAAACGCAACCCGCGCTCTGATTGTCACTGAAAGAATCGTGTACCAGAGATAAGTGGGAATTGTAAGAGACGTGATTGAGACATTTTGGACGAGAACTCGAATAGACCCGCATATGCCAGCTGATTATGCTGATTTATCCCGACACTTTACATACCTTGTATGTTGCATACACGTAATGCAACGAGAATTAAGCGATAACCAGAAGGCTGCGAACGAATAAAGATCGAACACGGGATTTGAGAAGGGGAGAGACCTATCCTAGATGACATTTACGATAATTTCGATTAAAAATACGATGAATTACAAAATGTCCTTCATCACGTCGAACACCCACCCGCCCACCCATAAGACCCTGTTACAGTCCTGATTGATCTTGCACCTCACCCTCCAACACTCGGCAGTCACTGCCATACTTGAAAACGAAAAAAGGCAAAGATAGAACTCGGTCATGGCGAAAACAAATCATCTAAAATCATGGTGAAAACCGATACTCCGAACAAAACCTGCGAAAATCCCACATGATCTTATACCTCTCAATCCAACCTATCCCAACAGTCCCAAACGCATCCCGCGCTCTGATTGTCACTGAAAGTATCGTGTACCCGAGAGAAGTGGGAATTGTAAGAGACGTGATTGAGACATTTAGGACGAGAACTCGAATAGACTCGCATAAGCCAGCTGATTATGCTGATTTATCCCGACACATTACATACCTTGTATGTTGCATACACGTAATGCAACGAGAATTAAGCGATAACCAGAAGGCTGCGAACGAATAAAGATCGAACACGGGATTTGAGAAGGGGACAGACCTATCCTAGATGGCATTTACGATATTTTCGATTAAAATTCGATGAATTACAAAATGTCCTTCATCACGTCGAACACCCACCCGCCCACCCATAAGACCCTGTTACAGTCCTGATTGATCTTGCACCTCACCCTCCAACACTCGGCAGTCATTGCCATAATTGAAAACGAAAAAAGGCAAAGATAGAAATAGGTCATGGCGAAGACAAATCATCTAAAATCATGGTGAAAACCGATACTCCGAACAAAACCTGCGAAAATCCCACATGATCTTATACCTCTCAATCCAACCTATCCCAACAGTCCCAAACGCAACCCGCGCTCTGATTGTCACTGAAAGAATCGCGTACCAGAGATAAGTGGGAATTGTAAGAGACGTGATTGAGACATGTTGGACGAGAACTCGAATAGACCCGCATATGCCAGCTGATTATGCTGATTTATCCCGACACATTACATACCTTGTATGTTGCATACACGTAATGCAACGAGAATTAAGCGATAACCAGAAGGCTGCGAACGAATAAAGATCGAACACGGGATTTGAGAAGGGGAGAGACCTATCCTAGATGGCATTTACGATATTTTCGATTAAAAATACGATGAATTACAAAATGTCCTTCATCACGTCGAACACCCACCCGCCCACCCATAAGACCCTGTTACAGTCCTGATTGATCTTGCACCTCACCCTCCAACACTCGGCAGTCATTGCCATAATTGAAAACAAAAAAAGGCAAAGATAGAACTCGGTCATGGCGAAAACAAATCATCTATAATCATGGTGAAAACCGATACTCCGAACAAAACCTGCGAAAATCCCACATGATCTTATACCTCTCAATCCAACCTATCCCAACAGTCCCAAACGCATCCCGCGCTCTGATTGTCACTGAAAGAATCCTGTACCAGAGATAAGTGGGAATTGTAAGAGACGTGATTGAGACATTTAGGACGAGAACTCGAATAGACTCGCATAAGCCAGCTGATTATGCTGATTTATCCCGACACATTACATACCTTGTATGTTGCATACACGTAATGCAACGAGAATTAAGCGATAACCAGAAGGCTGCGAACGAATAAAGATCGAACACGGGATTTGAGAAGGGGAGAGACCTATCCTAGATGGCATTTACGATATTTTCGATTAAAAATACGATGAATTACAAAATGTCCTTCATCACGTCGAACACCCACCCGCCCACCCATAAGACCTTGTTACAGTCCTGATTGATCTTGCACCTCAACCCTCCAACACTCGGCAGTCATTGCCATAATTGAAAACGAAAAAAGGCAAAGATAGAAATAGGTCATGGCGAAGACAAATCATCTAAAATCATGGTGAAAACCGATACTCCGAACAAAACCTGCGAAAATCCCACATGATCTTATACCTCTCAATCCAACCTATCCCAACAGTCCCAAACGCAACCCGCGCTCTGATTGTCACTGAAAGAATCGTGTACCAGAGATAAGTGGGAATTGTAAGAGACGTGATTGAGACATTTTGGACGAGAACTCGAATAGACCCGCATATGCCAGCTGATTATGCTGATTTATCCCGACACATTACATACCTTGTATGTTGCATACACGTAATGCAACGAGAATTAAGCGATAACCAGAAGGCTGCGAACGAATAAAGATCGAACACGGGATTTGAGAAGGGGAGAGACCTATCCTAGATGGCATTTACGATATTTTCGATTAAAAATACGATGAATTACAAAATGTCCTTCATCACGTCGAACACCCACCCACCCATAAGACCCTGTTACAGTCCTGATTGATCTTGCACCTCAACCCTCCAACACTCGGCAGTCATTGCCATAATTGAAAACGAAAAAAGGCAAAGATAGAACTCGATCATGGCGAAAACAAATCATCTAAAATCATGGTGAAAACCGATACTCCGAACAAAACCTGCGAAAATCCCACATGATCTTATACCTCTCAATCCAACCTATCCCAACAGTCCCAAACGCATCCCGCGCTCTGATTGTCACTGAAAGAATCGTGCACCAGAGATAAGTGGGAATTGTAAGAGACGTGATTGAGACATTTAGGACGAGAACTCGAATAGACTCGCATAAGCCAGCTGATTATGCTGATTTATCCCGACACATTACATACCTTGTATGTTGCATACACGTAATGCAACGAGAATTAAGCGATAACCAGAAGGCTGCGAACGAATAAAGATCGAACACGGGATTTGAGAAGGGGAGAGACCTATCCTAGATGGCATTTACGATATTTTCGATTAAAATTCGATGAATTACAAAATGTCATTCATCACGTCGAACACCCACCCGCCCACCCATAAGACCCTGTACAGTCCTGATTGTTCTTGCACCTCACCCTCCAACACTCGGCAGTCATTGCCATAATTGAAAACGAAAAAAGGCAAAGATAGAACTCGGTCATGGCGAAAATAAATCATCTAAAATCATGGTGAAAACCGATATACCGAACAAAACCTGCGAAAATCCCACATGATCTTATACCTCTCAATACAACCTATCCCAACACTCCCAAACGCATCCCGCGCTCTGATTGTCACTGAAAGTATCGTGTACCAGAGATAAGTGGGAATTGTAAGAGACGTGATTGAGACATTTTGGACGAGAACTCGAATAGACCCGCATATGCCAGCTGATTATGCTGATTTATCCCGACACATTACATACCTTGTATGTTGCATACAAGTAATGCAACGAGAATTAAGCGATAACCAGAAGGCTGCGAACGAATAAAGATCGAACACGGGATTTGAGAAGGGGAGAGACCTATCCTAGATGGCATTTACGATATTTTCGATTAAAATTCGATGAATTACAAAATGTCCTTCATCACGTCGAACACCCACCCGCCCACCCATAAGACCCTGTTACAGTCCTGATTGTTCTTGCACCTCACCCTCCAACACTCGGCAGTCATTGCCATAATTGAAAACGAAAAAAGGCAAAGATAGAAATAGGTCATGGCGAAGACAAATCATCTAAAATCATGGTGAAAACTGATACTCCGAACAAAACCTGCGAAAATCCCACATGATCTTATACCTCTCAATCCAACCTATCCCAAAGGTCCCAAACGCAACCCGCGCTCTGATTGTCACTGAAAGAATCGTGTACCAGAGATAAGTGGGAATTGTAAGAGACGTGATTGAGACATTTTGGACGAGAACTCGAATAGACCCGCATATGCCAGCTGATTATGCTGATTTATCCCGACACTTTACATACCTTGTATGTTGCATACACGTAATGCAACGAGAATTAAGCGATAACCAGAAGGCTGCGAACGAATAAAGATCGAACACGGGATTTGAGAAGGGGAGAGACCTATCCTAGATGACATTTACGATAATTTCGATTAAAAATACGATGAATTACAAAATGTCCTTCATCACGTCGAACACCCACCCGCCCACCCATAAGACCCTGTTACAGTCCTGATTGATCTTGCACCTCACCCTCCAACACTCGGCAGTCATTGCCATAATTGAAAACGAAAAAAGGCAAAGATAGAACTCGGTCATGGCGAAAACAAATCATCTAAAATCATGGTGAAAACCGATACTCCGAACAAAACCTGCGAAAATCCCACATGATCTTATACCTCTCAATCCAGCGATTTTACAAACCATCATGCGTAGAACGATTGGAGGCGATGTTGAATAGTGATTGGTCGACTGCCTGAGACGATGTAGGAGGAGCTTAATGCGCTTGAAGAGGATATTTTTCATTTCGTTGAAGATTCATAAGATCGTCTGAGCTTGTATATTCATGTTTGCTTTATTTTTAATGATGCTTAGGACATATTAAACTTGTCTAACAAAATAATATTAACTTAATCCAATTAAAAGAAAACAATCCATGTCTACAAGTATAATTTGAAACAGCAAATCAAATACTTCTAGCTCTTGTATTTTCAGAGCTCATTACCTAATTCAACTCCTGTTTTTTTTTTTTTTTTTTTTTTTTTTTTTTTTTTTTTTTTTTAAGAAAAATAAAACTGATATTTTAATTGTAAAGGTTATTGAAAACTAATTTAAATTTGTAGTAGCTTGTGTACATTTTTTAAGTGAAAAAACTATACGTCCAGCTTA
Organism: Maratus michaelseni; assembly: GCA_963931845.1. NCBI lineage: Eukaryota > Metazoa > Arthropoda > Arachnida > Araneae > Salticidae > Maratus > Maratus michaelseni. The sequence continues at coordinate 63,855,354 of OZ007594.1, forward strand.
ATTTATTGATACATAACAAACCTTACATAAAGTAAAACATATTTCATTTATAAATTATTATATTCTTTAATATCTATAATCCATAACTTCCAATTTTCAAATAAAGATTACATGTTTACATTTTTTTTATAGTTTTTATTTTAAATTTTATTTATAGTAAATACTCACTACAATTAGATAGAATTAAACAAAGAACTACATATTAAACATTATTTCACAAGAATAAACTGAAAGCACAGCAAATAAATGTTAGCTTTTCTGAATGTTTATTATTATTTTTTTAATCATCATAATTGAATTAATAAACGAAAATAAAATTACTAGGTCGTTAAAAACTTTATGAACTGTGTTATTTCATAAAATCAACATATACTTAAGCAATGCATTTTTCAGATTTTTATATAGTTTGTTATTTCATAAAATCAATATAAACTTAAGAAATGCAGATTTCAAATTTATATATATAGTTTTAAATTTTTTACTGAACTTAAAGGTTTATTAAACAATTTCTTTCATATCTTTAAGTCAAGACAGCGTAAAATACAAAATTTGCCACACAAATTCATTTAATTTTGAAAATATACTTTATTAATTTTTTCTTATTAAAATTAAAAACTTGCAAACATTGCATGTTTGCAAAATTTGGCAAAAGTTAACTGAAAAAAAAAATCTCATTCAGTAATTAAATAATTTAAAAAGCTATACAAATTACACTCGAATGCCTAAAATCCATGCAACGTCTAAGCCGTTGTGTAGTGGCGCCATCTGTTTGTAAAATGAAGTATTAAAACAAAAATATAAAATAAATCTAAGATATGAGATTTTAGTTTCGGAGCGATTTTTTAAAACTCCAGAATAAATAAAGGTTTTCTAAGCATAGCTCTTAAAATCATTAATATTTGGTTAAAACCAATTTTTAAAGCGATTTGAACATCTTAATAAAATGATACCTAACCCTTTTTTTTTTAAATAACAACCTTTAAGGTATGATAGATCTACCAAACAAATACAACATTAAGAATAAATATGAATTCTGAAATTAAATTGCATTAAAATACTTTTTATTAAAAATGAGAGCTATAATAATGAACTTCATAGATTTTATGCAGTTATGTTCAAGTAAAACCTCCCCCCCCCCCCAATATAGTTTTAAACCCTGGGGTTGCTGAAGACCCAAATTACTGAATTAATGCATAATGAATAATAATCTTGAAATTTTAGACCAGCACAGTTATTGAACTAAACAGGAATTAATCATAACCTAAAAAAGGACATGCTGTGATTTTAAAATAAGCAATTAATCATTCAACATTTTTTTCCCCCACAAAATTAAAATAATGATAACTATATTTATTATTACTAGTGTTAGATAGATTTATCTCCTTCATTTTTACTATATTTAAATAATATTTATTTATATTAATTATATGTTTAAATAATAATACTTATTAATATTAATTGTATGTATTTAAATAAAAATATTAATTAATATTAATTATATTTATTTAAATATAAATAATAATTAAAAATTAAATAATAAAATAATAGACAAAAAAATTAAATATGGTAATCTTCCACAACTTTATCACTGCAGATCAACCAGTAATTGGCAAAAAGAATTTTAGTAAATTAATAGAGATTTTTAAGAATAATGCTTAATTTTAAAAGATGAAAACTTTAATTAATTAATTCTGCTAATTTGATAATCATCTGTTACTAAAGTTCTAATACAAAAAATATTTTTAATTAAAGTTTAGGAGTTTTTGCATTTTAATAAATGTTCGTATAGTTATTAAAAAATAGCGTATATGAATTAAAATTAAATTTAATTCTTGAAATTTATCTGATATTAAATTTTATTGTATGTGATAAAAATTTAATTTTTATTTACCTTAATTATAATTTATAATTTAATATTGTTTAACTTAATTCTAATTAAAATTTAATTATCAAATTGAGAATAAAATATTGCAGAGCAATTGATAAAGATTAACTGATCTTTATATCAATGCTTAAGAAGCATTGTTAATAAATATTCTTTATTAACTAATTCAATAAAGATCAAAGCAAAACTCTAAAGATGCAAAAAAAATTAGCAAGGACACAACTTGATGCATCAAAATTACGAGCCTGATGCTTTAACCACTATACTAGATCGGACACAAAAATTTACTAACTTTTAACATACTTGTTCATTTAATACGCTTTAACTCCTCCCCTCAATAACAACGTAACCATCTTTCAGCCAATCACTATTCGACACCGCCTCCAATCGCTCTACGCGTGATGTTTTGTAAAATCGCCTCAATCCAACCTATCCCAACAGTCCCAAACGCATCCCGCGCTCTGATTGTCACTGAAAGTATCGTGTACCAGAGATAAGTGGGAATTGTAAGAGACGTGATTGAGACATTTAGGACGAGAACTCGAATAGACTCGCATAAGCCAGCTGATTATGCTGATTTATCCCGACACATTACATACCTTGTATGTTGCATACACGTAATGCAACGAGAATTAAGCGATAACCAGAAGGCTGCGAACGAATAAAGATCGAACACGGGATTTGAGAAGGGGACAGACCTATCCTAGATGGCATTTACGATATTTTCGATTAAAATTCGATGAATTACAAAATGTCCTTCATCACGTCGAACACCCACCTGCCCACCCATAAGACCCTGTTACAGTCCTGATTGATCTTGCACCTCACCCTCCAACACTCGGCAGTCATTGCCATATTTGAAAACGAAAAAAGGCAAAGATAGAAATAGGTCATGGCGAAGACAAATCATCTAAAATCATGGTGAAAACCGATACTCCGAACAAAACCTGCGAAAATCCCACATGATCTTATACCTCTCAATCCAACCTATCCCAACAGTCCCAAACGCAACCCGCGCTCTGATTGTCACTGAAAGAATCGCGTACCAGAGATAAGTGGGAATTGTAAGAGACGTGATTGAGACATGTTGGACGAGAACTCGAATAGACCCGCATATGCCAGCTGATTATGCTGATTTATCCCGACACATTACATACCTTGTATGGTGCATACACGTAATGCAACGAGAATTAAGCGATAACCAGAAGGCTGCGAACGAATAAAGATCGAACACGGGATTTGAGAAGGGGAGAGACCTATCCTAGATGGCATTTACGATATTTTCGATTAAAAATACGATGAATTACAAAATGTCCTTCATCACGTCGAACACCCACCCGCCCACCCATAAGACCCTGTTACAGTCCTGATTGATCTTGCACCTCACCCTCCAACGCTCGGCAGTCATTGCCATAATTGAAAACGAAAAAAGGCAAAGATAGAACTCGGTCATGGCGATGTGGTAGCGTGAGACGTTGTATATATAATTAATAAATTCCATTTATCGTTTGAAACGAAAAAAACTTTATTTTAAATTAACACATTAAAAAAAGAAAACAAAACGTAAACATGAAAAAATATGATAAGCATCCATGCTGTAAATTTACATGGTCAGACAAAGTCCGATTCTCACGTCTCTCCAAGTCGAACCTCACTCTAGCGTATTCCAAATTCAACTCCTTCCACATTCTACTGCCGTCAGCAATTTCACTTCCCAGGGGCTTTCCTTGCATTCCAGGAATTTCCCAGAAAACATTGCATGTCGTAGGGGCCCAGTTCTTTGTATCCACAAGAACAATACTTTACAATTCTTATCTACTCATTCAGATAACATACCATTCAATACAAAGCATGTATTTCAGCTTGGCTTATCTCAAAGTGAAAATGAAATTCACACTATTGATAGAATTTTCGTCAATAGAGATCAATCTGTCAGATTATTTTCATTCCAGAGAGATTATCCTTTTTCCACAAATAAGGGAGGAGTTGAAACATGTCAACTCATCACAACACCTCCCCCTAAGAAAAAAATTTCTAGAAGAAATTTGGCATATATATTAATAGAATAAGCTCCTTCAATCAATTTCTAAAGAAGTCATCAAAGCACAAAGGAATTTTGAAAAACACATGAAAAATCCCTATAGAAAACAAACACATTCCCATACTCAGTATTTGATTGACCACAGTGTCAACAGGATTTACTATAATCCCATAACTACAATACCTAAGTATAATTCCAGGAATAATATATACAATTGATGCCCTAAGAAAATTTTTGAAATACCTCACATACATATAATACCAAGAACAGATTACACTTTACATGATTCTAACAAAAAAAAATTAATAATAATAATAAAAAAGAAAGAATAAATCCATATATAACACAATGCCTAACACAATTTTCCCAAAAAAACAATTGCTTAAAAGCTTAATTTCGGACACTTCTACAAACAAAAGAAAACATACTAAATTATGCAATTATTAAATTAATGAAGTTTTACTATTACGAAAATATTAAGCATTAAATGATAAATAAACACAATACAGATATTACAATAATGAGTACTCCCAAATTTAGAATAAAACCTAACTTAGAGAATTCTCCCAAAACCCAAAGTCTAAATTACTTCTATCAGAAAATCTTTTCGACAATAAATTTCGCTTTACAACCTCATGATCATAATTTTTCCTTTCAAAATCTTGTTTGATTTTAATAAATCTTTCTTTACGATCCGTTTTAAAAGTAGAATGCTCCATTCTTTTTAACTTTGAATTTCCATATCCATTTTCTTGGCATTTAGCCCCCTAATTTTCTCTATCATTATCTTTCATCCCAGAGTTAATTTTTCTGGCCACAGTCATAGGTGAATTCAATTTCTTTCTAATTATATTTCTAACATGTATAAATCCCATACTACCAACAAAATACTTGGGTATATTTACATCATGCTCAGAATTCTTTTCCCGAAATTGACCTCCTTTACCTGACCTTTTATCACTGTCCGTTCGATACGCATCATCATTTAGATCGATCAATTTAGAGCCTTTTTCCAAATTCTTATCAGTCACGTCTCCCGGTGAATTTACCTCTATCTCATTAACAGACTTATTATCCCTTTCACAGATTTCATTCACAACCGTTTTTCTAACAACCCTTTGCTCATGATCGCTAGATAATCTGAGGGTTCCCTGCCCATTTAATTCTCTTTGATTCCACACTTGTTTACACCCTGAATTTTGCTTATCTGTACTTCCAAATTTTAACAAGTTGTAAACAGCGGGTGTTATCAGCGGAGGAGAATTCAGTTTTCTCACAACTGCAACCACCACATTCTTTTTAACATACTCTTTTTCATCTTCTATCAAAGCAATAGACACAGACATTAATTCCGCTTTTTGTTTATCTCCCAGGGCCGGAATAAGAAAAACCTTTCCCACCTTTTTTGCCCTCCAGGGAACATCGCATCTATCAAAAACAGCAATTTGCGCCCCTGTGTCCTTAATCGCTTTTAACTTCTTACCATTTACGCATAAATCAATCATAGGTAAATCAGTTTCCACACCTTCCGTATTATTTAAACTTTTCCCATCATTTGTAACAATCCAACCTAGATTTCTACTCTCATAATTAGATTTATCTTTTAACCATTCCGCACAATTTTGTTTCACGTGACCTGGTTTTAAACAAAAAAAACATGTAATTTGCCTTTGTTTTTCAAAAGCCTGGTCCTTCTTAAATTTATCATTTTTCACAATATCTTTTCTATTTACAAAGTCCAATTTAGATTTAATTTTATTCTTAATATTAGAATTAAAGTCATCCCCATGAGTTTCTTGAAAAGATTTCTTTTCCCAAGGTTTTCTTTCCAATCTCTCAAATTCCCTTCTAACACGTTCAAACCTATCTGATTTCTCCGCGAGTTTAGAAGCAATCTTCATTTCCTCCCAATCATCCATAAATTTTTCTTTTATCTCAAAAGGGACGCGTTTTTTCAGTTGTTCCGTGAGCATTAGTTCTTTTAAGGATTCAAAATCCCTCACTTCTAACGAATCTAACCAATTATCAAGATAACCCCTTAACTCGTAAATCAGATCCACCCATAATTCATCAGATTTTCTTTGATGATTTTCAAATTTTTGCCTCAAGGCGCCTGTACTCAGCTTAAACCTATTTAACAAAACTTTCTTTATATACTGAAAATCATCCCACTTGTCTACAGGTTGCTTAACTATAATTTGAGCAATGTCCGAAGGTAATAAAGGAATTAATTGACTAACCCAATCCTCCTGAGAAATTTTAGCTTTCTTAGCTTGCCTTTCAAAAATCATAAAGAAAAGAGTGATATTGATTAATTTGGAATCAAAACGCGGAACAAAATCTTTTAAATTTACTCTAGAAGTTCTATGCAAACCAACATTCGACGAAACTCTAACAATATCCATAGAATTTTGGATACGCAATTTTTCTAATTCAAATTGTTGCTTAAGTTTATCTAATTCAAGTTGTTTATCAAGTTTATTTAATTCAAATTGTTTTTCTGATTCAAATTGTTTAAGTTTTACTTCTTGCGCTATCCGATCTAATTCAATTTGCCTCTCTCTTTTTTTACAATCTCATTCAATTTGTTTTTGCTGTACTTTCCGCTCCGCCTCCTGCTCAAGAATATACTGCAAGCGAATTTTAGCGAAACTCTCATCATAACCCACTGCCTCAACAATACCCTGGATTATAGTTCTAGTTTTACACGTATTCGACACACTGGTCTCAAATTCATCTGCTAATAACAGCAAGACGCTTATATTATATTTTGCTAAATACTCTACCATATTTTCCCCCAAAATATAATAAATTTCAAAATATCAGATGTATTCAATTTACAATAATACAATAAATACAGAAATAGAATTTTCTTCACTATACGTATAATAATGTATTCAAAAACGACACAATTTTAATATAGCAAATTCTCATGCAACAGTGACGTCTTTCAAACTGAGTATATCCCCCAAAATAAATTTTATACCCAACCGTACAGTATAACATCAATTTATTTTGAAACATTAATCATAATCATCCACAGTATACCCATAAAATTAAGCTATAACTTTATTACTGTAATAAATAAAATGTATGCAAACAAAACTCTTAATTCCAAAAGTTTTATACAAAATTATGATTAAAATATCCTGATTAATAATCTCAATTAATCAATAACAATTTACTATACCCCAAGTAAATTTTAACATATACATAAGTATATAATTTTCTTAACCCAATATTATACCAAACAGATACCAGAAAATCAACAAACATAAAAATTCTAACCAAAATTTAAATACCAAATTAATAGCTTCCCTAGAATTCTAAAATTTCACATAGAGTTTTGTTCCCCAAAATTAAAATTTATACACAAAATTCAATTTAAAACAGACCTCTATAGAAGATTTCATAAAAGAGCTTACCTTCAGATGCAGATATTTCCTCCACACTGATACCAGGCTTTCAAGCACTTTTAAAGATGACACACACAGATGTTTGAAGATTTGAAGACACTAGTTTCGCTGATGAGGCACTAATTTCACCTCAGATCCGTATGTAGACAACTCAGATTGTACGCCGCATATCTTCATTCCACTGGATATATTAAGAAGCACAAACACGTATCACCAAATCTATAGTTGACTGTCCATACACTACACAGCTTTTGTCGATAAAGTTCTTTTACCAGTTCTCTGCTTGCTAGAACTCCGAGAAAAAACCACGACTCCAATTAGACTTCACGAATCCACAACTCTGCTTGTCCGTTTTCCACTGGCTCATCATCTGTTTAATCAGGTTAACATAGATCCGTAATCTAATTTATTCTAGATTACATATCCCATTTGCTGCCACCAATTAATTATATATACTATTGCTGTGGTAGCGTGAGACGTTGTATATATAATTAATAAATTCCATTTATCGTTTGAAACGAAAAAAACTTTATTTTAAATTAACACATTAAAAAAAGAAAACAAAACGTAAACATGAAAAAATATGATAAGCATCCATGCTGTAAATTTACATGGTCAGACAAAGTCCGCTTCTCACGTCTCTCCAAGTCGAACCTCACTCTAGCGTATTCCAAATTCAACTCCTTCCACTTTCTACTGCCGTCAGCAATTTCACTTCCCAGGGGCTTTCCTTGCATTCCAGGAATTTCCCAGAAAACATTGCATGTCGTAGGGGCCCAGTTCTTTGTATCCACAAGAACAATACTTTACAATTCTTATCTACTCATTCAGATAACATACCATTCAATACAAAGCATGTATTGCAGCTTGGCTTATCTCAAAGTGAAAATGAAATTCACACTATTGATAGAATTTTCGTCAATAGAGATCAATCTGTCAGATTATTTTCATTCCAGAGAGATTATCCTTTTTCCACAAATAAGGGAGGAGTTGAAACATGTCAACTCATCACAGCGAAAACAAATCATCTAAAATCATGGTGAAAACCGATACTCCGAACAAAACCTGCGAAAATTCCACATGATCTTATACCTCTCAATCCAACCTATCCCAACAGTCCCAAACGCATCCCGCGCTTTGATTGTCACTGAAAGAATCGTGTACCAGAGATAAGTGGGAATTGTAAGAGACGTGATTGAGACATTTAGGACGAGAACTCGAATAGACTCGCATAAGCCAGCTGATTATGCTGATTTATCCCGACACATTACATACCTTGTATGTTGCATACACGTAATGCAACGAGAATTAAGCGATAACCAGAAGGCTGCGAACGAATAAAGATCGAACACGGGATTTGAGAAGGAGAGAGACCTATCCTAGATGGCATTTACGATATTTTCGATTAAAAATACGATGAATTACAAAATGTCCTTCATCACGTCGAACACCCACCCGCCCACCCATAAGACCCTGTTACAGTCCTGATTGATCTTGCACCTCACCCTCCAACACTCGGCAGTCATTGCCATAATTGAAAACGAAAAAAGGCAAAGATAGAACTCGGTCATGGCGAAAACAAATCATCTAAAATCATGGTGAAAACCGATACTCCGAACAAAACCAGCGAAAATCCCACATGATCTTATACCTCTCAATCCAACCTATCCCAACAGTCCCAAACGCATCCCGCGCTCTGATTGTCACTGAAAGAATCGTGTACCAGAGATAAGTGGGAATTGTAAGAGACGTGATTGAGACATTTTGGACGAGAACTCGAATAGACTCGCATAAGCCAGCTGATTATGCTGATTTATCCCGACACATTACATACCTTGTATGCTGCATAGACGTAATGCAACGAGAATTAAGCGATAACCAGAAGGCTGCGAACGAATAAAGATCGAACACGGGATTTGAGAAGGGGAGAGACCTATCCTAGATAGCATTTATGATATTTTCGATTAAAAATACGATGAATTACAAAATGTCCTTCATCACGTCGAACACCCAACCGCCCACCCATAAGACCCTGTTACAGTCCTGATTGATCTTGCACCTCACCCTCCAACACTCGGCAGTCATTGCCATAATTGAAAACGAAAAAAGGCAAAGATAGAACTCGGTCATGGCGAAAACAAATCATCTAAAATCATGGTGAAAACCGATACTCCGAACAAAACCTGCGAAAATCCCACATGATCTTATACCTCTCAATCCAACCTATCCCAACAGTCCCAAACGCATCCCGCGCTCTGATTGTCACTGAAAGAATCGTGTGCCAGAGATAAGTGGGAATTGTAAGAGACGTGATTGAGACATTTAGGACGAGAACTCGAATAGACACGCATAAGCCAGCTGATTATGCTGATTTATCCCGACACATTACATACCTTGTATGCTGCATACACGTAATGCAACGAGAATTAAGCGATAACCAGAAGGCTGCGGAACGAATAAAGATCGAACACGGGATTTGAGAAGGGGACAGACCTATCCTAGATGGCATTTACGATATTTTCGATTAAAAATACGATGAATTACAAAATGTCCTTCATCACGTCGAACACCCACCCGCCCACCCATAAGACCCTGTTACAGTCATGATTGATCTTGCACCTCACCCTCCAACACTCGGCAGTCATTGCCATAATTGAAAATTAAAAAAGGCAAAGATATAACTCGGTCATGGCGAAAACAAATCATCTAAAATCATGGTGAAAAATGATACTCCGAACAAAACCTGCGAAAAACCCACCTGATATTATACCTCTCAAATAGATAAGTGGGAATTGTAAGAGATAAGTGAATAAATATAAGTAAGAGACGTGATTGAGACATTTAGGACGAGAACTCGAATAGACCCGCATATGTCAGCTGCTTATGCTGATTTATCCCGACACATTACGTACTTTTTATACGATACGTTGCATACACGTAATGCAACGAGAATTAAGCGATAACCAGAAGACTGCGGAACGAATAAAGATCGAACACGGGATTTGAGAAGGAGACAGACCTTTCCTAGATGGCATTTACGATATTTTCGATTAAAAATACGATGAATTACAAAATGTCCTTCATAACGTCGAACACCCACCCGCCCACCCATGAGACACTGTTACAGTCCTGATTGATCTTGCACCTCACCCTCCAACACTCGACAGTCATTTCCATAATAGAAAACGAAAAAAGGCAAAAATAGAACTCGGCTTTTGATCGAGTCGACGGACCTACACAACCAAGGACTTGTTTAAAATTTTAAAAAAAATATTATTATTAAAAATTGCTTTAAAGCTGCAAAAAACAAAAATGTTATTTAGTTGGAATATACTCATGGCAAAAACGAGTACAAATAATCGTTGTGATGAATCATCTAGAATCAATGAGAAGATGAAGCACTTAGAATAGGATGACAAATGTGAATTATGGCAAAATTTATTCATCGAGAATCATGGCGAAGACAAATCATCTAAAATCATGGTGAAAACCGATACTCCGAACAAAACCTGTGAAAATCCCACATGATCTTATACCTCTGAATCCAACCTATCCCAACCGTCCCAAACGCATCCCGCGCTCTGATTGTCACCGAAAGAATCGAGTACCAGTGATAAGTGGGAATTGTAAGAGACGTGATTGAGACATTTAGGACGAAAACTCGAATAGACCCGCATATGTCAGCTGATTATGCTGATTTATCCCGACACATTACATGCGTTGTATACGATACGTTGCATACACGTAATGCAACGAGAATTAAGCGATAACCAGAAGACTGCGGAACGAATAAAGATCAAACACGGGATTTGAGAAGAAGACAGACCTTTCCTAGATGGCATTTACGATATTTTCGATTAAAAATACGATGAATTACAAAATGTCCTTCATCACGTCGAACACCCACCCGCCTACCCATAAGACCCATTTACAGTCCTGATTGATCTTGCACCTCACCCTCCAACACTCGACAGTCATTTCCATAATAGAAAACGAAAAAAGGCAAAAATAGAACTCGGCTTTTGATCGAGTCGACGGACCTACACAACCAAGGACTTGTTTAAAATTTAAAAAAAATATTATTATTAAAAATTGCTGTAAAGCTGCAAAAAACAAAAATGTTATTTAGTTGAAGTATAATTGTGGCGAAGACGAATACAAATCATCTGTAGTTGGAATTGTAATAAGTGGGAATTGTAAGGGACGAGATTGAGATATTTAGGACGAGATTTCGAATGGACCCGCATGTGTCATCTGATTATTGTCATTCATCCCGACACATTACATATATGTAATGCAACGTGAATAACGTGAATAACGATAGTCAGAAGACTCCGATACAAATAAAGATCGAACAGGGGATTTGAGGAGGCGACAGACCCTTCCTAGGTAGCATTTACGATATTTTCGATTGAAAATACAAGCTTATTTTGAACAATTGCTGTGGTTTAACAAATTCAAATCATGCAAAGACGAAGGCGATGGAGAAGAATGTAGAAGATGAATCATCGAGATTCAGCGCGTAGACAAATCATGTAGAATCGCGGCAAAGATGAATGATGTAGTGATAGCTTCTCTTCTTCAAATGAGACGAATTTACATTGTTTAATACATTTTTTGTGCCGTTTCACCATTGCTAAATCTGTTTAGCGTTTTACCTAAGAGCATGGGATCAACTTCTATTAGATCTAATGTGCACGGGTACACTTTAGAATTTCAATTTCTTATAACAAACTTTGATAACTTCTCTTCAGCAAATGAGACGACATTTCATAGTGTTAAAACAACTTTTGCGTTTTTTCTCTATTGTTAAATCTCTTTAATTGTTACTTTCCTTTGATGAAAAGATAAAAATCTTCTATTAGCTCTAATGTGCACGGACACTTTAGAACTTCAGTTTCTTCCAACAAACTTTGTTAACTTCTCTTCAGCAAATGAGACGATTTTTTATAGTGTTAGACAACTTTTGCGTTTTTTCTCTATTGTTAAATCTCTTTAATTGTTACTTTCCTTTGATGAAAAGATAAAAATCTTCTATTAGCTCTAATGTGCACGGACACTTTAGAACTTCAGTTTCTTCCAACAAACTTTGTTAACTTCTCTTCAGCAAATGAGACGATTTTTTATAGTGTTAGACAACTTTTGCGTTTTTTGTCTATTGTTAAATCTCTTTAATTGTTACTTTCCTTTGATGAAAAGATAAAAATCTTCTATTAGCTCTAATGTGCACGGACACTTTAGAACTTCAGTTTCTTCCAACAAACTTTGTTAACTTCTCTTCAGCAAATGAGACGATTTTTTATAGTGTTAGACAACTTTTGCGTTTTTTCTCTATTGTTAAATCTCTTTAATTGTTACTTTCCTTTGATGAAAAGATAAAAATGTTTATTGTTACATCATCATTTTGTTTTATTGTATTTTATTGTTACTTTTCATTATTAAAAGATAGAAATGTTGATTGTTACAATATCATTTTCTTTAATGCATTTTATTAAGACATACCATATTATTATGTTTAATTCTAGTATAGCAGATGACCTATTATCAATATTCACACATTATGTTGCTTAACGTTTCATTTAAAAATAATACAGGATCGACTTCTTTTGCCTCTAAGAATGAAATAAATGTTCACTTTTACCTCTGTATCTGAACTACAAAAATATCGTTCCATTATGCATAACCGTTTACATATTTGCAGGATATAACATGGCCAAATCCGCATAGGTAACTGAAATAACACAGTACGTCATATTCTATAAAATCATTTTTAGAAATTTGTGCATTGCGTACTATTTAGTTATCCAGCCGAGATTTACTATTACAAAATAGTTATTACATATGAATCCTGTTCCCTATAGCTGCGAAGTATATATGTGTAGGCAGGTCGTCTAGGGGTTTTACAATGATTTAACACATTACTTTTAAACGAAACAACATTTAATTAAACAAAACAAAAAAAAAACCCACAAAACATCATAATCACATAACTCCACATTCGCAGCAAGCCACTGTTAACACATGACTCTCTACATACTACATCTACCAACCGATTACGTCACATGACGTCAACTTTGATAATTTGTCAAATGCAAATCAGACGAAATTTCATCATTTTGAGCATTTTTTGCGTCGTTTCTCTATTGTTAAATATGTTTGGTTGTTACTTTCGATTGTTGAAAAGATGGAAACATTAATTATTACATCATCATTTTGTTTCGTTGTATTTTATTACGATATACCATAATTTTATGTTTAATTTTACTATACCAGATAACATATTATCAACATGCACAGATTAAGCTGCTCAACTTATTAAAATAAATATGAGATCCACTTTTATTGCTCCTAAAAATAAAATAAAAGTATCCTTTTGCACCCATATCTGAAATACAAACATACCGTTCCATTGTGTATAACCGTATTTACTCATTCTTCAGGATATAAATTAAAGCTAGGAGAGTCTGCGCACAATTCAAAAGAATAACAATAAAAAATCTAAATATTATTTTTTTGCTAAACTATCCACGAATAATTTTTACTTCATTTGTTTTTTATGCATTTCCATTGCTATTTTGTTGTTATGTTGTAATTTAATATAACAGTTGTAATAAAACCAAGAAAGTTATTTTGCGCAATCTGTCCTTACAGGGTTGATGTGATTGCGCACATGGGTAGGAGAGATTGTTACTAATAATAACTACAATTAAATTGTTAACATAATAATTACACTTAAATGACATTGTAGTAAGGTTTTTGTGGGCAAATATTGTATTAGGAGTGAATATTTTAACCTAATGATTAAAGAATCAGTAAAAGGAAATAATTTTAAAAAAGATTAAAAAATTGTAATTAAAGGAAAAAAAAAAATTAAAGAATCAGAAAAACAAGTCCAGATAAGATTACAAAATAACATTAAGTTACTTGATAACACGTTTAACTTAAAATTAGTCTCTTTTCATTTTTACTTTCTTTTTGTGCAAATTTACCAATAAGCTGCGTAATCTCTCCTAGCATGGAAACTAATGGGAACAATGCGCCATCTCTCCTAAGTAGCAAATGCGCAAACTTTACAATTTCAGTTGGACAGATTGCGCGGCCTTTTATTTAAACATGGCCGCTACTAAAACGAACCGTTGATGTTCACACTGTTAGTCTAGATTGGTAGCTTATGAGAAATCGTTTAAAATATTTTGTACTACTGACATTGTATAGAAATTCTGACGAATAGCTATGAAAATTCAAGCAGTTACTTTGGGAAAACAAAACAAAATAGCAATGCTTTATCTTAGACGCTCAAAACAATCAACGTGCACATTCAAGTAGACACTCCACTACTGCTGTTGTACAGCTACATGGAGTCGCTGCGCGCTCACTCTTTTCCTTCCACCCGAACCTCTATGTGCGCAATATCTCAGACCGCGCCATCTCTTCTGGCTTTAGCTTAGAATATCCAAAGCCATCTTTTTTGGCGATTGAAATTACATATTACGTCATATATTACAAAATCATTTTCAGAAATTTGTACATTGATTACCATTTATATATCTAGCCGTGATTTATTATTACTATACAGTTATTATATATGTATTCCGTTTTTAACTTTAATAACTTCTCTTCTGCAAATGAGACGAATTTCCATCGTTTTAAACATTTTTTGTGCCGTTTCTCCATTGCTAAATCTGTTTAATTATTACTTTCCATTGTTAAAAAGATACAAATGATAATTATTACATCATCAATTTGTTTTGTTGCATTTTATTAAGATATACCATAATTTTGTTTTATTTTAGTATACCAGATGACCTATTAACAATATTCACACATTATGTTGCTCGGCGTATTTAAAAAGAATATAAAATCGAATTTCATATCTTCTAAATATGAAATGAAATTCCACTTTTACCCCTGTATTTGAACTACAAAGATATTTATCAATTATGTGTGATATACAATCTTGAAAGCCGAATTTGCGATTGAAATTACATATTATGTCATATATTATATAATCAATTTTAGAAATTTTACATTGATTACTATTTAGTTATCTAGCCGAGATTTACTATAACAATCTATTTTATATATTCTGTTACCTATAGATGCGAAGTATATGTCTTAAGACCGTAGCTACCGTAATATGCAACGTGTCATATGATTATCGGTCACTTTAGAGGTTTGATAACTTCTCTTCTGAAATTAGACGAAATTTCATTGTTTTAAACATTTTTTGTGCCATCATTATATCGTTAAACATGTTTAATTGTTACTTCCATTGTTAAAAAGATATAACTGTTAATTATTACATCATCATTTTGTTTTGTTGTATTGTATACCACAATTTAATGTTTAATTTTAGCATACCAAATGAGTCTCTTATAAATATTCACACATTATGCTGCTCAGTTTATTTATATTGAATATAGGATCGACTTCTATTGCCTCTAAAAATAAAATAAAAGTGCACCCTTACCTCTATATCTGAACTACAAAATATCGTTCCATTATGCAAACCGTATATACATATTTCTCAGGATATAGTAGAATATCTAAAGCCGCATCGTTGATTGAAATTAGACATTACGTCATATATTATAAAATCAATTTTAGAAATTTGTACATTGATTACTACACAGTTATCTAGCCGAGATTTATTATTACAATATATATATATATATATATATATATATATATATATATATATATATATATATACCTATCGTCACCTATAGGTGCGGAGTATACATGTGTTAAGAACGCGGCTACCCTAATGTCCACGTCGCATATGATTCACAAACGCTTTAGAACTTTGATAACTTCTCCTGTGCAAATGAGACGAAATTTCATAAAAAATAACATTTTTTGTGCTGTTTCTCCATTGTTAAATCTATTTAATTGTTACTGGATATTCTATTTATTAATTAATTTCATTTATTTATTATTTAACTAATTGCTATCATCTTTAGATAGTATATGGTTTAATTTTTAAATATTAATTTTCATCCAATACTATTTTTATTCAGCGTATATTCACTTTTTACCATTATAGATGGCAGCACCAATGTTCCTGTTGCTTTACAATAATATTCATATTATTCTAAAATCTTTTCTGGCAACATAGTAAATCATTTTCTAAATCGATATTTGGCAACATGTAATGGTTTTTTTGCAATTCATTCCCTCGTTTTGGTTGTGTTCATGTGTGGTTCATGTGCTGCACAGATATCTATTTTAATCCAAATGGATTATAGACTTTCGGACTCTATTTCATGTTTTATCTGTATATTATAGGTATGGCTTCTTTCCTTTTTAATATTGTATTTAATTTTTATTTTTTCGCTGGTTTGATTCAATGGTTATGAGTAGGTAGTCCCAAAATCATATTCTTTAGCAATGTTATGGCTAATATGATGATGAAACCACTCATTTCATTTTATTTGTGGTATTTAGGCATTTGGGACTTGAAAATTCTGTCTAAATTCCACAAATTTCATTTCATTTATTCAATTTTTAATTTAATTTCTTATTCTTTTAAATAAGTTTTTGGTATCCGTATTCAGTGTGTTGAGGAATACTTTCATTTGACAACTAATTATTACATACTTAATCATTATTTCATTGTTTAAGTTGGTGTTATGATAATGTTTCATTTATGGTTATATATTAGCATTCAAATTATTATGCTTCTTTATATTATGATATCTTTTCATTTTGAATTTCAACAATTCATATTGATCTTTTTTCTTATACATTATGGTATCGTATATATATTTTTAAATATATAAATAATTGTGCTAATTGATTTTAGCAATCTTTTAAATATTATACACCTTGATCTCTGCTGCAATTGCACATTATCATTTGTGTATTTTATATTTGATTTCTACTTTGTAGATATCTGATACCTCGTTATAGGAATTTCCAATAGTTGATTCATTATTTACATCACACGATTCATTATATGAATTTAACTAATCCTTTTCTAATGCTTTTGTATGATATTGTACTATGTAATCTATAGTTTTAATTATATATTCAGTTCTTGCACTTATGATACATGTAATGTTATTTTGTATTATGTTAC
The DNA here is from genome assembly GCA_963931845.1 of Maratus michaelseni. NCBI lineage: Eukaryota > Metazoa > Arthropoda > Arachnida > Araneae > Salticidae > Maratus > Maratus michaelseni. Next base: position 63,872,777 of record OZ007594.1, read on the forward strand.
ATTTTTGAAAAATATTTAAAATTATCGAGATTTAACGTTAAACATGCTTTGGTAAATTGTTATGATCTGATCGCATAATTCTGAGAAGTCCATTGGGATAACACTATGGGAGTCTTTGCTTGGTTTTTGTAATTTTATGGATATGGTATAATCACTTGGTTCATTTGACCTTTTTGTACTAAAAAGTCCATTGGTTTTCTAATTTGGAGGTTATGCAATGCGAGTTTACAAAATTATGGTTATGATTTTATTGAGTTCTTTTTTTAGCACTGCTTATATGTTTTGTACATTTTGTATATACTTTCATTTATTCAAGAATTTTTAATATTTCTAATTCATTAAATTAATCAAGATTTCTAAACTTCATACATAAATTTTATTCATTTATATTTTCATTTTCTTTTTGAAATTGCATTTTCATTGTATCAAAAAACAAAATTTTTTTTAAATGGCAGTTCTAAGTAAAATACTCGTTCCTGGCAAAATACACCTTGCATCAATGCAGTGTAGTGCCCGGTACAGGGGCAATAAATGGGTTGTTCCTGGATTGTCATCCAGTGACCATTTTTACTCTCCTCCTCCTCCATTATTTTTTAGATTGTGTAATGATGCTAGATGCAAGACTTGTCCATTTGCTTCTCAGAAACAAATTGTATCAGATCCTAATTTATCAACTTTTTGTAAAGCATTTAATGTTATTTATAGTATTAAATGTAACTTATGTGGTTTGAAATATGTAGGTGAAACATCAGGTCCATTACATAAACGTATTAATCAACATCGTTCAGACACTAACAAGAACAAAGCAAAAAATTTACAGTCTACAGCAGAAATACAACATTTTCATAAACATAAATTTAAAAATATTACAATTGAAATTATACAAATTATAAAAACTAAATCAGAACGTTTGTTTATGGAGTCTTCATATATGAAATATTATAACACTATTTATCCTTATGGACTTAATTATTTAACAGACCAGTTAAAGTTTTTTCAACAAATAATACTACAGATTATTCTCCTATTTATCCTACTCTAAATCATAATTTAAATCATAAAACAACACGTAACAAGCGAGGAAAGTGTACTGCTACAGTTGTTATTTCCAAAAAATTTATTGTTAAACAAATCAATACTCTGCATCATAACTATATTAAGAATTACAACTGGTTTTTAATACGAAAATACATTTTTGCTATTAAAAAGAAACAGATAGTACAATATTTAAATGCATTTCTTAGTAAATCTTACTCAAATCATTTCTCTGATATTTTTTATGATCTAATTATGACAAGAGCTAATCTTTTCAACATTAGTTTACATAAAAAACAAAAAATTCAAAACACTAATACTCAAATGATTATAATTTTTTCAAATCAAATCTTTAATAAAATTAATATTAATTCTATAATTAATGATAAAAACTGTTATTTTCCTATTAATAATATTCAAATTTCAAAAACATTTAAATATCCTAATACAATCGGAAGAAAGATTTTTAACTATAATGCATTTTCAAAAAATACATCTGATGCTAGTACTTTTCCGTGTAAATGCAATGACCCCACTCTAAAAAAATTCATTAACAATGATCAGGGACATATAATCACTGGTAATCTTAATATTGTGAATGATTATAAACTACAAAAACTAATGGGTTATGGTACTAAATATAGACTTCCTTCTAAATTTAATGTAAATTCTATTATAAAACAGTTTACATACGATATAGACATTTTTATTTATAAAATTTCAATCTCATATAGTAAACCTATTGAATATTTTAATCAATGGAAAATACTTGTTTTTGAAAAATTAAGTTCGTCTTTAAAACATAATTTATCGCATATGGTTAAAATTAATACAAAACATTTGTTCCACCAAATTACTAAATTACAAAAAAACTATGTAATCACATACATTGACAAATCTCCTAATAATTATGCAATCATATGTAAAGCTTATTATCACCAACTACTTACATCCTGTATTTCTACTAACAATTCTTTTAAAAAAACTAATGAAAATGTAATTGTAAACAATCGTAAAATTCACAGTTATTATAAATTATTAAATATTTCTTCTACTAACTTTAATTATCCTTATTTAGTTCTTATACCCAAATTTCATAAAAATCCAATTACATTTAGGATAATAATATAGCCAATAAACATCTATTAAAAATTCTCAATCAAATTTATACACTGACAACATCCACTGATAATACACATTGTATAAAAAATAGCTATCAACTCGTCAATATTTTGAAAAATCTTAAATGTACTAACAATATAATGACATATGATTTCAAAGATCTATTTAATAATATAGATTTATTAGATCTACATAATATTATAAATGCATTATTTAATAAGTATCATCATTCACTTAATTTACCAATTCATATAGATACAGCTTATTTTAAAACTTTAACAAATGTCATTATATATAATAATTATATAATGCATGACAACACGTTATATTTACAGAAAGTCGGTATAACACAAGGGGGATGTACATCTGGTATACTTGCAGACTTATACTTGTATCATTATGAACGTACTTTTATTAACAGTAATATACATTTATATCGTTATATTGATGACATAATTTTAATTGCCACTGATCAAACTAATATTTCTATATTTCTAGTTGATTATTCTACTAATTTAGAATTAACGGAAAACCTCCTTTCTAACAATAATATTAACTTTTTAGATCTTAAAATTACACTTAAAGAAAACAAAACAATAATTGATCTATCTGATAAACGTAAAGAATTTAAATTTAAAGTTAATTCCTTTACTAATTTTAAATCATGTCTTCATAATTCTGTATATCGTAATATACTCCTTAATCATATTTATAAAATAAAAAGTTTATGTTCTTCTCAACTAATTAACAACAATATTAAAAAACTTATCTATGACGCATTACAACATGGTTTTCCAAAAAAATTCACATATTCCTTAATATATAGTTAGTTCTTATTTGATCTTTACCACCAAATTAACACATGCGTTTAAAAAATGTATAAAAAAAATCATATAATCTTATAAAAAAAAATAACAGGACGGTTGGGTGGGTAGATGTTGGATTGAGAAGGTGTGTGGCGGAGTTGTATGGAAAAAACACATGGTTAATTTATATTATTACAAATAAATAAATAAATAAATAAAAATAAAAATAAAAAAGTGAGGGGCATTTTGATTTACACAATTGTTTGATATTACACATTTTATAATGGACTGTGATGTGATATTTTTATATGTATATTAATTTAGTTATATTTACATATTCATTATTTAATTAATTTAAATGAATTTATATTCATTAATATTAAGAATATTTTTGATCTAATGATTTGGATTAATACCTACGGTGGACAATATCATATTAACTTCTAATATAATGTATACTTTTCTAAAGTGTTAATATAATATGTTTTAATTTTTATTAAACGTTCTACCCTTACCACTTATATATGTTACTAATTCATTTCATTATTTAATTAATATTAATTTTAAATTCTTTGTATCTTAATTCAAAATTTAGTATTTTATTTTAATTTAATTTGTGATGTTGCATTTTTGGCATAGTTATTTAATAGTTTTTGTCATTTAATGGTACATATATTTTTACGTTGCTTTAATTATTAATTTTTCCATCTTACAACTTATTTTTAACATAGAATTATTCATTAATACATCCATTACTTTAATGTAATTAGATATTCTATTTATTAATTAATTTCATTTATTTATTATTTAAATAATTGCTATCACTTCAGATAATAATTTGGTTTAATTATTAAACATTTATTTTCATCCAATACTTTTTATTCAGATTATATTCACTTTTACTAATATAGATGACAGCACTAATGTTCCTGTTTGCTTTACAATATTCATATTATTCTAACATCTTTTCTGGCAACATAGTAAAGCACTTTATATTTCTAAATTTGGCAACATGTAATGATTTTTTGCAATTCATTCCCTAGTTTTGATTGTGTTTCATGTGTGGCTCTTGTGGTGCACAGGTATCTTTTTTAATCATTATGGATTTTATACTTACTGACTCTATTTTATGTTTTCTCTGTATATTATGAGTATGGCTTCTTTCCTTTTTAATATTGTATTTATTTTTTATTTTTTCACAGGAAACCATGGGAAAAAAGATTCCAACAAAAAAAAAAAAAAATTAGTTCCAATCACCACCGATAGGGGGAAATGTGGCGCTGTGGTCATTTATGCAACTGGGAATTAGCATAAAATACGGGCAAAAAATGAAAATGCAAATTTTTACTTACGCAAGCGACAGTAGCGCCAATAGTTTAAGTTATAAATGCATGCGAAAAACACCGAGAAACAATTTCAGCTCAGGTTGAAAATGAATCTCACGTTACCGCAGCGCGCGTTACTTGTGAAGTTCTTATATTGTAACCAGTACAATGCACCAGCCGCTCTTCGTTTACTTAGAACACGCCATAAACTGCGCAAAGGACCTTTATCCGTTAATGTATTGAAAGCAATGATTCTGAAATTCGAAGAAACAGGCTCGCTAGCAGTTCGGTCAGGCAGAGGACGTAAACCGGTGGCAGAAAAAGTGATAATGGATGTTTCAACTGCGATCAACGAAAGGGAAAGTGTAAATGATGAATAAAACTTGGCATTTTATCCAAATTATTAATTTTGTCTGTTTCTGATGAGTTGTTTTCAATGTACAGCGCAACATTTCCCCCTATCGGCGGTGATTGGAACTAATTATTTTTTTGTTGGAATCTTTTTTCCCATGGTTTTCTTAGTCCATTCACAAAATTTTGTGTCAATCCAGTTATTAGAACGAGCTACAGACGGTTCTGAATAGTGTCAGTTTAAAGAAAAACACCCTGTATATAATATCTCGTTACCTACAGATGTGAAATATATGTATGTTAAGACCGCTCATATGATTCACTGATATATTAGAAGTTCAGTTTCTTCCAACAAACTTTGATAACTTCTAGTTTAATTGTTTTCCATTGTTGAAAAGATACAAACGTTAATTGTCACATCATCATTTTATTTTATCGTATTGTATTAAGATATACAATAATTTTATGTTTAATTTTAGTATACCATATGACCTGTATGCTGCTTAGCTTATTTAAAAAGAATATAGGATCGGCATCTGTTTCTTCTAAAATAGAAATAAAAGTCCATTTTTAACTCTATACTGAATTACAAAGATATCGTTTCATTATGCGTGATATAGCATCTTCAAAGTCTCATTCGCGATTGGAATTATATAATCAGTTTAAGAAACTTTACATTGATTAATATTTAGTTATCCAGGTGAGATTTATTATTACAGTGTAGTTTATATATATATATATATATATATATATATATATATATATATATATATATATATATATATATATATATATATATATATATATAAACTACACTGTAATGATAAATCTCACCTGGAAAACTAAATATTAATCAATGTAAAATTTCTTAAACTGATTATATAATATATATATAAACTACACTGTAATGATAAATCTCACCTGGATAACTAAATATTAATCAATGTAAAATTTCTTAAACTGATTATATAATATATATATAAACTACACTGTAATGATAAATCTCACCTGGATAACTAAATATTAATCAATGTAAAATTTCTTAAACTGATTATATAATTCCAATCGCGAATGAGACTTTGAAGATGCTATATCACGCATAATGAAACGATATCTTTGTAATTCAGTATAGAGTTAAAAACAGACTTTTATTTCTATTTTATATATATATATATATATATATATATATATATATATATATATATACATATATATATATATATATATATATATATATGCGGTGATTTTTAAGGCCGAGTTGCTTGAGTAGTAATATTTTTTAATAAATGTTTTTTTGAAAATAAGATGGGCTCTTTTCACATAATCAACCGAAGAGGAAGTTCCAGCACTCCATATTAGATGGCGTGTGTACGTAATCATAATTAAGCATCTCATTCAAGAACACAGAAGTTTTTATTCTGAAGCTTAAATTGATATCAGGGAAGAATCTGCTTTCACTCGAGTCCTCTTTTCGTTTCAATCACGGCTCCCACTACAGCAGAGCACGATGGCCATTTATTTAAAACAAACATTCCGCAGGCATATAAGAAAAAACATACTGGACTCCACGCCAATACCAGGCAGAGATTCCATCATTAACCTAACAAATCAGACTTCGAACTAGCGTCTCTCTATTCGAATGTTCTTATACGAATACGTCTAGCTTTCATCAGTGCATCACATCTTCGGATCTCCGAATAGAATAGAATGCTCTCCGAAACGGAAAAGGCGACGATATATTCTTTCAGTAAGAGTAGGAATACATGGTCACGTGCGCCAATCGTGAGCTGGGATTCTTTGCGCTGGCTCCAGAATATGGTAATAAAATGGTTTCCGCTAATTTTTGGCGCGAAAGAAAATTCTCGAAAGTTCCATGATGTTCGATGATTTAGCTATGACCCAGAGTGTTTTAGATTAATTGATTATCGTTAGTTAATTGGTTCGAGAATATGGAATGATTTTGACTTTTAGGGAAAGAAAAAAAAAGAAAAAGAGAAATGGTTTATCGAATTTGGAACATAGCCAGAATGGGATTAGAATAAATGCTTTTACATTTAATATAAGAAAAAGATTTTATGATCTGGCGAATTATTTTTAATATCGGAACTGATTAAAATAAATACAGTCTTTTTAGGAATTTAGAAAATTAAAAGGGAATTATGCGGGTTTTTTAAAGTATGAATATTAGGGAGTTTTATAATTTAAAGATAAAGACGCGATTTATTGAACTAATTAGCAGCCATTGAAATATTGAATTTAGATATGAGGTTTTTTCGGAATACATAGAGTTAAAATATTTTAATAAACGGAGGAAATAAATATTATAGAGTAAGTTAGACTAGGATGGAATAAAAATACTTTGGTTTATCGCGATAAATTTTAAATTTTGTTATATTATCCCCCCCCCCCTTAAAAACTCTTGACTGAACAAGCTGTTTTATAAACGGCGGTTTCAGACGAGAAAAAAAATTAAATTTTAAAGTTGTTTAGAGTGAGCCTGCACTGGCATTGGCGAAAGAGAAGAACTTAAAAAGAACGAAGTATAATAATTTTGGAAGTTAACAATTTTGAAGAAGGACGTGAAAGAAGATCTCCCTGAAATACAAAAATGTTACAATCTCACTTACCATTTGTAAGTGCACAAGAAAAATACAATAAGAATAAATAATAAATATTAATAAACAAGAAAAACAGGATAATAATAGTAACAAAATTTTGCTTTTACCAAGTTCACAAGCTTTAGAATAAGTAGTCACTAGCAAATTGTTAAAACAAAGTTTAAAAAAAAAATTAGACTTCATTCAAATTTGAGTTCATTAGATCCAACTGTTTTATTTCAGTCTCTTTCTTGGATCGTGATAAGTCCTCATTTTGTTAAAAAAAAAATGGTTACTGCAGTCCCTTTCTTAAAAATACAGTTTTTATGTAAAGGCTGAAAATAGAGACATTTTTCCATCAAATTTTAAAACTATAGTCATTTTTACCAATACTTTATAATGACTTTATAATGCTAGCACTTGTCACAACATCTTTCTCTTTCTCTTAAGTATCACAGTAAATTTCTCACATAATAAACAAGTCAAATTATCTCTTGGTCGTTTATTGTACTTGGAATATGTTATCTTTGTTATATTCCTGTGGGATTTGTTATATTTCTGTTGGGATTTGTTATATTTCTGTTGGGATCCCAACATCTTTAACTAATTTTTGTCAAACATTTTTTCACTAATAAGTAATATAACTCTTCAATAATATAAATAAATGCTATAATAAAATTCAATTCATAAACATAACAATAATAACTTTCAATATAACTAATACTTCTCAACATATGTAGTAATTCATAATATAATTCAATAGTAGAAATAATATTATAATAACATTTGTATAATTTAAGAAAATATCACAGTTTGTTTATTTATTGTTAGGGAAAATATTGGTTGAGGAATAAAATAATTACATAGCAAATAAATAAATTTCCTATTTTTTAATCATATAAGAAAGTATTTTTGCCAGTCGAAAGTATACAAAAAAAAAATATAATAATAATTTCAAAATCCAAATAAATTTAAATCTAAATATTTAGAAATTGAACTCTCAACCAGTAGTTCCTTACAATAATGTTTTCCTCTGATACCCTTTTACAAAATTATACTGTTAAGTTATAAGTATTCATATCCTAAATGCAGAGAGTTGTTTTTTTGGCAAACTTAGAATAAATAAAGACAATACATAACAATAAAAGATGTTAATTTTGGCTGAGAACTGGAATACAAAGGCAATTTTGTTTAAATACTTAATTTTCTATTGTCACACAAAACAATCACTGTAAAATCACATCATCACTATCCAATCATTTATATAATTATAGAAATACTTATAAACGGTTACTATTTGATTATCTATTGAAGTAAATAACATAATATTAAATTTTTGAAACAATTGGTTTAAGAAAAAGTAAATAAAGTAAAAATAGTTTATTTTGATATAGAATTAAAACATTTAATTTCATTTTTCAACATCAATTTGACAATTCCTAAAATCAAAATACACATCTTATGCCTGCATAAGGTGTCTACTCAACCTCAAAAACTCTCAAAAACAAGTAATATTCTCGTTGCGCACCAAGAACATACCTGATAATGTTGAAAACTATTGTAATAAGAGATATTTAAATAATTAGAATTTACTCTATTGTTTTTACTTTAGTTTGATTTTGTGATGGTGATTGTGATGTCTGTGGTGGTTTTGATTGTTGTTTGGGTTGCTCATGAAATAGTCTGAAATTATTTGGTGAAAAATATGGTCGTAATTTTGACACATGTACAATAACTGAATTTAATTTAGTCTCATAATTAAATTTCTCTATTTCATAGGTCACAACAGAAAGTTTATTTATTATTTTGTATGGCCCAGAGAAAGTAGGTTCTAATTTTCGAGTGTTAGGATATTTAAATTCTTCACAAATTACATAATCTTGTATTTCTAGTGGAGATTCAACAAATTTTCTATCATAGAGTCTTTTACTTTTAAGGTGGAATTCACAAGTTCGCGCTTTTGCAATTTTGAGTGCTTTATTAACAGGAGGGTAATAATTTTGTTTTAAAGGAGATTCATAAGGTAATTGACCATAAAATAAATAGGCAGGTGGGAATTTGGTTATGGAATGTGGTGTGTTATTGTATTCTTGGATGACTTGGTCTAATAATCTAGTCCAAGGTATTTTAGAAGAAATGGAATTAACTTTACATTTAAGTCTAGTAACTATAGTCTGGTTAACTCGTTCTACCTTACCATTGGTTTGGGGGTGATGTGATGATGTAAAACGTTGTTGAATATGATATTTTCTGAGGAATTTTTTGAATCTTGGAGACCTAAAAGATTTATGTCTATCGCTAAGTATTGTTTTAGGTGCTTGTATATTGAAAATTTGTTTTAAACAGTTTGTATATGTTTCGGTAGTAACACTTTTGGATGGAAAAGCCCAAACAAACCTAGTTGCATGATCTATTATTATGTGTAAGAATTTTTTTGTTGAATTGTAATAATTAAATCCACCCACAGTATCAATAGAAAGACATTCAAAAGGTTGATCTGTGACTGGCATAGCTTGTAACAAGACAAATCTTTTTTGTTTTGGTTTTTTATTTCTCTGGCATGTATCACAATGTTTAACAAATTGTGTAATGTCTATTGTCATGTTGGGCCAATAATAGTTTGGAGATATTAAATTAAGCATTTTTTGTATACCTAAGTGTCCAAAATTATCATGAGCAATATGTAATAATTTTCTCCTGAGTGACATTGGTACTACTATTTTTTTGAATCCTTTTCTCTGAATAATTATAATCCCATTCTCTTTTTTGTATTTTCTGTCACAAACATTATCTTTATCTTGCATCGCTATAATTTCTTTTTTGTCCAATAATAAACTTACATGTTGATTAAGATAAGCAACAGGATTTCGTGACAACATGTCCGCTTCGACATTTGTAGAACCTTTTTGATACTTGATCTCATAATCGAACATGCTAAGTTTTAAAGACCATCGAAAAAGTCTACCTCTTAGATTTTTAACATTCTTTAACCATACCAGAGATGCATGGTCGGTATGGATTGTGAATTTAGTACCATGAAAATAGTGATAAAACTTATCAAGAGTATCTATGATAGCAAGGCATTCCAATTCAGTTATAAAGTAATTTTGTTCATAACTCTTCAAAATTCTAGAATGGTAAGCAATAGGATGCAAAAAATTATCTTTCCCTGGTTGTTTTAGAACTGCACCTACTGCTACCTGAGAGGCATCTACAAACATGTGGAGGGGTAATTTTGAGTCATAAATTTTTAGAATTGGTTTTGCAATTAGAGTATTTTTTAATTTCTCAAAAGAGGTTTGACATTCTGAGTTCCATTCCCATATTGTGTTTTTCCTAAGTAATTTATTGAGGGGGTATCTAATTTCAGCATATTTATCTATGAATTTGTGATAAACATTAATGGAACCTAAAAATCGTTGTAGTTCTTTAACATTAGAGGGAGGTTTCAATTTTTTAATTGTCTCAATATTGGTATTAGCTGGAGTTAAAGTCCCATTGGTGATCTCATAGCCTAAGAAATTAATTTTATTTTGATTTAGTTTACATTTAGAAAGTTTAAGTTTAAGGTTTTCTAGTTTACAGATTTCAAAGATTTTTGCTAAGTGATTTAAATGTTCTTCTAGAGAGGAGGAGAAAATTATGATATCGTCGAAATAATGGCAAGCAAAATCAATTTTATACTTATTGAGGATTCTTCTAATGGTTCTATTAAATATCGGGGGCCCTGTCTTTATACCAAAGGGGAGCACCAGCCATTCGAAGAGGCCAAAATTGGTGGCAAAAGCTAATTTTTCTGTATCGGATGGATGTATTGGTATGTGCCAGTAGCCAGAGGCTAAGTCCAAAGTGGAAAAATACTGGGCACTACTCAATTTGTCTAAAATTTCATCGATACGAGGTTAAGGTTCTGCATCGTTTTTAACTATTGCATTTAATTTCCTATAATCTATACATAGTCGGGTCTTTTTACCTTCCTCTCTTTTCATAGCCAAGGTGACGGGGGCAGAATAAGGACTATTGCTTTCTTTTATCAGACCAGCCGCTAACAAAGATTGAACTTGATTTTTTATTTCTTTTTCTTCTAAGGGGGAAGTTCTGTAGGGCCTCAAAGATATAGGTAGGTCAGATTTTAGTAAAACGCGTTGTGGTTCAATATTTATCTTACCCACATCATATTTATGTTTTTCAAAAATATCCCTATAATTTTGAACTATTTCCCTTAAATCCCCATTTTCAATTAAATTTATTTCCCCAATTAAATCTGAATCATAATCATTAATATCGCGAAAATTTTGAGGAGTCATTGAACTTCTGTAATCAGGCTGCACGTTACAATCATTGTAATTAGCTGCAAAAAAGTCCTGAGTATTCACAAAATTTTCATTAGTATATGGTGATACTTTGTCATCATTGTCATCATTATATCCATTTAAACTCTCATTACTATCACCATTTGTTAATAACTCATCTTTACATGAAATAATATCTTCATTATAAGTTGTTATCAAGTTACCATCATTAAATAAATTCAAACTATCACAATCAGAAGTTATCAAGTTATCATTACCTTGTTGCAATTTATTTACAGTCACAGTATTAAAATGAAGTGATCTCTCATCATGTATGGATATACTCCTATTTATAATCTTCCTTCCCTGTTTTACTGTACAATTCTTACAATTTATATTTAAATCAAATTTTGAACATTCTTTTAACCCCAAGATGCAGTAATCTAAATCTGTATCACATACTAAAAAGTTAACATATTTTTGGATTTTACCCACTTTAAGAAGAATACTACACTTTTGATTAATTTGTAAAAATCCCTTTGCCTGACCAATAGTAACTGGAGGAACAATTTCAATTTTAGCATTCAATTTTTTAACAAACTTTAGTGGTAAAATTGCGATAGTTGAGCCGGTATCGACGACACATGGCAAATTATAATTATTCGTATATCCATACACAATTAATTGTCAAACATTAGGAGTACCAATTGGAAGAGTATCAGAGGGTGTTGAGTTGTTATAGACGCTTTCAGTCGTGACGTCAATCATGACGTTTTGCTTGGTTACTGACTCCAAACAAACGGTTGCTATGTGGTATTTTCTATTTTGTTTGTATATTATAGCTATATCTTATAGCTATATTTCGCAGTTGGGTGTTTTAATACTTTATATGCAGTGGTAACATTTTCTACGATTTATATTTAATAAGAAATCAAACATAGCAACCGTTTGTTTGGAGTCAGTAACCAAGCAAAACGTCATGACTGACGTCACGCTGAAAGCGTCTATTAAAAATACACTCTTTTTCCCAGTGAAAAGCATTCATTACACCCTTGTTTACACAAATTCTACATGGCCTAGATGGGTACTGGTTCTGAAAATAATTGTTTTGTACTCTGTTTTGAAAATGTCTAGGTCTTTGAAAATTATAGTTTGGTCGAGGAACCCAGTTTCGAGGAGAATTAAATTGATTATTGGGCCGATTTGACTGAATCCAATGCCTAGGAGTATTAATTTGTTGAAAATTTGGTCTATTAGGCTGCACACTATATCGAGGAATGTCAAAATTAGTTGCATTAGGTTTACTTTGTAATGATGGACTTGTAACAGCAGGGGTGGAAACTTCCACAAATTGCTTAACAATTCTATACCATTCTGTCGTACTCTCAGGAGGGTTAACAATTAGATAATTTTGATATTCTGGTTTTAAACCATCGGTTAATCCTTGTAGTAATATAGTTTCACATAAATGCAATTTCCTACCAATTTCAATTTTCTTTCTAAAATAAGTTTCTAAGTTACTTAAACTATCCAATTTCAAAGCAGAAAATTCAGAAAATTTCGGGATATTTACCCTAATAAAATTCTCAGTTAAGATATCAGCTATCTGTTCGTATTTAGTGCAATTAAGGCAATCATTAATGTAAATCTTAAGAGCTTCTCCCTTTAAATTTTGAGAAATATTTTTAAACTTCCAATCATCATCCTTCTTTTCTTTTTCACAAGCATCATCAAAGTATTTTAACCACGCTTGTATCTCAACTCCTAAATCTGGATCAAATGCTATAAATTTTGGTTCTGCCATAATATTTAATCTAACAAAAGAGTTAACTCGATCTTCTTTTAAATATCCGGATCTTAAAAACATTAAATGTTAAACTTATAACACTATATACCATACAAATAACGAAATAGATAAAATAGTAAATAAATATGTAATTTCGATCTCAGTAACATTTTAAAAATAATAGATTTTTTTTTTTTTTTTTTTTTTTTAAGAATATCTGTTCTTAAAACATGAAAATATAAAATTTATACCTCTGTCTTTAACATTACGATGACGTATCATACTAAATCATCAAATAAATTAATTAATTAACCTTAACAACACTTAAATATTTGTATACAACTATATTTGCAACAGAAATAATTTTTTAAACAGTAATCTAATCAACACATAATAGCATTTAAACCTTGTAATTTTCAGAGTAGATTAAAACTTAGTTTGCTATTAAATAAACAATGAAGAACAAGAAAATAAAATATTTTAAAAATAACAAGTAGTAAATATCAACATATAAAAATATCAATAAATAAAAATACCAACTTACAGTCATTCTGGACATATTTCACAAGAAGATTTCCTGACAATACCAAGTTGTACACTTTCCTAATCCCTTAGGATCAACTTTACGAAATCTTTTTATCACCGAAACTTTCGTGCATTGGCTTACTGTAAAAAGACGTCTCCGGTCAGAACAAAAGTATGAAAATGTTCCATCACTCGATAATTCCTTCAAAAATTAAACTCGAAATCCATTGAAACACAGATAAAAAAAAAATCCTGTCCGACTAAAATAATTCTGTGGTGATTTTTAAGGCCGAGTTGCATGAGTAGTAAAAATTTTTAATAAATGTTTTTTTGAAAATAAGATGGGCTCTTTTCACATAATCAACCGAAGAGGAAGTTCCAGCACTCCATATTAGATGGCGTGTGTACGTAATCATAATTAAGCATCTCATTCAAGAACACAGAAGTTTTTATTCCGAAGCTTAAATTGATATCAGGGAAGAATCTGCTTTCACTCGAGTCCTCTTTTCGTTTCAATCACGGCTCCCACTACAGCAGAGCACGATGGCCATTTATTTAAAATAAACATTCCGCAGGCATATAAGAAAAAACATACTGGACTCCTCGCCAATACCAGGCAGAGATTCCATCATTAACCTAACAAATCAAACTTCGAACTAGCGTTTCTCTATTCGAATGTTCTTATACGAATACGTCTAGCTTTCATCAGTGCATCACATCTTCGGATCTCCGAATAGAATAGAATGCTCTCCGAAACGGAAAAGGCGACAACGTGGCGCTCACGTGCGCCAATCGTGAGCTGGGATTCTTTGCGCTGGCTCCAGAATATGGTAATAAAATGATTTCCGCTAATTTTTGGCGCGAAAGAAAATTCTCGAAAGTTCCATGATGTTCGATGATTTAGCTATGACCCAGAGTGTTTTAGATTAATTGATTATCGTTAGTTAATTGGTTCGAGAATATGGAATGATTTTGACTTTTAGGGAAAGAAAAAAAAAGAAAAAGAGAAATGGTTTATCGAATTTGGAACATAGCCAGAATGGGATTAGAATAAATGCTTTTACATTTAATATAAGAAAAAGATTTTATGATCTGGCGAATTATTTTTAATATCGGAACTGATTAAAATAAATACAGTCTTTTTAGGAATTTAGAAAATTAAAAGGGAATTATGCGGGTTTTTTAAAGTATGAATATTAGGGAGTTTTATAATTTAAAGATAAAGACGCGATTTATTGAACTAATTAGCAGCCATTGAAATATTGAATTTAGATATGAGGTTTTTTCGGAATACATAGAGTTAAAATATTTTAATAAACGGAGGAAATAAATATTATAGAGTAAGTTAGACTGGGATGGAATAAAAATACTTTGGTTTATCGCGATAAATTTTAAATTTTGTTATATATATATATATATATATATATATACATAGTGACATCTCACTTGTACGACTCTCAGTTATACGACTCTTTCGGTTATACGCCGAATTCTCTTGGTCCCGTCCACGTTTTATGGGAAATAATGCTAAACATCTCTCAGTTATACGACTGTCCCTCTCACTTATAAGACTCTTTAAACGATTCGGGGGATTTTACATTTCTCACTCAAGAATTCATTTTTATAATCATTAAAATACAAATCATTAGTATTTCTTATCTACCTTGGTGTGTTATTAACGATGAAATCTATGGCGGGAAGGTGGTTGTATGGAATTTTCTTGTTCCTGGCATTTAACAAAACCGATTAACAAAAGCCAAATGACTACCTGCAGATCACGTCTCTGAGTGAGAAATCACGGTTATTGCAAAATGCATTTTCCTGTCTATCACATCCAGATATAAAAGAGCTACCATTTCTGCAACAAATTAAAGTTCGATTTTTGTCAGCAAATTCTACAAACAGATTAAAGTTATTAGATTTAGGGATTATAAAGAATTTCAAGTAATCTACAGAAAGAGTTTGATTTGTCGTTTTATTTTTGATCGGGAAAACAAAAAGGAAGCTAAAGCGATTTCTATTTTAGATGCTATGCTTCTTACAGCATCTGCATGGAAAAATGTGACACCGCAGACAGTTAAGAATTGTTTTAGGAAATGTGGTTTTTCACAAGACCAAACTGCTAGGTCAACAAATTAACCCGATTTTGAGAGCGTTTGGAATCCTTTAATGCGAAGTCTGTGAGGATATCAATAATGAAGACGTGAGCGAGAAGGATGACGAAGATGAGAACAATGTTCCTGCTGTTGTAAAATTTTCGGAAGCAAGTGCCGCTTTAAATACATTAAAGAATTATGTCTACGAAAATGATTATTCCCAAAATAGCTTAAAAGCTTTATTAGACTTAGAAGAAGACATTTTCTGTTTTCGTCGACGACAGAGACAAACTAATATCGCTTCATTCTTTGTGATAATCTGTCCTGTTAATCTTCAAAATAAACGGTACTTCTCTATTATCCCGTCGACCACTTTTCATAAGAAAAAACTATCGCCAAACTGTAAGATTAAACGCCAAAAATGCAGTCTCATTTACTTGATGTCTGAAGCATTATACGTGTTTGTTATGTCATCAAGTGGCTTTTAATTCGACATTTGTGTGTGTTTTTCATTATGTTTTATTGATTTATTAGTTATTTCATTAATTAAAATAACAATTGTGTCCTTAAATTCTTATATTTTATTTATTTATTTATTTTGATATTCCATTGGCAACGTTCTCCCGTTTATTTGGCGTTACAGTTTGGCGATAGTTTTTTGTTATGAAAAGTGGTCGACTGAATAATAGAGAAGTACCAAATAAACATCGTGGTGAGTGAACATTTTTGTGAACTTTTTATAGATTTTTATTTTTTAATATTATTTTATAAATTTTGTTAAAATCTGTTCTTGGTACTCAAAACTTATCGTGTTTTATATAGTAAAATAATTATTGCATATAAATTTTGAAACTTGTATAATAAGACAGTCTCTCACTTATACGACTTTTTTCTACGGTCCCCTGAGAGTCGTATAAGTGAGAGGTCACTGTATATATATATATATATATATATATGTATATATATATATATTACATTCCGTTACCTATAGATTCGAAGTATATATGTTAAGACAGCAGCTACCCTAATGTGCAACGTCTCATATGATTCACGAACAGTTTAAAACTTTTATAACTTCTCTTCTGAAAATTAGACGAAATTTCATAGTTTTAAACATTTTTTATACCGTTCTTCTATTGTTAAACCTGTTTAATTGTTGCTTTCCATTGTTAGAAAGATACAAATGTTGTTTATTACATCATCATTTTGTTTTGTTCTACTGTATACCATAATTTTATGTTTAATTTTAGTATAACTTATGACCTATTATCAACATTCATATTTTATGTTACTTAGCTTATATAAAAAGAATATAGGTTCGACTTCTACTGCTTGTAAAACTAAAATAAAAGGAATTACATACCGCTATATCTGAACTACAAAAAATCGTTCCATTATGCATAATCGTGTATACATATTCCATAGGTTATAGAATCTCAAAAGCCTCATCGAACATTGAAATTACCAATTACGTCATATATTATAAAATCAATTTCAGAAATTTGTACATTGATTACTATTTAGTTATCGAGCCGAATTTTCTATTATAATCATAATTTTTTTCCGTTACCTATAGATACGAAGTATATATGTGTTAAAACCGCAGCTATCCTAATGTGTGACGTCTCATATGATTCACGGACACTTTAGAATTTTGATAACTTCTCTTCTGCAAATGAGACAAATTTTCATCGTTTTAAACATTTTTTGAGCCGTTTCTCCACTGCTAAATCTGTTCAATTGTTACTTTCCACTGTCAAAAATATACAAATGTTAATTATTGCATCATCATTTTGTTTTTTGTCTTGTATACCATAATTTTATGCTTAGTTTTAATATAGCAGATTACCTGTTATCAATATTGATACATTATGTTACTTTAGCTTATTATTTAAAAAGAGTTCACTCAAAAGAGTTCACAATGGATCGACTTCCATTCCCTCTAAAAATAGAATATAAGTCAAGTAAACAGATTTTGTATTACAATATAGTTGTTACATATATATCCCGTTACCTATAGATGGAAAGTATATATGTGTTAAGACCGCGGCTACCCTGATGTGCAACGTCTCTAACTTCAATGTGCACGGACATTTTAGAACTCCAGTTTCTTCCAACAAACTTCAGTAACTTCTCTTCAGCAAATGAGACGTAATTTCATAGTATTAAACAACTTATGCGTTGTTCATCTATTGTTAATTCTGTCTAATTGTTACTTTCTATTGTTGAAAAGATAAAAACGTTGATTGTTACATCATCATTCTGTTTTATCATATTTTATTTATTATTACTTTCCATTGTTAAAGACATACAAATGTTGAATGTTACATCATCATTTTCTTTTAATGTATTTTATTAAGACATACTACGTATATTATTATTCTTAATTTAGTATAGCAGATGACCTATTATCTATATTCACACCTTATGCTGCTTAGCTTATTATTTAAAAACTAGTATATTTTAAAAATGATAAATGATTTCTACAAATAAAAATGATGAGGATATATATATATATATATATAAATTTATTGTAAAAATTAACCACTGAAACAGAAGCAACTGACCATATACAATGAAATTACTATACCATATAGCACTGTCAAATTACAAATTATAAAACATAGTCCTAATATATGAAGTATTATTTATTCAAAAAGTGAAACAAAAAGTATAAACACAAATGGAGGCTTATAATGTAATTCACTTTTTCAAGAGCAGGGAAACCACATTATAAGCAAAGAATGATTGTTTTCTGTAATTGACACCAGCTTAATGCCAAAAATTGTGTCAAATCCTTGCCCAAACAATCATTGGAACAAGATTGGAAAACAAGGATACCATTGAAAATGGAACACTACAAATCAAACCAACAAGTTGATAAAGAGGGGAGAAAATAAATAAATGTATAAACAAATAAATAAAAAGGAAGATAAAGAAAATCCATACATTACTACATCAATTATTTATCCATATTCTGAAGCAAAATTTGAAAAGCACATGGTAAAAGTGAATTCAATAGAACAGGTGAAATTTACAGTTAAGTAGCATTATCTATCTATCTATATATATGACAAAATATTTAAATTAAATAATAATAAATAATCCATGTGCGAAAGTTTTTGTAAAAAAGTGTTATCAATGAGTTTCTAAACAGCTTGACTCACCACATAACTCATTGTTTGATTACATAAGCAAAATTAAATGCAAATTACGCTGTACTATGTATTCCTTATATTTTAATTACGTAACTAAAATTTTAGAACTTCTGATATTTTTCGAAATCTTTACCGATTTCTAATTTTTTTTTTCAGTCCATTGTGTTTCAATGTGTAATCACTAAAATATTATTACTTCGGCAGCGGGTGAACACGGTCCCCCCAACAAAAATATCGTTCCGTTATGCATAACCATTTACATATTTTTCAGTATATAACATCTCCAAAGCCGCATTGGTAATTGAAATTACATATTACGTCATATATTATAAAATCAATTTCAGAAATTTGTTCATTGATTGCTATTTTGTTATCCAGCCGAGATTTACTATTACAACAGAGTCATTACATATGTATCCCGTTACCTATAGATGCGAAGTATATATGTGTTAAGACCACCGCTACTCTGATGTGCAACGTCCCTAATGTGGACGGACATTTTAGAGCTTGAGTTTCATCCAACAAACTCTGATAACTTCTCCTGAACAAATGAGACGAAATTTCATAGTGTTAAACAAGTTTTGCGCCATTTCTCCATTGTTAATTCTGTTTAATTGTTACTTTCCATTGTTAAAAAGATACAAATGTTAATTGTTACATCATCATTTTGTTTTATTGTATTTTATTAATTGTTACTTTCCATTATTAAAAAGTCCTTCCGGCCTGTACCGGGAGGAAAAGGTAGCTTTCCTATATCTTCGTTTTAAAATTTTAGCTAATGTTACACGAAAACAGCAAGTTAAAATGCAAAGAAACGTTTACAAAAGATTCGTTAATACTGAATTTGAATAGGAAATTCGCCAAATTATTGAGCAATAGCCAAATTGGCTTCATTTATGAAGACTTATTTTGGTCGCCAAAGTTGGCGATATATCGCCAAATTTCGCCAATTTTGGCGAGAATTTGGCGCTAACGGATATGAATATATAGTTTTATGCGTATGATTGGGAAAATTATTACAACAATGAAAGAAAATAATTTGCGAGTAATCGCGTTAATGTGCTGTTTTGTTTCAAAATGTCAGCCACCCTAGAATTTCAAACTGCTCCATCTCAGCCATTTTTTAAGATAGAGGTAAACCAAAAAATGTTCTGGAATCCTTGTATCAAGGCCTAACACGTAATTAAAAAATAAATTTGAATTTTTAACTTTTTTGTATATTTATTTTAGTTGTAAATTTTTAAATGGCCGCCATCTTGAAACAAAATGGCGGACCAAGCTGGCCAACGATCTCGGTCGAGACATTGGTTAGCTTAATACACACAATTAGTTTCATCAAAATTGATTTATAAATACGAGCGTTATCGTATGACATAGGTCAGATATATATATATATATATATATATATATATATATATATATATATATATATATATATAAACCTATTGAATATTTTAATCAATGGAAAATACTGGTTATTGAAAAATTAAGTTCGTCTTTAAAACATAATATATCGCATATGGTTAAAATTAACACAAAACATTTGTTCCAGCAAATTACTAAATTACAAAAAAAAACTATGTAATAACATATATTGACAAATCTCCTAATAATTATGCAATCATATGTAAAGCTTATTATCACCAACTACTTACATCCTGTATTTCTACTAACAATTCTTTTAAAAAAACTAATGAAAATGTAATTGTAAACAATCGTAAAATTCACATATAAATTATTAAATATTACTTCTACTAACTTTAATTATCCTTATTTAGTTCTTATACCCAAATTTCATAAAAATCCAATTAATTTAGTTCTTATACCCAAATTTCATAAAAATCCAATTAAATTTAGGACTGTAACTATAGGATGCAATACATATAATAATATAGCCAATAAACATCTATTAAAAATTCTCAATCAAATTTATACACTGATAACATCCACTGATAATACACATTGTATAAAAAATAGCTATCAACTCGTCAATATTTTGAAAAATCTTAAATGTGTTAACAATATAATGACATATGATTTCAAAGATCTATTTAATAATATAGATTTATTAGATCTACATAATATTATAAATGCATTATTTTATAAGTATCATCATTCACTTAATTTACCAATTCATATAGATACAGCTTATTTTAAAACTTTAACAAATTTCATTATATATAATAATTATATAATGCATGACAACACGTTATATTTACAGAAAGTCGGTATACCACAAGGGGGATGTACATCTAGTATACTTTCAGACTTATACTTGTATCATTATGAACGTACTTTTATTAATAGTAATATACATTTATATCGTTATATTGATGACACAATTTTAATTGCCACTGATCACACTAATATTTCTATATTTCTAGTTGATTATCCTACTAATTTAGAATTAATGGAAAACCTCCTTTCTAACAATACTATTAACTTTTTAGATCTTAAAATTACACTTAAAGAAAACAAAACAATAATTGATCTATTTGATAAACGTAAAGAATTTAAATTTAAAGTTAATTCATTTACTAATTTTAAATCATGTATTCATAATTCTGTATATCGTAATATACTCCTTAATCATATTTATAAAATAAAAAGTTTATGTTCTTCTCAACTAATTAACAACAATATTAAAAAACTTATCTATGAAGCATTACAACATGGTTTTCCAAAAAAATTCATATATTCCTTAATATATAGTTAGTTCTTATTTGATCTTTACCACCAAATTAACACATGCGTTTAAAAAATGTATAAAAAAATCATATAATCTTATTAAAAAATATATATATATTATTATAGGACGGTTGGGTGGGTAGACGTTGTATTGAGGAGGTGTGTGGCAGAGTTGTATGGAAAAATACGCATGGTTAATTTATATTATTAATATATATATATATAAAATATTTAGTATTTTATTTTAATTTAATTTAATTGATGTTGCATTTTTGGTACAGTTATTTAATCTTTTTTGTCATTTAATGGTACATATATTTTTATGTTGCTTTAAGTATTAATTTTTCCATCTTAATACTTATTTATAACATAGAATTATTCATTAATACATCCATTACTTTAATGTAATTCGATATTCTATTTATTATTTAATTTCTTTTATTTATTATTTAACTAATTGGTAACATTTAAGATTGTAATTTGGTTTAATTATTAAACATTAATTTCCATCCAATACTTTCGATTCAGATTATATTCACTTTTACCAATAGATGGCAGCAGTAATGTTCCTGTTTACTTTACACTCCATAATATTCTAACATTATTTCTGGCATCATTGTAAAGCAATTTATATTTCTAAAATTGGCAACATGTAATGATTTTTTTTTTTTTTTTTTTTTTTTTTGCAATTCATTCCCTAGTCATGGTTGAGTTTCATGCTGGTTCTTGAGGTGCAAGGTATCTTTTTTAATCTTTATGGATTTTATACTTACTGACTCTATTAAATGTTTTCTCTGTAAATTATAAGTATGGCTTCTTTCCTTTTTAATATTGTATTTTATTTTTCATTTTATCACTGGTTTGCTTCATTGTTTAGGATATGTAGTCCCAAAATCATATTTTTTAACAATGTATGGCTAATATGATGATGAAACATCTTATTTCATTTTATTTGTGGTATTTAGGCATTTGGGACTTGATAATTCTGTCTAAATTCCACAAATTTCATTCATTTAATTACATTTATTCCATTTTTATTTAATTTCTTATTCTTTTAATATGTTTTTGTTTCCATATTAAGTGTGTTGGGGAATCTTTCATTGTCAACTAATTATTTCATACTTAATTATTATTTCATTGTTTAAGTTGATGTTATGATAATGTTTCATTTATGGTTATATATATATATATATATATATATGGATATATCTATATATATAAATCAACATTTGAACGGAGGGTGGTTTTGGGGTCTGGGGGTCATGATCGGTGAAAATAAATCGAAATTTTCCGGAACTGCCTTCCTCCGAACGGCTGCAATAGGTAGCTTTATACTTTTTTGTATTGAAAGCTACCTAAAAGATACAAATGTTGATTGTTACATCATCATTTTGTTTTATTGTATTTTATTGAGACATACGATATTTTTATGTTTAGTTTTAGTATAGAAGATTACCTATTATCAATATTTACACATAATTTTGCTTGGCTTATTATTTAAAATTAGTATAGGATTGATTTTTGTTGCCTTTAAAAATAAAATAACAATTTCACTTCCGTATCTGAACTACAAAAATATCGTTCAATTATTATAATTGAAAGATATTTTTGTAGTTGAATGCATAATCGTATTGTCCTATTTTTTAGGACATAGCATATTTCATTATAATAAAGAGCCGAATTTGAAGTGTTTTGTCAATTATACCAGTATCATGAATTTATTCTTGGAATGATATCTGTGCGGTGGTACGGTAGATAAAAATTAATGGACTGTATCATAAATAATTTATTAAGGATTGTAATTAGCGAGCAGCTTGTTGCCACTGAGTTTGGTACTCATCTGACGTATTAGTCTCTGGAACAGTGTTACACAATGAAAGTGTTGCCAGTTGGCATCAATGCGGGGGTGGTGTTCCGTCGAAGTTATAAATGTAATTACAGATACGGAACATCCTGCCCGGTGTTGAAATATTGTATATATTTCAATATACAGTATGCCCACTAAAGTCCCTTGCCACCCTCTTAACTTCGAAATGGCTGCTGCTATATTCATAAAAGTGGTGTCTTGGTATAGTATAGTAGACATGCGCTACTGAATAAAACCGCCTACGGCGCCACCTGGTAGAAAACTGTGAAGTTAGCATTCCTATCTCGAAAACGGAAAGAGATAGGGGTAAAAAGTGATTTACAAAGTTGTAGAGCATCATCGATTTAGTAAGAAAACTCACCTTGTGGACATTAATGCGAAGAATAGAATGGTTAAAACGCGCATTTGAATTTTCGTGATTTCCTACTTTCTGACGTCACGAAACTTGAACGAAAGGATAAATATTTATATTTCGGTCAAAACACGACACTGCAATGTGGCACCGCTGGTATCGCTTGTGATTCCCAATCAAAACGACGCATTAAAATGTGCATTTTTTTAAAATAAAATTTAATTTATCATGTTGCTATGGCAGCAGACGATAAAACGATATCTTTGGAATAAGGGAATAAATACAGTAAACTCCCGACTATCTGGCCTAATGTGGCGGAAGGGTAGGCCGGATAACAAAAAAGCCGAATAGGCCGAAGTTCCATAAATATTTACTCACTTCTTGCTTTCCCCCCTCCATAATATTAAAAATACATGTTACACATTTTAAGATACATTTTATACAGTGCATTTACATACAGTTTCAAAATAAGCAAAACATTAAAGTAAAACGTAAACCTAATTCGGAAAAAAATTAGTAAATATTATTTTACTGTTTATTGATAAATGATTGCACAAATATGAAAAGTTATGCATAAGATAAAAGAGTCAAAACTTGCAGTTTTTAGCTTCTGAAAAAGTCTTTGATAGATGACCGCTTGCTCCTTCCTGTCGTGAGTCAGCACTTCCTACGGACGAGAACCTGCCTGTATCGGTCACTCGCAACATTTTTCATTTTAATTACTAGGCCGGATAGTACGGAGGACCGGATAGTCGCGGGCCGGATAGTCGAGAGTTTACTGTATAATAAAAAGTTTTGTTGATGTCTGTGATAAAATGTTTTTCTTTATTTTTGAAAAAAGGTAATAATTAAGCGCAATTAAATAATCTCTAATTATTTGCAAGCGAGGTAAAAGAATTATCGTAATACCCCGTACAGCTTCTTAGTATTGCCGTGTGGCGTACGTAATAGGTATATCCAGGGGCGGCCGGTCACCTTAGGGCCACTGGGGCACGGCCCCACCAGTATTTTCTGTCCATAAGAATATCAATACATATTTTTTAATCTAAATACTGTTTACCAAAAAATATATTGCAAAGAAACTGCACTTTTCTGCGACCCCACTCATCTCTTATTATCGACTCTCAGCAACTGAATTTTTTCAAGAGGCAATAAATCACGTTAACGACTGACCGCTACTTCCTGCTAGACACAAGACATTCGGGCTCATCTGGCGCGTTAATTTGTGTATTTCACTCCTCACGCCTCCTTCAAATTTGGCGATTTACTACTCTTTTAGAGCTAAAACGTCCGTATTTTTTTACGATATGGGGCAATTGGCAATTCTGCCCTTGATGAAAAGTAAGGGAAGATAACTAAGTTTCTGTTATAATATGTTAAACTTGGGGTTCACAAAAATATTTGGCGATTTTCCATGTTTGTATTGCTACTATTGCTGATTATTTCTTAAATTACGCGAGCTTTGAGTAACTTTCTTTAAACGAAGACGCGTGATAATTTTAAATTCTTGGTATAAAAATGAATTCTATAGATGATCTATTACGAAAGCCATTTTCAACTATGGAAGAAAAACTTGAAATTAAATGCCTGGGACCTTATCAATCGAAAAATTTTGGAATGCAACAAAAAGACGGGAAAAAAAATGCGCCATTTCTCTACACTACACAGTGGTTCGATAAATTTCCGTGGCTTTCAGCGAGTGAAGAAAAAAAAAATCATTGTTCTTTTTTTATTGTTTATTGTTTGGAGGGGAAAGATTATGGAGTACGGTTGGTTGTAGCGACTTGAAGCATTTTTCCGAGAGAGTAAAAAAACATGAAATGAGTACTACTCATTTAAACAATGCTATTAATTATAAAACTTTTGGAACTGTGAATATTGTAGCACAGCTGGATGAAGGTTACGGGATTTCGTTACAAAAAACATAATGAAATGGTTGAGAAAAACAGGTATGTGCTAAATCGAGTAATAAATTTTTTAAAATACTGAGGCTTTCGTGAACTAGCTTTAAGGGGTCATGATGAACGTAAAGATTCTTTAAATAGAGGTATATTCTTGGATTTGGTCACATACACGTCAAAACTGGACAGTATATTGGAAGACCATTTAAACAATGCATCTGTATCTAAAAATACATCAAAAACTATACAAAATGAGCTTTTGGATTGCATATTATGCATATATCAATTTTTTTTTTTTTTTTTTTTTTTTTTTTTTTTTTGAAAATAGGTATTTAACAGTGCCTAAAATGGATACACAGTGGTAACCAAAACAGACATGACCCATTTTGGGCATATGCCTAAGAATCTTTCAACCCAAATTGGGTTTTATTTTTTTCTGTGTAGACACCCTGTGTTAATATAAAATTAAATCAGCATTGTTTTCATAAATGAAATAAAAGGCTTTTCTCAAATCAATGTTGCCACAAAAATAAAACACCACATTATATAGTGTTTTCAAAATATTTCTAAAATATATGCTTAATATTTTGTGTTGTAAAGTCATACAAGCTGTGAGTAAGGTTGTATGACTCACAGATGCAAAATAATATTACACTTCAGATAAAATTAAACATATATTTTAGAAATATTTTAATGACTTAAAAAAGAGAGAGAGAGAGAGATTAAGAAGAGTACACAGAAAGAAGAAGTCAAAAATATTAATATCCGTATGAAATATTTAAAAAATAAGAATGCATTCCACTCCCATAGGTTTAACATTAGTGAGCGGAATTTGAGATCTGACTAATCTACACTCTGAAAGCAGACATTTTAATGATACTATTCATTATTTTGTGCAATTTCTTTCAAAATTTTTCCTGAAGCAAAATAATGATTTTTGTAGACAACAATTCTTTCCTTAGTATATTGCATATTTTATTCATTCAAACTGTAATGTATATTTCATTTTTTTTTTCAGAGTTACATAATCCTAAGAAGTTTCATTGAGAAACTTAATTTACATTATCTTCTAAATTAATTTATTATCTGAGTTGAAAAATTAAGGCAATTCAAAATATACTTAATAAGGACTTTACGTTGCAAATATAAATACAAACATCAAACACTTGCTTTCAACGTATATTTCGTTTAATTTAAATATGAGTTATTTAAAAAAAACTACATAAATAAACAACTCTCGACGTTTCGGCTATTCTTCATAACCATCTTCAGGAGAAAATTCTTATAAAAACAAACAGCGAAAAATTAATACATGTTACGTAATTGAGAAAAATGCTCAACTGAAAGGACAACGAGGAACTTTTGGTGATGGACAGATTAAGTTTATTGATTTGGAAAATGATAAAATTATTTCCAGACAAGACAATCCATTTAAAGCTTATATTAGTGAATCTCTAAAGATTTCATTAAGAAAGCATGACATTTGTAATGATAACGCATCATTTTCTATTCCTGCTACCTGGAAATGTATTTTGAATGGACTTTGATTTGGTTAAACATGGTTTCCAGTAAGGTAGCTGGTTCATAGATGGTGCCCACCAGGGTTATTTTTGAATATGTTTTTGTAAATTTCCGTTAATTTCGTTGTCCTTTCAGTTGAACATTTTTCTTAATTATGTAACACGTATTTAATTTTTCGCTGTTTGTTTTTATGAGAATTTCCTCCTGAAGAGGGCTATGAAGAATAGCCGAAACGTCGAGAGTTGTTTATTTATGTAGTTTTTAAAAATAGCTCATATTTAAATTAAACGAAATATACGTTGGAAGCAAGTGTTTGATGTTTGTATCAAAATAATATGCTTATGCTATATGCTTATGTTACTATGCTTATCAGGGATGCGGAAATACATTATTTTACTCGCTACTGGCGAGTGGATTTTATAATAAGGCGTGTGAATTTGAAACATTGCAAGCTATAGAAGATATGCTAAAAACTTTTTTTTTTAGCTGTATGTTGCAGCTGTGGCGACGCCATCTTGTACGGGCAGTAGAAAATGAGTATCTCGCAGGAAGCGATCGAGCTAGCCTTTTGCTCGGCGGTAACGATCTCACCTACTGTCCGTGGGTTCCCAGGTTCACACCTGGCTCCCGCATCTACTCCCACACAGCTTTCCAAATTACTGAGATGTAAAACATTGTACCAATTTCTATCCTATAGTAAACTTTCCTTTATTGTATAGTACTTTTTTATTTTACAGAAAAAAAATATGAAAATGCATTGTAGTAATAGTAATTAACTATTTTTGCAGATGTGTACATTTCAGGAGTGATTGTGGGTTCATGAAAAAATACCTGAAATTTTAGCGAGAAAACGTTTCCGTATGGAGAGAGGGGGAGAGAAACATATAATTTATTACAGGGAAGTCAAATTATGAAAAATGTGAATTTTCATTATGTTTAGCAATCATATGAAACTAGCTGGCTTCGCCCACTAGCGGGCTCCTAATTTAGTTCGGGGCCTCGAATCTAATTGAATTCTCCATTTGTATGATAATCCCTTAATTTACGCATCGAATAGTATAAACCTCTAACCGAACGAACCTCCAACCCGAGTCCCCGCTGCCTTCGGCACGGATAATCCCTTAATTTGCACATCGAATAGTATAAACCTCTAACCGAACGAACATAATCAGAAAAACTGGAATTTTGGTACTAAAAATGAAAAAAAAAAAAAAAAATCTGAATTCAGGTATATAATCATCCTCATAAAATACTAAATTTCATCTATAAAACTGCATCATCTTTTGCTTTCTTCACA
Organism: Maratus michaelseni; assembly: GCA_963931845.1. Classification (NCBI taxonomy): domain Eukaryota; kingdom Metazoa; phylum Arthropoda; class Arachnida; order Araneae; family Salticidae; genus Maratus; species Maratus michaelseni. Next base: position 63,901,496 of record OZ007594.1, read on the forward strand.
AGATGGATACGAAATTTGTATATGTTTCTAGTGTAGATTACAAGAAAAGCTTGTAACATCCTTGTTTTATTACAGTGACACTTATAGTATGCTTATTTTTTCACCATGTTTCACGTAACGCTGTCTTAAAGAAGTACGATTTCTTAGCAAATATTATAAAATAGCAGCGAAAATAAATTTTGAGAATAGCAATTATTTCAAAAATAACAAATGTACAATTCAATATCTTCGCTATAGTTTAACACACAATAATTGATTTTTTTTTTTCTTATGAAAAATTAAACATACAATACTTAAACAGAATCTTCTGATTTTATATCTGAATGCTTAGACAAAAAAATCAGCGTGGGGGTACGTAAAATGGAAGATAAATATTTTATTTTTATTTTTAATTAATATATATATATATATAAAATAGATCTGAACGATATACTACAAATCGAAACGATAGATATCTTTCCAGCATTTGAACATGCGCAGTTATCAAACCGTCTGTTTATAGGAAAGGTTGCAGTATTTGACTTTAGTTTCTTTTTTTACTGCCAGTTCCGCAGGCTTGACGTAATGTTGAATTGAATTTTCAGGTTTAACCCAGAGTTAAGTCCTGAACTTAGAGTTGAAGTTGACGGAGAATTGCCCAGTTATTAATAAAGAAGAAGTCCGATTTTTGAAATTTGATCTGTTGCCTGAGTAATTAAAAGTTCTGATGTAAACCTGTTGCGCGATTTCGATTAAAAAAAAAAAAAAAAAAAAAAATCTAAGTAAATAATTGCCTACAATGCTGATGTAACAATCAAACCTTAAACGTAAATTTCCAAAATTTTTAGAAACCGTCGTTAGCAACTATTCAGATATTAAAAGTAACCACAATACAAAATTTCAAGCTAACAGTATTACAGAAATCGCAATTTTAGAATATTTGTTTGCTCTCCCACCTCTTTGAAGGTAGTGATACTCCGATAAAAAGATGATTATTTAAAAGTAGCCTGTGTTGAAGAAAATAATGTCAATATTATTTTGTCACCATCATTTTTCACATCTGTTTCTTAGTTCTTGAGATTACCTCCTACCAGGGGTCGGAAGTAGCTCGCTACAAGTAGCGAAACTACTGTAGTCGCTTCTTTTTGCAGTAGTTTGTAGTGTAGCGCCCTACATTTTGAATATTGTAGTGTAGCGAGTAGCGCGATACAAAAAATCAGTAGTTTGTAGCGAGAACCGACGCTACTTTTAACGCTACTTCAGAGGGGGGGGGGGGAAGTGCCATTCTGCAAATCACGTGGTCGAAATTGCTTTTTTGTGCAGAATTTGTTCTGCTCAACAATTTCCGAATCGCAGTGGCAAATCTCAGCTATGCATCGCATGAAGTCATAGATATTTTCCATTGACACTTGCTGCTAAAATCAAGTATTAACCCACTAAAAGAATTAATTTCTTGTTGGCAACACTTGTCTATTTATTCGTTATTAAGCCTTCATGTTTTAATGCCGGGATTCTTATTATTCGGATTTTTTCAATTTACAGATGTATTTATTGTTTGTATTTAAGGGTTTTTTTTTTTTTTTTGCAATTTTCTAGATTATAATATCTTTCTTAATTTTGCTATAAAATTTGTTAAGTGTGTATAAACTAACGTTTTGGAGACAAACACAAAACATTTTCTTATATGTTCTCTTTATTAATTTTTTAATACCCTCGGTTACGTCGCATTTATTTAATTGTATCCTGGCACACGCGACATAACGAGGGTCACTTTGTTATTTAATCATTGTCTTCAATTTCTTATGTAAATTAAACACTTTGACAAAATTTGAAAGTAGCGAAGTAGTGACTACTTTTGAAAAGTAGTTTGTAGTCGCTACATTTTAGAAGAAGTAGTTGTAGTTGTAGTTAACTACATTTTCGACAAAGTAGTTGTAGTTGTAGTTCGCTACAATAAAAAAAAAGTTTTTCCGACCCCTGCCTCCTACAAACAAACGTTTCTTCTTTATAATATTAGTATAGAATAGATAATTACATGTTTATATATCTACACTAAGATAATAGATGGCAGCACCAAAACATTTTTTTTTTGTTTATTTCTGATAGATGGTAGCAGCAAACCATTTTTGTTATGTACATTTCTAATAGATGGCAGCACCAAACATTCTTTAGCACGACCATATAGAAAAATTGAGTTTGACTTGACGTCGCAATTAATTAATCTTCCTTTGATTTTTTCCCCCTTAGAGGTTATGGATATTTGTATTTTTGATATTGATCGTATGAAGCCTACTGACATAAGAATAAGTTTTTTTTTTGCTTCTATTACGTTTTTTTTTTCTTCTCGAATGTCCTGATTGCTAATAAACATTTTTTTTTTCTCTACAGATCATACCGAAAACAACGTATTATCTTGTAGATGGGCAAAAAGATTTAGTGGACACAATAATAATAATTCAAAACTGTTTTGTCGTGTTTGCGTGGGTATAAATACATTTAATAATGGAAACTGAAATCGGACACGATGCACATACTTTACTATAACAACACAAACATTTATATACACAAAAGGTACAACATTTTCTATCTATGCTCAATCGGCATACAACTACTCATAGCCATCTTATTAAACACAACAACTACTCATAGCCATCTTAATCGCAACAACTCCTATATTCCATACTCTCGTTCACAGTATCTTAGAATATAGTTTATTCAGTTCATCGATATAAACCATAGAGTCAATGTCACTATTCAGACACCACATCTCCTCCCCCTTTACAGGTCAAGCTTCTTGGGTGGTCGGCGAACTCTCTGAGATCGTCTGGGTATTACAGTCGGGCTTGCTTGAACCTGTGGAGTATCTGTCGTAGCGGGAACTGTTGACAAACTACTTGGCTGGTGAGTTGGCGAAGTCAAGTCTGGAGTCTGATCATCCGTTGAAGCTGATGCTACTGGTTCCTCATTGGAGATCTGGGGAGTGATACTTTCAGCATTGGAATGTTCTGGCTCTAAAGGAGTGTCTTTAGACCTTGTTGCTGGAAATCTTCGATATTCATTTGATATAGAATCATTCTCTTGTACTTGTTCACCCACTGAACGGATTTGATCAACATGACGTCTTACTAGTGCGCCTTGAACATTGATAGTGTAATGTAGAGCACCATCTTTATTAATGATTCTTCCAAACTTCCATTTTGAATTGGCTGATCTATAATCTCTCACCGCTACAGAATCACCGATGTCAAATTTTCTGTCTGCGAATTCAAATACTCCCTTTCGTATTTTTTCTTGAATCCTTGATTTCAGTTGAGGTACTAGTAAATCAATTCTGGTTCGGACATCTCTTTTTAAGAATAACATCGCTGGGCTATAACTTGTTGTTGCATTGGGTGCTTTTCTGTATTGTAGCAAAAATGTACTCAATTTTTGTTGTATACTTCCTTCATAAGTCTGCATAGCTCGCAGCGACTGTTTTACTGTATGCACATAACGTTCAGCTTGTCCATTACTTGATGGTTTAAATGGTGCGCTAGTTTTGTGCTTGATACCGTTTCTTCGCATGAATCTCCGAAATTCATCAGATGAGAATTGTGGCCCGTTGTCACTGACCAGGACTAATGGCAATCCAAATCGCGCAAAACTGTCTCGTAGACATTCAATCGTTTTCTTCGCTGTGGTCACCTTCATTGGATAAACTTCTAACCACTTCGAGTGAGCATCAACTATCACCAAAAACATATATTCAAATATAGGACCGGCAAAATCAACATGTATACGTTCCCAAGGCATGCTGGGATATTCCCAATAATGAACTTTTGCCTTTGTAGGATCTGATTTGTGTCTGGCACAGTCAGCACAATTTCTGGCTGCTTCTTCTATATCATTATCAATCCCTTTCCAATAGACGAATGATCTTGCGATTGCTTTCATTTTAACCATACCCAAGTGGCCTTCATGCAATTCTTCCAGAACACTTTTTTGATATTTCTTCGGAATACACACTCTTTGTCCGTACATAATGCATCCATCTTCAATAGTATATTGTGCTTCTCTTCCGTGCAAATTCTGACCTTTTCGTAAGGCTTCTAAAAGTGGACCTAATTCTTCATCTCTCCACGTTTCTTGCCGTAATTCCCTTGAAGTAACTGGTAGTGTTTCGATTTGTGACATCTGGAATATTGTAATGTCATCTTTTACTTCCAATTCTTCAGAAGTTTTAGGCAATCTTGACAAAAAGTCTGCATTTCCATGGTCATCAGTTTTTCGGAATACTATGTCAAATTGGAATGATTGTAAAATCAATGCATAATGTAGTAATCTTGTAGCTGCTAATACTGGTAACCCTCGTTTTGATCCAAAAATCGCTACTAGAGGTTTGTGGTCAGTTATTAAGGTAAACCTTCTTCCCTTTAGGTATAAGTAAAACTTTTTTACTGCCCACACTAATGCTAAGGCCTCTTTGTCGATTTGAGAATATTTCTGCTCAGTCTTGGTTAAGGTTTTGGATGCAAAAGCTATTGGCCGTTCAGAACCATCTGGATATCGATGAGATAAGACACAACCAATACCAACTGGAGATGCATCACTTGCCAGGATTAAGGGAAGTTTCGGATCATAATGAACTAAGACTTTTTCTGAACAAATTTCTTGTTTTATCTTCTCAAAGGCAACTTGACAATTCTTCGACCATTTAAATTTCACATCTTTTCTTGTCAAACTATTAAGAGGATTTGCAATAGTCGCTAAATTTTTACAAAATTTACCATAAAACGTTACTAATCCAAGGAAACTCTTTATTTCTTGTACACTTTTAGGTACAGGAGCATTTAAAATAGCTGAAATCTTCTCGTCAGTTTTATGTATTCCATTTGCATCAATTTTATGCCCTAGAAAATTAATTTCATTTTGAAAAAATTGACTCTTACTGAGATTAAGTTTCAAGCCATGCTCTTTACACGTTTTGAAAAACTGCTCTAAAGCTTTAAGATGTGACATTTCGTCATTTCCTGTTATTCTAGCATCATCCATGAACACTTTTACCCATTCCATACCTTGGAATGATCCATCAACGTACCGCTGCCAAATTGCTGGTGCTGCGTTTAACCCAAACATAAGTCTCTTGCAAATATAGAGTCCCTTATGAGTAGTTATTGTCAACAGTTTTTGACTTTCAGGATGGATCTTCATTTGTAAATACGCATGTTTGAAATCTAATTTTGAAAATTGTTTTCCCCCATTTAAACTAGAGAATATCTCCTCCAACTTCGGCAAAGGGTGTTGTGGCACGATTAAATTGGGATTTAAGGTTACTGAATAATCCGCACATAATCGTATACTGCCATCCGATTTTACGACTGGTACTACTGGCGTTGCCCATTCAGAGCTTTCAACTCTCTCTATAATACCTTCCTTTTCTAATCTTTCTATTTCATCTTCAACTCTGCTTTTTAAAGCAAATGGCACTGTTCTAACCCTGCAAAATACAGGTTTAACATCTGGTTTAAGTTCGAGCTTAGCTTCATAATTATTTATTTCCCCGAGTTTATCATCAAAAATATCCTTATACTCTTCCAAAAGATCTTTTAAGTTTAATTTATTTGTAGCTCTTAATGCCTTGATAGCGTTCCAGTCTAGATTTATCTTATGGAGCCATTCACGGCCAAAAATGGTATCCAAGTCCTCCTTAACAATGTATAAGTTCAAATTCGAAATTTGATTTTTATATTCAACTTTAACTGTAACATACCCCATAGGTACTAATGCTTCACCATTGTAGGTTTTAAAAACTATATTAGTGGGTTGAATTTTCTTCCGTGAAATTTTCCTAAAATTCCTTATACTCATAACACTGACTGCCCCGCCAGTATCTAACTCCATTGAGCAACTTTTTCCATCAATTTTTAAATTAACCATTATTGGAGGTCGTCTCGGTTCTTCCTCACGTAAAGTACCGTTATTTGAATTTAATTCAAATAATGGGACCTGGTTATTGTTTTCAACCACATCCTTAAAATTTACTTGTTTTTGCTTAACTGGTCTAGCATTTGCTTTTCTTGCTGCGAAACATGCTTTTTTTATGTGACCAATTTTTGAACAAAAATCACATTTACTGGAAATAAATCTACATTTAGCTTTGACATGGTCTGTGCCGGTGCATCGCGTGCAAAATAAAGATTTTAGCTGTTTTTCAGCATAATTTGATTTCCTGTTCCATTGTTTTTTTACTGCATGAACTGCATTTATTCCTCGACCCATAATATCATTTGCCCCCTTAAATGCTTTTTCCATGGCTAAAGCTATTTGCAAGGTTTTATCTAGATCTATGTTATCTTCTTCAAATAATCTATCCAGAATTGTTTTATCGCGTAATCCGCTAACAAAAACATCGCGTAACATGATATTTAACATATTGCTATCATAATCGCAATTAATTGCTAGTGCTCGGAGTTCCGCAATATAAGTATTAATACTCTCACCTTCCCGCTGTTTACGATTCAGAAATTTATGTCGAGAAGGTATAACCAATGGCTTTGGGGTTAAATGTTTTTTCAAAACATCTTTCAATTTTTCCAAGCTTTGCGCAGAAGGAATTTCTGGAGACAGCAAATTTTTTAATAACTGATACAATTTAGCACTTAAAGAAGAAATAAATACTTTAGCCCTAGCGTCTTCTGGGACTTTTTGTACATCTAAATATGTGAGAAATCTTTCAAAAAAACTATCGAAGTTTTCATATTCTTCATTAAACTTTTCAAATTGCACAGTTACTTTGTGAGAGCTACTCTCTTTATTCTGGAGAGCAAGAATCAGTTCTTGATTCTGCTTCAATAACTCTTGAATTTGTTTCTCCATAATTCAAAACAGTAATTAAAAAATGAAAAAAAATCTTTTACCTTGAGCCGTCTTCAAACAGTTCAATTTTTAAATACTCGTCGCCAGCTGTTTTGTCGTGTTTGCGTGGGTATAAATACATTTAATAATGGAAACTGAAATCGGACACGATGCACATACTTTACTATAACAACACAAACATTTATATACACAAAAGGTACAACATTTTCTATCTATGCTCAATCGGCATACAACTACTCATAGCCATCTTATTAAACACAACAACTACTCATAGCCATCTTAATCGCAACAACTCCTATATTCCATACTCTCGTTCACAGTATCTTAGAATATAGTTTATTCAGTTCATCGATATAAACCATAGAGTCAATGTCACTATTCAGACACCACAAAAACTACTTAAAATTTTATTTTTTGGGCTTAATAAAATATGGATAACATACTGTATTATAATTTAGATAATAACTTTTAAGGTCAAATAATTGATATGCTTCGAACTCATTTACTTTAAAGAGAATGCAAGCTGAATTTAAATCATCTGAGAAGAGGTTATTACACAAATTTTCCACATTATTTATTTTAATTCTCAACTCGGCATATCTCTTTTCTGAAAATTAGAAGTTCTTCAAACCAGTGCTCTCAGAATTGCGTTGGGCCTCCCGAAATGGACGCCGAACATCTTATTAAGAAGACAGGCCGGTGCTGTCAGGATCAGAGTTTTAGCGTTCAACTTCTGGGTTAAACAACTTTCTCTGGGTAGTTGGTCCCCCCTCTGGGACATTCGTGCGGATGGTTTGGACCTGTTTGCTGAAGATATACCTTGTGTTTCTGAGATGTTGACGAAGCTAAGAATTACTCCAGATCATCTTCTTCGGTTTCAAGTCCCTTTATCCCAGAATTCCGCAGCTGTTCGGTTTTTTACTGCGGGGCTCCCTTTTCAAAATACAGATACGCGGCTATTATTGCTCCATATTTTGCTGATTTCATTCTAGACTACAATACATGGAACATCATCGCAACAGATGCTTCGAAAACGACTTTCCTCATCTCTATTGCGGGTTGCTCTTCAACGAATCAGTTTGCTTATAAAGTCCATCTTTACAGCGGAGACTCTTGCAATTGGGACAGCGCTGGATGGACTTGCTCACTCGTCGTCGCATGCCATCATTTTGACAGACAGCTTATCAGTACTGTCTGCGTTCCACTCCATAAATCATAATCATTCTCAAAATCATAGCTTGAAAATTCTGAAAATTATCCTCGATAGAATGAGCTCGAAATCCGTTGTTCCCAAAAAGAAGCAAGAAGATGAGGGGTTGTATCAAATATCTGTTGATTAGTTACCCCTCATCTTCTTGCTTCTTTTTGGGAACAACGGATTTCGAGCTCATTCTATCGACGATAATTTTCAGAATTTTCAAGCTATGATTTTGAGACTTTCACAAAAGTTGCTCTATATACTTAGCTAATACATTATGCATATTATATTTTGATTGCATTCGCGCATGCGCAGTGAAACATGTTTTAGTAAACCTGCTCATTTTCCATCCAATTTTTATTATTTTTTAATTCCGATTGCAGAGTATTATGTACAATGTTGTTTGTCATATTTTCTGAAAAGAACTTTATTTTATATTAAGAACTCTGCAAATTATAAGCAAAAAACTAGACGAAATTTGGGAGTGTTTTTATAAAAACCTTAATTTTTCTATGAGAATGAACATAGTATATTACAGTAAGCAACTTATTAATAATCTCGAGTTTGAACGCCTTTGCTACATTAGTTTTTACAGAGTTATCCAAAAGATATTCGTTCTTTTTCAATTTGTTGAGTCCTCTATGGTATTTTGTGAAAAAATCTTCGCGGAAATACATAACCTATACTATACTATACTGTTTACACACCTGCAGTTTCAGGTAGATTCCTCATGTATTTTTATAGATAGTTAACAAAACGTCTAAAATCGCAAGTGACCGGTCACCTTTGGCAATATAGTGTACTTCATCCTGGGCTTGGAACAGACGGAAGGATGTGTCGATTTCCTGGCTTCTCTTTTGGATGCTGATCACCCCTGAGGTCTTAGCACGTTTTCACTTGATACCGGATGGCAGTTGTAGGTATGTGTGGTAGTATAGATTCCTTGGAACACATTTTGTTTACATGCTTGAAGTACCAGTCTCATCGCAGAAGTTGCTAGGATTGTAGGGTGTTGAACAGTGGTGGTTTTAGTTCTTTTGTGTGTTTTGTTAGCAAATTTTGTTCGCCTAAGGACTTTCGTGTTTCAGCTATGAAGTTCCTTTTTAGTATTGATCGGTTTTAGCTGTTCAGTGTTTTCTTTTCTTCTTTGGTGATTACACTAGTTGTGGATCATTCGGGACTACAGCCGTGCAGCTATAGGTCACAACCCCGCCCCCCCTTCAAATGTCCGAAAATAAAGACTCTCAGATTAAAAAAAAAAACTGTCGATTTGTCAAGCGCCAGCTTTTTTAAGCAGTGTCTAGAATTTAATTCAAAGTTGTGATAATTTTACCGACGATATGTTTGCTTACATTGCTTTATAAGTATACACAGATTGCCTTGCAATTGATATATTATTCAGGTTTACTATGGCATGTTCGGTATTGAAAATGAAGTGTGTAGCATTTATAGTTTATTTACAGGGATACTCTAAATAATTCCGTTACATTACGGCCTATGGGGGAAAAATAGTTTGCGGTGTATTTTAAGGATGTTAATATATTTCAAACATGTTGAAATTGATATACAGTGTCTCACATAAGTGATGGGACACTTGTGCTTTACAAAAGGAAACTAATCAAATAAATTAAAAAAACATGTACACATTTTTTTTGTGGGTGTGTTTCATACTTAAATTTAGTAAAGATTATTACATAACATACATTTTGTCAAAATATTAAAATATTAATTTAATAAAAATACAAATGTTTAGAACGGAGCAAAAAATAGCTCACATAAGTGATGGGACACCATTATATATGCAACAAAAATCGCCTGAAATAAGCAATAAAAATATTTTTTGGGGTTTTATTTTTACTTAAAAGCAATTGGCAATAATTTATAAAATCGTCTGCAGTATTTCTCTCCAGTTTGTTTTGGAATTTTTGTGTTTTTTAGCTCTGTGTAGTCATGAATGCTAAACGAAAAGAAACTTCGCCTGAAATTCGAAAATTAGTTATTAATTTGCATATTGAACGTGGAAAATCTATTAGAAAAACTGCTGAAACAGTTAACTTGAGTCGTTCAACAGTTTTCAATATCATTAAACGATATAAAAAGAATCATATGATTCAGGATAAAAGAAGACCTGGCTGACCATCAAAGCTATCCAATGGAATAAAGCGAATTATCGTTCGAAATATTAAAAAAAATCCAAGAATTAGTGCTTCAAAAGTTGCTGCTGATTTACAAGCATTATATGGAATAATTGTTAATCCTGAAACTATTAGAAGGGTAATTCGATCTGCTGGATATCACGGTAGAGTAGCCAGGAAAAAATTCTTCGTAAGTGAAAAGAATAGAAAACTCAGACTAGCTTTCGCAAAATCCAACATAAATAAGAATTCTGATTACTGGAATAAAGTTATATTTGCTGATGAGAGTAAATTTAATATATTTGGTTCTGACGGTAGAATCTTGGTGTGGAGAAAACCCAGGGAAGAACTTCGCAAACAGAACTTGGTACCAACAGTAAAACATGGTGGAGGAGGAGTTATGGTATGGGGGTGTATGTCGTCCGCTGGAGTTGGTAATTTTGTTTTTATTGACAGTATAATGGATCAGTACAAGTATATTGATATTTTAAAGCAAAATTTGAAATCTTCAGCACGAAAATTGAACCTTCATAACGATTTTAAATTCTACCAGGACAATGACCCCAAGCACACTGCTCTGAACGTTAGACTCTGGCTGCTATATAACTGTCCTGAAATAATAAAAACACCACCACAATCTCCAGACTTAAATCCCATAGAGAATATTTGGCAAGAATTGGAATCAAGAATTCGCAAACACACCATTTCTTCAAAACAACAACTAAAATCGGTGCTTCAAGAAGAATGGGGTAAAATCACTCCAGAAATCACAAAAAAAATAGTCGAATCCATCCCAAAAAGATTAAATCATGTTTTAAAAGTAAAAGGAAATCCAACAAAATATTAAAACCTTTTAAAAAGTAAAATTTGTGGATAAATATTTGATGGAAAAGTAAGTGTCCCATCACTTATGTGAGCCATTTTTTGCTCCGTTCTGAACAATTGTATTTTTACTAAATTAATATTTTAATATTTTGACAAAATGTATGTTATGTAATAATTGTTACTAACTTTAAATATGAAACACACCCAAAAAATTTTTGCACATGTTTGTTTATTTATTTTATTGCAGTTTCTTTTTATAAAGCACAAGTGTCCCATCACTTTTGTGAGACACTGTATATCACTGAGGTGTATTGCAAAATACTTACTATAGATAATGGAGTGCATAGCATTCACCGTTCAGTTACAGGGACACACAAAAGAATTCGAAACAGTAAATTGCTGGAAGATTCCTGTTCTGATCTATGCGCAAAAAATTAAATTTCATGAAACTTAAAATGCAAGTTTTATTCCCACTTCAAATTGAAATTGTAAAATGGGAAAGGTACAGTGAAATCTGTAAGTTGAAAACCTAGTTTTCTAAAGGACAAGAAATCGTCCAAGTATACGAGAGATACCAAAGACAATTGTGTCGTCTAGTTGCAAAACCGGCCAACTTCTCAAAATTTGAAAATGTGTTTTTTCAGCTTTTTAAGTTCTAAGTAAACGCTTCTACCATCTAGAAACAATAAACAAGCCTAAGCTGGTCAAATTCCTGTGCTATATGCGTTTGAAAATCACGATGTGCTGCAAAACCGGCCAAATCCATAAACTAGTGAGGTTCAAAAGCGGCCATCTCCATATCCGCTAGATGGCACTTCTGCCTCTCCCCACAGTAACCTCTCACTTGTTGATTAGATTAATGTTATAATGTTCTCTTGCCTGTGACTGCTCCTCCTTGGTGCATACAAAGTTTCTAATAATTTAGTTTCGTGTTTTCTCTGACTATGGACAAGTTTGTGGAGGAAGTATTTCCTAATCAATCAAGGAAGAAGAAAAGTGATCCTACGATGTGGAAAAGGAAAAAAGCCAAAGTTCACCTTGTGGTAACCAGGGGCGGATTAACATGTTTTTATGCTCTAGGCTAAATACTTTTCTACGCCCTCTCCCTTCGCTTTCATAAAACTGTAAGTGAATTTTCTCTGATAATTTAAGAATTTTTTAATAAAATATTATTCCATTTAAATTTTTTTTATAAATTTTTGTATTTTGAAGATTGTAGATGCAGAATGAACGGGTTTTTGCTACAGTTAAAATCTGAGAGAATACATTTGTGATTACATTTTCATAATTTCTGGCATTCTTTTTTTCAGGTACTGCCTTACTGGTAATCCAAGAAATTCAAGCTGTGGACACTCTTCAAAAGCTTACCAATGCTCCTCAACGCTTCCTTGAACATTTTTGTGCGTTTGTTACCCCTAAAAACCCAATGTCACATTAAATTTAGAAAAAATTAATTTCTGGTTTGTTGCAAAACCGGCCAACTCCAAAGTAAGTTGCAAAGGTGGCCAAATCCAAAACAAAGACTTAAATAACCCCCTCATTTCATGTGCCCCTGCCACCTTATTTTGTGTTTTCAAATACACTGTCTTAATGACTATAAAACTAAAGAGTTTTGGTTCTAATCTTGTTTTGGCTAAGTGTGGCAAAAAATCAGCTTTTTCTCAAAATTTTACTTTTTGGAGATGGCCGGTTTTGCAACTAGACGACACAATTACGGATGAAGTCTATTATTAACAAAAGTGTTCAAGTACCAAATATACAGAATAGCTAATCTAAGAAATTTCTGCATACGTTTCCTTTTTATTTAAAATGTATGAGAAAAAAAGGCGGAATAGCTAATCTAAGAAATTCCTGTAAAAGTTTTCTTTTTATTTATTTATTTAAAATGTTTGAGAAAAAAAGGCATGTTTTATTTTTTGTTTTATACAAAACATATAAAGTAATGCACAATTATTGCTTATTTAAAAAAAAAATCCCTCCTAATGTTTTAAATTAAAAACAAGTATCGGAGATTTTGCAGAGTTGAAATAAAAGCTCCAAAATATCCCTTCCCCTTTTCCATTTCTCCCCGAAGGTAGGTTATCTAACCCGTAGACGAACTCGATGCTTATATCCCTCATCTTTTGTTAAAAGGGGAAATAAGCTCATGCAATGTAAGAATTTTTCTTCATCTGGCTCCACATTTGTTTGGATCCAACAAGAACTGCTGAAATGGGGCATAATGTAAGCAATAACTTTCATGTGTGAACAAAAATTTCATGTGTTCCAGTCAGTTTCTTCTCTTTCTCAGAGTGATAATTTTCTAGAGTCGTAAAGTATTTTGCTTCTTGAGAGACAGGGGAGCTCGCTGTATATTAGATTTCGTTTTTTTTTTTTTTTTTTTTTTTTGTATGCCCCTTAAACTGTGATACATTGAAGGTGAATCCATTATCTTTTTAACACTTGGAACATAGCTGAAAAGTGTTCATGAATTACTGTCTGTCTGTCCGTGCTCTAACTCGTGTAAAGGTGCTCAGATGATTGCCTATATGCTATTAAGGTTTACTATGGCATATTCGATATTGAAAATGAAGTGGGTAGCGTTTATAGTTCATTTAACTCTCAAAAGAATTGTGTTACATTATGGTCTAAGGAGGGGGGGGGGGGGCGAATTTTTGCAGTGTATTCATAGTTCATTTACAGGGACACTCAAAAGAAAATTATTACATTACGGTCTATGGGAATAAATCCTTTGCAGTGTATTTTAATGATATTAGTCTTGTAGTAATTCTTATTTATAATCCTACAGTTCCTTAAGTATTTACTTGACTTATAACTATGAAATGAGTATAGTTCTTCAATCTTAACTTTAAACAGTCTTTATTACTTACTCAGTTAAACGAAGACAACGATGATATTATTCAATATTATAATGCATTTGTACACAAACTTCAATTCACCTAGAATTACACTATAACTTTATTTTACATACATCGGATTATCCACAGAGTAAGGAAATTCAAACAGAGTCCTAACTTCGCCTGAAAAGAGCAACTGCAGCAGATGACTTAAAAACTAAATCATCGCTTTGGTGATTTTTATCTTCATGATTTCCGTTTAATTGTAACCCTATTCTGCTTGGCGTCTTTTGCTGTTGTCATTTGCAAATGTGCAAATTTTCGGCATTCGCTATTTGATTTTTGAATCTTGATTAATATTTATTATTAAAATTATTCTTTGAAGATCAAATAGGTCATTATAATTCTTCAAAATGCTACGAAGAGATACATGTATTGTTTATAAGAACAAGAGTGAAAAGTTATTTTTTATTCCCTAGGATCGGTAAGTTGCGATTTATTTTCATGTGTTATTTTTGTTCTTTTTTAGGTCATAATGCTTTCCTATGGGGATGCAGACGATTTTTTAAATTTCATTTTTATCTGAGATGAAAATGGAACATTTGCATAATGGATTTAGACGTAAAATTATGAATGCTAAATTTTTGATATGGATTTCCAATAGTTTTAAAATTTTGCCGATAAATTTAATAGAATTTAGAAATTAATTGCTTAAAATATTTGAAAATGTTTTTGCATCTGTTCGTGAAATATAAACGTCTTATTTTTATATTTTTTACAATTTTTAAAAGCGTTTATTTTTACTTTCCACTTTAATCGCTGCTTAACAACCATATTTCAAAGAATATAAAAAATAATAAAATTCAAGGAACTTGCACTATTTTGGTGAAATATCTTTTTATATTTTTTAATCAAACGAATGTAAATTTAATGAGACTACGGGGGGATGAATACCTGTTTATTTAAAAAAATTAAAAGAATAAGCAATTCATCAGAATATCATTGAATAACACCGTGTTTCATTTAATGATTCTAATTTCTGGAACATTCGAAGAATTTTATCTGCTTATAAATATGCATGCAATTGAAAAAATAATAATTGTGGATTGTACGATGTTAAATGATATGAAAAATGAGATTTAAAAAACAAGCAGCAACAAGCTATCGCCATTTTTTTTCTCCCTTCCCTCATTTGTCGCCAAGAAAGCGATATATAGCCGTATTAGAAACCTCACTTCTGTTATGGCCGTAGTTCCTGCGTCACCCGCAGATATCGCCACTGTCTATGTGTAATCCCATATTAAAGAAGTTACCATTGCAGTGTATGAGAGTTGATTCTCTGTTTAAATCTCCTTACTCTGTGGGATTATCCCTCTTTATACTTGAATACCAAACTATGGAACAACAGCCTAATTCTCGCTTTCTTTTTATACAGCATGAGTCTCATAATAATCTTGCGACATCACATATCTATTAATTAAATAGTTTGTGTTATTGATGTATAGATGGATATTACAGTAGAAGATCTTTATAACGCACAATGTCTCAGATGTAAATAATGAATTTTGTAGTCAAAATGCACCTGCATTCTCACATTATAAAAAATTGCTAATCTCTAGAGGATTAAATTTGATACATTAGTTCAATATTATCACCTTAATTCATAGTTTTTTAATGGAAAAAATTATATTACTACAGTAAAAATGTTTTTAAATAAGTATTATATAATGAATGATTTGGTTCAGGCATATTTCGAACATGTTTATAAAGTCAATTTAACAGTGTATGAAATGGATATTAGGTAAAAAATTACAATATGCACAACTTTTCGTCTCGAGGACTGCAATATAAAGATACTATACTATACTATATTTTGATATGTTACAGACATATTTGGCCATGTTGACAAAGTAAATTTAATGATGTGTGAAATGTGATCTGTATAATACAAAATTCTATATAATGCACAACCTCACGTTTTTAAGTTTGCATTATAAAGATCTTCTACTGAATTTATTTTTTATCCTACACTATTCAAACATTGAAAATCATATATATCACTGAGCTGCACTATAAGATGCTTACTATAGAATAGGGTGTGCATAACATTCATCGTTCATTTACAGGGACACACAAAAGAATTAGTCTACAGTGCTCTCTATGAACAATATTTCCTGCAATTACATTTTCAGTTGTGGTGTTGGGGTTTTATTTAATTATTTTAATTAGAAAAGGACTATACCTTTCTACTTCAATATTTGAATGAGTGCAAATTACCTATGACTTAAAATTGAAATGAATCCTGTCAATATGCACATTTACAAAATTATTCTCAAACTAAAATAAATTTAGAAAAAAGTAAATGGATTAAATTAAACAGAAACAATTAAAATTTAAAGAATTTAAAGTTACCTGAATTCTAAATTTTGAATTCAAAACAGTACAAGAATTAATCATTTAAAAACACTGACAAGATTCTCAATTTGCACTACATTCAATTCCCCAACAATCAGCATTGTGAATTCAAGAATTAATATGATGTGTAACAACAAGGAATTTTCATAGACATAATAATTAAGACTAAATGAAAATTTTGGAATAAAGGGGACAAAATCTTTCTTTTAAAGAAAGTACAAAAAGGGGAGGTATAAAAATTGATGATACAAATCAAACAAAATAATATTTAACCAATATTAAAAATACTAAATTAATTCCAAGAATTCACAACACTGAAGCTGTGATCGTATAGATTATCCATTGTTTAAGAGACCATAAGTAAATAATTGAATTTTGAATAAAGTGATTCATTATAAAAAAAAACTTCTCAAAAGACTTTAAATCAAGATATTAAAATTACTTTATATATAAATTCAGACATGTATGTCCTGTAATTAATTAAAGGATAGTAAAAGGTCTCAGTTAAGTAAACAAAATAAGTTTGAATATTATTAATTTTAACAATTGGTAAGATAACAGTTTACTTTCATCAAGCTCAGTGCTTGAAATATTATTCAGAATTTCATGATTAAGGAATACAAAAATTTACTTTAATTTTTTTTTTTTTTTTTAGAATTAATATTTAAATCAATTAAAAGACATTAAGTAAAAAGATTAATATAAATCCTTGGGAGATTGATTCTCATAAGTTAAATAAAAAGTAAAATGCTGAAAGCAAACCTTTTGAAGTAATTAAGAAAATAATAATAAAAGAAAACAGAGAGAGAATTGCCTGAGTATTATGTTTATTTACAGAAATATGTCATCATTGATTTTCATTGATTAAACTAATCATTCACTTTTACGTGATGCCACATAACTATAATCATGAATAGTAAAAGCTATAAGTATTTACAGAAGAAACATATTTAGAATCAGGAATACAATACAAGTGATCATATTAATCAATTAAAGATATAAATTATATATTTACCATGGGATAGTAGTTGGAAATGACGGACTTTGTAAATTATACACATATGTGGATTTGACAGTTCTTTGATTTACTCCTAAGTTCCCACAATAAATCTAAAACGTGAGTCTAAGGATTGAGATCCATAAAATAACGTTCACCACAATCATTTCACAGAAGTAACTTCGTTCTTTAGTACTACAGCTGAACTTATAATCAACACCTTTTTTCTCTTTTTTTTTTTTAATCACAAGATACGACAGAGGTCTGTCACCACACTCATCATCTTTAGTAGGTGTTCAGTTGATTACCGGAGAGATCGAAATTATTTAGAAACCCATAGTAATGAAAAGGGAGAGATGAATCTTAATAAACTTAAGATTGACAATTTATTGCGGGTTAAAAGGCCACACTAGGAGTTCTCTTTACGAATAGAGCAGAAGAAGATGTATTCTGACCAACCCTTGTCGAATAACTGGTCAAGGATTTGGATGTTGCACAGTGCATTCTCATTAAGGATTTGTCGTTGTTGTGTTTGAGGGAATACACACTCGCCGTATTAAATCATAACATCAATGCAACACTCGGAGGAGATGCCGAGGTAAATACTATTTCATTCCTCCATTCTGCCTCGATCATCACTTCTCAGTCCTACTATATCTGAACGTCTTAGCACTTTGACATCTAAAAACCTTCTGTCCTGCCTGGGCAGGCAGGGTGGGGGAAGCACCCCGCATACACACCTTGTCTCCTTTTTTTTTTTTAAACCTCACTGCCTGTACCAGCTCAGTCGCATCTCCATGGTAACGCGGGAAAAAGAGAGGACCAAAGAACCCAAGCTCATTGGCTGTGGCTTCTTGGGGGGAACCTCCTACTTTTTCTCCGAAATCCGTAACAGAACAACTGTTTGCTGGTCCTGCGAAAACAGCTGTTCAAGTCATAAAAACTGGGGAGCAGAATATTGTTGTTATTTTGTAAACAACCTGTTTTATGCTTACTTTCCCGGTCATAAATTGGAAAGCCGTAAACTGTCTTTCTTTTTAGTAAATACGCAAGCTGGCACCGTTTTATGGTGGCTTAATAGGGGTAATAAAAAACTGCACACAATACAACTGAAAAAAGGGCTTCAGCTATTTCCCCGAATTCTTACAAAGGTTTTGTGTACGTTATCCAATCTGCCTGTGTGTGTTCCGGATTTACAATCACTGAAATTACGTGAGAATTTCAAGTAAAAGCTGTTTGCGTGGTAAACTATCTTACAGTTTCGTGTGGGGTCTCAAAAGGAAAAATAAAATCTTGGGTGGTCTTTTTTTTTTACTTACAGAAAAATAACGATATATGGATTTTGAAAATAAGAGTTTTAATTAATAATGTTTAAGAATTATAAGAAAAAAGAGGAGGGGGGGGGTTGTTTAAATATTAAAAAAGAATGAGATTATAAAAAGGAAATGTTTTAAGATATTAATGAAAATATAAATATAAAAATTTAGATTAAACTACCTCTAACAGTGGTACAAGCGTTTCAACTGAACCATGTTTTTTGTTTTGTATATCACTTGGTGTGTATAACTTCTACAGACCATATACAGAGCTGCAGAAAAGATCTAGAGTACATTTCCGTTTATTGATGGAAATTGCTGAAGGGGATTTTTCAACTGTACTATGAGTTTCCTAACCACATTAAATTTTAGCATACTATGTTGTATAGGGGAAGATGCCTTAAACGATCCCCTTAAGGGAAACACTTGTGTAAAATAACATAACTGTTTAAATAAAACTTTGGCCCTTTGCAAGTATGTTTTACACTATATTCTGCATCATAAATATATTTTAATAATATTTTAAACACAAATTGAGTAATGAAAAAAATAGATTTTTAAAAAAAGTGTCCAAAGGATCATTTTACCCTCACCAAACGGCAAAATGATCCTTCATTTAAAAATAATTGTAAATTGTTTTTTCATCGGCAAAATAAAAGATATAAAAGTAATTATGGCAATACATAAGTGTAATTCATATCTAAAAATATACTCCATTAAGTAAACCAAATAATATTTCTCTACATGAAAGACTGTAATCTAAATAAATATGAAAGTTAGTGCCTACCTTTTCAGACAACTAATACTGTAATCATTTCAATACCGCCATTGCTTCTTCTTTACTTATCACAACTAGTTTATTTGTTATCCTGTAGATAGCACGACCTGTCTGGAAGAAAACATGTGTGGATCATTTTGCCCGTTAGGATCATTTTAGGCCACCTTCCCCTATATAAAAATCTATAGATCGTATACATGGTTGCACAAAAGAATTCAGATATTTTTACAACTATTGATTTTAATTGCAGAAATTGGGTTTTCAAATGTGTCATGCATTTTCCAAATTATTTCCTTAGATATCTTTCAACTTATTAAACTGTGAAGTTTCATTACAATATTCTGAATGTGTTAGAAAGTTTCATAATATATGCCTGACACATGATTTTTCATTCTTGTTTAATTTGGTTTGATTAGTGAACTATGCAAGTATTTTTTTTTAACGGAAGCTTTATAAAAGAAGCTGAATAGCTCTTTATTTTTTTGCTTTTAAATTAGCTTTATGATAATTTTGTTGAGAAAATTCATATTATGGAATGTTTATAATAAGCAAAATAAACTACATTATCATACTTCTTCCATACATTTGATAATCAAATCTAAAATTTAGATGCTGCAAGTTAAAAAAAAAATCTTTAATTATAACGAATGAATCGACTTTTTATTAATTGTTTTTAAAAACAGATTTTTCAAGATAATTTAATACAGAAGGAGAAAGAAATTATGCTTAACTTTAAGAAGAGTGTGGTTTGTCAATACATAGAATGTCCTAGAATGCTTTTCAATGTACATAATAGTCTTGATACAGTTTTTAAATAAATTAAAATTCTGAATTTTTTTGTGTGTGTTTTTTTTTAAATTAAAAACAACCTTGCATCAAATATAACATATTTCTTAAAATATAGAAAAAGTAATTTTTTTCTTTCTTTCTTTAAAATTAAAGTATAAAACCTAAGTTGCTCTAAAATAAGACAAACCAAAACACAGAGTTCTTGAGTAATTTCTACCACACTAACTCGTATCCTTGCCAAAATGGAATTCATTGAACTGGATGCATCTTGCAATCAAGTATAGATAGCTCACAATACTGTAAAAACAAATGTGTGTGTATTATATTAGAAACTTTATTCTTCAACATTAATTAACCTCATAGAGACATATGTGATTAATAGAACTGTACATAACTCTATATCTTTGAACTAGTAAATCTGCAGATCAGGAGCCTCAACATCAGCTTTCAAAGTTATTGTTTTTTAACATCACTTTTCATATTATTTAGCATCTTACAATCCGCAATTTAATTTTTTTTACATTACATACATATTTATAGTCATATAAAATACTTCGGAGATTTCAGAAATGAGAAACGTCAAATTAAACACGATTTATGCAATGATATTCTGAAATTCTTATGAACTTCTTATTCTAGTAATTTTTTAGATAAAAAAATGCATTTCTTATTTTAATATTCTTCGAAATAGGGTTCCTAAGCAACTAATAAAATAAAGAGGAAAGAAAAAGAAATGTATTTTAAAATTTGTAAAAAATAGGAAAATAAAATGTTTTATATTTTTCGAACTGTTGCAAAAAAAATTTCCAATCATTTAAACAATTAATATATAAATTCTAATAGATGTATCCACAAATTTTCAAAGCTGTTGCATATATTTAAGACCTCTATATAGAAAATTTAATGTCCGTAATTTTATGTTTAAATCCATTATTCAAACACGTGATTTTCATTTCAGTTAAAAATAAAATTTGAAAATTGTCTGCATTCTCATAGGAAAGCATTATGACCTAAAAAAATGAATGAACCAAATTGAACCAAAAACTATTCAGCTAATTCCGAGTATCTCGCCAACATACCTACCAAAAATCAACCTAATCGAACCTTTTTTACGGCAGTCAGACAGACAAACAAGCAAACAGACAGAAACCAAAAACTTTTCATGTCACCACAGTGAGCCTCAACTGACGTTTCGGCAATAATCCAACAGTGAAGCCACATAAGAAAGCAGCAGTGAAGATTCATGCAGTAAAATATCTGATGATATAGATGAAGGATGTCTATGGAGAATGAATATTAGTTTAGTTATATTAATATGGAAAATAAATAAATATAAGGTTTACCATATTTTTAGAAGTTTCATAATCTTTTTTTTCAAATTTTCTTGTGTGCTATATCAGTTTTAAGGAAAAGTCCATATTTTTGCGGCTAAAAATTAAGGTGCTGCACCTTAAATTTGGGTAAATATGTCTCTGATTTCAAATTAAAATAACTAAGGCCTTAATAAAGATAAACCACTTATTTTTACACTGTTAGATTGGAAAAATCTTGAGTTTTTTTTTTTTTTTCATTACTTAGAAAACTTCAATATGAGCTCTTCCTGTTGTTCGGCAAACATCTAAGCTGCAGTTGATCTCCTTCCAGGTGTACTCAATCATGTCAGCGGTTACAGTCGCTATTGCTGCATAAATTATCTCCCTTAATTGCTGGTGTGAAGTGGACGTCTCCACATGCGCACAGTCACGTCAAGGTCAATGCAATCACCACTACGAACATTCCTTCAGATGTTCTACGCTTTCACGTTGGTTTGGTACCGATTGCATATTTCTTGTGCAAATTTATTTTTAAAATAAGGGACACCTTTTTCGTTGACCCTTTATAGTAATTCAGCATATTTGTATAGAAGAATGAGGTTATAAAACTGATGTGAAATACAAATCATTATAATATCAAAAAATTCCACATAACTGTATATCACGAATATCATAACTCCAATATAATCATAACTCTGATCTTGTGATAATAAACCACTGTTCTGCATTTCTGGTATTTGTGATTACTAATGATGCGAATGCTCCTGTCCAAAATGGTTTTCGAAAAGGATGCAGTAACGGTATTGTGTGACTACCAACAATGAGACATTGTTTTTATGATATTATGCATGAAATGTTGCACATGTTACACCACAGAATTAATTTTATTATGGTATTTAAATTTTGGCGATGTTAATGAAAATTTGTTTCCTTTGTCTTAGAACATAGTTACGAGTAATAAAGTGGTTTCTCTAACAATTCATCCCCCCCCCCCCCACATCATACCACCAGAGGTTGAAAAATCATATATATAGGAATCTGTCAAGCTCTATGAAATAAAATTTTGTGGGAAGGATAAAAGGATTATCGTTTAAAAGTTCAACTCTTTTTTTTTTTTTTTTTTTTTTGGAATATAAGAATGTTTGGTTACGAATTTTAGAACATAGACATATGCAAATTGGTTCTAAATTAAAAATTTGACACCTGCTCCTGAGATGGGACAAAATCATATATCGGGATTTATTAGGACTCTTAAGTTGGAATTTTGTGAAATGATGAACTTTTTAAAATAGCATCTGTTGTCATTTAAAAAGGGGCTGCAAAAGCAAGTAAGAGATGCTCTACTCGTTATCTATCATGTCTTTATACAGTAAAACATCTAAATACCAGACAGCTTGGAGCATGAAATTAATCTGCTACTCAAGCGTAAAAACATACAAATATATATAAATGTTGAAAATGGAGAAAGTGTTTGCTAAATAGAGGTGTTCTCTATTCAGGAGTGTCTGTTATAAAGGTTTTACAGAACATGAAATTTTGTGATGTGGAATTTTAGAATAAAACTTGTAAAGGGGTTATTTTTTTAAAGTCCTCCAAGGGATGGGAGCAAAGCTATATTTTGGAATCTTTCAAGCCCATATACTTTTTTTTTTGTCATGGTTAATTTTAGAACACAGGCATTGTAAACGTGTTCTTAATTAAACATTTGACAACAGCTTTCCTGGTAGTGGTGTGGGGACAGACCTGTAAAGGGGTTGTTTTTTAAAAAGCCAACTACTTTTTCTCCCAAGGGAGAGCTGGGGAAAGGGGGCAAAGATATTTTTTGGAATTTATCAGGCCACTATAGCAGATTTTTTTATTGATCATTTTTGAACATAGGCATGTGTAACCGAGTTCTTAGTTAAAAATTTGACATCAGTCCTCCTTAGGGGGAGGATCATACCCTTATCTTTGGACTTGGGATCTATCAGGCACTTTAAGATGAAATTTTGTGGGCTGGTGAATTTTTTAACATATGCATGGATAATGAGGATGTCTTAAAAATCCCACCTCTAGCACCCCACAGGGTACATAACCATATTGCATAATCAATTAGGCCTTTATACATGAAATTTGGTGTGAAGTTGAATTTTAGAACATATTTGCTTAGAAATTATAGAACATAATTATTTTACATAATTACACTTATTTAGAACATAAAGGAATTAAAAAAAAAAAAAAAAAAAAAAAAGAAATTCAACCATATGTCTCTTCAGAGTGGGGTGAGGGTTAAACCATATCTACAGATTTATCAGGTTCTTAAGGAAGAAAATTGACAGGATATTAAATTTTAGAGCACTGGCAGGGATATAGGGTTCTTTAAGAAATTCAATTCCTGCCTACTAGAGGGGTTTAAATTTATATTCTTGAATTTATTTGGATGTAAGAAGGCCTAAGAAGGGTGCTAATTGCAGCTGTCGGTACAGAAAAATCGTCCGTTTAACTAATGATAAAGTGCCATTGAAATCACTTTTTTATTGTAATCGTGTTTGGAAGTTTTAGATATTTAAATTTGGTTATTTTTGAACTTGTCATACAACACAGAACACTAATGTCACATGAAATCTGAAATTGTGTAAAAAAATAATCATTATGAACAAATTAAAAATACATGTAAAGCAATGTGTTTGCACAGTGTTTTCCCGAAGCAAGAAATTATATCTTTTCTCCATCAAATGGTGTATTCGAATGCTTGAATCGTCAATCAAACCCTTTTGGAAGAAAATTTCTGCAATGATGAATTTAAGGTATCTTTGAAATTGCTTGCAATATTATTTATGTAAAAATATTAGTCAAAATATTTGTTTACTTATTCTGTACATTTGTTTCAATATCACGATATACCATGAATTTGTAATATTAGGCTAAAACTACATTTCAATGCAAAAATTGCAATACTCTACAGATTATATTATTATGCTGTTCTTTATATCTGCAATAACGTAGCAATAATATTTAGAAAAATACAATTAATCAGCTTTCATAGAAATATTTAAATATATGACACTGCATAAGGACCCACCTATAATTAATTTGTGATTAATTTCATATAGTAAATAAGTGTTTATGATTAAACACATCTTATTTTTTATGGAATAAAAAAGATTTGAAGACTGATTTTTAATTATGTTATTTTTAAAGAAGTAGTGTTTTTTCTTCTTCTTGTGTGAATCATTCAACAATAAATATAAAACTATATAAAGAATTCGATTATTCATAAATTTCCCAAAATTTTCAATCATAATGTGTCTTTGCAAGAAGCACTAAAAGACTTGAAAAGAATAACTTAAATGCCAAAGATGTTTTTATTTCAAAAATTATTATTTTGAAATTGTTTGTTCTGAAACTAAAGACATATTATTTTATACATATTTATTTAAAATATTTCAAAAGAAATAAGAATAAAATAATTTATGTTTTAATAGAACAAATAATTTCTTTTCTAACAAAAAAAAAAAAAAAATTATACATCAAATATTTTAATTCAGATTAAACAAACTGTAAGGTTCAATTTATTTAAAAGCCTAACTTTTGAATACAGTCAGTTTTTAATAAATATGTCTAATTCTTCTAGAAATTAACAATTAAACACACAAATATCATTTGTATATTTTGAGTTCTACTGAATCGATTGTTGCTAATGAAAAATAAAATGACTGCACAAAATAAGTGTGGGTATCCCAAAATGAGTGCCACTAACAAGGAGACCGCCAAACATGATGCGCACAGATTTTGATGATTTTAAAGTATGTTGTAGGGATCATACCCCTAACTATTCAGGTCAAAGGTTTCCTTCAAATGGGCTTTAGTTTTCGAGAAATTTCATTTTAAAGTTAAGCATGCATTTCAAATGCCATTACTTCGTGATTTGAGAGCCGCAGATGGGTGTTCTGTCCTCTCCTGTGACTTTTACCTTTTTTAACAAATTTTATATATTTGTCGCATTATAAGTTGTATGCAGAATTATGAATTCTGCATCTTTGAACTTTTTGATATTTTCCTAATAAATTCCATTTACATTTTCGAATATTTCGTAAAAATGTACGTTTTTTTTTTCTAGTGCAGTTGTGAAATTAATATTTCTATTGACGAAATTCCAAACTAACTAATTCCAAAAACATATCTTGAAAGGAGTAATAAAATATTAAAGCAATAACTATTATATCCAAGTTTTAGCCAGTTATATATATTTGTTTTATGTTATTTAAATACATTTAACTGTTATTTTTGATTTGCACAAATAAAAAATAATGTATTACAATTTATTTTTTTCAGTCTAACAAGTCGATGCCATACAGAAAAATTCAACTAGAAATGAAACATCGTTTGTACATTACAATATATATAAAAAATATCTGAGAAAAAAATCGTCTGCAACGACTTTTACGATAATATCAGAATAAATAAAATTTTCTTTTTATCAATTTCGTTTCGCTTCCTTTGGAAACAAATACCAGGTTTGAATTAATTTCTTTTTCAAATTTAATGCATTTTTAAATATATTCATCACAATTGAAGTAATTAAAGAATATATAATATGCCAATTTATACATTCTTCCAATATTGTTAAAACAATTATTTAAAGGCGATTTTTAATGCGAAATTTGTTTAGAATATTTTTGCGATAGGTATAACACAATTAGTTCCATATTTAATACACTAAAAATGTCAATGTCGGTGATGATAAATATTTTAGTATTTCAGCAGTTAACATATTTCAATATATTTAGAACAAATCAAATATTAAAACGATATATTATTTTGTTAATTTTTTCTTAATCATTTAAATTTTTTTTAAATAGAAAATGTAAATTTAAAAAAATGTATTATTTCATAAATACAATAAATAAATAAGTAAATATACATGAATGTAAAAAATAATCATTTTAAAAAGGCAAGATATCAAGACATATGTTAGTTTGGATTTTCGTCAGCAGAAATATTCGAATAAAAATTGCGCAAAAACTATAAATTTTCACGCAATATTCGAAAATATAAATGGAATTTATTAGGAAAATATCAAAAAGTTCAAAGATGCAGAATTCATAATTCTGCATACAACTTATAACGCGACAAATATATAAAATTTGTTAAAAAAGGTGAAAGTCACAGCAGAGGACAGAACACCCACCTGCGGCTCTCAAATCGCGAACGATACCACGGCACCACGGAGACCATGTCCAAGATCGCGAAGTAATGGCATTTGAAATGCATGCTGAACTTTAACCCGAAATTTCTCAAAAACTAAAGCCCATTTGAAGGAAACCTTTGGCCTGAATAGTTAGGGGTATGATCCCTACAACATACTTTAAAATCATCAAAATCTGTGCGCATCATGTTTGGCGGTCTCCTTGTAAGATCTATTAGTTTTTCTTATGCATAAATTTGTTAAAATGTAAATACAAATACTTTCAAAGAAATTAAACACATTTAACACACTGAACAATTATTCTATTAAATAAAATCTACTTATATTTGAAATAACAATAATAATATTGTAGTCCATTTGATCAAAATTGTTTATTTTATAAAAAACAATTTACTTTGAAAAAGAAAAAACCTATTTATGCTTATTTATTTAGTTATCCGTGCTACTTACAATAGGTAGGCAAAGAAAGATATTCAATTTTAACAATTGCTGTTTAAAATCTATAAAATTTGAAGATCATATTTCACGAAAAATAATATAACAAACTGAAAGAAGCCTCTCAAAAATTTTGCTATGAAAAATGTTTTAAAGTTCCTCAAATTATTTTACTACACAAAAAAGGAGTAAAATGAATAATCCTTTTAATATGCATAAAAATTATTTATTTACCAGAAAGAAAATAATACAATTTAGTGTAGAATAATTTTCTTCAATATAAACAATTTATGTTTTAAAAAAAGTTTATGAAAAATATGGTTTGTCTTTTTCATAGATATCTTCTAAAACAGCATCAACATTCTCATCCTGGAAACGGTCTACCCAGCTCTGAATAAGGCCTTCTGGTGTTGACTCATAATTGATTAGCCGAATAGTGCCATCTGAAAAAATGAGAGACGATTCAAGAAGGGTTAGACAAGTTTACCATATCAAGATACATTTAGAAGAGGGGGGGGGGGGGTGATACTAAGGTTGAAGAATATTTGAAATTAACAAAAATAGAATTGAAAACATTTTTTGGTAATTAAATCCTTTTTCTGGATACTGCATTAAAGAAAAAACAGCTAGTAAAACTGTTCATGATCCAGATAAGAATGGAAAATGCCAAAGAGATTAAAAATATATGCTCTAAGGCAGCAGTTTCCAAACTTCATTCTTACATGACTTAACTATTATAGAGTTATGTAGAGGTTTATTTTATTTTATTTTAATTTATTTAAAAAAAAAAAAAAATATATATTTAATCACTCTTAAGGAAAAGTTTCATAAAAGATATACACAAGAGAACAATAATAAGTAATCAGGTAAATGCCTTAGCTAGAGGAAAGGGCCATATCTAATTTAGTGTGAAAAGAAAATTTTTCAAAAGCACTTTCTGGCGACTTTTACTTGCATTTTAAAACTCCATCTGATTGTTATGTCTTAATGAAAAATCTATCATTGCATCAAATACAGAAGCAATTTTTTCAACAGTTACATAATACAACAAAGAAAAATATTGAACCACTTCACTATGTGAATAGCTTTTTTCTTTTGGCCACTGCTCATTTCCAGATATATATATATATATATATATATATATATATATATATTCAATATATAGTTACATATGACCATTTTGTTAAATTCTTTGAGAAGTTTTTCCCTTGGAAAAAGAATTAGAACAATTTTTGATCACTGGTATATTAAGCAATAATTTGACATAGCCAGAAATGTTAATTTATCAGAGACAAATTTCATGAGCTGAAGAAAACAAACTAGGTAGTAGGTAGGCAACCCGTCCCTACATACATTTTCAAAAGTAAATTTGAGTAAATAATTTCTAAATGTAGTCTAAATTACTATTTATGTACTTACTATGTACTTTTTTTTTTTTTTAATAATAAGTATGTATGCCATTTAATAATGTTTTTAAATATCATAACTTAAATAAGTATATAATATAAATTACGGAAAAAAAGCACTGTTATCAGTTTAAAAATTTACAACTAAAACAAAAGATGGTTTGCAAGCCATGAATATTAAAAAATTATAAATTAAGTAAATTAGTTAATCATTGACACTCTTTTGTTAGATTCCTCACATGTTTTAAAAAGTTTCAACTTACTAAAACTTCTTTCATCGGAGGTGACAGATATAGGCAATGTAAGAAAAATTTTGAGACATGTAAATAGGTCCATATACATGTCATAGTAGATCAATAACAAAGCTTTATTTCATCACATGATATTGGAAGTTTTATACTTCATGAAACAGTTCATCTGGTAAGAGGCAGAGTTGTAATTTTTTCAAAATAGTGGCAATGCAATATTTAGTAAAATGTAATGGGGATTTATTAGTTTTCAATTAACTAATGCATATTTTTGCATAATATAGGAATTATTTAAAAATTTCAAAGGAATTAAATAATTCATTCTGGGGAAACAAAAAATGAAAACTAAATAATATTGCTCTATTGATAGAAAAGTATCACAATCCAAAACTTATTATTTAATTGTAATTTTAAGAAATGGTAGGGTGTAACATAGAATGCATTCCATTGAATTAGGGACAATTGCAATATTTCCATTATCTTGCCGATAGCATCTGTGAATATTTTCACATTGTTCACTCAAAACTTTATTTTGTTACTTCAAAGTGATTTTGTGCAATTATTACATAACTGAAATAATTTTAAACAATTTACTAGTTTATTAATTTTATTAATTGAAGTATTTTTATAATTTAATAAAATTAAATCTATACCTATATCAGGGGTAGCACTAGCCCTAGATGATATTACAGGACA
Organism: Maratus michaelseni; assembly: GCA_963931845.1. NCBI lineage: Eukaryota > Metazoa > Arthropoda > Arachnida > Araneae > Salticidae > Maratus > Maratus michaelseni. The sequence continues at coordinate 63,930,906 of OZ007594.1, forward strand.
TACTTTTTTCGATATTTCAGGACAATTTCAAGACACATCTGGTTGGCATACTAACCGAAAAAACCCTTAACTCCCTCTTCAATACATTTTATTATCATAAATAGTACATTACATACACATTTTTTTTGTTGTAAAAGTATACATTTAAAAGAAAAGTAATTTAACCAGAACCCTTTAACCAAGCTGCTAAAAAATTGTGATTTTTGCATTACTGAAGGACGAAAATCTCGATTTTTTCTTCACTAATCGACAAAATTAGCAAAAGATTTTATTTTTTATAACTGAGTGGTAAAAATTAGGATTTTTTTTTTTATGACTGAGAGACAAAAATAGCAAAATTTTTAAATGACGAATCAATAAAAATTGCAAATTTTGGTAACTGATCACAAAAAATTGAGATTTTTGTTTTGTGCAAATTGATAAAAATCACTATTTTTAACGATAGTATGAAGAAAATTGTGATTTTTGTGATTGTTTTGCATGAGTAAAAAGGTACACCTACCCCCTATTTGATAATTTCAAATGCCAATATAGCACAAACTTGCGAAATTTCAGAAATATTAGGACAGACTACCATATTTCAGGACATTTTTATTTTTTTTCAGGAATTTCAGGACAAGTACTACCACTGCTATATTATTCAAGCATACTTTTGATAACTGATTCATTAAATAGTTTAAGAATTTTATTAGTTTGCTAAAATTTGCTGTAACATATTTCATTTTTATTCTATACATTGATTCTAATTAATATTGCATAAGGATTAATTTAAAAAATACACAGTGAGAGAAGATTTTCCATGAAAGTTTCTAAAAAGTTCTCAGTTTTTGGAGCTAAAATATAGTGTTCAAAACATAAAGTATAACAATGCCTTTTCTTTAATGTTCATAACAGAACAAACTTTACTGGTGGTAGTTGCGCATTTGCACAGAGAGATAAGATTTTTAAAAGTGACACATACAGTTTCAGTTGCAGGAAGATTGAAATAAATGAGCAAGAAGATGCATTAATGAACAAAACACATGGACAATAACTTATCACACAGACTTGAAAAATTTTCAGTCCTGGCTGTAGCTAAGGTGTCAATAAAACTTCACATTTTTCAAATGAAATTCTTTTGGCATGGTAGAGTGGTGGTCCTGAAATGGTGACTGTTTTTCATAGGTTCGATACCAGCACGGCCCGGGCAGAGTGACTGCATCAGCTTATCAGGGTTTTCGTACAAGAATGATAATTTGGGTCACTTTCCTTTCAAAAGTCCTACCTGAAGCATCCCCCCCCCCCCCCTACAACAATGTGGTCAAAACTAGCTGATGCTAAACAAAATACTTCCCTCCCTGAAATAAGTGACAATGGGTAGAATAAATGACCATTTGTTAAAACAAATGACGTTTTGTGAACTAAGTGACAATTTGTGAAAATGGTAATGTTACTATCACTTAAAATATAACTTAATATTGATGAAATGTTATTTGAAAGAGTTGTTTGAACAAAAAAATTGCAGCCTCACTAACACAAGAAAGATAAACATTCAGGAGGCTAACAAAAATAGTAATTTAAATAATATGAAAGTAACTGAAAACACACAACCTGCAATACTTAATAGCTCAATATAACCATATTTCACAACTAGAAAAATTCACCAGTTTTAATAGTTAAGTAGCCTAAATGATCGGTAAAAGCTTAATCTGGTAAACATAGTATATAGATGTGCAAGTCTTATCTGCATAGTGAGCAATCACAGTTGTATAAAAATAACAAATAAAACTTTTGTGGAATAATATTAAAAGGAAGAATACTAACCTTATAAATGCACAAATAATACACAAAAAAACAGCAAATAGCTATTTCGAATCTACAGAAGACAAGGTCTGTCGTTTTGCCTAGTCTTGCTTTTTTTAGCATGCCGTACTTTGCTCTTTGTCGCACTGAAGAAGAATGTCGCTTGTAGGTTTAAAATAGCTATTTGCTGCTTTTTGTGTATTATTTGGGCATTTATAACATTGATATTCTTCCTTTCAATCACAGTTGTGTATAAAAAAATTCACTTTCTCCTTGTTAAATAAATTTCCTCATTCTTACATGACAAAATAAAATTTTCCAGACATTGAAAATAAAAATAAAGATGACACATGTGAAATTACAATTTTCTTTTTGTTTCCATCGTTATACAATTCCTTATTTTTATGCCCTTCCAAAATTCAGCACTCGAAGCAGCTTCACTGTCTGTTCCCCCTTAGTTTCATCAGTGGGGTATACTGCTCAGTGCCTCTTACAAAATGTTACAGGTTATGAAAGCTAATTAAATTTATGGGCCTGGAACCTATTTTCACTGAAATTGATCTGCAGGAAATAAGATAGCAGTTGTTTGAAAACCAAACTATAAATTTTGCAATTCTTTTCTTATTCAACTTTAAAGTTTTTCAAAAAGTATTAAACGATTTTAACATTAAATAGGTTCATGATCCGCAAAATACACCCATCTTTCAAATCAGACTAATATTTTGACAATCAGTTGATCGATTTGAATGTTATGCTACACAGTGTATTGAAAATTTTGAGAAAAACAAGATTTTAATGTTTTATTTTATGAATACTCAGCACACATATTTCCATTCAAAAGGAGGTAACTTTGTAATTAATTTCAACATTCTACACACTTCAGGAATGTAAAATATGTAAATAGATTTTTTTGGATCCAACAATGTGGAATCTTCCCTTAAATTCAGATAAATTTTTTTGCATTTTTTAAAAAATCAACAGATATCTAGGAATGGCATGAATAATGCTTATTTAATCTGCTGGCAGAACAAAATCAAGGAAGAGCTAAAACTGGATAAAACAACAAAATTTTAGTGATTTTTTTTTTTTTTTGCTAAAGTTTAAAAATTTAGAAGATATTGATATTTTTCAGGCATTTGGGAGATGGCCAAAAAACTTGGGGAGTTGGCTGTTATGTTCACAGACAAAAAAATAAAAATAAAAATAAATAATAATATTAACAATGAATCAAAGAGAGTTTTTTGTGCTAATTTTGTCACATTTCACTATTTAAAAACTTGGTATGCATATTGTTCTGACGAGAAAAAAAAATGTACAATTTGTAACAAAATATAAAGCATTTGAATTGAATGAATTTTAAAAGATTCGATGCATAAACATTTAAAATAAATTGATATAACTGCATAACATTAAAATATCTAAAATATTTTACATGTGCTGAAAATGATAGAAGCAATGTCAATATTCTAAAATGAAGAACAAAAATTAGAAAAATCAATACATATTCTTTAATTTAACCTTTAACCAGTAGTGATGTAAAACATAACGCAAATGGTAACATACTGTCTGTGATACAGATTCTGGTTAAGGGTTAAAACACTGTCACTGAAGTTAGTGATACAATAAAATATTCATCTTAAAACTTTTTGTCATAACTTACTTTCGATAACAGTATTAGGTTGCAAAAGGACATCTCTTGGTTTCTTTCTTGCTAGAACAATTTCACGATAATCCAAAAATGGATATTTATCTTCAGATGTCACTGCTGAATATTTATCAAACATGGCTGTAGCTCTAGATATATCTGCTGTAGCTTTGTATAGCTGGAATTAATTTTTAAACATTATTAATTTTTAAACATTAATTTTTAAACATAACAGAAATTAATTAGTATATATTTAATGCAGATTTTTATAACAATGAATAATGATTACCAGATACAAACAATAGCATACGAGACCTTTTTCCCTTATGCAAGATCACTAAACTGAAACATAGGTTACAAATCACCCAAGTTACAAGCTATGTGTTTAAAAATATAAATTACTTTTATGAATTCCAAAACAAATTAGCAATAATTTCTGAAAATATTCCTAATTTGACCAACAAATATTGTGAAACATTATGAAAATAATGAGTCATTTTTCAGATAATGGTAAAATTTGACCTTAAAAAAGATTAAATTGCTTTAATTTTTTATTTTTAGCTCAAATTACTCTCTCTATAAAAAAAAAAATGATATAGCTAAGAAATAGAATGAATTAATGAAAATTTCTAAAATTATCATTACTATGTCGTCAAAATATGCCCTTACGTCCTGAACTCCAAAACACCTTGATAATGATATTTTAATGTTAAGCCTATTTTAGGACTAAATTGAAAATTAAATTAATTTTGAATTGAAAGTTCATGGCATACTTACTCTGCAAGCAGTCCCAAACTTTTTTTTATAATTCATTCACCAAAACTAAATTATTAAATATGTATTTCAGCAAAATTAAACTTGGTAATGATGCATATTTGGAACAAGAGGAACAAAATGATGTAGTATTTACAAGGTTAAAAAAGACATCATTGCTTGTACTAACATATGGAACTGTACCACCTAAGAACATTTCAATATGAAAGTGGCATACAGAGGTGAACTGAATGAAAAATTACTGTGTACTTTGATAGCAATTATCTCTAAGGGCAGACTATATTAGGAATAAATTATTTAAATTTCAGAAATTTTGGAACCTCTTCAGCAGTCAAATATTAGTATTTTGTTATTCCTACACCGCAAAAAATTCATGAATGATATAATTGTGTGAATTTTCATGACCAATTTACAAATTAAGTGATCCTTTTCCAACAATTGATTGATGAAATTCGCAATATTTTTAAAAAATCATCAGTAGACATTATGTCTCTGAGAAACAAAAAAATTGTTTCGAAGCTATTTTGGGCTGGTAAATTAATTTTTTTACACCTATTAATTTCGAAACACTGATCTCTCTGGATTCTGCAAAACATAAATGATTAGCAAAATTCGGCAAATATAAAAAAAATATATATATATTTATGGAATTCTTTTAATTCATAGAAAAAAATCACACTGCGGATTGAGGAATTTCAATACTTGCAGGGGAATTAAACTTAAAAAAAATAATTTTCTTTTTTGTGCAGATTTACATATTTTCTACTTTATTACTGTACTACCGTATTTTATCCCACATTTCTGGAAATAATGGCATCTATGTGTCACTTTTGTTTGAACCACAATTTTAGGTCTCATGCACCATAAAAGTAGTTTTCACTACAAAAACCTAAGACTTTGCAAATTTTTAATAATGATACATGTTGGGTACAGTTCAATTACTTCAATTTAAACATTAACAAACACTAGTAGTTTAAATACATTAAGCTTTTATTAATGGACACTTCAAAGCAGAAGATTTTTCAAATATTCTATTCTACAACTATTTTTCTCTCCAAAACATGACAATCATTTGTGTTTTAAGTAATCCAGGGACAGAAAATGTCATTTAAGGGCCTCTAGGCAATTCAAATCTTTAAGCCTTTCTTTCCTATCTATAATTTTCACAACCAGATTTTAGGATAAAATGATTTTAATTTAATTTTTACATATCAAGTTACAAAGTAATTCATATTAATGTATATATTGACTGTTAAAAACACAGTGCATTAATCACAAACAATTTTGAAGGCTGTATTTCAGTAAGGTACACAATTACATATAATTTACAAATACATTACACCCCCCCCCCCAAAAAAAAAAAAAAAAAAAAAAAAACTAATCATAAACAATGCACTAAATAGTGCATGCTGGTTTCAGTAGAATTCAAATATTTTTTTAAAAATGTATATAAGAAAAAAAAAGTTTTCAAAATTTTCTATTTTTTTTTTTTTTTTTTTTTTTTTTCTTGCATCTGTGGATTTTTCAATTTTAGCCCCTTCTCCAATTAGTTATTCATATCACTGACTTTCAAAAGGTTTGATAAATATTTTCACTTCATACATAACAAAAAGAACATGATTTTACATTTTGATTATTAACAAGCAAAAGTTTTTAAAAACTATAGCTTAAAAAAAAAACTTTTATAGCTGCCAAAAATAAACAAAAAAAGGTAACTACTTCTAATGTTATTTCCCATCATGATCTTATAGTCATATCAATAATAGGAAATGAAAATAATTATACCTGAAGTTTCCTTAGGAAATCGCCTATTGCTTTCTTCCCAACAGTTTTGATTTTGTTGTAGTCTATTTTGAGTAATAAATCAGGATTTCCATCAGCTCCTTTAATGCGCTCAATATTGACAAAATCTTCTCCAGCTTCTAAGCATACTTGAAGGATAACATAGCGAGCTCTAGAATGGGCCTAAGAAGGTAAATTTAATTTAATAAGATTTATAATGCTTGCCAAATTTATTAAATTGCACTTTAATCTTACTGATAAATAGAGAAGTATAGAAGAATATCTTTTTTCGTATAACACTTCAAAAGTATAATAAGCTATTATAAATTAAAAGCATGTTACATATACTGCTGTAAAACTAAATACAATGGAAACAACATCTTACACGCATTATTTCATTTTCATTTTGTACGATATATTTAATAAATTCTTTATATTGTATTGTTATAAATATAATTATTGTTTCACTGCACATTTTTCTGAATTTTGCAAGTTCTAGTAATTTAAAAATTATGGCATTATAATATTTGTACATTATGTACATAAAGAACAGAGATCATAACCTCTTAAAAGCTCTTTTAGTGAGAAAAACAAGAATCTTTAATAATCACTTTTATACTTTTCAGTAATTTTGTAAATAATTCAAGCTTTTATTTAACTTGGCTTATCTGTCTGTTCAACTCAACTTATTGCAATCCAATTTTAACATACTTCCTGCATTACAATTCACCTAATTTTTGGTAGTGTGCCATATTTCTGGTGACTATAGAATATTCTGAGAAAAAAAAATTTAAATTTGCCTTTGCTAGCCCTTCAAAGGAGAAAAACATTTGTTCCCTAAGGGTACGTAAATGTCATCACATATGTGGTCGTGTAAATGTCACTCATTGATTCAGAAGTAAGCTGATGTTTTTCAAGTGAACTGCGGCATGGTTGGTAAATGTGTCATCTTTCAGCTATGCACAGCAGGTAAATAGATGTGGATTCAATCCTTAGGAGGTCAATCATTTTTTCTTGCCAAGAAGCTGGATTTAAAATTGCATGCCCAATTTAATTTTTTTTTAAACAAACTGAAAAATTTGTAATTTAATTTCTTTTAAAAAAGGTATTTATTTCAATCAATCATCCTTCAACAGTTTTTTCTTGTTTAGTAAATTATAATAAAAGCTAATCTGTAAAACAATTTTTTTATAATTTATGTTTAAAAAATAAGCTTAAGGGGTCATCTTCATACTAATATTGCACCAAACTCTGAGAATTTCATTACGGACACCTAATTTTGATGTCATATTTGGCTTTTTCGGTAAATTTTAGTTAAGGATACGAAGGAAAATTATTCAATCAAGTAGTTTAGGAATTATGAAGATTAAAAGTCTTAGAACTTCTAATGTTAAATTAATTTGTAATTGTTGGAATACAAATTGCAATGCAGATGGTTTAAAAAAAAAAATTAAAAATTAATTTGGAAGAAGTTGTCATGTTTGATTTGCATTCTAGAAATAGATTTTTGTTAAAAAAAAAAAAAAAAAATCAAGTTACATTCCAAATTTTTTCAAAAATAATTAAATTTTTTTAAAAATTGTAATATATGAATATAACAGATGTTTAATAGAAACTTCAAATACGTGAATCCAAAATTACAGCTCATTCCGCTAAGTAGTTCTTAATTTATGCTTAAAATACTATCTGCATTAGGAATTCCAAAATTTAATCCTCCATAATTCCTAAACTACTTCACCGAATGACTTACCCTTTGGTACGTTAAAATAAACTTCCAAATATGATGTCGAAATTAGGTGTTCCTATTGAAAATTTCAGAGTTTGGTACAATTTCAGTATGAAGATGACCTCTTAACATTATTTGTTTAACATACATTGAAACAGCCATAATTTCCAGATGAACGGCTATTTTGGATTTAAAAAATAATAATAATTTGGTGATTTTTTTTTTCTTTTTGGTCGACTGTATATGTGAATTTAACAAACCTGCAACCATTTTTCTGTCTTTGGCGAATACATCCTGAGAGATTCAGTACCCATTCGGAACATTTCTAACCAAATGCAATGCAATATTTTCTCTGCCTTTTCTCCTTCATGACCAAATATTCTAGGAGAAAATAAATTAAAGATCTTTGCATTAATATGCTCATCACATTCAGCCACACACACACATGCAGTGAACAATCTAAAATTTGTAATCCTCAAAGGATCAGAGTCCATAAGCCGTGTTTTTGGCCCATGAAATAAGACTAAAATTCGATTTCGTTATACTGACTTAATAATTTCACTTTTTAATATTAGAAGGTTTATCCTGTACGATTTCAACAATATTTTTTGAATTTTGTTTGGATTTATATGACTTACACAAGCTCAAAGTTCGTATTATTCATAGTTTTTGATGAAAAATATGCAATTTCTCCTAATTTTACCTCAATTTTTAATATATCTTTTAATATTTTACTATGAGCGCAGCTTTGCAACACTTTTATTTTTACATATATTGTGCATTTTGATGTATTTTATAATATATGTAAAGAAGAAAGTGTTGCACGATTGCGCTTATATAAATAATTGAGGTAAAATTAGGAGAAATGGAGTATTTTTCATCAAAAACTACAAACTTTGAGCTTGTGTAAGTCATATAAATCCGAACAAAATGCAAAACTATTATTGAAATCGTACAGGATAAACCTTCTAACATTAAAAAGTGAAATAATTAAGTCAGTATAACAAAATCAAGTTTTAGTCTATTTCATGGGCCAAAAACACCGCTTATAGACCCTGATACTTAAAAAACTAAATTTCTTTCTATTCTTTAATGTTAAATAGTTCAATTAATTCTTAAGTTTCTAAAATGCAAACAATTAAAAATGAACTCTTAAAACGCATGCTTAAAAAAATCAAGAAATATATTACAGTAGAAGACCTTTATAATACAATTCTACATAATACGATTCTCTGTATAACGTACAACTTCACAAATGTAAACAATAAATTTCGCAAGTTAAGAAGCACTTCCATTTTGCTTTGTAGAAGCATTGCTATCCTCCAGAACAGCGGTTCTCAACCTTTTAGGTAGCTTTCTGTATTTTCTCTAATGAACTGGAACTGTTATTACAAGAATATTAATTAAGATAATTAAGATTTTTTTTTCTGTTAGAACTTACATACATCTAATCTATAATATAATATAATACACATAGGAATCCTAAAATTTTTGTATATTGCAATGTTGTATGGTATTGAGGTCTACTTCTTTTATTTGTGTGAAGTATACAGGAATCTAATGTTATATTGATAGATAAGTGCAATATTGTATAATGTTAACTCTTGAATATACCAAAGATTTTTATTTAATAGGTTTATAATAATAAATATACTTATGTTTCGATGGTCAGTGCAGATCTAAAATAGTTAAATAATATGAATATATCGAATAAAAAATATTTTTATTTTAACATTATTTTATTTTGAGATCTGTTTATGAATTTTAGAGTTGAATTCTCGAATTAATTTATTTTCCACCGATCTTAAAATTTATTACCTCGACATTATTTATAATACTGTATATGAGTAAGAAAAAAAAGTTAACCTGCATACTTTAAAACATCTGGTTCAATACATAAATAGAGTGCTGTGGAATCGGCCTTGCATTCTTCATAGGGTGATGCAAGAGAGCCAAACACAGAATCATAACTCTGTCCAACCTCATAGAATGTAGTAATCTGGAATTATAAAATACTATTGATGTTATCATAAAAAAATAATTTAATAAAAATTAAAAAAATTAGAGAAATTTGATTAAAAAATTTATAGTAAATGCAAAATTTAATTGCAAGACATATATGTTATATTAATGATTTTATCATTGAATTTATAGTTTTTATCTACTTCAACAACAATTTATCAATATTATTTATTATTAATATAATTTATTAATATATTAATTATATAATTTATTAATAAAAAATTTCAACACATTTATTAATATTAGCAATGATAATTAGCATCATCATTAATGCTATATACTAACATGTAGCTTAGTTTTTAAATATGAGGGCTGATCCATAAAGAATGATTATTTATTCACATAATTTATTGTAAAAAAAATTTAACTTTATATTGCATTGTTAGGTTACTGTGTAATAAATATGAGGTAATTTTAATATTTTTTATTATTTTGGTTAATGATATAAGTATTAAACCAGTGGACTCGTGCAAGGATTTTGCAATGCAGTCTAATATTTTTAGCATTATTTAATATTTTTTAGATGCAAGGTTTAAACTTCTAAAGAAAAATTAAGGATAAAAATATCTGCAAACAACATTAGTCAAGTCAGAATATCATCTCATTTATTTATACAGTAAAAACTGATTGAAGATAGCAAAAGACACATGCAAGGAAAAAAATTAACAATCACATTTTAACTGCATTAGAGGATGATGTCATCCACTTTGGGAAAAACATGGGACAAAGAAAAATAAATTGAATGCATTTAAAATACAATTTAATCTAACATAACAAAGCATACCTTATTCTACATGTGAATTACCACTGCATTGATCGATCTATGGTGTCTTTTTATTCTAAACATTTCAATTTTGCTTTTTAACTATAAATATAAAATAAACCCATGTGGAAAAATCATACTTTATCTTTTTTGTGCTATTTATTTTTTTATAATCACTCTTGAGCATCCTATAATGCAGTATTTTATTTTTGTGGCAACACTAATTTGAGGAAAACCTTTCATTTCATTTATGAAAACAATGCAGATTTAATTTTTAATGAAAAAAAAAAACATGTTTTAACGAAATGTGAGTGTACTATGTCAGAAGCCGCTTCAAAAACCTTTCGAGTGATACCTCATTCAGTGTTGTGCGTTTTGTAAATTCATCGAAAAAAAAGAATGTTGACAACAGAAATAATACAATGACAGTAAACTTTCATATACAATACAATGTTAAAAACTAAACCACTATACGAATACTCTGATTAAACAGCCAGTAACAGAATATTTTTTGGATTATAAATAATAAATCAAATACTTTAATTCACGTTTATTCAATTATGTTTTAATTCATGTTAATGAAATATTTTGCCATATTAATAAATATAAATATTTAATACCATTGCAATGTGTTTGAATTAAAATAAATAACCCCCAGTTTTTCCAAAATCTTTAAAAATAAAAATATTTATTCGTATATCATTTTTCTTAATGTAACAGTTGGCAACGTAAGAATGATGTCAGGTTTCAGGGAATGACCCAATATTTTGGTTTGTAGCTAGAGAATGTTTGGCTCATGTTGAGCTCGTAGCTTTGTAATGTTTTATTTTAATTTAAATTTTCCATAAATAGAATTAAAGATTTTAAACTTTTATGTCATCCTTTTTACATACACAATCTCACTTTCTTTTCAGATGTTCATTTGAAGGATAGGGTAAAAATTAGCCATGTTATGGCAAACAATAATATTACGAGCACTATCAGAAATACTGCATTGTGTGTCACCACCCTCAGGTTGGTAAAAGAAAAACTAAACATGAGATGTGTTGGGGCACATTACATTCCAAGTCTCCTCATACTCTAACAACAGGAAGTTCATGTGCAGGTTTATTTGCAGTTGAAGGGGATGTTAGAGGAAGATGATATGAATTCTCTAATGTGAAGAAACACCTTTGTGGATAGGGTAGTATCAGAGGTCAGAAGTAACACGCTAGAAACTAGTGAAACAACAGTAGTTGCTACTTTTTACAGTAGTTTGTAGTGTAGCAAGTAGCGTAATAGAGAAAATCCATAGTTTGCAGCGAGAACTGATGCTACTTTTAAAACTACATGTGGCTGAAACTTGCTTCTTTTGGGAAATTTTTTTTCTTCTCAACAATTTGCTAATCGCAGTGGCAAATCTCAGCTGAAGTGTATAGCAACGCATTGCATGAAGTCATAGATTTTTCCTATTGACACTTGCTGCTAAAATCAAGTACTAATCCACAGAAGGAATTACTTTTCTTGCTGGTAATACTTGTCTATTTACTCGTTATTAAGTCTTCATGTTTTAATGCCGAGTTTCTTAATATTCAGAATTACTTTATTTACAGATTTATTTATTGTTTGCATTTATAATTGTTTTTTTTTTTGTAATTTTCTAGATTATTATAGATCTCTTGATTTTACTACGCTATTTGTAATGTGTAGACAAAATAATATTTTGGAGACAAACACAAAACATTTTCTTGTGTGTAATTTTTTAATACCCTCAGTTACATTGTATTTATTTAATTGTATTCCAGCAGATGTGATATAACAAGGTGTCTTTTTATTATTTAATCCCTGTCTTCAATTTCTTGTGTAAATTTAATCCTTTGACAAAATATCTAAAAGTAGCGAAGTAGTGACTACTTTTGAAAAGTAGTTTGTAGTCGCTACTTTTTAAAACAAGCAGTTATAGTTAACTACAATTTTGATAAAGTAATTGTAGTTTGCTACAATAAAAAAGTTGTTTTACAGACCCCTGGTTAGTATTATACATGATCCGAAGTAGTGGAAGAGGAAGCAGACACAATTTTCAAGTACATATCAAAAAATGGCTCCCAGCATGTCTTTGATGGGGGAAAAAATTTCATTGAATCAAATGGAAATTACTTTGAAAAAGATCATCAAAATCTGAGCAATGAGTAAGAGTATGTTGTTATTAAAAAAATATATCATTCTTTATCGAACAGTCCTCATAAAATTTATTTTGCTTCAAACATTAATAAAATTTCATTACAAACAAGGGGAATAGGTATTCTTATATGATGATATTATGTATGAACTTAAAAGAAAATTTTTGAGCAAAGATATTTGAAATATCTGCATATGGAACTAAATGCATGAATGGTAAAAATGTAGAAATAAGATTTCAAAAGCAAAAATAAGCAGACTAAAAATATTTAGAATTATAAAGAGTATAATAACCTTTTCACCAGTTTCTAAATGTTTAACTTTGTCGACATCAAAGTTGAGAGTTCCATCTTTATTCTTTTGAAATAATTTTCCACTTCCATGACCTAAAAGCTCATGTACGCCAACTATAGCCTCGAAAGATTCTATATAATAATTTTCCAAAAGTTCCTGAAAACAATATAATCAAATTAGATTAATCATTACTATTAACATATCACATAGTTGTCAATTTCAAAACTCAAGAATTAAGTGTACAAGAATGAAAATATAGGATCATACAGAAACATTTAGAAACAGAATTCAATACAGAAATCTCACAAACTGTCAGTTTTAAAAGGTCCCATCTCTTAAAATCATAGCAAAAATTAACTTCCTTGGAAAATATGTTGTGACTAATGATAGGCATAATGATTATTTGAATGAATCATTCGGGCATGCACAGAAGTATATCTGTCAAACTTCCAATGTTTTTTTATTCAATTACTATCAGAAATTTGGAAAAAAAAAAAAAAAGTTTCTGAATTTAATTAGAATTAGATTAGACGCCAGATAAGAATTCAAAATGTGTAAATGTGTTTCGTACAAAATGCATTTTTCATTTTTATCTGGCTTCTAATTAAAATCAGAAATTTCTTTTTTTTTTTCTTCTCGAAATTTCTGGTAGTAATTGAATTTAAAAACATTGGAAGTTGGACAGATATGCTTCTGCACATGCCGAATGATTCATTCGAATAATCAAAATCATCGTTATGCCCATCATTAGTTGTGACATCACATCTACACAATTATGTAGGCATTGTTTACAAGCAACATAATAAAGTTAATAAAAATTTATGTTCGAGTGACATCCTATCTAAGACAAGTTCCATGTGATGCTTACTGCCAAATATATTTATTTAAACATTCATGTAGCTTTTGTAGACTATAATTTCTTCGTATAAAGCTGCTATCAGCAAATACAAAAAGTTTAAAAGAATATGAAATGTTCAACTGTTAAAAAGATTAAGATTTGTCCTAAACTGTTGCAGTTCGGGAGAGAGAATGTTCCATAGAATTACTGTATTTGTGCATAATAATGATGATGATGATGATTGATGCTATGGGTTGAGACAAAGATTATGTTGACAACAGGTATCTTTTTAATACTACCCCAAAAGAAGACAGAGTAAATACCATAAAAAATCCATATGAAGACCTATGAACTCAATATGATTAATGTTACAGCTAATGAACAGGGTTAGAAATTATGAACTGTAAGTAAGCATCAAATGATGCCTACAATTTTTTTTTTTTTTTTTTTTTTTTTAGATACCAAACTGCATTTTATGGTTGTAATTTTTGGTTATATCATATTTTCTCATTTATTTTTTAAACCATGTTAACAATACTATTGTTTCTATTTTTATATGTTGAGGGCAAAGGGAGTGGGGAGGGCATAATTTCCCTGTCCACCGCGGATAGACGATTGCGATTATCATGCTTTCTGATTAGTTGTTAAACCGAACGCTTCTTAAGTCATTTGCTGTTGAACTTGGTTTCTTATATAATATCTATTAATTTCTACATAATGTAATTAATTTATAACTGTAATATAATAAATATTATAGTAATATAATCTAATTAATTTCTATATAATCTAATCTCTATATAATCTAATATTTCTATATAATCTAATAATATATATTAATTTATTATACCTTATCTTCTTATATCTTCATAATCCTCCAAAATACCGGAAATGACTTAAAAAGCGTTTGCTTTTACAAATAATCAGAAAGCGTAAAATCCCAATCGTCGATCGGCGGTGGAGACGGAAATTATGCGTGGGGAGGACTGTACATATTAAACACTTTATCTCCGTGTTAATCACTAACACAAAATAAAAACTGGCTTTTTATACAAGTGTAAAATCTGATTAAACTACAATATTTAGATTCTAGAAAAATGTTTAACTTATTATTTTTATAAAGTTAATAAGCTTACAGAACAGATGTTTTAATACCAATAAACCCTATAATATACGAGCATTTGGACCAGGCTAATTTTCATTGTACCTGTGTGCTAAATATAAGGTATTCAGCCAAAATCCCTATTCAGTACATCCCTAATTTCAACCCTGCAGAACCTCTCAGAACAGAATGCTTGAAATGTTCCTATTTAGTTCGGGATGCAGAGACATTTTTAAAGTACATTCACAGTATTATTGATGTCAGTTTTGTTACATAGAACCTTTCAGATGAAATGAGGAAAATAATTTTCTTAATAAATTCAGATCAGGCAAGCTGATTCCCTAATACGTAATTCTTCTTACTTAACAAATCATAAAACCAGTGGATGTAGCCTGTGAAAGCACACCATTGCATGATCAAAACAAGATGAATGGTATCTCGATTATGGATGGTTTTCACTCTAGTTATAACGGTCATGATAACATCTGTTATCAGGATACTGTTCATTTTGCTTTGACTGTGTGATATTTCAGCTACTGAAATTATGATAGCCGATTTAGTGATGGATTAAGATCAATTACACCAGTTACAAAATCAGTTTGTATGATATCATTTTTAAAAAATGCATCACTGTCTCTGAAATATTATGAAGAGCAAGGAATTTATAGGAGTAAAAAAGTTCTGAATATATAACATGGAATTACAGTCAAACTAAGTTATAAAGAGGATAAAGAAACCAGTGCCTTTGTTTGTAATAATAAAGTTCTCGCAATAAGCAAATTCAAGCTCTGGTCATTTATTATCTATGGATTTAAGAAAATAAATGACCATTCAATAAGATTAGTAATTAGCACAGCTAAATTATCACATTCCTAACAGTAAATTTATGTTCTTTAATTAAAAGTATGAAATTAAATTATTAATTATAGTGAATTGATTAATTTTATCCTTAAGCAACATTTGGACACATTTTTACATGCTAAAGAATTAATATATATATTTGCAATGGAAGGGGGGGGGATCTCTCTTCTTTTATTATTTGCAGATGAAGGGGAAAGAAAGATATCATCCTATTCTGAAATTTTTAGAATAACTTTCATCACATACTTGTACTTATGGTCTAATGCAGTTCATTTCATACAAAATATTATCATTTGATTTTTTGTTTCTTGTAGCAATAAAAAAAAATAACTGCATTTGTTAGAGGAAAGATTGTTGTTTCACTCTCACTTTCATCATTTTCAGCAACACAGTAAATTCACTCAGAAATGGTTTTCTCTAAGTGGATTTGGAATATAAAATAAATTTTTGTATACGAATAGATTTTTGCTTATTATATGCAAGTTTCTTGCAATGTATTTCTATATGGAATCAACCCTTTACAGACTAATTTTTTAAAATTAAAATTGAGTTATTGTTACATTTGAGCTTGCTATAATAGAATCCAATCATATTTTCTGTTTATGATAAGAGACATTGTAATTTCACTAAAAGGCCAATATGCACCACAGAATACTTTGAACAAGGTTGAAAAAGTAAATAAATGTTAATAATTTGATCTTGGTCTATGAGTGTTTAATAAAATTGTTTTTCAATTTGAGAATGTCAATCTTTAAAAAATAATTAACATTTTATCGTAAAAAAAGGACTAAAAATGTAAACTAACGAGCTTAAAAAAAAGCCACTGAAAACCCCTCTAAAATGCATCAAAATGAAGGTGCTAGTTATAGCTAATTTTAGAAGAAATAATTTATCTAAATGATTCAGCTTTAAACTGAATAATTTAATACACAAACTCTCTGGTTACAGAATGATATTGTTCTATTTTTACCAAATTAAAACAAAATGCAATTAACTTAATTATTAAAGTAACAAAATTATTTAAAGAATATTTTTCTTAAGAGCAACTAATAAATGTTAAATAGTCATTATCTGTTGACTAAACAGTCAATTAATTAAACTTTTTAAAAGTATATTATGCAGTACATTGATATCTTTTTGGATTACAGTTTTTTCAGAATTTAACTCCTTCCTGATCTACATTTATAACAACATGCATTAATAGTCATATTGCATAAAATATTTAAATAGTATAACTAATTATAAAATAATTTAAAATTTTTAAATATGTTACTAAACAAAAAAGACAAAACAAATGAATACTTCAATATATATATACAGTATGGAACCATTTATCCGGAATCCAGTTATCCAGAATGATATTTCCAATTGACTGATTTCAGAATTTCTCCAGAAAAAAAGTGTCACAGTGCTAGTTTGATACATAGCTGACATGCATGGTATAAATGAATGCCAATATCTAGGATTTTAAATAGAAGATTATATTGTTAGATTTTTTGAGTTTTAATTTTTATGTAGAAATATTGTTGGGAAAGTGTTATGCAGAAACAAGGGATTCAATAAATTGTCGTTTCTCAAACTCTGAATAAATCTTTGATCTTGATTCGATCAGATTCTTAATCTGCGTAATCTAATAATTAATTTCAAATCAGAAAAAATGCCACAGCCACATATATTCTACAAATAGATGTTGCTTTAATGCCCAACCAGTTATCCAGAAAAAAAACAGTTATCCGGAATACATGTGACTTCAACCATTCTGGATAAATGGTTCTATATTGTATATATAGTTATGCAAAGGAGACATTCTTGGATATTAATTAATTAAAATATTCACAATTTTTAAACTCCTAGCAGGTAGTGAATCATGTAGTAAATCCTGGAAACAGAAAGCTGTCTAAAACAGATTCCTGTCTTAAATGAAAAATTTCCGTCATCCGAGATACAAGTGTATACCATACAACTACATCCACTAACATGGAAATTTGCCTAACATTGAATTTTCCACTGGCCCCTTGTGATTTTGTCTTAGCATGTTTTACGGTACTACATTAACTTAACTATTAAGCTGTGGTCTTATCTTCGACATCTAAATTAAAATAAAAGCCTTAACAGAAATAATTCATTATTTACAGATTCAAAAAAGGGACATTGCATTTTGAAAACAATACTTTTTTGTTTCTTTTTGGTCATACCAGGGAACTAAATTCCAATGAAAACAGAGACAATAATATAAATAGAGATGCTCCATACCTAAACAGCATAAATATTGATATGAAACTAAACATAAGTAACAACATAATATAAATTAATGTACATACATCAAAAAAATATTTATGTATAATGCTTACTTGATCGCTCTCATTCAGATAATTTGCATTCTTTAATGTCCTGCAACTGATAATATTTCCTAAAGTCACATTCTTAAAACCTTCATTTTGTTTAATTTCTTGATCTAAATTAACAAATTCAGAAAAAAAAAAAAAAAAAAAAAAAAAAAATACTTGTATATATCTCAAACTAGTACATAAACAACTCAATAACTACAATGAAATCTTTATTATTATTTGACACTTATGGAACCAGAAGCAAGTTAAATAACCAAAAGGACAGACTCTCAGTAACTTTTTTTTGGTGGATTTTACTAGATAGCAGTTACTAGATGATGAGGAAGCTGCAATAAAAAATATATATTTGAGTTGATTTAATAAATTTAATAATAGTTCGTGAAAGTCTGTAGTGTTTCCAAATGTTACTTTTATAAATGCTCGATTTTGTGCCAACAATGTTATTATTTATATTATTTTTGACAAATGATTCCTTTTATGTGAATTTGATTTTCTGCCAACTACTACACTTGGCAAAAATGGTGTTGGTATAATGGAAAAGTACCCTTTTTTCTAAGTATTCAGTAGAAATTTTATAGATTTAAAAAAAAAAAAAAAAAACTACTAGCTATAGTAAAATACTACATGTAAAATAAAAGAAAATGACTAGTACAAGCATTTATATGTGCAATAAAATTTCAAATTTTACATAAATTAAATTTAGTCTGCAATCAGATTCTTCATTAAGGGTTTTTTTTTTTTTTTTTTTTTTAAATAGCACATAGTCTGTTTAAATGTAAATTTGACTAGTTTATGATATTGTGAATCTTTAAATGAAGATTCAAGTGTTTTTTAATTTCAAATGATTTGAAAAATTTCCTCATCATTCAAGTCTATCATGCTCACTTTACTAGTATAATTCTAGAAACATTTCAGAAGTGCCACACACTCTAAACCTACGTTATGAAATCGGTGGCAATATGATATGTAGCAACAAATAAATTTATGTAGTAGAAAGGATTAGTTGATATTGGATGATTGAATGTTGGATATTTCAGAGTTTGCCGTGCATGCCATATTTATAGTTTTTCCCAGGCAGTTTCAAGAGGGTACTACACCCTGCCTGCATTTTGATTTAATAAATAACACCTTTTTTTTTGCCCTTCAGTCAAAAGAATAATGCCCTACTGACTTTTGTACCAAAAAATTGTTACATAGTAAAAAGTGACTCATTGTTGTCTGGAAAAGAACACACTAATTTTAAACATTAAAAATGCCCAGAGGATCTAAAATGTGCCCAGAATCTAAAAAACGCTTCTTTCCCACAACCCTTGAAAAACTCTGATATTTATATACCAAACATTTATTCATGTTAACATCAGATACTCACAATTTGGAATGTTAATTCCAGCAGGAATGCCACTGCCAGCAAATGTTAAAATATCCAAAGATGTAAAGTCAGGACGTAAAAATGTATCTTTTTCATATTCAGCAGGCCAAGGCAACATCGGAAGAAATTTAGTAGCAGCATTTACCAAATCTGCAAATTTTACACTCATGGGTTTGTTGACTAAAGCTACAAAGCCTATTAGTAAAAGAAAAGAAAACAATATATATTCTATAGTAAATATCATTTCTACATGTTCACTTATACAGACAAAGATTGAGTGCCTACAATAGTAGTTGATCAGACCTCCTCTTGTTTGACTCACTCACTGGAAAATTATGGTCAGACAATGATTCTTTTTCTTTTTTCAAGCTGGAAAAAAAAAAAAAAAAAAAAAAAAAAAAAAAACTGTGCATAGCACATTCACCCATGTTCTGACTTATTAACTCATAATTATAAACTAAGCATAAAAATCTGGTCTCACTAGTGATTGATCACAAACTGATATTAGTTTATCATCTCTGATCTAATAGTTAATCATGCATCTGAAACTGAAAAACAAAAATTTATCCTACCATTTTTCTTACATACTTTTTTTTTTTTTAAATCTGAAAGCAGTCTGGTTTTAGTGAGGGTTGTCAACTACTGGTGCAGTCACTGTATTAAAACATATAACGTTAAAATTATTTCCAATACCTTCAAATTCAGCCCTCATACCAGTTGGATCTCTGTAAGTCTCAATAAATCCTATATACCTATATGTTTAAAAAAGTAATGTTTTGTTTAAGATAAAAAAAGGCAAAGAAACAATAAAAAGAAATGTATCGCTAAAAAAAGTAACATTTTAAATTTTTTAATCCAATGTGAATGGTTAATACACATGGCTATCTGCTATGGAAATACTTTCAAGGATGGATAGCAGACATATGTGCCCATTCTTATTTTAAAGAACATAGATATAAATGTTTACTTTTAAGTGGGATATTTAACACTTAATTATCAGATGGACTGACCTATCTACTATAAGAAGTATATTCATGTATTTTTTAGCAACTGCAGCAGACCAATGAGCATTAAGTATATTTATCTGTCTAGAATGTACAGTAGAGCGTCGATTATCCGAGACCAGCATTAGTTTGGATAAGCAAAAGTTCAGATGATTGGACAGGTAATTTTAGGGATGTTCCTGACAATTACAAAATGGTTAAAAATAATTTTTTTACATGTAAGTTTTTCTTTTTTTTTGTGTGTGTAACAAATGTGTGTTTTTAAATATATAGTATAGTGGATAAGTAGATTAAAAAAATTCTTTTGTGTGTACACAGTTTTGCTTCATATTTTAACCAGGCTTAGGACTGGCAGCTGTCATGCCAGTTGTGTTGTCATGTTTAAAAATTTGCAGGTCTTCTTGCCATTTCTTATTTTTAATTTTATTTGTTATTCCTTTTAAATTTGTATATATATATATATATACATATATATATATATATATATGTCTTTTATCATTTTCTGAACTGCAGAATTTAATATTTAACTAAAAAAGCTTTGGATTGTTTTTTGCTTTAAAAAAGATATTTTCAATGCTGCCATATCACGAATTCTTCTTAAATACATAAGTTGAATAGGATAAACATTCTCTTGTCATTCTAACGATTTCATAGCTTTTTAAAAACATTCAAAGACTTCATTATGTGATGGATCTGAATAATTTTCACAACATTCGTTTACATTTTCTTCAATACACTGATCTGGAAAACATTTTTGATTTCCAGGGCAGTCCAGAAAAAAGGGTTGTTCAGATAATCGGCGCTCTACTATACATATAAATGAACATATATTATACCCAAGAGTCTCAGTGGATTATCCAATAGAACAAATGAGAGATATCATGACATTCTGATTCTGATTTCAAATTTCACTAGGAATAGGACACAAAAAGATAAAAGTAGCAGACACCAGAAGGCCAGAATTTTTTTAAGGATGTTTGTTTGAAAAAAGAACAGGAATATAAATTACGTTTCAATCACAGGTCCTTTATCTTTGATCCAGTAACGTGATCCTTCTTTATGATCATCTATGGAACCAGTATGAAAACTATGAATATAATTTTCAATCATCTTTACTTCATTTTCATTGGCTGCATATTCCTAAAGAAGTTTATAATAAATTAAAGAAAAGAGATAAAATTGTTATACAAGAAAAATATGTGGGAAAGAAAGGGGTGCAGGATATGAATTACAATAAACATTAAAAACAATCAATCATAACAAAAAAAAAGATTTATTTTTCTTATATTCACTAACATTATAACATATACTAAATCATTACAAGTAAATGACAACATAATTTTGCATGATAAATATTGGTTAAATGTTTTCTGCTTGGAAGCTGTTAAATGGCTATATGCAGCACATTATTTGAAGTACAACATTGTTACTGTTATTGTCCCGCCACAATCATTTACAAAAGTATATAATTGATGTGATTATTCAAGAAATGCTGTTGAACAGGCAGTCAAAAATTTGTACTTGAGAAAGATATGTACTTTTGAATGGGACAAATAAGGGAGAGGGGAAATTTTGGTAAGAGGGACAATTTAGATGACAATTTGTTTATTTTTACTTCAAAATAATGTTCAGGAAAGAAAAAAAAAATACGCAGTTTAATGTTATTTTGTATTTTTAGGTGCGTTCGTAATTATATAAATACGTAGCACCTATTGTCGTCGCTTGGTCCGTCCGTCCGTCTGTCCGCATATAACAACGCAAAAACTACCCAACCGAATGGTTTGAAATTTAAGATATATTATCTTTGCAGAATTTTGTCGAGACATTTCAAATTTTATTAAAATCCAATCAAAACTTTAGGAGATATTAATAAAAATATTTATTAAGAAATTTGAATTTTTTTTTAAATCGGTGCTTTCTTGTTATAGGAGCTTCCGAAGTTTAATAGTCAAGCGACCGAGATATTTATTCTATTACAGAAATTAATCTGCAGACGATATCATTCATTTCACAGAATTAAAAATCATCAAGATCTAAATATTTATATAGCTAGCTACAGTACGAACGCACCTCATTTGTCACATTTGACGTACAATTTCCAGCTTGTTTTTATTTACAGAGAGTATTCACACATTTTTTAGATGGTTTTCATAGTACTTACATAACTATTTTACATAAAACATTTGTGTTTTAAATGTTCAGTTTAGTAATCCTTATTTTGAACTACCTTTCTACGCTGCAATTTCCATGACAATAATGCCTTTTGCAGGTTTGGAAGAGGTATTTTGACCCATTCTTCTTGAACAGCCTTTCGAAGTCCATGAAGTGCTGTAGCTCCTTAGACACACTGAATCATGTTTTAAGATTTTTTTCTCCCCTTTGATGAAAATAAATGGATCTTTTTTTATTAAAATAATTTAAATAGACCCAAGCTTCATCTATTGTAACAACATTTTTTTAATTTTTCTCAGGATAAATGCTTCTCATAAAGAATTCTGCATCATGTTCTACATTTGTTGATAGGTCGCGGAGGAAGATGAACATTGTGTTTTTTGGCCTTTTTAAAATTCAAATCAGTGTTAAGGATTTTGCTAACAACTGACACTGAGCATTTTAATGATGTAGCAACAGTCCTTTGGATTTGGAAGATTTTCTTTTACCATAAAGGATCTTACCTTTATTCAAAGAATTCCTTTTCGTTCTTGGGTACATATTTAGAACAATTTTTCCAATTGAAGCCACACATTCACATTTTTCCCTGTCTCATTGACAATATTACTTACTGTGACTTTAGATATAGAAAACCATGCCTTTCACGTTTTTTCAATAACAGAATACAAATAAAATGCAAAAAGTTCCTTCCATCCATCAGTTCTTTAAAAGTACCATTTCGCATGTAAACAAAAATTTCATCTGCCAGGTAAGAATTTACTTTTAAAAACATATTAGCTGTGAAAAACAATTTTTCTATGCAAACTATTTTCTTTATAAATCAAAACAAACTCATCTAAAAAATATGCAAACAGCCTCTGTATTTGTGTATTCTCATTTACCTGACATGTATTGTACTACAGAGGTACAGAAGATGGAAAAACAAGTGGTGTAGGATTTCTGATTCATAAAAGGTGGAAGAATCAAATCGTAGAATATGATAGTGCATCAGATAGAGTTGCAAGGTTAGTTATACAAGTGTCAAAAAGATACAAGCTGCAAATTACCCAAGTTTATGCACCAACAATTAGCTATACTGATGAAGAAATTGAGGATTTCTATGAAGAAGTAGCTTCAATGCATCAAAAAGGAAAATGCTACATAAAATTAATAATGGGAGACTGGAATGCTAGAATTGGGGAAAAAAAGAAAGGTGAATTCTCAGTAGGAAATCATGGATATGGGGTGCGTAATGAAAGAGGAAACAGATTGATTGAATTTGCAGAATGTGAACAGATGTATATCATGAATTCATTTTTCAAGAAAAAGCCACAAAGAAAATGGACATGGCGTAGTGCAAATGGCTCAACAAGTGAAATCGACTACATCTTGACAAACAAAAAGCATCTTATTCAGGATTGCAGCGTTCTCAATAACTTCAATACAGGAAGCGATCACAGGTTAGTTAGATGCAAACTGCTTTTAAATACTAAAGTGGAAAGAATGAAGCTTTTGCAATGCTCAAAGAAATCAGTCGATATTATAAATCTCCAGAAACATAAAGAAGAATTTAATTTAGAACTTAAAAATCGTTTTCAAGTACTTCAATCAATCTTAGAAGAAGAACAAGATGTTACAGTAGTGAACAAGAAAATAACAAATACTCTACAAGAAATTGCAAGGACGATAGCTGGTGAAGTACAAGTAAAGCAAACAAAGAAAATAACAGAAGAAACAAGAAGATTGATGAAGAAACGCAGAGAATTTAAAATGAAGAAAAACTATCCTAAATCAAGAGTTGAATATGCAGAATTATGTAAAACGGTAAGAAAATGTGTTACAGAAGATATCAGAAAATTTAACTGTGATCTTGTCAAAAAAGTTCTAGAAGATAACAAAAGTTTAAAATCAGCTAAGCGCAAACTGTGTGTTGGAAGAAAAGGTATTTTTGCACTGAAGAGAGCAGATGGAACAATCACCAAAATCAATAATGAAATAGTACACATTGTCGAAAAATTCTATAACGATCTATATAAATGTGAAGATAAAAGGGAAATCAACCTACGTGATCCACTAGTAAACATAACAGAAACTGAAGAGATAATCCCAGTGATGACAGATGAAGTTGTACAAGCCATTAGAGGCATGAAAAGAGGTAAATGCCCTGGCGAAGATGGAATTACAATTGACCTTATCAAAGAAGCAGGAGAAGAATTTGCAAAAATGCTAGCCATACTGTTTTCCAAATGTCTCGAGAAATCAGATGTACCAGAAGATTGGAATAATGCTGTGATGGTGTTACTTTATAAGAAAGGAGAAAAGGAAAACATTAAAAACTACCGTCCAATCAGCTTACTGTCAGTGATTTATAAAATTTTCACCAAAGTTTTAACGACAAGACTTGAATCAGCTCTGGACTCAGCTCAACCTAGAGAACAAGCAGGATTTCGAAGTGGATTTAGCACAATGGATCATATTCAAACAGTAAGGGAAGTTATAGAAAAACATAAAGAATATAATTTACCTCTCTGCCTTGCCTTTATTGATTATGAAAAAGCATTTGATTCGGTCTACACATCTGCAGTAATTACTTCTCTGGAGGACATTGGTATAGACAAACCTTATATCAATATCATAAAGAAGATCTACAAGAAAGCAACAGCCACCATCCGTTTGGACAAAGGAAAAGCGAAGATCAAGCTTGGAAGAGGAGTAAGACAGGGAGACACCATTTCGCCTAAGCTTTTTACTGCTGTCTTAGAAAGTATTTTCAAGAAGCTGGATTGGGAAAACAAAGGGATTAGAATAAATGGGGAATATTTAAGCCATCTCCGGTTTGCTGATGACATTTTAATTTTCAGTAATAGCCCTGAAGAATTGCAAAATATGCTAAAAGATTTGGCAGAAGCTAGCATTAATGTGGGATTAAAAATAAATTTGGAAAAGACTAAGGTGATGTTCAATTCATTTGCATCAAAAAAGAAAATCGTCTACAACAACACTGAGATTAAAGATGTTGAAAGTTATGTGTACCTTGGACAAGAAATATCATCAGACAACAGTATCATGAATGAAATCAATAGAAGAATAAGAAATGGATGGAGTGCTTTTGGGAAGAACAATATTATTCTGAAGAGTAACATGCCTCTTTGTTTGAAAAGAAAGGTGTTTAACCAATGTGTTTTGCCTGCACTAACTTATGGAGCAGAAACTTGGACACTAACAAAACGGATGGTACAAAGATTACAAACAACACAGCGAAGTATGGAAAGATGTATGCTAGGCATAACCAGAAGAGACCGAAAGAGAATAACGTGGATAAGAAGTCAGACGAAAGTTTTTGACATCATCGAGAGAATTAAACGGCTAAAATGGAAATGGGCTGGGCACATTGCAAGAAGACGACCTCAAGTAAGATGGAGTGACGAAATCAGAAAAGTGGCCGGTGTTAATTGGATGACTAAAGCACTAGACAGGCAACAATGGAAAAATCTGGGGGAGACCTACATCCAGCAGTGGATTGAAAACGGTTGATGATGATGATGATGATGATATATATATATATATATACAGTCGAACCCCGCTATAGTGAATCGTCTACGGACCCAGAAATATGTCCACTATAACCGATGGTTCACTATATCCAAATTCTTTAAAAAGAAAATATTTTTTTGCATATGATTGTTATTATTGAATTTTTAGTATATGATGTATTGTTAAAAATAATGATTGCTATAATACGTTATTTACTTACAAATTCTTAACTAATTAAATTGACAATAAATAAAATAATAAAAAGAAAAAGTTACTTACTAAAACTTGATTTTATTTTTACATTCTATGGAAGAAATTTGTGATTTTTGATTGAATGCAGTTCGATTTTAAGTAGAGTTCATCAATTTTCTTATCAACAATTAGTAAAGAATCTAATATTTTTTTATCCACATTTTCGGTAGAAAAAAAAATGTTCAGGATATTCGCTGATTTCACTTCCGAGATATAAGGTGCCGAAATTTCAAATTCTTCTTTAATATCGTCTTCTAAGTCTTCTTCAACATCGTTCTTTTGTTTAACTTCAGATACAATGTCATCATCTGTGGGGGTACCAGAAGTATACACTTCATTATCGCAAGATTCGAAGTGCTCAGTAACGTCCCTTGGAAAAATGTTCACATTATGCTTTTTCAGCCACAGGGCTATTGATAAGATTTCTTCATCATCTTCATCCTCCACGTTGGCATCTTTTCCTTCCCACAACACATATTTCGAAAGACCTGCGCGTCGGAAACAGTTGCGGATTGTTGCTGATGTCACCGGTCGGCATGACTTTTCCAACAAAACGACTGCTTCCAAAAGTGAGATGTTGTATTCCGTTTTGTTCTCTTCATAGTTCTCCAAAATACGCGTCACTAGCTGTTTCCTATAGTGGGACTTCAGGCTGCGAATAACGCCGTGGTCCATGGGCTGTAGCACATAAGTCATGTTTGGAGGAAAAAAAAACGAGCTTAATGCATTTCAGATTTTCTAACTGGGGATGAGCTGTGCAATTGTCGACAAGGAGAACAATTTTACGTTTTTGCTTCAACAAATCATTGTCCCACTGTCGAAGGTCTTCTTAAAAAAACTGGAAGTCATCCAGGATTTTTGATTAGCTTTGTAACTGACGGGCAGTTTTTTTACATTTTTAAAACATCTTGGTTTTTGGGATTTAACCACGACAGTTTATTTTCGCTTTTCTGATCCGTTCATATTTGCACATACAGGAACAGTTATTCTCACTTTCGAAAGCTTCCAGTTAGTGCACTTTTCTCCTTTAAATTTTAACGTCTGATCGGGAGTCATTTTGTAAAATAATCCAGCTTCGTCAGCATTAAAAATATCCTTCTCTTCATAGCCCTGGATTGCATCCGGCGACACTTGAGTTTTCCACTTTTCCACATCCGATGACCAAACACTTGCTGCTTCACCAACAATCTTTCACAAGAAATATTGTTCCGTTTTTTGAACCTATCCAGCCATCCATTAGAGCACACAAAACTGTTTTCTCCGAATTTTTCGGCATACTCATTCGCTTTAATTTGAAGCATCTGTCCTGTCACAGGAAGATTTCTATCCCGCTGAATGGTGAACCATTTTAATACAGCTTCTTCCACATTTTCTCTTTCAGCCCGACGTAGTTTCTTCAAAGAATCCTAATTTTTATTGTGTGCAGCAAGAGTCGCACTGCGATTTTTCCAAATGTTCGAAACTGTAGATTTTGACAAGGAAAATTCCTTGCACAATGCCGATTGATTTGTTCCATCTTCAATACGTTTAATTATTTTAACTTTATCATCAATCGAAAATGCTTTTCTTTTCAAAGAAATCGCCATTTTTACAAAATTTTTATCTGCTCTTATCTCAAATCAATCAAAATAATAATGAAGAGAGACACTGTAAACCGCGGGACATTATTGGACTGTTCCGATTATACCGAGGACGAAGTTAGCAAGTGAACACCAGAGCTTATTCCTAGAAATAGGGAGAAACGAAGAAGAGAGGTTTGTTCCTGTATTAGAGAGATGAGGGGAAAAAGAAGCATGTGCTGTTTAGGCAATGAGCGTGAAAAAGTGAAATTTGACACAATATAAAGCCATGTCATCATTTGCAGTCACAACTAGTGCAAGTTTAAAGTTGGAGAACTGAAAAAAGAAATCTGGGGAAATAAAATTTGAGTCCACTATAAATGAACTACCAAAATCTCAGCTGTCCACTATAAGCGTATAAAATAACATTTGTTAAATGGGTGTTCGGACGGGACCAGCAAAAAAGTTCACTATATCCGAGTGTTCACTATATCCCGGGTTCATTATAGCGGGGTTTGACTGTATATATATATATATATATATATATATATATATATATATATATATATGTTGGAGGGGAGGCAGTGGGTATTGTTCGAAGATAGAATTTATATGATTATTTACAAGCCTGAATTTTGGATATGTGGCACCCCTGTGCAGTCACTCATTTTACATTCATTAATTTTTCAAAAGTAGTCTCGTGAGAGGTGGGATTTTTATGCTCAGATATTTATAAGCCAGCATGTCTTCAGTCATTGAAACCAGATGTTGCAAACTGCAATTTGCCATCGAATAATTTGCAAAGAGCACAGAACAATGATCCTTGGCTGTGTGAATAAACTATTTATTAACTGTTGATAATTTTTTATTCACCAAAATCCGCTTGAAAAAATTTTTGCTGCAAGAACGTTTTATTTCATTGGTATATTGGCATGAGGACTAAGAAAAGCCAGCATTCTTGACAATAATACAACAGAATATAAAAATAAAAGCATAAATTTACAAATAAAAATTACCTTTGCAGACTGTAAATATTTGTTGCACATCTTCAACAGTTTGCTATAATCCCCTCTGGTAATGATAAATTTATGACCATTGACAGTATGTGTGGACACTACATCTTTTCTTTCATCGTCATCTATTAATAAAAGTAATGATAGCTTTCAAAATAAATAGGTAAAATAAAACAAGAAAAACAGTGGTTATAAATTTAAGTAACATATTAACCTCTGGCATGGGATCAACAGAGCAAATCAACCTTTAAAAGTTTTTAGTAGTAAAAATCAAAATTTTTAATAATTGCTCTCATTTTTTTTTTAGTATTTTTTCAATAGTGCAAGATGATTAGATTTTCTGAATTCAAACTGATACTTGCTTCTAAATTTATGCAAAAGCAACACCCTAATGATTAAGGAAAATTGGAACACATTTGTGTTTGCAAGCCCTATATCATGTATGGTTATCAAGCAGCAAAATTGGCATTCATCTTTGCTTCATAATCAAGCACACAAGAATCAATTATTTTCAAAGATTTATAACTAACTCAAAATACCATCCAAACCTTACCCTGGATTTGAACTTATGACCAGAAACTGTATCATTATGACTAGGAATGTAGCGAATATGAATTTTAGGCAAATACCAATTGCCAAATGCTCATAAGTGAACCATCAATTAAACACTTAATATTCTGGAAGAAAATCAGTTTTTTACAATAAGAGATTTTTCAAAAGATACTTTATATATGAGAATTTTTAGAGGAAATGAAAGCATTTCAAATAAATTATCAAAATCAGTGCATCCATTGAATAGTTATATTAATGAATTAAGTAATATACTTTTACTGAAAGTAATTAAAAACAAAATGATTTGGTGATACAACTCAGCAAATTATTAATAAGCAAACAAACTGATTAATTTATTTATTAAACAATTAGTAGCATAAAAGAAAATCTTAGATTGCAGAAATTTTTTTAATGTAATAAAGTACCAGGAAAACTCATATAAATATGGCAGAAAATACAAAAATAAATGAATTGGTATGATGCCAATTCATAGAGGAACAAAAAGTAACAAATAAATACGATAAAATAAAAAAGTAGCAATATCCAAGGAAATTTACAGATAAACAGGTGAAATGCACCAAAAATGATAGTAATGTTACATTTCTCATCTAAGATTTAAGTATCTCTCTATTTGCTGCAACTGTCACTGTCATTGATTTTTTTGTGACCAGGTCCTTTTCGACTTAAATTAAAAAAAATACTCCAGATAAAAATATGGAAATTTGTAGTTTTATAGAGAAATGTTCGATAAACATGCTGAAGCAGACAGTTTTTGAAGAATTATTTTAAGTGAGACAATGTTGAAATCTGTCAAAATAGTTCTGTTTAAAAAGTTGTACAGAATTAAAAACCATACATAGCAATTTAACCACCTTTCGCAGGCACATACTTGATGAGCTTGCGGTGTGCAATCATTTTTTAAATTTGAGTGGAGGTTGTTTTTTCTTTTTTTTCAATTTTTTATTCAAAATTCTATTATTTCAATAAAGATTTATTTCATATTTTGAAAAGGTCGTATTTTTATATTGTTGCCAAATTTTAAAGTGCAAATAATATTTCAAACATTTTACAACTGAAAACTTTAATTATACGTGAATATTAAAAGGGAAAGAAAACTTAAAACTTATTAAATTATTATGTGCAAAAGGGATTAAATGGGGGAAAATTACGTCATAAAAGCCCAAATAATAATTCCAAACACTTTACCATAAAAAAATATATTTAAACAGGAGATTTATTTTCTATTTTGAAAAGTCATTTTAAAAAAAAATCTTTTCTTGCCAAATTTTAAAACAGTGCAAAAATAATATTTCCTTTCAGTTAAAAAATGTATGAAAGAAAATCTTGGTGAAAATTAAATCATATTTAAAATGGCAGCGACATTGTTTACTCAGCCATTTTATGCATTCTGCTGTTTAAATGTTTAATTGATCTTATTCAATCAATCCCAAAAACAGCTATTAGCTGTTGTGATAGCAGTTGATTCAGCCTTAAAAACCAAAAAATCCCTCAGTCAAAAGGGAATTAATGACAACCGATTACAGAAGAACACCCTTTTAAATAATTATAAGTCAATCTGCCATAATCTAAATTAAGAGCAAATTAGCATGTTTTAGAGTCTGTGATGTCTGAGATGGTAGCCAGTGAGCATAGCTTGTAGGGGACAGAGCCTAGTTCTAGTTAGTATATACAGGGTTATTCTAAATGATGGACCCATTTTCAAAAAATTGTATTTATTAAAGTACAAATCCAAAATGAACAATCTTTATACCAATGAAAAGAGGAAGTTTCAAAGTTTGTTTTAAGACATAAATGTTCAATGTGTCCACCATTTGCTGCACAGCAAACATCTACGTGATAGCCAAACTCGTCCCACACACGAGAAAGCGTATCTGCTGTTACTGAGTGCACGGCTTTCAAAGCAGTGATGGCTCCAGAGGCAGCCGGTAGAGGTCGCGCAGCAATAGGCCGCAATTTCGTTTCACTGTCAGTTGTGAGTGAGATGGCTACTGTGGAGCACAAGATTTTCTGTGTTCTTGAGTTCGCAATAAGTGAGCAAACGGACACATTGAATATTTATGTCTCAATAATTATGTTAGTATTTCAATGAATTCAAACATTTTTAAAAAGGATTTAAAAAAAAAAAAAAAAAAAAAAAAAAAGGAGAGTTAAAGAAAAACTTAATAATAATAGCAACAGACTCTTCATAAACTAACTAAATATGCCTCCCCAAAAAAACACTACCAAAACTTGTGTGCATTTTTACCTGTCTGTAGCACAGAGGCCAACCTGATTTCATAACAGCTAGCACCAGTTTCATCAACTGTTTTAAGCAATCTTGTATTATAAGATTCAAGAGCCTGAAAAATGGAAGAAAATTATAAAACATATAAAAGCAACAGTTACAGTGTTCAAATTACATAGGTTGCCTATCAAAGTTGAGAAGAAAAAAAAAAAATTAGTCTTGATTTAAACTGCAGATTTAAAAATTTTTTTTATATAAAAACATGTATGGCTAAATAGTTAAAATAACAAGTTGGAAATTGTACGTCAAACGTTACAAACGAGGTGCGTTCGTACGCACGTTTTAGAATTAAATTCCTGATATCCCGTGCGTAGAACGGGTTAAACAGCTAGTTAAGTATATATTTTATGAAACTGTTCATACAAATATCTTAACTAGTTATATAAATATTCAGATATATATGTATCAGCTAGTTATATAAATATTTAGATATTGATGATTTTTAATTCTGTGAAATGAATTATATCGTCTGCAGATTAATTTCTGTCATAAAATAAGTAATCTCGGTCGCTTGACGATTAAACTTCGGAAGCTCCTATAACAAAAAAAGCACCGATTTAAAAAAAAAAATTCAAATTTCTTAATAAATATTTTTATTAATATCTCCTAAAGTTTTGATTCGATTTTAATAAAATTTGAAATGTCTCGACAAAATTCTGCAAAGATAATATATTTTAAATTGCAAACCATTTGGTGGGGTAGTTTTTGCGTTGTTATATGCGGACAGACAGACAGACAGACGGACAGACAGACAGACGGACGGACCAAACGACGACTATAGGTGCTACGTATTTATATAATTACGAACGCACCTAAAAATGTGGTACTTTTCAGTTAGATGAACACCAGTCATAATTTTACAGTGATGTGCTAAATGTGGTAAACTGCTTACTTAACGGTGATAAGCGAAATTAATCCAATTATTAAACTTACATAGAAAATATTTTTTTCTTTAAAGTTTCGTTTTTTTTAATGATTTTATTTAATTTTTAATTTTATATGGCTTATTGAGTTTGGCAATTGCCAAATAATGAATGCAACTAAATTCTTCAAAGCTAAGCTTATTGTACGATTTGTCCATAAAAGTGCATGATAATGTATTGATTTTGGAGCACCAAAATGATGCTATGGTCAAAGAATGAAAGTATACATACCTAAACTTTTCAAGATTACCACACTCTTTTAACAGTTGCTGCGATTTATATATTTCTGATGTACATCCATAGATTTCTATGAATATTAGGTCAATTACACATAACTGAATAACACGAGGTCATTCTCATGAAAAGACAATATCAGGTATTTTCAGAAATGCTAAATGAAATTATCAGCATTATGCCTGCTGTGTAGAAAAATTATTTTAATTATCAGCATTATGCCTGCTGTGTAGAAAAATTATTTTAATCATCAGCATTATGCCTGCTGTGTAGTAAGATTATTTTTTTTTTCTTATTTGCAAATTTTCTCTGATTTTTGTATTTAATAAAAGGGTTATACTTTTAAACTACACATGTTTCATTAGGATTGACATTCTGATCTTCTACTTAAGCAGTGTTGAATTCAGGGGGTGGCTTGGAGGGGGGACTTCTCCCAGAACATTACTTATCAAAAAGTGCAACCGCCCCCCCCCCCCCACCACCACCACTTCTAGGAAACTCTATAATGTCTCCCTAGAACTGCAGAAATAAATGTATGAATTCAACACTGTACCTAAGATAGCTTCTGCATACATCTTTCATAATTAATTGCAAATGACATCTTAGTTTTTACACCAACATTTGCATTTGGCATAAAATAGTGTTTATCCAATGGAAAAGTACTTGAAATATTACTAATAGTAAGAAGAACTAATTTTAATGAGAGTCAGGTATCTAAACAAATTTTAAACAACTTTTAATTGAAAAAAATTTTAGAACCTTAGTTGTAAAAAAGATCAAAACTTCTTGTTTTATAAAAACACCACAGAAAAAAAATAAACATTTCAAAAAAGAAAATACAGGCAGTATAACATCTAAATTTGTTATTTAATTTCCAAACTTTCAAAAACAATAAAAGTAATTATGGCAGTTCAACACTTGATACTTTTGAAGTAAACAACTTTCACTTCACTGAAGGTATTAAATGACAAAAATGGGAAATTTCCTTAGTGGCCACTTTTTTATTTAAAAGTGCTAAACAGACTTCTGTTAAAATATCTATTAGTATTAGTCTAAAAATAATTAGCTGAAATAAGTACGTTAACATTAACATATTGTAACCAGCAAAAGTGGAAGCATTGATGGAATGTAAGAAAAGTTTATCCTCTCCTTGTAGGAAAGATAGCTGTTGGCAGATAATTTTTATAATAGCCACTTTTTTTTCTCATTTACAAGACTGCCACAGACAACTACTTTTTAATTCTGCCTCACACCTTTTTCTCAGAACAAAAAACTTTCACATACACTTTGACAACACGTGTAAGAGAAATATACTACAAAATTAATTTTTTAAAAATAGTTTTGAGAGTAGAATAAAAAAATTATCACTAGTGGTAGCCCTGTCTCTGCCACTAACTTTGCCCTTTAGATATTATCATTAATCACTATCATGACTTTACCACCATTTAAAAGTTGTAATATTATAGACAAATTCTTTTTTCAAAAATATATGGTTGAAATGGATAACTTTTGGTTTGAAAATTTAGTAAAAGTTTTACTAAAAATAACAAAGCAAAATAAAATTAAAAAACAATCCCCCAGTTTTTATTAGAAAAAGAAAATTCTTGTACCTATAAATTAATCACTGGATCAAAACATAGTTTTACAAAGGATATGGAAAAAATTATGTCAATAGAGTAGTTTCTGGTTAATTGAGACACGTTGGTTCTGCACAATATATGTCAATACAGCGTCAACCCAATTATCAGAAGTAAAGCCAATAACATTTTTCAATTTTGTCTTTGATATTTTGCCCAAATTAAACTGTGACTTACTGTATATCCTTTAGCTCAAAGATTTTTACCGTCACTTAACCGTCATTTTGTCTACAGATGTAAAGTGAAAAAGCTATGTGCATTCTTCAATTATGGATACAAATCTTCTCCAGATACAATTCAGACAAGAATTTCAAAAAGATTCAAAGACTGAATAATCAAGTAAATGATAGCTGTAATAATGTTAAGAATGAAATATTCCAAGACAGGTAAATTAGAAGGGATGGACAAACCAAACAATATTAAAAATCACACTGATTTTTAAAATGCATATTTTTATTATACAATTACAGTACACTCCCTCAAATTTGCATAGCTTGAAACCAGAGGTTCTGAGGATTTTAGAATTTTATGGATTTCTGGTAACTGCTTCGTTTACATTTTTTAAACAGTTATTTGAATGTAATAATGCACTGCAAATTATAATGAATGCTTAAAATAAAATAAAATAATAAAGTAAAGTAATAAAAGTATTAAAAATTAAGAAAATTTAAAACATTAACATTTTAAAGGTAAAGGTCAAGAAAAAATAATGCATAACTAAATAAGAATAATAATGATGAGATAATTTTTTTTTTAAATTATTCAATGGAACTTGCCTCATAAAGGTACACTAATAATTTATATAAAAATCATAAAATAAAAAAGTTTTATTTCATGCTTAGCCAAACTGAATATCCAAAAAGCTTGATAATACCAAAATGTATTTGGTAAAAAGACTGAGATCAGCACGATCTTAAAATTTTTCAGAAATAAAGTTATACTTCCTTGATTAGGAAACATGTGTTCAGCCATATTAACAAGAATTACATATTAAAATGTGCATGGAATGATATAATAATTAAAAAAATCTTGAATTTTTCAAATACATCTTACCTGTAAGTTTCATTGTTTACATCTGCAATTATGTGCGGATTTTAAGTGTTTGCAAATTTGAGGGAGTTTACTGTATTAATTTTTATATAAAATCCTGTTTAACTACATTATTCACATTAGAAATACCTCTTACTATTTTTGCATATATGCTTTCTACAAAATTTTGCCTTTTTCCTAAGATAGATATACATGAATCTCTATATACCTACATATTAAGTGGATTGTGAAACACTGTCAAACTCTAAGGCGGATCGTTTAACAGTAAAGTTTATACTACTGGTCTCAGTAATTATTATTGTTGCTATTGTACATTCCATGGCTTGTGGACATATAAACTGAAACATGTAGTAAAATTTTAAATGAATCTTAATTGAAAGTTAAAAAAATAAGACCATTTTTTTTTCATTGATTTTTGTACACACTGGACTTTGAGTTTTTATACCATACTTGAAATTTTTTTTCAACGCAGATTTCTATGCAGCACCCTGCACTAAGATAATGAAATATGTTCTGAGTTGTAGCCAGAGAATGCGCATAAAAATCTTCAGCATAACAAACACAGTACTTTTAAATCTGCACATGCACCTGAGAGTTTGCCAAAATCATAGGAATGGCCTCATTTTTCTGAGAAAAACATAGGAGATAATTCAATAATGTTGTAATTTAATTGTAATAACTTTATTTATAATTCATTAAACTATGTGAAATTAAGGTTACTTTATATATTATGAATAAAAAATAGGTGTTTTTTTTTTCTATTGTTAGTAAATGCAATACATTTTCTGTTGAAATGGCTTTCTTTTTCTTAGATACATAATTTAAATTCACTCTTTTGTTATATGAAAAAAAACTTTAAAAAAAAAAAGCTACTTTTAATTGAGCAACATTTTATTCTAATGTAGCTGACCCATTAATGAAAATAAGTAAAAATAAATAGTACAGCCTTCTAGGGTTAAATAAATGTCTGATTAAATTATAAAAAATAAGAAATAGTTCTGTAAAATAAGTGGGTAATTATATTAAAACATATATTTAATTCATTTATCGATATATCAATAGTTTCTCTTAAATTAATACAGTAAAATCTGAAAACAGAATTGCAAGGCACTGGAAAAAAATTCCGTTTTAGGTAGGTTTCTCTCTTAGCAAGTACATTTGTATGTGATTCTGTCAGGACCATGAAATTTTATTGTTTAAAGTAGGATCCCATTATAGACAAGTTCCGTTTTCACGGTATTTATTTTAAATTAGAAATTTTTATTTGATCAATATTGTTATGATTTAAAATTTTACTCTTAATTTGTTCAGTATTTTAATATTTAACTTTAATTTATTCATCCATTTAATTAAACTCATTAAATTCATTTAAATTAATTAAGCTAAGTTTCATTTTTGCATTTTAAATCAAACATTCTTTTTAAATTGTTTACTTTTGGTGAGAGTATAATTTAATTTCAGAATCTTTCCATTACATATGTTTTAGGATATTCATTTCAAATTTAATTTACATTTTATTCACTTTGCAATATTAATTAAACTTCATTTCAAATTATCTAAAATAAAAATATTTCTGACTTACTTTTTCTAACTGTTAAATAATATCCATTTTTCTTAAATAACAGACAGTATAAAATTAATAATTATTCCAAAATATAGCGTATTTCCTTTTAATAATAATTATTAAAAAATGGTTAATAGCTAATTTTATTACTTTCGGAAAGTTCAGATTCGCTAATTTTGATCAATGCAAAATCTTTCAGAATCGCGAAACTTTCATATATCGTTTCAAAATTTCTAAGTACAATAATTACTTTTTCAAAAATTCTTAAATTAAATATTTTTACTTTCAAAACATATCTGGTGGAAAGAACTTTTTAATTTAATTCGATTGCTAAAATTTCATTTATTTTCATCCATAAGTTTGGCAGTTATCGATTTTTTATTACTTTTGTTTATTTTGTTTTGAAGTTCGTGGAGATTCGCTATGAGACGCCATTGATAAATTCTCAGATGCTTCGGGTAAACAAGCAGGCGTTATTTCTATTTCCCGCGCATTTGTATCTGGGTCAGTGACTCACGACAGGCAATGTCATTGTCAGGCCGATTCAAGGTGACAGATGGAAGCTCATGGAACATTTGCAATGACGTGTCGTCAACAGTTAATATTTAACTTTGACCGCGTGGGTGAGCTTTTACAGAAATTCCGTTAGGTGGTGTTACACGCATGACAGTTAAATTTGGAACCGGTGGGAAATGCTGTTTTCTGATTGGCGGAGATTTCAAATCTCACAGAGAGATCGTACTTTGAGAATTTGAGGGAGAATCACTTCGCCAGACTCTCTTGACTTACGAACAACGATTTTTTAAGCTGTCGGGCCTCTGGCCTGGCGGCAGTTGAGTTTTATCCAGCACTTGAAGAAGTTCTCCAGTTAGAGGGAGAAACTTTGTTTGACAGCAGCGATCATCAAGATGCAGGCTTTCAAGAGATAACTATACTTTCAAGTATTAGATGCAACTCCGTAGTTTCACCAAATTTTCAACATCTTAGATTTATATTTTGTCATCTGGAGCCGAGATGAGATCTTTCGTTTCTAAGTAACTTCCTTTATTTATCTGACAACTTCTATTTTCAATTTTCGAAGTTCGCTGATATTCAATTCGATGTCTTATCGCTAGAGTCAGCTGTGGTTAATTCTCAATAGTCCGAAGCAAGCATTTTCGAGGAGATGTGTCATTTCATCAGTTTTCCAGTCCAGTTAACGAACTGTTTCGTTTATTAAGTTCCACCTTTCAACAGTTGCAACTTACTTCAAATCTAAAAATTATGTTCATGAAAAAACTCTTTTAGCACCTAAAAATAGACTCTACCATATTATTAAGACAATTTCGACAAACAAACATTTTTACACAGTATGATTAAAATTTAGATTGAATATCTATCATCTTAATTAAATCAATTAATATTCTATATGGACTGAACATCTACCAATTTGAATGTATTTTCATATTTTAAATTATCATCAAAAATTATCTTGTAAGAGATATTGCAAAAAAGAAGATTGTGAATAATATAATTAATGATGATTTTTTTGATTGAATATTCTGTGAGTGCTCTATCTGCTTCTAAATAAACTACTAAGTGGCATCTATTTGGTGAGTCATTTGTTTTCCTTTTTACATTTCAACAGATACGG
This sequence comes from Maratus michaelseni, assembly GCA_963931845.1. NCBI lineage: Eukaryota > Metazoa > Arthropoda > Arachnida > Araneae > Salticidae > Maratus > Maratus michaelseni. The sequence continues at coordinate 63,969,777 of OZ007594.1, forward strand.
TATTTGGATGGATCAACTTCTGAGAGAATGTTTATAATTCCTAAATCTTACAATTAAGCTTTTAATTTAAATTCTATTCCAACATTAAATTTTAATTTTTTTTTAATTTAACATATTTTTACAACGCAATGTTACTACCATTTGAGGTTACGCCATATAGAGAGATTTCGGGATAGTTAACTTGTACTCTTTTCTAAATTGAATTTTCAGGTTTGGATTCAATCAGAATATTTTTCGAGAGAATCGTTACTTCGTTAATTTTTCCCGGTATAAGTTCTCCGATCCCTAAATCTCGCTATAAATATATTTAGACATTTTACAGTCTCATGATCGTTTGAGTAATTTTGGAGATAATCAAATGATCCACTTTCTACAAATTTGGAAGTTCAACTTTTTGACCGTATACATATACATATCAAGTCAAACATTTATACGCATGGATTAACGAATACAATCTTAAACACATTAAGAAAAAAAAAATCTGAAAAGAAAAGAAAAAACTTACCTGTTTCTTAAAAAACTCTTTAACTATTACATCATCTTCTTTTGTGAAATTTTTTGAAAGGTATGTTGTTTTTCCCTACAAAAAATTGATGAAATGATTTTAGTATTTACATAGCATCAGAATGAAGTTCTAAGTAACAATTTATTCATTGGCACATTTTTTTCATAAGGATCTTGGCATAACTCAGTATCAAGAAAATGCAATTTTCTACTAAATATGATAAACAGTCACAGAAATTAAATGAAAATGAAAAAAATTTCTAATCTGTACATAGTTAACTTTTATTGAGCTTGCAAAATTACTCTGACAAATTAACATTTTTTGTTGTTGTTTCTTCTAAATTTTCTAAGATATTTACTATTAGCCTGTCTTTGCCTATCTAGAAGTCTGTAGAAGGAGGGACAGATGCCTTCAAAAGCATAGAGCCTGGAATTGGCTCGAAACCCAGAAAATGCATTTTACATGCGAGCAGAAAATAAGTAAAACATATTATTTTAAATTATACAAAACTAGCTAATACAAATATAAATAAAACAAGTAAATAAAGATTTTGTGACATAAATAATAAATTTTATTCATGAGCCCAACAAAGACATGCTTGGCCCTGCCCATGTTATTTCAGTGGGAAGGGTGAGCTTCCTGATGAAATAAACAAAAATGAGATAATCTAAGATACATGGCTATCATTCTAAATGGGTCCTTTGGGTTTTGCACCTATAAATTGTTAATATGATGATCAAATTAAATTACTGAGAGCAACATCTATTGACTTATATCTATAGGAATCGCTTATACAATATAGCAATTCTTGAAGTTTTCAATACTTAATTAATTTAAAAGCAACTAATTAAAAATTAAAACATTTTTCTAATGAAACTTTCAAGTTGTTTACTGTCAAATCCTGACTGGCACTATAGAGCAAATCTTTAAAACAACCAATCACTACAGTGGGGCCGCAGTGAATTTTGTAGATATAAACCGTTAAAAAGACAATTTTAACAGTGTCCTGTGTATTTCATGTATATAAACCGGTTAAACGGCAATCATTATAACAAAGTCCTGCGCATACTCAAGTCTATAAATATGGTGATCATTATTTAAATCATAAATCTGTACTTCCAAAAAACATTCTGAGAAGAGGAGGAAATGGACTATATTTTGCATACAGATTAAAGTCTAATCAAAAGACGAAAAACACAAAAACAATATATAAAATATGAATTAAAAAAATAAAAACTAAACAAAATTTCCCTTGGAAACATGTCTTGTGCATAATATCTAAATAAAAAGCAGCAATGTTTGTCTTATTTGTCTAATCTACCATAATCAGGCTCATGGACATGGTTGGTGACAAAGGTGAGCAATGTTTGGTAACAGTATAGTTTCAATATTATGAAAGAAAATTAGTTTTGTGCTAAACCACGCACAATAAAATATAAAAGCTAGCTATAGATCCGATTACGGAAAAATCTTTTGATTTGGATCTTCAATATCTCCTTTCACCCCCCCCCCCCCAGGGGTTGAATTTCTAAAATTGCTGAATTACAGGTTAAACTATTTTTTTAGCAGATTTCTTATGCTGCATGTCATACTCTTACCTAAAACTGTTGACCGAAAACTTTCAACACCACTTTATCCTGCCTAGGAGTTTAAAAAAATTCCTTACATAATGGATCCTTATTATGTGTTATGAATATATATCCAAGAGTTCAATATTTCTAGTTTCAATAGTTTTGTCTGTGCATTGCTGAATCAGTCAGGAAAAAGCTTTTGTATATAGATAGTATACAGAAATAATATATTCCTTATAAAAAAGGATTTATGCTTAATTTCCATGGAAAAATAATTTGCATGAATTCCAGATAAAAGTGAATGGAAATATTCTCTAAATTTTTTTCCTTCAGTAAAACTCATTCAGTACTTTTCTATTACACCGACACCACTGTCCCCAAGCATAATAGTTGGCGCCAAATGAAACATTTGAAAATAGTCAACTTTGTTGGTACGAAAGTGCATCTAAATGATAATTTAAAAAATATATCATTTAGATGTTTACAAACTATTTTATTACATCAATTCATGAGTCTCATGGGGACAATTCGTCTCTTATTGTGTTGTTGAGTGTTAGCAAATTTTCTGTTAACATGAAGAATCGTCTTAGAATAAAAAAGAAAGCACTATCTGTGTCAGATAAATTGTTCATGATATAAAATTATGACTCTGAAGGATATGGTAAATAAAAAAAAAATAATAGCAAAATCAATGTTATGTATCCTGCAAAGAAATCCAGATACAATTGACAAAATTGCATTTGCTTATTTGTCTACGAGAATGAAGGTAAAAACCAAGACATGATAGCATAGAAAGGATATTGTTTGACTAGTATACTTGAGCTCGAACTTTGAACATATCTCTTAAGGGGCCGCTTCACTGAAACTCCCTGATCGTGAAATCCTATATTAACCTATGGGAAAACTTAGAAACGCGATGACTTATTACCTAATATAATTATTAAAATGCGGTTTTCACCATCAGAAAGTACACGTCAGATGCCAACAGTGTGCGTTTTTAAAAATTTTCTCCTTAAATTTTAAGTATTTTTAAGATGATGATAAAATTTCATCAAATGGAAATTTCAAAGTTTATAGGGATTTTTTAAATACCTAAAGTTTAAGGAGACATTTTTTAAAAACGCACACCGTCGGCATCTGACGTGTACTTTCTGATGGTGAAAACCACATTTTAATAATTAAATTAGGTAATGAGTCATCTCGATTCTAAGTTTTCCCATAGGTTAACAAAGGATTTTGTGATCATAGAGTTTCAGTGAAGCGGCCCCTTAATGTCCAGTAGTGAAACAGAAGATTTAAAAATCGGTATAGAATCATATACAACATGTTTCTGGGGAAGCAACAACAGTGAACACCGAGGATGTAAAGTGTAGGAAAAGTAGCATGGGCTTCCGCAAATTGCCAAAGTATATATTGGTTATAATATCTTTAATGTGATCAAATTTGCACTATTCTTCAAGGTAATCAACTAATATCTGGCGAAACATTCACTGTGATCATACAAAGTGTAAATTTACTGTGAAAAAGGACAAATACACTGGAGGGAATTCAGTAACAATCGATTGCTTGTCAGAAGAAATACAGATGGCATGGAAAAAATTAAGCTCTTTGTGAATGATAAATCACAAAACCTTCACTGTTTAAAAGAGAAAATAAAGAGTTTGCTCTATTAATATGCAAACCAGAAGCAGATTGGGATGACAGGATGATCTTTTCCTATCAAGATGCACGACGTCTACCTATAAATGCAGGAAAAATGTGGAATGATAATGTTATTTGTGGAGAACTGCCCAGCCCACTCGAAGAACATTTCAGGTTATAAAATCATCCACGTCAAGTTTTTGTCATTAGATTCGAGGAGTGTCTCCCAGCAAATGCGACTGCAATTGTACATTTTTTTTATGTTTTAATGTTATGTTTACTTTTGGCCATGTTAACAATATTTTTTAAAGAAAGATTAACAAGGAAAGTTTTTTCTTATTACAAAAAGAATTAATGGCTGATTACTGTGAAGGAGAAAATTATTTAAGAGAGAGAGCAATTGATGGGAATATTAATGTGTGAGCAATAACCCAATGCAAAAAAATGCATGACGTTCTTTTGGTCGATATTCCTTTAGAAGAAGAGAATCAAAAAATATAAAATAAATTAAACGGTCTTAATTGAGTGAAGAAATAGATGCAGACTATAAATGATGAATACCATATGTTGGATCCAATAATGTTTATTACATTTTCTTGAAGAAGTAGGAAGGATGAGATGAAAGCTGCACATCAAGTCTTTAAAAAGTACTGACTCAAATTTCGTAAATTTCGAAGAATCTTTAAATATTCCTTCTGGCCGCGTCCATGAAGAATTATAGAATTAATTCAGAAGTCAATTACCAGTTGATTTAAAACTTTTAAAATATTAAACTTAAAATTTACAACAGCATTTTTATAGAATAATTAAAAACTGAAAACGCGAAATTGATCTCCAAAGAATCAGCGCTACGCGATTCTAGGATACGAGCGAGCGCCGGCACAGGCCAGCGGGCCTCCAGACCATACGACGTTTATCATAAATTTACAGCATCATTTTTATTAAAATTCTGTTGGAAAAATGCGCGACATTAGTATAAATACCCATAAAAGGGGTGCACAAATATGGCAGCAAGATTAATTTAAACTAATTTGATGATTAGGAATTACGTGAAAATTAAAAGAGCAAATCAGAAACAAATTAACATTTAATAATTAAAAGAACGATTCTAATTTGTATTTGAAAGACACGCCCCTTTCGCCCGCAGCGCCAAAACAAAACAGCTCCCGAAAACACAGGGAACAAGAGCGACGGTGACGCATGCGCAAAACGCAGGAGCGGAAAGCCGTCGATGACGATGACGTCACAGCTCAGCGCCGATTGAATGCCTTGCAGAGAAAACAACATCGCCGATTCAACGAACGCGAAGCACAATGAGGGGGGGGAGACGGCCTTGCCAAAAAAGCAATGTACAAGGTGCGCGACTGCCGATAAATAGCTTTCAAGGAATGGCAAATTAAACTGGAAAGGCTATAAAAATACAGAAATACGTTGAGCTGAAAAATAAAGTAATTTAAAAAGATAAAACTGTGATATATCTTTATCACAATTACAGAGTTACTCATTATCACAAATACTAAATATGATTTTAATAATTATGTTCTGCAAAAATTAAAAATTTTTGGGTTTGTGTAAAAAAAAAAAAATGGCTAACAGGTAAATTATTTTTGTTGTTTTATGTTTGTTGTAACACATTAATAAACAATAAAGTCATGTTTGAAGCAATATTTATTTGAATTATTTCATTCAGTTTTAAAAAAACAATCAGTGAATGCAGTTATATGTATTTAAATCTAAATATGCGTAAAAGACACAATTTGCAACCTTAAACATATCAATGAAAGCTATAAAGTTCATTTAGAGGATTAGATGTATAAATAAGCCCAGTTCATGCAACATTATGCAAATCATAGTTAATATGCGACTTTTGCCCAGGTCCTTGAAACGCGTCTGAACTGGGGTTCGACTGTATATATTTTAGAAATATTTTGAAACCTTAACAAAAAAAAAAAAGACATCCTTTAAAAAGAGTGCACAGAAAAAAAGTTTAAAATATTAATTTCCTGAGGAGATATTTTAACTATATGAGTGCATTCTACAGCCATAGGTTTAACATTAGCGAGGAAAATTGAGAAGCTGACTGACTAACCCCTTAATTCATCAAATTTAATCATACTGTTTTAATCTATCATGCCAAGGCCTTTACAAAAAAGAAGTACCACTAATTACATTAAAAAATCTAAAACTTTCATTAAAAAATCTATTTTTACTTTCTTCTGTCTTTAGAAGAGGAAAGTATTGGATTCGTGAAAAAATTCGAATTCTGTTTTTTGGCAGATATATATTGATTTTAGAGGGTCTTGAACATAATTAGACTGTTTTTAGAAAATGTCTGTCTGTCTGTATGTGACAAAAATTTTGTGGCTGCTCTATCTCAAGAATTAATGCACAGAATTTAACAAAACTTTAGATACAGTTAGTCCATGATATAAATTGGTGCTGATTAGTTTTTAGTGTAAATTGCCCAACAGACATGCTACATTTTTCATGATTTTCAAGATAGCTATATCTCAAGAACTAATGTACAGAATTTCGTCAAACTTCAGATTCTCTAATACCTTGACATAAATAAACGCTGATTGCATTTTGGTCTAAATAGCTCAACAGGTGGCGCTGCTATGCTACTATTTTCATGATTTTCACAATAGCTATACCTAAAAAATTAATGCACAAAATTTCATAAAACTTCAGATTCTGTTAGACGTTGACATAAATAGATGCTGTTTATGTTTTGGTGTAAACAGCCCAACAAGTGGCACTGCTATGCTACTTTTTTTTATGATTTTCATGAGAGATTATATATCTCAAGAACTAATGCACAAAATTTCATCAAACTTCAGATTCAGTTACACTTTGCTATAAATTGGTGTTGATAGTTTTTTGGTGTATGTGAAACCTATATGAGACAGAAGAAAGTTTTGGGAATGGCACATCCGACTAGTTTATCCAAGATTCAGATTTAGAATTGGTATAACCAGGCAATATATATCAGTAAAGTATAAGAATTAGATTCTCTTAGCAATTCTGATATTATGCTAGATGAGATACAGCTGGTTAAATTAATCTTATTATTCAAATAACAATCAAACATACTGTTATGACACGTACATAACATCTGCTTTTTTTTTTAATTATTAAAATTTATTTATGCTAGATTAATTTATTTATTTTTAAATTTAAATGATTTATCTCTCATTTTTAATTAATTCCCATTTTCTAAATTTATTTTCATTTGATCGGCAACCATAACGTTAATTTCTGTATTCTTTTAATTGTAAACAATCGCCATTTTAATTCATTCAGCAGTTGCCAATCGTATGTTTACTTTTCTCCATCAACGCACTAGCTTTAGCGATCGCAAACTTGCATTGCGAGTCGTTACTAATCTTTAAGCATTTTTCCTGTGGCATTATCAGCACCAGAGTTTTGAACGCCGTAGAAGCGTGGAGGTCTCTGATTGGCTATTAAAGTTTCGGCGCAAAACGGGGGACTTCAATGCATCTCCGAAAGCGTCTGACTCTCTTCGCCTCTGGACGTGGGTGTGGAAACAAGTCCGCACTCTGCGCTCCTCAAAAATACTGTTTCCGTATTAGGCCTACTGTTGGATTAAACAGGTTCAGCAGTAGCGTCCTATCGGAAATTATCTCACTGTTTGTCTTTTTTGAATTAACACTTTAAAGTATTTATCTTATAAATTTAATAAGAAGATATATGAGTTTGTGATATTTAATGTAATGAAAAAAAAAAAGAAAAAAAAAGAGAATATAGGAAAGTTGGATTTAATGTATTTTCTGACATAGAAATTAACAGAGAATTTTGAAAATATTATAAACGTTAATTTAAATTATGTATTTTCCTAAAATAGATGAATGATAATTTAGCCAATGATCGAAAGTGGGAGTAAATAAAAATAAAATGTTGTGAAAAGAAAGAAATTTAGAATATAATAAAATCAATTAATGATTTCTTCATGATAAAATATAAAAACAATTCTTACCTGAACTGAGAAAAACTGCTACACTGAAAACATATATATTGTCAACCCTCTTTATAGTGCCACCAGAAATTACATTTAAAGAATCTAAGCATGAAAATTAAATTATCAAATAAAATCAACATTAAACATTTACTGTATAAATATGGATAAATATTAAATTAAATTTTCATATTGTTAAATAATATTTGTTCATAAGGTATTAAAATGTTTTTTTTTAAGATTATAAAGTTATCTCTTAAATTTAAAGGCACTCTGTACTGTGGAAAACACATTATAAATATCAGATAGATAATAAATTTTAAAAACACAAAAGAAAGAGACATAGGTTGAAGAACACATTTTTATTCATATATAAATAAAGGTTAAAAGGAAACTATATATATATTCATTCTTAGGTGTGCGCACAACCTTACAACATATTAGATTATTTATTACAATATAGATACCAAAATTTAAATATAACAAATTTTTCTTATCAGCTTGAAGTAAAAAACTATTAAATTTTATATATTTCTGTGAATGACGTTACTTTATGAGTACTTATACAGATTAATGAGCTGTGAAAAATGTCTCTCAAAGAGTAAAACAATATTTGGTTGGATTATGCATCTCATCACTATATCATCTGAAGACACTAGAGTTCGTTTATCGAACTGATAAATCTGTACTGATCTATACATTATGATTGTACCAGAATATCACATTCTCCTAACATCGTTGGTGAGTAGAGTATTCAATAATCCTCATCTTATGAATCAACCACGTAGCGAGGTTTCTGCACGATTCAATAAGATTAACTGATAAACTTCAGAGAAAATATACAAAATGTTATTACCATCTCTTGGAGCATTATGTAGATTTCAAAAGTAAATAAGATGATCCACAGCTAGACTCTGATAAGAATCGTTGATCAGAACTTTACACCATCTCCAACAGAGAGTGATCGTCAAGTCCATCAAAGGAACAGCATCTCTGAGATCACAAACTCATATATCTTCTTATTAAATTTATAAGTTAAATACTTTAAAGTGTTAATTCAAAAAAGACAAACAGTGAGATAATTTCCGATAGGACTCTACTGCTGAACCTGTTTAATCCAACAGTAGGCCTAATACGGAAACAGTATTTTTGAGGAGCGCAGAGTGCGGACTTGTTTCCACACCCACGTCCAGAGGCGAAGAGAGTCAGACGCTTTCGGAGATGCATTGAAGTCCCCCGTTTTGCGCCGAAACTTTAATAGCCAATCAGAGACCTCCACGCTTCTACGGCGTTCAAAACTCTGGTGCTGATAATGCCACAGGAAAAATGCTTAAAGATTAGTAATGACTCGCAACGTAAGTTTGCGTTCGCTAAAGCTAGTGCGTTGATTTAGAAAAGTAAAAATACGATTGGCAACCGCTGAATGAATTAAAATGGCGTTTGTTTACAATTAAAAGAATACAGAAATTAACATTATGGTTGCCGATCAAATGAAAATAAATTTAGAAAATGGGAATTAATTAAAAATGAGAGATAAATCATTTAAATTTAAAAATAAATAAATTAATCTAGCATAAATAAATTTTAATAATTAAAAAAAAAAGCAGATGTTATGTATGTGTCATAACACATACATATAATATATTTGAATTTTTGATGCATATGTCTAAAAAAATTAAATATAGTGTGGTGACTAGAAAATATTTTGTTTGGTAATGGTGACCATTATCAAAAACGAAAATATTACAGACTACCTGAATAAAACAAAACTTTTATAGCAGCTGAGAATTTTCATACTGATTATAAATTTGGATTGTTGATTTTATAAAATTAAATAACTGTTTATGAACATTTTCACAGGAAAAAAAAATCTACCTATTAAAAATTCATGACACATTGAGCATTTTTACAATGACCATGGGTTTAATAAGAGCTGCTTAGATGAATCATTACTTCATAGAATCAGCTCAGAAGAATCATTACTTCATACATCATGAAATCAGCCACTTAATTGAATCAAATTAATGTTTACAAATGGGATTCAATCATTTATAAAAACAGCTACTGTATATTTCTAGAGTAACTTGAGACAATTTATCACATTTAGCACAACATAAAAACATTTTTAGAAAATGGTTGTTTAAAGCAATCAATGGAAAAATGCTACAGACAGAAAGATAAGTTTTCAATTCAATACATTTTATAAATATTACATTTCAATTTCTGAAGACAGTATTAAAAAACAACCACACACTTACAATATCTGGTAAACCAAGCTGCTTTTCTTTCTCTTCAAGAGAAAACATAGGATCAATGCATCGAGTCGATAAACTCTTCATTTTTTCAGGTTCCAACTCTGTAGCCTTACTTGTCATCACAAGTTTTTGGAATTTTTCCTACAAGTCAAAGTGAAGGGTATTTATTGTATCCAAATGTTCATTTTACATAACAGTCAAAAAAAGATATCAATAACAGGTTTTAGAGAAATATATAGTATTCATACAAAGGAAAAATAAAAATAAAATAAAGGATTTACCTTTGGTAAATTTGGAATGAATTTTGTGTCACCAAAACCTTTATAATTTCCCATGTTGCTAAACAATCCTGCAGCATATATTAGAAGTGCCTGTAAAATAGAAAAAGGTTTTCCAAGATCTGTAAGTTAAATTAAATGAATTTGATGCTTTAAATATAACAAATAAATCCATATATTTCCCAAATAATTTCTCATAAAATAAATCTACAATATCTTATTCTATAAGAATGTTTCAAAGATTAAAATTTGCTATAAAATATTTATCAATCTATCCGAAATAAAATGCACATCATAAGACTATATTTACCCCGTGGCTTATTTTAATTTACCAGCCATTTCCTGGATTACAAATTATCATGGCAACAGAATAAATTCTAGCTCACTATTGCCATAGTATTGTCAATACTATAAACTACTGTGTAAACATATCTTTATATACATGAGTTAAGAAAAAAAATTGCAAGTTTCTTATTGCAGAAATAGCCTCCTTCTGAATTTTCTTATCTGATAGTAATCTGATCTCTATAACCCAAAGTAAATATATTAATTATATTCCTACCTAATTTTTTTCTTTGAATGGCAAGTATATTTTGTGAGGCATTTTTTTAAAAATTATATTTAAGAACCTATTTAATTTAGAATGATGCTGACACAGAATTACCTCAAAGGGCAGAATGCTCACCTTTTTTCAACTAACATAGTATTAGAAAAAAACTAGCAGAGCTTCGTCTGCTATGCTGGTCAGTTTATTCCAAATGGTCCTCGAATTAAACGAACTTTGGATTGGGCGCCCCATTGTCTTCGGATACGGCCAACTCGGATTTAAATAAAAAAACAAAAAAAGAAAATTTGATTTAGAATCCTGCAGAAATTGCATCAACGTATTTTTAAAAACTGCGATTGTTGATTTCTTTTTGTCCGGAGGGTGAAGAACAAAAATTAACCTAACTGCCATTTGAAAGAAAGAGAAATGTTTTCTCCCCATTGGAACTGAGAAGAAGGATGAATGGATTTCTCATTGTGTGGGTTTCAACCCCTCTCTTTCCTTTTGTTCAGAGCCATTTCACTCTCAAACAATAGAAAGGGAGAATCCCCCTAGTATTCTATTCCCGCTTTGAAAAAAAGTTGGGGCATGCGTATTGAGGTCAATTTCATGTGGAATTGGAAATCTGACAAAATGCTCTTTTAGCTTTAAATATACAGATGGTAAAAATTTAGAAATTCGCTTAGTAGTCGGTGACCAGTAGATTCTAATTTTTTAAAAAGTATATTTTAAAGTTATAGGTTAGCTGCTTTTTAGGTGCGTTCGTAATTATATAAATACGTAGCACCTATAGTCGTCGCTTGGTCCGTCCGTCCGCCTGTCTGTCTGTCTGTCTGTCCGCATATAACAACGCAAAAACTACCCAACCAAATGGTTTGCAATTTAAAATATATTATCTTTGCAGAATTTTGTCGAGACATTTCAAATTTTATTAAAATTGAATCAAAACTTTAGGAGATATTAATAAAAATATTTATTAAGAAATTTGATTTTTTTTTTTAATCAGTGCTTTTTTGTTATAGGAGCTTCCGATGGATGTTAAATCGTCAAGCGACCGAGATGCTTATTTTTTTATTACAGAAATTAATCTGCAGACGATATAATTCATTTCACAGAATTAAAAATCATCAAGATCTGAATATTTATATAACTAGCTGATACATATATATCTGAATATTTATATAACTAGTTAAGATATTTGTATGAACAGTGTCATAAAATATATACTTAACTAGCTGTTTAACCCGTTCTACGCACGGGATATCATGAATTTAATTCTAAAACGTGCGTACGAACGCACCTCGTTTGTAACGTTTGACGTACAATTTCCAACTTGTTAATATTATTATCAGATCCCAGACGTTGTTGATCTGAACATAAATAAAAGTAAAACTAGTTTCCAAAAAAACACATTATAAACATTCAATGTTTATCTTAAAAATCACGCCTAATTTCACTGCAATTAGTGTAGTTCTAAAAATTTCCATTATAATACGTTAGTTTGGAATGGGCCTCAATTATTGAAAATTCACTGCTTTGATTTAAACTTGAAAGAAAGAGAAAACAAGAATTTATTTTTGCATAATATACAATTTTGCTTTATTTCTTTTTAAGATATGGCAATAGAAAAGGAAAAAACAAAGCATTATTAAAACTATTCCGGATTTCTGAATAGTTTAAATATTAGTTTAAAGAATTATCAACTGCAGTCATGAATTATAAATTAATTTTAAGGAAGTTCTAAAACATTAAAATGTTGTATTGTCATCGGAGAAACACAAATGTACATAATTATTTGGAACAGCTGTCGCAGACGCACCGGGGTTGGCGCGATTTTTGTTTTGAGCCATTTTGACGAGAAAACCCTGTTTTCTGTTAAGCCTAGCTTTCTGAAACAGCATGTTAGTTTTATTTCATAATAAAACAGTTTATTTTATTATAAAACACACACAACTTTTATTATAAACACACACAAATTAATTTATTATTAAACACACATTGTTTAATTTAATATAAAACACACACAATCTGCTCTACTGGGTTGCCATATGGAGCAAAATCGCCGGGTTACACAGGCAAAAAATTGCTAATTTGGCGTCAAAAAGATACCCTGGTGCGTCTGCGACAGCTGTACCAATTTTTTATAATTCTACCATATCAAGAAGCGAATGAAAAATCAAATACAAAATTCCATCTTCAAAACAAACAAATGTACATTTTTCTTCAAATCACTGCAAAAACAAAGTTAAATAAAAGAGCTTAAAAAAGTCCCTAAAATATATATCCTCCAGAAAAAGGTGCCCATACCAAGCTTGGCCTACAAATCCTAAGTTGTGGTAATCCTGCCAGCTTCTCCCTAGTTTTGCATAATTATTTTAGGGTTATTTTCTTATTAGTGAAAATATTACTTTACATCTTTCTGTCAAATAAAATGTTTATTTTTACGCAGAGTGCCAACAGATTACTTTAAAAATCATAAAAAAATCAATGAATTAAGTTACAGCTTTCAAACAAATCTTATTTAAAAGTACATATTTTGTTCTATTTGATGGGATAAAAATTGGAATCATGCAATAATTAGAAGTAAAGATACATATACAATAAAGCAAAAACAATAGTATATGTGATGACATCTAATATTACTTTTGTGCTTAGCATTACGTTGCCAAAAGTTATTTTCAGAAATGAATTATTTTCAAACAATTGCAGCCTTGGAAAGAAAAATGAATGTGGATGTGGTTTGGTATTTCTTTTTTGCATATTTTGATTTCCTAAGCCAATGCGTAATTTTGAAGTGTTCGAAAAAAAAAGAAGAAAGGAGGTAGGTCATCGTGTACATAGTGGTTTAAAAAAAATACTCGTTATTGTCCAAGATCTTTTAAATTTTCATGAGTTAAAAACATTGTTTTTGTATCCTGCATAAAAAATTAGCAAAAAAAATATTGATATTTAGTAGTAAAAGCACTTGTAAGATGTTTCTTTTTTCACTTCAGCTCGTTCAGTAGTTTAAAAAAAAGATTGTTTTTTACCATGGTAACTCCTGAAATTTTTATTGGTTAAAAATATGACAGTTTTGCAGCCCATGTAAAGAAGTTCATCAAAAAACTATTGATATCTAGTTGTAAAAGAACTGTTTTCTTCACTTTTTTTTTTGTTGTTGTTTTTGCGTCATGTCCTTCAACATTGAAAAAAAAATGTTCTTATTGTCCAAACTCTGACATTTTTATCGATTATAAAAGTAACAGCTTCCAAGCAACAGTAAAAATTTTGTGAAAAATTATGCATATTTAGTCGTAAAAACATGAGCTGAAGCCACCTGCGTTTTCACATTCTAAGGAAAAATATTGCAGATTTTTTCTTTTTTAAATACTTTAAATACTTTTTTAAATACGCAAAAATGTTCAAATGTTTCTAAATTTTTATAGGTGATGTATATTTGGTATGCTAAGAATGTCTAAAAAGACTGCATTGAAATACCAACATTTAGTCACTTTTACCTTAGAAAAAGGAATATGTCTGGAAGACGTGAAGTGACCAACAATTCCAAGGTTTTTTTTAGAGGGTTAAAAGTAGGGTTTTTTTTAACTAGTTGTATCATTGTACAGAAGCAAGTCTCCTCTTTAAGTGGGTATTTTTTGTTAATCAATGTCTGAAATTGAGCCTGAAGGGGGAAAAAAAACTGTTGAAATCGAACTTTTGAATTTTTTTAAGTGTTAATATAAATATTTTTTCTAACGGATTGCAGCATTTAAAACATAAAAGTATGAAACTTAAGAATATGTCTTGTCTTTCATTTTTCTGTATTTCTAATGGTTCGCCTGACAAACATTTAGAAAAACTGCTAAAAAAAGCTGATCTCGCACTTTACAATCTTCTTGCTGCTTGCCAGCTTTGTAAAGCTTTGAACTGAACATGTGCAGGCAGGCACATAGCCAGGGAAGGGGCTAAGGAGGCTGAAGCACCCCCACCCCGAAAATTAAAAAAGATTTTGCAAAATTATCTTTAATGATAAAATTTGACAATGTTTTTGTTTTTATCTTCCGTTACATTAAACCTATGCACATTTCGTTTGAAAAAATATAAAATTATTCATTTACACTTACAGTAATCCTCGTTATATTGTTCATTCGGATATAGTGTTTTTTATTGGTATATACCACTAAGAATATAAGTTCTTAAAACACAATTTTGACTATCTTTATGCACAGTAAAATTCGATATGTGTAATTCTGTATTATTAATTTGACTAAGAAAAAGTAAGTGTAATATGCATATGGCATATACGTTAACTTTAGGAATCACAATGAAAACTTAGAGTGGTCAATGTTAAAATATTTTGTAGAAAAAGGAGTCAAAATCTTTAATAGCTATCTATAATGTAAATTCGTGTGAAAATTAATTATTTTAAAGAAAGTATCTTTGAAAATTGTGTTATAACTGTAAAAAGTTTTTTACTTAAAAAAAATAGTAGCAAGAAATATTGAAAAGGAATTTGTTCGATAAGAAAAAAAAATTGATAGGTCATCGAGAAATCGTCAAAGGCGCCATGGCGGCGTCCCCCATGCTCTTCATTGAACAACTTAGCTTTAAATTGTTTTGTTTTTGTTTGCATATGAATATTAGAAAGAAAGTGTACTAAGAGTAGTCTGTTTGTCTGGGAAATTTTCTTTGTCTTTTGTAGAATTATCAACCTTAGGGATGGATACATCTATGTAGGGATTTTTTGGCAGTTTTTCACCGCTGCTTTTAGAGTAGATATAGGGACATTTTGAGCTGTGTGTAGGAGCATAATAAAAATTTAATTGGAAACGCCTGTCTTTTGATAGAGCATTGTTTAAGAGTGACAAAGCAATCACAAAAATGAAACGGTTAAAAAAAGTTCAGCCTACCATTGAATCATTATTTAATAAGAAGCTTAAAAGAAATGATGAAATTGGTAAGTAAGGCTTTATTATTATTATTATTATTATTGTTGTTGTTGTTGTTATTGTTGTTATTGAAAAGAAATGTTCTTTTTATTACGAACTTTGCTTTCTATTAACTTACAATTATGTTCTATATTGTGGCATTTGGTGGTATTCAAATATTCAGAGTCAATTTCCGTTTACTTTATTTTAACTTAGAGAATTAAAAATCTGAACATATATGTATTTTGGAGGGAAATGCATGAATTGGATATTTATTTTTAAAACTTTAAATCTTAAGGGGCCAAAAGGGGCACATAAAAAATTATTAGAATCGCCATATCATGAGGCAAATAAAAACAAGAACGAAAAATCATGCGTAAAATATAGATTATGTAACACTTTCTAAAACTTCCAAAATAATTTTAGAAATCCTTAAATTTTAACAAAGTGAAAGATGATATTTTGGAAAACGCATAAAATATTTAAACATTTCAAGAATTACCAACAATATTCAGAAAAAATATCCAAACTCTTTTATGCAACCCTGTATATGAACTATAGATTTGTATATACTACATAGGATGCTAAATTAAAGTTCGGTTAGGAAATTGCGTAGCACAGTTTAAAATTACCCTTCAAGAATTTCCCATCAATAAATGTAAATGTACTCGAGAACTTTTGTGCTGCCCTGTATGTGATCTATAGAATTTATTACACAACGTACTATACAAATAATGAGTTAAATTAAAAAATGTTCAGCAACTAAAAAACACTTCTAGCAAATATTGCTAACAGACTGTACCGAATCCTTTTGTGTGTCCCTGTAAAGGAACGATGAATATTATACAAAAAATATTCTATAGTAAAACTGTTGTATTGCTCCTTAGTGATATATATCAGTTTCAATATGTTTAAAATAGTGAAACATTGTTAAAATAAACCGCAAACGATTTTTCTCCATAGACCGTTATTTAAGGGAATTCTTTTGAGTGTCCCTGTAAAGGAACTATAAGTGCACACCATATTGCACACCGTTGCAGTCTCTCCCCCCCTAAAAATGCTTCCGGTTTCCGAACCGGCTTGGAAACTAGAAGTGCTCTTGAAAGCAAAAATTGAACCGAAATCGAAAAAATACGAAATAACAATTTTTGACATGGACATCAAGTATCCTATGTAGGAATATACTTTAACTTGCTTTGTTTATTTTTTTTTTGTAATTTACACTTTAAGTTATGAAATTACTACTGTCTGATCAAAATTTTTTTTTTAAGATTGAGCACCCCCCGAAGGGAAATTCTGGCTACGGGCCTGCGTGCAGGGGAGCTGGTATATTTGCAGATAAAGAAATGCTTTTTTGATGAGTTTTTAATTAATGTCTCAGCTAATTATAAAAAAAAAAGGAAAATATGAACCTCAGGTGCATCAGGACTTGCCTTGGACTATCCTCACCCAAATTTTCAGACTTCCACATGGGGTAGATTTTCTTAGCCATCACCGACAGACAGAGCAAAACAATCTTTTACTTGTATAGATATGTGAATAAGGGTAGAAGTGTTTTTATTTATTAAATAAGGCATCAGCATATTATAAAACTTCCCTCTCAAGAAATTCTGTGTCCTCCGCCCTGAATACTATTGAATATTATTCTACCGATGAACATTTATTTCACAGATTAAATTCAAATTGCCTGCATCGTCATTAACCTTGCTATAGGAACCGATTTGGCATTCTTACAGCTTTAATTTAAACACAACAGTAGCGAAATTTAGTGGACAGTCCCTTCAGCTTCAGAAAAAAAAATGCAACGGAGTGTGAAGAAAAATAAGTTAAAATTGTATGAAAAATTCAGAAAAAATTTAATAATAGAGAACAAAATTTACTATATTGGGCTAAAAAATTTGAAACGGTATTAGTATTTTAAATGATAAAAAATCCCAGAAAAACTATAAAAATCGAAAAAAAAAAATTCATGAAAAATTCAAAAGTCGCAGAGGATAAAATTTACTATATTGGACTAACAGATTGTAATCGGATTCCATTCATGAACGACAAAAAAATAGCTACAAAACATGAAAAATTGTTAAAAATCACATAAAAATTTCATGAAAAATTCAAAAATCGCAAAGGACAAAATTTATTACATTGGGCTAAAAGATGGAAACTGGGTTATTTTTACGAATGTCAAAAATTCACCCTAAAGCACATTATTAATAAAAAAAAAAAAAAAAGAAAAGAAAAAAGTTACAAATTGCACAAAAAAGTATAAATATGAATTCTGAATAAACTTTCTTGCAAACAGAACAACATTTACTATATTGGACTGAAAGATTGAAACTGAATTCCTTTTAGTAATGCGGAAGAAATAACCATAAAACACGAAAAAATACTAAAAATTATATAAAAAATTAAATTAGAAAAAAATATATTCAAAAAGTTCAAAAATTGGCTTTAAGATACATAACTTCAGACTTACAGGTACATTCCTGCCAAATCCTGTAGCTCTGAATCTGCAAGCATCAGTCTCTTCAGAAAACAACACAGACACACGCAAACATTTATTATCATTATTATAGATTAATGACTTGATTTAAGAATCAACTCATTATGCAAATGAAAAAAAGCTTGTCAAATATGTTGTAAATGCAAATTTAACCCTTTGCATTTATTTGTTGAGTGTGATTCGATGTAGTGATGGCTCTTATTAATACAGCGATCTTTTCAGTCACTTTTTTGGTTACCACAATTTCTAAACTATAAGCTTCATGGTAAATTTCTAAAACATTTGCATTAAACATAAGCAGAGTTGCCAAGTTCAAAAGGGCAAAAATCAGCAGAATTTTAAAAAGAATCGGGATACTTTTTTCAATGACTTTTTTTAAAAACGTATTCATACAAATAATAATTTAA
The DNA here is from genome assembly GCA_963931845.1 of Maratus michaelseni. Classification (NCBI taxonomy): domain Eukaryota; kingdom Metazoa; phylum Arthropoda; class Arachnida; order Araneae; family Salticidae; genus Maratus; species Maratus michaelseni. Next base: position 63,988,364 of record OZ007594.1, read on the forward strand.
TTCATTTTAAATAATAATACAGACATATATATTTTAAAAAATTAAAAATGCTTTTAATTAAGCAAATTAATGGCATATAATATGTTTCAAAACAATTTATAAAGATCATTATATGCCAAGAATGGATACCATGAGTGGATTTTGTTTTCTCATAAAAATATACAATTATAAAACTCATGAATGATAATTCTTTATTAATAAAGAAATTATTAATAACAAAAATAAATTGGTACATGGTGATTACATTAAAAAAAATGAATTTACAGTTTCCAACATAAAGTTACAATTAATTCATTATCGAAAATCAAATTAATGGTATCAGATTTTGCATTTAAGAATGAAATTGAAAATTAGCCCATAGCAAAAGCTACAAAGAGCTATCATATATATTTGACCTGAATTGCTATAATATCAAATAGAATAAATCGAACATAGAGAAAAAATGTGTGTGATTTTCCTAGCATATTTAAATATAAAATAAGAATGAGAAAAATTATGTAAGAAAATCAGTAGAATTATGTCAAAAATCAGGAGTATGGAAAATCAATCAGAAATCAGGAATCTCCCACCAAAATCAAAAGACTTGGCAAATCTGCATATGCGAGCAAAGGGTTAAGCTATGCCCATATTTAATGCAATATATCAATAAAATCAGTTTCTAAATACATTACACACATACACTACGACTACACACACTAGACTAATTTGTAATAATACATGGGCATGTCCCTTTTTTTTTCTCTTAAATGCACTTTTATGGCAAAGTGCACCCTGCCTCTCTCGATTCTAGAATAAATACTGCTTTTCTTAAAAACTTTAGTGAAAAGAACAGTCCTTAATATGACCTTAAATAAATTTGCAAAAGAAAGTTCGTATTACAAGGATTAGATGTAACAATTTTTTTCTCTCTGTTAATTAAAAATGCTTTACATAAATAATTATTAATTTATCTGTGCAGTTCCTAGCTAGTAACTATTTGTTTAATTTATATTATAGGTTTGTTTTAAAATATATCATGGTCTAATTGTGATTAAAATGCAACATGATTTATAAAAAATAATGGAAAAGATGAATAATTACTCCCATACAATAATGGTAGTTTTGGATGATTTTCCAGTTTGGAGAATTAATTAGCTAAATAATGTAAAATTCCTAGTATAGCAAGCAATTAATAACAGTTTCAAAGAATAACTAACTTTAGGACTTGTATAACAAGATTGAATTCCAGTAATTTCAAATAAGTATAATAAAAAAGATATTTTAAAATGCACAGCATAAACATTAATAGGAATTAGTGATAATGGATAAGAACCTAAAATTTTAATTCCTATAAATTTTTATGCTGTGCATTTTAATTTTATTATACTTATTTGAAATTACTGGAATCAGATATTTTTTTAGAGTCCAGAGAGGCATACAAAGATTAGTAAATCAAAATCAATTATTAGGACAAAATATAAGTGGACCAAGAAAAACAATTTTTACTGTGAAAAGCAGGGATGAACCTTAAATGAGTTTGCAAAAGAAGCATGTTGCGTGCATGCAATATTTACTGATACATTCAGAAACAGATAAAACAGAAAATCTACTTACAGTAAATTCATCTTCACTGTAGCCACACTTTTCAAGGGCAACTTGTTTTAATTCACTAAGTGATTGAGCTTTGAAAAGTTTACGAAGAAGAACGAAAATTAGTGAACTTTCTAAAGATGTCTAAAAGGGGGGGAAAAAATCAAGTAAATATGAGTCATTAAACAGCTGAAAACACATTTTACAGAATTTAAAACATATAGTCACATTAATTCTTCTTAATAATTTAAGTATCGGTATTTGTTATAAAATATTCAATATTTAAAAACAAACATACAGATAAACAAAAGTAAAAACAGAAAAATGACAATATGCATTTTTTAAAATAAGACTTTCTTAAATTGCATTCTTATTGCAGAATTATAACAGAAAGGGATTTATTTGTTAAAGCTTACCAAAATGTGTAACATTGAAACTATGAAGATCAACTAATGGTCATATAGCAAGTAATTGCTTTTTAAAAAAATATGGGAGAGGATGGCTTAAATTCTCATTACTGGGTCATTTCATGTCAATTGGGGTAGGGGCTTCTGCTCGACCCCCTTCAATTTTGATGTAATTACTAGAGAACATACATATAAGTTTGAAATGGACATATGCAAACTGTCAAAGTCAGAAGTAGTACAGTTGCAGCACCAGGGATGCTTCTGTAACGTTTACTGTTTCACAGTCGCAGGAAAACGATCAAATCACCAAGCTTGTCATCTTATTACTCGCGATACAAGTAACCTTACTTATTGCAAATATGCGATCTAGTACAACTTTTTGTGATGAAAAACATAATTGCACTATTAAAAATCAGAAATCAATACAATCATTATCACTTGGCCTCAAAACTAGGCCATACAGCCTGCCATGATGAATTCGACCCTTACTTTAACAAGCTGTACCTAGATAACAAATTATTTTAAAAGTTTGACACTTTAATAATTAATTACCTATGAATATGTCATACAGCTGCTGAAGTTGTTTCCATCTTGCTTAAATATTTATTAATTTTTTAATCTTTGAAATCACTTCAAAAAAATATTCGACCCTATTTTTAGAAGCCCATATTTGAAAAAATATATTTCTGAGTTGATTATCATTAGTACCACTGGAAAGGAAACATCTAAACTAAGAATGCACTGATTAGTGATTTTGGCTGAATACTGAATATTCGATAATACATGTAAGCCGAATACCGAATATTCAGAATACAGGTAAGCTGAATACCGAATATTCAGAATACAGGTAAGCTGAATACCGAATATTCAGAATACAGATAAGCTGAATACCGAATATTCAGAAAACAGATAAGCTGGATACCGAATATTCAGCTAGCCAAATAGTAACTGACAGGATGAATACCAAATATTCGGCCAGACGAATACCGAATATCTGGCTGGATGAATATTTTTATATTTCAGAGTTTAAAGATATTAAAAAGTTAAATTTTAAAACAATTTTACATAATATTTAAGACAGATACTTCCACTTTGATAAACAAAACCTTTTTACAAGTAAACTTTACAAAATAATAATAATAATAATAATAATAATATTTTGAGTTATTTAAGAGTTGTTTAGAAACTTTTTTCAATTAATAAAATTTTACATTTTATGGCTTTTTCTGTGAATTAAAACAAATTAATAAACTTTACTTAAATTCTAAAGCAAATATTTTAAAATAAAAGAGATATTTTGAAGGAATTGGAAGATAAATTTTACAGTCATACTGTTTATTTATCAGGAAGGGATTGAAGTAAAATATAAATAAATAATACAATCTATTTCAAATGTCAGCAACTCAACACGAATAACGTTCCTGTTCCTTTTGATTTAGCAAGAACATTTTTAAATGCACCAAAGAGCAGTATCTGGAGTGGGCGTTCATTTTGAGAGGTTGTGAATATACAGATTGTTCCGAAAATCTTGTAACAAACTTTCAGGAGAGATAATGTGGTCAAGACAAACATTCTTTTGAACAAGAAATATTTCAATCCACTTATTTCATCAAAAATACATGTCACTACAAGCTGAAATTGAATATTTGTTCAAAACTTTAACAATAATGAAGATATTTTAGTGACATTTGTATCATATTAACTTTTCTTGTATAAAAGGTGACGATATTACTGGAAGTGACTGAATTTTGGCCTGTGGCACATTATAAGTACTGTCAGCTGCATTCTGAATAAAGAAATGTCTAGCTCAGTGTTGGTTATACATGAATGGTGGCAATTTTCAGCACTTCTCGTCAATTGTCATGTTATCATACTTCACAGAAATCAAAGTAACTCTGCTGAAACTTGAAAATATAGTTACAATATCTTTATTATTGTTAAAGTAAAAAACAAAAATCCAAGTGTGAACTGGTGTACACTGTATTTTTGACTGAATAAGTCGATTGAAAATAATATTTTTCTGGGCAAAAATTGTGTGTCTTATGTCTATTATCATATCACTACTGAATTTTTTTCCATTTTGTTTAGAAACACTCTGTTTGAGAAAAAGCAAGGAACAGATTATTTAACAGACAATGTTCAGGAACATGCATTTGTACATCATTAATTCCTATGTACATCATTAATTCCCATGTACATCATTAATTCCTATGATGAAGGTCATCATGAATGGTTAATTTTCTTAAGGGACACTTTTCAAAAGCAAATAATGTAAAAGCATTCTATTTTATTTAAATATGATTATATTTTTAATTATTCTGAATATCTTTATTAACTGACAGCTAAAAGTAGAAGCTGTGTAAGGTTTTAAAAAAGTTTTTTTAAGTATTCGGTTTGTCCAAATATTTTTATATTCGGCCAAACTGAATATTTGGTAGTATAGCCAAATACCAAATATTTGGCACATCCTTAATCTAAACACTAGAACTACAGAGCTTCTTGTATACCTAGAATTACTGAGGGGGGTCATAGCTGACCCATGGACTTTAGTGATGTTTTTCTTGTTTTGTATGGGAGATACAGAGACACAATAAGGTTTGATGTTTAATACAATGATTTTTAATTAATGATTAATAAAAGTTAGCTCCTAGAATATTACATAATATGAAACATAATGATCAGATACCATCAGAGAAAATTTAAATTTCTAATTTCAGAATAGATACGTTGAGATTTTGACACCTCGTATGAAATATAAAATAAGAAAATCTTTCAAATAATATACATTTACTTATCAATTTGGATTTCGTAATAATGTTCCTACAGATTAATAAGATATAAAAACTGAATAAAAATTATATATGTGAATAGCTAAATGATTTTTTACTTACATTTTACACACAGTAATTCTAGGTATGCAGACCTGTAGATAAAAAAGTATTTGTTGGATTTCAACAAAATTCGTGTTAAGGCATTATACTGCATATTTAGGGAAAGTCAAGCAATTTCAAAATTTTATTCTTAAAAACAACAGTGATATGAGCAAAAAACCATGTCTTGGGTCATAGATGACCGCCTCGGTGTTCTAGTGACAAAAAAAAGCTGTTTCTTTTTGGGTCGCATCAAATATACGGTAATAAAAACAAGGTCCAAACAATCTACTTTGTGTAAGATTCACAACTAATCCAAGTTAAGAGTCCTGCATAAGTTGGGTAGCCCACTTTTACACAAATATAACCTGACAAGTGGGTCAAGTTGAGTTGGCACTGTATTTTTTCATTGTAGGTCGGATCAATTATTATTTTTTTGCAGCAGGTCAGGTTAACTTTCATTGTTTCAAGTTTGGGTCGCTTTCGGGTGTGGTTTAGAAATTTGCGGATCGAGTTTGGATTAACCTGGTTTTTCAAAAGAATGTTAGTGAAATTTTTTTCAATTCCTAACATTTAAATAACTCTACGCTTTTATTCTTGAGGCAAAAAATCTTGCTTAATAAGCTAATTCATACACCAATATGCAAATTTCTCTCCTTGTCTCCAGTGTTGCCAATTTAGGGAGATTTTCTTTATTCAGATATCTACCACAATTTCCGAATAGTTATACTCGTCTTATGTAATGACAGATTAATTAAGACAAATATTAGTAATCGAAAATAGTGGTAGATATTTGAATACCCCCCCCCCCCCCACACACACACACCTGCTAAATTATCATCATTACAAATCTTCTTTGATTCCTGCGTCCTAACATTCTTTCGTTCCCTCTTCGCGGATATTTTTACTGAAGTACAGAAAGATAGATGAATTTTTGTTACTTATTCTTTCTTCTTTGCATGGTGTATATTGTTGATTCTTGTTTTTTCCTCTCGTACATTGTAGTAAATAAAGCTACCCTAGTACTGTATGGTTTTAAATGCATTTGAAGAGAAATGGGAACGTTCTTTCTTTTCTAATTCTATTTCTTTATTACTTTCTTCTGTGTCTGTTTCTGTTTTTATTCAAGACCGGTGAGTTACTTGCACCACGAGTTTCGTGTAGTTAAGTCATCTCTTATTGTGTTGTCGAGTTTCAGCAATTTTTTTTTTGTTAATATGGAGAATAGTCATGGAATCAATAGGAAGGCACTACCTGCATCAGATAAATTGGTCATTATACAAAATATGTCTCTGAAGTCCGTATTTTTTTTTTTTCAGTTGTTATTTCAGTCAATCTTATAAATGTAAACCATGATTCAAACTTGAATACAGCTAAATTTTAATCTAAACTTGTGTAAAAGAAATAAAATTCAACCATACACCTATAAACTAAAGCTCAAGCTCATTTAGATGATTAGATGTACAAATAAGCTCAGTTCCTGGAACATTGTGGAAACCACGTTTAATATGCAATCCCGCTTAATATGAGACTTTTGTCCAGTCCCTTGAAACACATCTTAACTGGGTTAGACTGTATTTGCAAAAAGTAAGGTTTCTTGTATCATAAGCAATAAGATGACAAACTTTGTGATTTGATCATTTTTCCTGCAACAGTGAAATAGTGATCTTTACAGCAAGACCCCTGGTGACCCAACTATACTATACTACTTTTGACTTTTTGACAGTTTGCAAATGTCCATCTTAGACCTATATGCAGGGCTTTACAAATTTGATAAAATCTGGTAGCCAGCAAAAAATTCAATATAAATTAATTTTTCTAATGAAATTTATCAAAGTATACATATCTGAAAAAACAAAAAAGAAAACTACTGTAAAGGCTGATTTAACCGGCATGTTCGGAAAATGCTAATTGCTGAACCGAATGCTTTAAATATTCTGATAGTTCAGTGCTACAAAATCTATATCTGATAAGGTAGGCATCAGCATCTGCATCAAATAGTGAAGAAGGAAAACAATTGTTTGCCTATTTTCCTGTCAAAGTCAGTCAAATAATTATGACTTTATTATTTTAAAATTTGCATTTGATGAACTCATTTCTGCCAAATTAAAACTAAAAGTTAAAAAAAATTTTTTTTTTTGTTTGAATATAATTTCTAAGTTTTTTTCTTAATATTTTGTAACATTGCAACATCTATAATGAGACTTCTTATGGGAATTTTAATTTAACAATGTGACTAAGATGAGTAACAGATACTGCTATTGATGTTCGCTGACCTATTGTGCACTGTGTCTTATTCATTAATCAATAATATTGTGTTCAATGTAACAATTCTTAAAAACAAAATTTTCGGAACCCATGGGAAATCTTAGATGTTTAGAAATATATAAATAATTTAACATTATTAAATTATGGATTTCAGTAAGTTGGATATTGTGCCAAGTGAGATGAAAATTAAAATGCCTTGCAAAATTAACGATGAGGCTCGGATCTGAAGATTTAGTAGTTATTATACAATCAGCTGAGCATCATAAGTATATTGTTTCTGCTACTAGAACGATAAAGACTGCATACATTGCACACAAATTAGAGTTTATTCTAGAAATAAAAAAGGGCAGAGTGAAGGGGGAAAAGAGGGTGTGAAGGAGACGAGAAAGGGCATACAAGGGACAAGATAAAAGTCCATTTAAGAAAAAACAGCATAAATAATGCAAAAAAGAAATTTTAGTAAACAAATTCATCTCAGTGTTAGAAATTAGGAACTCTAAGTAAGACATCAAATGGCACCTACAATTTTTTTTCTAGGTGTCAAACTGCATTTCACAGTTGCAATTTTATGTTATATTTTCTCATTTCTTTTTGCATCCATATTAACAATAATATTGTTGTTTCTATTTTTATGTGTTAAGGACGGGGAGGGGGGGGGGCGAGGCTGTACATATTAAACACTTTATCTTGGTTAAATCACTAAAACAAAACAAAAAAAAACTTGCTTTCTATAAAAGTGTAAAACCTGATTAAACTACAATACTTGGATTCTAGAAAAACGTTCAACTTATTCTTTTTATAAAGTTAATATGCATACAAAACAACAGATTATCAAGCAATTATGTCCATAGATAGAAAATTTGAACTTTTAGATACATCCAGGGATAAGCCTAGTTTAAAACAAATCCTGCGATTGAAAGTGCATAAGAAAATTAAAAAATAGCAAATAAATTAACCTTTGGATACCAATTATGGTGTGCCATTTAGAAATATTCACAAATCCTACATAAATACTTTTTTTTTTTTTTTTTTTTTTTTTCACTTACAGTATCTTATTTTAGGAACATATAAGGAAGGAGAAATATTGTGTTTGTTAAACAAAAATTAAAGTGAAAGAAAGCTAGGTGTCAAATTTGACGACTAGGCATAATTTTGTGATCGTGAAATGCAATAATTTAGTTGCATTTGGCGACTAATGGTAAAGACTGCTAATTTCTAAACCTGCTAAACAATATTTCAAAAATGTACTTATTCCCCCCTCTAAAAAACGACACGATATTTGCAAGGAACCACAAACTTTTTTCAGCAGACAACAAGGAGGGGTTCATTCATAACGTGGGGAGCATTTTCTTATAATGGAACAACTGATATTGCTTTTTTGAAAAGTCGTCAGTGTTCCGAAGATTACCAGAAAATGCTTGAAGTACAGTTACTTCCACTTGGAAAGTTGTTAGGTGGGGGACAAATGAATATTCCAGAAAGACAATTGCTCCATTCACATGTCAAACTGTACAATGCATTGGTTTAGACAAAACCAAGTAACTGTTATGGACTGGCCAGACATAAGTCCACACCTGAACCCAATACAGTACCTCTGAGGAATATTAGCTAGAGACGTATATGCTAATGGGCATCAATTTGTAACGGTTCAAGATCTAAAGCAACAAAATGAACAAAGTTGGTTTTCTTTAAAGCCAAAATTTCTCCAAACTCTTGTTGTGAGTATGCCTGATCGAGTTTTTGAAGTGATTAGTAAAAACGGCTTAAACATTTGAACGTGAAACGAAAAAAAAAAAATGAATTGTCTATAAACTTTTGGGACAGTAAAATTTAAGTTTTAATTTTTATCACAAAGTCTGTGATTGTGTAATATTATTTTTGTATAGTATTATTATTGTCTTCATATTATTTATAATTTGAAATTGTTACTCCTATTTTTCAATTGTAAAATAAGAAAATAATGTTGTCTATAAACGTTTGGGACACACTGTAATTAAGGCTATCACAGGCCAGGACAACGCCGGGCGAGTCTGCTAGTCTATACAAATAAAAGAAAGATGTTTGTGTGTGTGCCTGTCAGAGATGGCTAGGGAAATCTACAGTACATGTAGAAGTTCCAAAGTTTGGATGAGGATGGATGGAGGCATGTCCAAATGCCCCTGAGACTCAGATTTTTCATTTTTTGATAATTTGCTGAGATATTAATAAAAAACCATCATGGACATCACAAAATCACCCACTGTCACAGTTGTCTGACCTAAAATGGTATTTGTAAAGTTCTTGATACAGAAGGAAGCGATGTGTAAAAAAAATATTCCATTTTTTTCTCAATTTATAACTAACGATGCATCTGCTTTTAAGATCGAAATATGAAAATATTATTTAGGAGTACATATTATTTAGGTTTTCTCAAGAACTTTCAGTCAGAACTGAAAGTTTAATATATCTAAATGTCAGAAATTAAATCTATAATCACTATAATGGGGGCTCCTTAGTTCGTCTGCATAGATTTTCATTTAAAAATTTTAAATTATACAAATTCTAGGATATATGCTACTGAAGGCAGTGAGGCGTCCAATTCTAGGTTCATTTTGACAGATTTTTATTTAAAATATAAAATCATACTAGTTTGAGAGTGTATACTGCTGAAGGCAGTGGGACCCCTGACATTAGATTTGTTTGGAAAGATTTTTGTTTAAAAATATAAAATCAAAACAGCCTGGAGCATGCATAGAACACCCAGTGTATGCCGTCGAAGGCAGCAGGCCCCTAACTCTAGGTTTCTTTCGATAATTTTCATTTAAAAATATAAAATCATACAAATTTGAGGGTGTAAGCTGCTGAAGGCAATAGGTCCTCCAATATTAAGTTTCTTCGGAAAGATTTTAGTTTAAAACTATCAAATCAAAACAGACCAGAGTGTGCGTAGCACATCCAGTAAATGCTGAAAAAGGCAGTGTGGCCCACTATATTAGGTCAGTTTTGGAAAGATTTTAGTTTAAAAATTGAAATATTTCAATTTCAACATTGATTTTAGATGCATTTAAGGTTATCACGGGCCCGGTCAACATTGGGTGGGTCAGCTAGTATTTTTTTTAAGTAGAAAACATTTATGAATGCATTAAAAATTAATTAATATAAATTTACATCAATTAACTGTAAACCACCATTTTTAAATAAGCCAGCTTTTTTCTTTTTGTGTGTTGCTAAAATTAGACAATCCTGCCCCTCTCCTCTACACAGTTATTCAAAAATTTAAAGTAAAGAAGGATAAAACATTACCTGAGGAAGGACAATTAGAGCTCCATAAAAGCTGGCTTTAGATAAGTAATGTGCATAGTGTTTTTCTTTGCTCGTCAAAGCACTGAAAGCTTCTTCACAGGCAACTTGTTTTATAGGCGTTTCATTAGGATAAATGAATTCTGACATTTTCTGCAATAACAACATTAACTATGAGCATGCAAATAAATTAACATTTTTAAAAATCAGAGCATTATTTTTTTCAAATTATACATATATAATTATAATATCTTTGAATTTCAAAAAACATATCAAGTTCTTGTAACATTCTAATTAAATCTCCTAAGAGATAATTAGTAATAAAGTGTAGACAGAATACTACATAGTTAATAAATTAACAAGTGCAATCATAATTTTACCATAGCATTTGCTTCAATGGTAATTGGCCAAAAATACTGAAAATATGAAGAATATTTAAAAAGAGAGAGAGAAAAAAAATTATATAAGATAAACCATAAAATGTTAATAATTTGAAGTTGATATCAAGTGAATACAAATGGATTTTGAAATGAAATATGAACTAAATATAATGGAAAATTGGATAACAAGAGACCCAAATTATAATTGGATATGAAAAAACACGTGTAGATATAATCATCAGCCTGGATGTATCCACACGTGTTTTAAAAATAATACAGTATTTCATAAATATACTGGCATAAATAAGATCAGTATATTCATCCAAGTATACTGTATTATTACCAGAAAACAATTGGAAATAGCAAAATTGGAAACAAAAAACCGGTAAAGAATAGACAAAACATTTTACTCACAATAACAATCCAAAATTCCATGAACATCACAAGACATTTTATAGACATTTTGTAACTGATCATTAGTATCACTTAATATAAAAGTGATCGGCTAAACGCACATTCACCATGACCAGGGCTTGACAAATGCGGTCGCCAGGTCGCCACTGGCGACAAACTTTTTTTATCTGGCGACTAACTTTTTTAATCTGACTTTGTTTCATTTATTTATTTATTTTTTACAAAAATTGAACTAAAAAATGAGCACAAACGACATTTTCTCTAAAGCGAAATTAAAAAGGCATTTTCCATTTCATGCACATAAAACGTCATTCTTTTCCGCTCTAGTCGGCTAGTCATGTGATTAGAATGTGAGGAGAGGGGGGGGGGGGGGGGGTTCAATAACAAAGTCTTATGTGGCTTCTAAAAATTGGATGCAATGATAAAAAATGCTTACTTTTTTGTATGTTTCAAATCAGATTTTTGTGTTCAGAATTAAAACTTTTAATCTATTACATTCATTTTAAAAGAATAATAACATATAAGTGATTATAAGTAATTCATTCGAAGTAAATCTATAAAACTTAATTAAAATTTCAAGAATAATTCATTTTAATAAAAATATGTATTATTTTTTTAAATATTTTTTTCCCGGCTTAAAATGCTTGGCGCCTCGCGTCTGTTTGCACCACACGCGTTGGACATTGCCGTCACTCTGTCTTGGCGACAAGTGTCTGGTTCAGAGTTGTTTCTCAATAGTATTTTATAATTACATTGTTTGGATTATTATCTGCAGTAAATGGAAATAAAAAATCATTGATTGCACTTCAAAAAGTTTTTAATTCTTATCGTAGATCGTTGGATCAAAATAAACCTCAGCCGGCTGCTGATTTCGATTTAATCCAGCACAGGAAAATATATTTTTTTCTTTCCTTTTTAGCTACGAAAACAAACGTTTACGTAATAACTCGTAATATTACGCGTTAATAGCCCTCGAGTTTGCGAACATCACAACGTTTAATTAAATTTCTTGTAAGATATCTCATTATAGATGCTGCAAAGTTACAAAATATTAAGAAATAAATTTGAAATTATATTCACACACACACAAACAAACAAACAACAACAGAAAAAATTAACTTATTTTTAATTTGGCAAAACTATTGCAAATGTCATTAAATGCAAATTTTGAAATAATTAAATCAGAATTATTTGACTTTTTTATTTTGATAGGCTAAATAGGCATAAAATCGTTTTCCGGCTTCACTATTTTATAGATGCCCTCTCATCCGATATAGATTTTGTAGCACTCAACTATTTGAACATTTGAAGCATACGGCAATCAGCATTTCCCGAACATGTCGGTTAATTCAGAGTTTACAATATTTCCTTTATTATTATTTTTTTCACAAATATATAACTTTGATAAGTTTCCTTAGAAAACTTAGTTATTATGCACTATTATAAACTATGTAACTAATAATTCTAAACTATGTTTGTTATTATTTTTTCTGACTTAATTCCTAAGCAAACGTTTGTACTTTTTAAAAATCAATAACGGGGAGGGGGGGGGGGGGGGTGTTAAATTTTTTTACTGGCGACTAGAATTTATACCTGGCTACCAGATTTTTTCAAATTTGTAAAGCCCTGACCATGACTATATAAAGTGTTCAACCATCTTAATAATAGTCCTTATATATGTTTTAATTGTATTATTTTCTATATCATTTGCTATATTTTATCGCACACTAAAACAAAATAAATTATTACATAACATGTTTATATTTATATAATGTAATAAATGTTATTTAAAAGAGTTGATAATTGAATTTATCAAAAAAATAGGATAACCATATAGTTTTGCTTGATTTCGTATAAATCTAATATTTTTGTTTTTATTTATATCTGAGCATAGATATTTTATACGATGAAGGTAATTGATAATTATATTTTTATAAACTGATTTATGTAAACATGAAGCAAAATTGGTAAAAATATTTACTTTAAATGGAAAGTCAAATCTTTTATCATAAATATCAAATATTAATTTATAATTATCATTAATATTAATTTTTAAGTCAAGAAAATTTATATTATTATTAATCAAATCATTTTCGCTTAATGTAAGCTGATTAGGATAAAAATTGAGTGGTGATGTGCAAATTTTATCATTGAAATAAAAAATGATAATGTCATCAATATAGCGATAAAATACATAATCATTGTTCGGACCAATATTTCTTTCATAATAATATAAATAAAGGTCAGAGAGAATACTAGAAGTGGTCCCACCCTGCGGGATTCCCTGGCATTGTTTATAAATAATATTGTCATATATGATGTAATTATTATGCAATGTAAAGTTTAATAAAGTTTTTAAAAAATTTACAGAAATATGATCTTTTAATTTTAATTGAGATTTAAATTCTTTAAATAATATACACATTGTTTTATGTAAGTCATTTATATCAATGTTATTAAATAAATCATTAAAATCCAATGTTTTTATGAATTTTACCGGACTGATATTATGTATTTTATTAATAAGCTGAAAACTGTTTTTTAGACAATGTTGGTTATTATGTTTTATCGTTATATCATATATCTGCTTTAAAATATTAAGAAATAAATTGCTTGCATTATTATTATATGTGTTACACCCGATGGTAACTGTGCGAAATTTAATTGGATTTTTATGAAATTTTGGAATTATAACAAGATAAGGATAATTTAAATTATTACATTTGATTTTCAGTAATTTGTGATAATTTAATAATTTTCTATTATTAATTTCAATATTTAATTTAGTTTTATTAAAAATATTACTTGTGTTAATTGCATTGTGAATTAACACTTTATAGTACTCTTTACAAATAATAGCATAATTATTTGGAGATTTATCTACATAAGTAATTATAAATTTGTTTTGTAGTTCTGATATATGTTTATTTTATTTATATTTTTAAAAGCTGCATGTGTAACATGTTGATATTTTTTTATAATTTCATTTTTAAATTTATCTGTTACAGAAAATCTCCATTCACTAAAATACTCGATAGGTTTATTGTAATCAATAGCAATTTTATATATAAATAAATCAATATCGTGAATAAACTGCAATATTATGGATTTGATTTTACACATGTATGGAAGGCGAAATTTTGTACCATTATGCATTAAGTTTTGTAAAATAGGTTGTTCTACAATATTAAGATCACCAGTAATAATATGACCATGTGTTGTATTTATGTAATTTTGAAATTTTGGGTCATTACAATAACAAGGGTAATTATTTGAAGAGACCATTTGTTTTGCAAAAGAGTTTAATTAAAAATTTTACGTCCAAGTGTGCGATTATATTTATATGTCTTGTGAATAGTAAAATTTTTTAATGGAAAATTATTAGTAGTGTTGTTTATGATATTGTGTAAAGTGATATTATTAAATACATGATTGGAAAAATTTATAATTAGTTGTGTATTATTAGTTTTATATTTAGGTTTATTAGAAAGACTTGTATTTAATAGGTTTGCTCTATAATGAAGAATATCATAAAATATATCACAAAAATGAGGAGAATATTGATTCTTTTTAAATACTTTGAAATATTGGTTCAAATATTTCTTTTTAATACTAAAAATATGTTTTCTTATAGCTAACCAACTATAATCATTACAAAATTGTGCCTCAAGATCATCAAGCTCTTGTGTAACAATATTATCAGTGTATTTTTTGTTATTATGTATACCTCAACCAGATCTTGAAGTTTTTTTTATGTTTGAAAAATTTAATCCTGAATAAAGATTTTTATAATTTTTATATTTAGTTAAATCTGAAAAAACAGGATGTGATTTTTTGTATGCTAATTGATTTAATTCATAAGGATAGGTAGTATTAAAATGTCTTATATATTTAGATTCTAGAAAAAGTCGTTCAGTAAATTTTTTTTGTATTTTAAGTATTTTAATAGTAATATTTTTAAAATCATGATTTTTGAAATGAGTATATTCAATATTATGAGTAGTTTGAAATTTAGATTTTTTAAATTTATCAATATGAGAACGATGTAAATTTAGCCGCTTATGTAATTTTTGACAAGACTGTCCAATATATTCCATATTACACGAATTGCATTTCAATGAATAGATTATATTGTATGCTTTACAAAATTTTACCATATTAAGATTGTGATTATTTGAGATCTGGGACTTATCAGCTAAAGGGCATGTAAGGCAACGCTTAGATTCACACTCTCGAAAACATAGAACAGGCTTGGGACAATAGAATAGGTTATCTGATAACGATCCAGGAAGATCCCTAATAATCTTCCTGTACCGAGCATTAGTCCTGAATCCACCAACGCCTAAATTGCCAGTATCTAACATTTTACTCATAACTACCATATTGTTTGAAAGCAATAAAAATTGCAAGAGATACATAGTAAAAATTATAATTATAACATCAAATAATATATATATATATTTTTAAACATTTTTATTTTATAAAGTACTCTTGAATAACCATAAAAGGAAAAAATAAATAAATAATAAGATTAATGATTTTTTTATACTTGATTAAATATAATAAAACTATTTACATATATACATAAAGTCCCCCCCAAAAAAAAAAAGAAAAAGGAAATCATAAATGACACCAAGTAAACCTTGTAAACTGTATCATACACAATTAAGATAAAATATGCTTTAGCTTGTTTAAAGAAAACTATGAAACTTCTATTATTTAAAGTTACATAATGGCTTTCTTTATGTCACCATATTCCTTCAACAGTGATGCCATAGATATAAATGTGATATAATACATCAATTAAGTGCAAGAGAAGCAATCTATAAAATAAATTAAGATGGGTTATTTACAATACATAAATTTCTTCATTAAGGTAATAAGAATTTTAATAACTAATTTTAAAGGAGACAGTCTGTACTAATGAGTCCAAATTATTTTATACAAAATAAAGGGCTCACTTTTTCTTAAAAAGAACATAGGTTTTAGAAATGCCTAGGTCCTAGAAACACTCTAAAATCTAGTATCATTGTTTCAATATCCATGATTTAAAAAAAATAATAATAATAAGGTAGAAGTTAACTACATTAGTTTAAAGGTTTGTGTATGTGTTTAAATAGTCAATTTCTAGTGGGAGGAATGTCTTCAAATAAGACTTTTAAAGGGGCAAACAAAGTATAACCATCTTTGTTACATAGAACCGAAACTGTGAACTTTGACACTGGGCTGAACGAACACTTAGAAGAGTTAAGGTTTTAGTAATTCTATTAAATATCCTCATTAACACTCTAGCTACCAAATGACTGCTGGTAGTTAAATGTAATTTCCACCAATAGCTGATATGAACTAATTCAGGGTTTAAATCAGGGTTTAATTCTTAAAAAATTTTAAGCATTCTTTTAAAATTCATAGTTATATGCAATTTATATTAGAAAAATAGTCTTCAGTAGTATAAATAGCTAATTTGGCAAAAATCAGCATTTCCTTTTCAAAACGTAGTCACAGGTATAATCTACTATTGCACTGTTAAAAAAAAATAAACACTCTGAAATTATGAAAGATTGGTCAGCTCAAGTAGGAAATTAAGAATTTAAGAGTGGAAAATCCAATTTCGCATATTTCAGTGTGTGGTATTTTCATATTTTGTGTGCAATTCTCACACACTACTTCAAACAGCATAATTGCACGCCTTAAAACCTGAGCAGTATGGCAACAAAGGAACGATTTGAAAGGACTGCCAGCAGTACAAGTACATAATAGCAAAAAAGTTCATGCCTCTGTCAGCAGTCAGACAGCAACCAAAGTATATCAAATAACATAACTTCTATACACAAAATAGAATTTTTTTTTTTTTCAAATATACAATCATTTTAATCACAGAAAATGAGGATAGAAAAATGTTCACTGAACAGACACACGCAATAAAGCATGAAATTAGTGGCAGCCATCAGCCCACTAAATAAAAAAAAAGTGGCTATTAAAAAAATATCTGCCAGTGGCCACTTTTCAATTTGAAAATTTCCCAAAAATGCACCCCATATGCTATAAAACACATTTCTATTCCTCATCATATGGTTTCTTAGAAGATTGTAATCAATTCATCCTGTTTTCACATGAATACCCAAAAGGCAGTGAACTATGGTTTTTGTTGACCTTTTTTTTTAAAGAAAATGATAATAATAAATCCTTGATGTTGCTTAATAGGAGAGAGTGAACTTTTCCTGCATGTCATCAATGATTCTACTCTTGCTGGATGCAGTATTAACATATTTATTTGGGATATTTAATTTTAGATTAATACCAATAGAAATTTTAACAAATGTTTATTTTGTAAGACTTTTAAATTAAAAAATGTGTACTAGTTTTAAGAAAGTATCCACTAAAGGGAATTGCCATTACCTACTACAAGCTACTTACTGGTAATGAAATTTTCCAGTTTTGCCCTTCAAAGGTCTACTTCACTCATGTGAAAACATCCAATCACTAATGTTAATCCTATGGGAGAGTTCTTTTAAAATATCTCGTGTGTATTCCAGTATTTTTATATTATTATTATTTTTTATTTTACATTGGATAGCTGAGGTTGATCTCCATTTTTTACTTTTTCAATTTTGTTTGCAATTTTTTTTTTTTTTTAAAGGATACTTTTATTTTCAGAGCTGGTTTCAAAAGTATAAGTATCTTCATAAAAACCTGCAAACAAAATCAAGAAAGTAAAATATGGCCTTTGTATAGATCGACCTCAGCTATCGAATGCAAAAGAAAATAATTTTAAAATATTGAAATACAAACGAGATATTTTGAATAAAAGAACTCTCCCATAGGATTAACATTAGCAAGTGGGTGTTTTGAGTGAGTGAAGTAGCTCCTTGACACAGACTATGTCTTATATCGCCATGCATATTGTAAAAAACTGTCAAATCACAAATACACAGTTATGCAATTACCACTCATCAAAATATATAAGATGTTAAACATTCTGATTTCGTCAATTTAAGAAGGAATTACAGAAATAAAAAAGCATTCAACCAAGATTTGCTTTACCTTATTTTTCTCAGAATAGTTATTAAAAACAGCAGGATGAAAATGAAACTCTCTTGAAAAAACCCTTGATGCAAATATTTTAATATTATATGAAATATGCACACTAAGTGGCTGGTTCCTCAAATATTTGAAATTTTTAATATGCAAGAAAGAAGAATGCTTCAAAATCCTCATGGAAATCTGAAAATTTAATCAAAAAATTTTTCAATTTTTAGCTCACAGGCTATCAAAGCCTGAGAGCTTATGTGCCCGCCGGTTCTGTATGTATGTATGTATGTATGTATGTACGTATGTATGTACGTACGTAACGCGATAGCTCTTCATAGAAATATCCGTTTTCCTTCAAATTTTGTTTATAGGTTCACTGTGTTAAGGCGCTTCCCTGATTAGTTTTCGGGATTGATTGGTTAAGTATAAAGGAGGGAACGGGGGGCTAACCCCCCCTTAATTTATATAAATGGGTTTTTCATGCAGAATTATCAGATTTTCTTCAAATTTTGTATATAGGTTCATTGTGATAATGCACTTCTCTGAATAGTTTTCGGGATTGATTGGTTAAATATAAAGGGGGGGGCTAATCCCCCCCTTAATTTATATAAATGGGTTTTTCATGCAGAATTATTCCGTTTTCCTTCAAATTTTGTTTATAGGATCACTGTGTTAAGGCGCTTCCTTGATTAGTTTTCGGGATTGATTGGTTAAGTATAAAGGGGGGAAACGGGGGGGCTAATCCCCCCTTCATTTATATAAATGGGTTTTTCATGCAGAATTATCAGATTTTCTTCAAATTTTGTATATAGGTTCATTGTGATAATGCGCTTCTCTGAATAGTTTTCGGAATTGATTGGTTAAGTATAAAGGGGGGGGGAATGGGGGGCTAATACCCCCTTAATTTATATAAATGGGTTTTTCATGCAGAATTATCCGATTTTCTTCAAATATTGTATATAGGTTCATTGTGATAATGATCTTCTCTGAATAGTTTTCGGGATTGATTGGTTAAGTATAAAGGGGGGGAACGGGGGTCTAATCCCCCCCTTAATTTATATAAATGGGTTTTTCATGCAGAACTATTCCGTTTTCCTTCAAATTTTGTTTATAGGATCACTGTCTTAAGGCGCTTCCCTGATTAGTTTTCGAGATTGATTGGTTAAGTATTAAAGGGGGGAACGGGGGGCTAATTCCCCCTTACTTTATATAAATGGGTTTTTCATGCAGAATTATCCCATTTGCTTCAAAATTTATTTATAGGTTCATTGGGTTAAAATGCTTCCCTGATTAGTTTTCGGGATTGATTGGTTAAGTATAATGGGGGGGGAACGGGGGGGCTAATCCCCCCTTAATTTATATAAATGGGTTTTTCAAGCAGAATTATCCGATTTTCTTCAAATTTTGTATATAGGTTCATTGTGATAATGCGCTTCTCTGAATAGTTTTGGGTGTTCATTGGTTAAGTATAAAGGGGGAGGGGGGCTAATCCCCCCTTAATTTAGATAAATGGTTTTTTCATGCAGCATTATCCGATTTTCTTCAAATTTTGTATACATATATTCATTGTATTAAGAGGCTTCTCTGATTAGTTTAAGGGGTTCATTAGTTAACTATGAGGGGGTAACGGGGGGATTACCCCCCTTAATATATTGTTGATTTCTTTATTTTTCGAGGGGCCTATTTCAAATTATTTGAAATACGAGTATAATATACAATTAGTGTGAATAGCCTGTGAGCTCAATGCCCTCAGTTTAACTGGGCAGTTTTCTTTTTTATTTATTTTCCACCTTTTACAATAAAATACTTTTTCTGTTTTAACATACTGATTAGGCTTTACTGCTTTAGGTTTTCAGCTACCGGTTCTGTATGTATGTATGTATGTACGTATGTATGTACGTATGTACGTACGTAACGCGATAGCTCTTCATAGAAATATCCGTTTTCCTTCAAATTTTGTTTATAGGTTCACTGTGTTAAGGCGCTTCCCTGATTAGTTTTCGGGATTGATTGGTTAAGTATAAAGGAGGGAACGGGGGGCTAACCCCCCCTTAATTTATATAAATGGGTTTTTCATGCAGAATTATCAGATTTTCTTCAAATTTTGTATATAGGTTCATTGTGATAATGCACTTCTCTGAATAGTTTTCGGGATTGATTGGTTAAATATAAAGGGGGGGGGGCTAATCCCCCCCTTAATTTATATAAATGGGTTTTTCATGCAGAATTATTCCGTTTTCCTTCAAATTTTGTTTATAGGATCACTGTGTTAAGGCGCTTCCTTGATTAGTTTTCGGGATTGATTGGTTAAGTATAAAGGGGGGAAACGGGGGGGCTAATCCCCCCTTCATTTATATAAATGGGTTTTTCATGCAGAATTATCAGATTTTCTTCAAATTTTGTATATAGGTTCATTGTGATAATGCGCTTCTCTGAATAGTTTTCGGAATTGATTGGTTAAGTATAAAGGGGGGGGAATGGGGGGCTAATACCCCCTTAATTTATATAAATGGGTTTTTCATGCAGAATTATCCGATTTTCTTCAAATATTGTATATAGGTTCATTGTGATAATGATCTTCTCTGAATAGTTTTCGGGATTGATTGGTTAAGTATAAAGGGGGGGAACGGGGGTCTAATCCCCCCCTTAATTTATATAAATGGGTTTTTCATGCAGAACTATTCCGTTTTCCTTCAAATTTTGTTTATAGGATCACTGTCTTAAGGCGCTTCCCTGATTAGTTTTCGAGATTGATTGGTTAAGTATTAAAGGGGGGAACGGGGGGCTAATTCCCCCTTACTTTATATAAATGGGTTTTTCATGCAGAATTATCCCATTTGCTTCAAAATTTATTTATAGGTTCATTGGGTTAAAATGCTTCCCTGATTAGTTTTCGGGATTGATTGGTTAAGTATAATGGGGGGGGGGAACGGGGGGGCTAATCCCCCCTTAATTTATATAAATGGGTTTTTCAAGCAGAATTATCCGATTTTCTTCAAATTTTGTATATAGGTTCATTGTGATAATGCGCTTCTCTGAATAGTTTTGGGTGTTCATTGGTTAAGTATAAAGGGGGAGGGGGGCTAATCCCCCCTTAATTTAGATAAATGGTTTTTTCATGCAGCATTATCCGATTTTCTTCAAATTTTGTATACATATATTCATTGTATTAAGAGGCTTCTCTGATTAGTTTAAGGGGTTCATTAGTTAACTATGAGGGGGTAACGGGGGGATTACCCCCCTTAATATATTGTTGATTTCTTTATTTTTCGAGGGGCCTATTTCAAATTATTTGAAATACGAGTATAATATACAATTAGTGTGAATAGCCTGTGAGCTCAATGCCCTCAGTTTAACTGGGCAGTTTTCTTTTTTATTTTCCACCTTTTACAATAAAATACTTTTTCTGTTTTAACATACTGATTAGGCTTTACTGCTTTAGGTTTTCAGTCTTAAAAATCAATTACATCAGTGATCATAATTAGAAGGATTAAAAAAACAATATAAATCACAGAAAATGGTTTTAAAGATAATAAAGTGATAAATGACCATGCATACTTCAGCATTAATGCAATGGTATACAAGAAAAACATATAAGGTAGATGTGCCAATAATGGATCGCCTTCCAGTAATGGGCCACCTTCAACATTTTTGGTTTATAAAAAAAATAACCAATAAAAATTCAGCTTTTTTTATTTCATTAATATGCTTTCTTTAAATTCTAGTTTTAAATACAATCATAATATCAATTATGTATTACTTTTTGTGGGGTGTCCATTACTGGAATTTAGGGTGTTTTGATTTATTTCTACTATTTACAATTAAATTTCGATTCACATTCGGAAATGTGACTATGAGCATGGTTAAATATTATTGGTAGATTAATATAATATTAAAAAATGTGGAATATAACAATTATAACTATTAATTAAAACATAATTGTTAAAGAAATTCCTTAAGGGTGACCATTACTGGCACATCTACCCTATATATATAATTTTTAGAATATATTACAATAAAAAACAAAGGCACCAACTTACAAACCGTATGAGTTTTGATTAAATAATATTATGATACATAATCAAATGAACAAATAAAAACTGTCGATTCATTAATAGACAGACTTACTAGTAGTATTCTGGGCTATACAAATTGGCAACTGCTCATACAACTTTAAATTGAAATGATGAAATAAATAACATTACAGCACAAGATAATGGTTTAGATAAACTATCAGCTGGTGAGATTAAATGCTTTTAACAATTATAAAAAATGGATGTACTTTGGACAAACATCAAATAATCATTTGGAAAAGATAAGCTAATAACAAAGAAAATGCAAATTGTTACTTCAATTAGAAGTCATATGCTTTTAATTTAAACAAACACGAGATCATTAGAAAATTCTAGATAATGAGCATCAAAAAGCTATTATATGGTATAAACAAGTTTCTAAAAATTAAAGAAATAAGTAAATATAAATAAAATAAAAGAGGATAAATATTTAATGACAATTTAAAGAAAGATTGTTTTAAAGTAGATTTAACTGTAAAATAAAGAAAACAAATAAAAATAACAATTTATTTAACATAGTAAGAAATATTTTGTTTTGTATTTACTGCCTTTGATAAATATAACTGTAGTCTAACTGTTGATGATTCTATTCAAGTAAGATTCATGAGATGCAAATTGAATGGAAATCAGTTTATTTCTCTCGAAACTGTAGATGAATCTGCTGTTGATGTCAATGATTTCATAATGTTGCTCTCAGACCCAAAATTATTTCTTGAAAATTCCAGGCTCAATCTTACTCATAAGTACTTTGGAATTTCATTTGCAAATTTTTTTTGCAAATGTGCGCTGATTTTTTTGTAATTAAGTAATAACTTCAACTAAATTGCAATTGTTCCTGTATTAATCTGTTATTATTTTCAAAATATAATTAATTTTTTGTTTTTGTTTCAAAATTTATATTACTACGTTATTTTGCAGATGAAGGGGCAACAAAAAAGAATTAGATTAATGAAAAATAGATTTATATTGTACTGTACCCCGGTGGGTGGACCAGTGTACCCCGCTTCGGGGATACAGTGGTCCACTTTACAAGTGTATATAATTTTTTTTTTTTTTTGAAAAATTTATTGAAAACTATGTTGTGAGAAAATTATGATGGATGTAAGTAAGTTTAAGGAATATTTAAAAATATTTTCATACAGATCGATCACTCTGTTAAAGAGAAAAAAAAATAACTGAAAAAGTGGTCCACTGTGTACCCGTGTAAAATATTTTCTCAATAAACACAAAAGTTGCAACGTTTGACATGGTCAGGGTTGAAATAAATGACATAGTAGCATACATTTTAACATTGTGTTTATCTAACGGAAAGTACTATTGCTACTGATATTTAAGCATTTAAATGACTAACAAACTTATATAAGTTGATGTCTTTGACAGGGTATAATGTTGATCCAGCTGATAATATAAGTTATTTAATTAGCTATTAATAGTAAAGAAAATAAATACTTTTCGAAATAAAAATCACAATCTTGCAGTACTTTTTTATACTTCAAATTTGTTATGGCTATTAAATTATAAATTATCTTTCTATCTACACTATTTTATTGACTCGTCATCGTATAAACAAACAAACCGCCGGTTAAAATTAAAAAGCAAGCATGTGATAGCAGGTTACAGTTATAGAGCGCTAACTCACTGGTTCACCTTCTGCCCGCGAGATTGTAAAAAATAGTCAGGTTTTAGCT
Source organism: Maratus michaelseni (assembly GCA_963931845.1). Lineage (NCBI taxonomy): Eukaryota > Metazoa > Arthropoda > Arachnida > Araneae > Salticidae > Maratus > Maratus michaelseni. Next base: position 64,012,344 of record OZ007594.1, read on the forward strand.
TGGGTTTTAGCATTATTGGCTGGAACTGCGTTCTCATTCGCTGTTATCAGTTACGGTACGGCGCCTTGGAATTTTTCGAAAATTGAACAGCTTACAAATATAGGGCAGTTGCGAGGCTAACGGAAAAGACAGGCTACCGCGGTGCATTCCACTTATCTTTTTTTACAGACCGCTAGAGTGACGTGATGCTCTTTTCGTACACCTGCATTGGTGCATTCGAGCATCACGTGACTCCGGCGGTCTGTAAAAAAAGATACGCGTAAAGTACCACGGTTGCCTTTCTTTTTCGCTAGCCTCAGGGCAGTTGCAATTGACGTCAGGTTGGAGGTCACACACTACAAATAGGCAGTTTTGATTGGTGGAAGCACCCTGACCTCCAAGTGAAGTACAATGGTTGATCAGCTGATTGCAACTTCTCTATAGTTTCAGTTTCGGTTTAATGATGGCCCTTTCTGTAGATCAGGCATGTCAAACACGTGGCCCGCCGACAACTTATCTGTGACCCGCGAACCCTTTGGCCGTTTATCTATGTTTAATTTAGTTGTTGATTATTATTACCCTACAGCAAACAACTGTGACTTATTTAAAAAAATAATTTTTATTTATATTGTGCATTTTGTTTAAATGTAACTTTCTAAAACAGGAAATTTTATAAAATGAATTGAACTTTTAATACATTATTTTATTTTAATAAATTTAATATTAATTCATGCTTCTGTTTTTTCATAGAAAATAACCTAATTTAAGGCAACATAGAAGTTAACCTAATTAACCGAAACAAATTTAATAACTATCATCAGAAAGGACATTTTTTAGACTTTAAGATAGTATAAAAATATATTAAATATTATAAATTCTCGTTAAATATCAGTGTAAATATTACAAATCATAAAAAAAAAATGCTATGGGGAGAGGAGGGAGAAGGAATGAAAATTATCTACCTTCAACCTCAGAAAAACAATTTAAAAAAATCCTGTAAGAAAAAAAACTTTAATAATATTTTTAAAATTATTACTACATTTTATCAAGTTTGGATAAAAATGGGGAAGGGACGAGCGTTCTTCCCCCAAATTAATTGGGAAATGAATTAATTATAATGATGTACTTTTATTTTAAAGAAAGGCATTTGAACGGGAAGAACCGAATGAGAAAGGAACCTTATGGGGTAGCTGAAAAGCCACAAGGTTCTCTCCCCAATAAAATAAGTATGAAAGTAAAAAAAAGTTTTTTTTTAAACACTCTTCTATAGGAATTGAATATTTATTGCAAAAATCCCACCTAATTTCATGACTGCAACCAAGGCAACACTAGATACTGGGCTTGCTCATTCATTCTCATAACGTCACAAATAGTGGCTGGCCACGACCAGCGATTGGTACAAAGCGACGCGCCCATCGTTTTGTGCCAATCGTTGTATGTCTTTCGTCGCGGCCAGCCACCTTTTTTGACGTCATAATAATGAATGAGCAAGCCCGGTATCTAGTGTAGCCCTGCTGCAACTCTTGTTGTTCCAAAATATTTCTGTTACAATGTGTTGATTTGATGTGGGCCCCAATAATGGAAAAATTGCCGCTTTGATTTATGCTTGATAGAAAGCGCAAACTAGTGCATTTATTAAAAATTATAATTTTGACTCTGTTTCTTGTTCTAACATATGGTAACAGGAAAGAAAAAAAGATTATTTAAATTAGCTATCCAAGATTTCTAGATTGTTTCCACAACGTATAATCATAATTTAATTAATTAATAAACTATTAGTTGATAAAAGCGTATTTTTTAATTACACTCTTGATTTTTAGGTGCGTTCGAAATTATATAAATACGTAGCACCTATGGTCATCTGTTCCGCATATAACACTCAATATAACACGCGCAAAAACTACTCAACCGAATGGTTTGAAATTTAATATATTATAATCGTTGCAGAATTTTGTCGCGTCATTTCAAATTTTATGAAAATCGAATCAAACCTTAGAAAGATATTAATAAAAAGTTTTCTTCATTCTGTTAAATCCTATCATACGTAATTAATTCAATGATATCTCATGATAGGTAATGATTCTAGGTTGCATTGGTGAGTACGTCCTATTTAAGATGGATTCATATTATTTCGTATTACTGAATTTAAAAACCGATTTTGTATACTAAAATTGTTTAATTATAGAAATCCTATAATCTACCGACAGTTTTTGGATAGATGTTTCTGGAGAAATAGATATTAATTGGAAAAAGAGTCTAAATATGGATTTCAAGTTCTGAAATTTTCAAACCTAGGCTTAAGTTTCCCATTGGAATTTTCAATACATGTTAACAAAAGATAAAATGTTGCTAACTGAAAATGTTAGATAGTACCCGTCAAGATTTGACGGTAAATAACTTGAAAGTTTCTTTAGAAATATGCTTTTATTTTTAATTAGCTGCTTTTAAATTAATTAAGTATTGAAAATTTCATTTATTGTTATATTGTGTAAGCGATTCCTATAGACATAAGACGGTAGATTGTGTTGTCAGTCCAGCGTTCTCGACTAATGAAGTGAAATAATTTTAAGCTTGTAATTTACATCCTGTTATACTTGAATTAATTTAGCAAGAATTTAACTAAAAATATTAATTGAATGATTTAATTTTACTTACTACAGTCTCAAATTATTTTAGAAAATTATCAGTATTTAGTAATTTCTATTTTTTTTTTAAATTATTCGACCTTTAAAAATTTTCATTAATTTTATTTTTATCAGCCTGATTCTAAAACCCAGATAAACCATAGATAGCAAGGTGATTTCTTTTATAAATCTTTTATGGATATTTTTGCTTCTTTCTTTTTTCTATTCTCTTCTTTTCTTTCTTTTCTTTTTTTTAAGGAGAATAATCATATACTTTTTTTAGTAATACAAATATATCTTACTAGCCAGTCTCCGACCGTCTAGCCGGTCGCTTCTGAGTGGAGCCCAAATACATTTTGCAGCGTACTGTCTTGACTTCCTTTGAGGCCCAAAAATTGCATTTTATATGCAAACAGAGAAATTTAAATAAAATACTAGTATATAAAACTAGTATATAAAATATATATATATATATATATATATATGAAAGGATAAAAGCTAAACCCCTTTTTAAAATGCAAAATCCCTTTTTGCCCCTTTTAAAATTTTAAATTACCGTTTTAAAAAATAGAAATTTAAATCAAAACTTTTTAAATGCTTTAATAATTGTGTTTCAATTGATTGAAATTCGCGTTGCCCCTGTTAAATTAGTTTTCGTGCATCGCATCTTATAACTTTCAGAGATCGTTTTCTGACTCTTCATAAGAATATTTGTGCTGACGCTAACGCGATTTTAAAGTCTTGCTGCATCCTATCGGCCGATGGAGCCAACGCCTTTATTCCGCACAATCAATCACTCAGCTCGCGGCCAATTAAAATAAAAAATACGCCTCTTTTGACTTCGACGACCTCTAGCAGAAATAATGCAAAACCTTCATATTTATACCATTGCACTGCTATCAGGAGCGAACTTTTTACGATTTCCCTCATCTAAACAAATCCACGCCAATCTGCTCTCTCGGAATTGCCTCGCGATGAACGAACCTTCGATGTCCAGACAGACTTAAAAAGCAGCTCTCACGCCAATATGGGCCTGGTTTAAAAGGAATCATGTAAGAAAAAGAAATAAACCAGGTTCCGTAATAAACTGAGTCTTCATTTAAACAGAAATACATTCACTCGGAATTTAACCGAATCCCGCTTACGGCCCAGGACTACACGAACATGCAAGGGAATCAGAATGAGCGGTTTGACGTACGGAGCCGCCATCAGTCCGCGCAGCCACCGGCCCGGCCCGGCGCCCAACTACCGACGGAGTCCCGCTTCGTTTCATATATATATATATATATATATATATATATATATATATATATATATATATAAGCACGTAAATAAATATTTCGTGGCATTAATAATATTTTTTCCATAATCCCTCTGACAAAATACTACTGACCCTGTGCGTATTTATCTAAGATGAGCGGAGAGCTTTCAGATGAAATAAATACAAATGGGATTACCTAAAATCATTGTAAAAGGGTACTGTCATGCCCATAAATTATTAATGAGGTGATCAAAATAACGGGACCCTGTGTATTTCTCAGCCATGCATCGTTAATGCAGCGATCACTATAACGTGGTTCAGTTATTATGCGTGCATAAATTATTAAAATGAAATACTTTTAACAGGACCCATTCGGTTTCACGCTTGTAATCTGACTATACGGTAATCACCATAAGGCATCTTTGTGCATACCCTAGCCCATATATATGGCAATCAGTATTTAAATAACAATTTTTTACTTTAAAAAATATACTTTGAAAAAAGGTGGAAGTGTAATATTTTGTTTAAAATCTTAAATCCGATCGCTAAAAGAGGAAATAGAAAAAAAAAATATATAAAATGGGAAATAAAAAAATATATTTCTTGGAAAAAATGTCACAGAAAATATATAATAAAAAATCCGCAATAGTTCTCCTTTGCGTCTAATCTTCCGCAATCTGGTTCACAGCCGATGTTGCCCACAAACTCGCTAGCTCTAAAATCGCTGAAATACGATTAAATACTTTTTTTTTTTTTTTTTTTTTTTTTTTTTTGTAGATTTGTAAAGCGGAGTTTCACATTCTTACTTAAAACAGCTGCTAAGATATGGCACAATTACCTAAAACTTTCGACACACAGTGAGACCTCCTTGATGGATTATTATCTAAAATTGCTGAAATACATATTTAACTATTTTTAGTATATTTGTTATCCTAAATTTTACACTCCTACCTATTACTGAGATATGGCAAAATAACATAAAAAAGTCAACCGCAATTTAAACCCCTTTAGTGGCTGAATTTCTAAAATCGTGGAAATACATGTTTAACTATTTTTTAGTAGATTTGTTATCCTGAATCTGTGATTTCCAGCTTCTAACTAAAAATGCTGCTGAGATATGGCGAACATTGAAAATAACCTAAAATTTTCGAACCCCATTTAGCCCTCTTAATGGATGAATTTCTAAAATCGGTAAAATATGTGTTTAATTATTTTTATAGCACATTTGTTTCCTGAATTTCACGCTCTTATTCAAAACTACTGATGAGATATGGTGGAAAAGTGAAATCATCGAAAATTATCGACCTCCCATTTAACCCCCTTAGTAGTTGAATTTCTAAAATCGCCTAAAATACGTGTTTAACTATTTTTTAGTAGATTTGTTATCCCGAAATTCACGCTCCTACCTATAACTTCTATTGAGAAATGGCAAAATGACATAAAATATTCGACCCACTATTTATAACCCCCCTTAGTGACCGAATTTCAAAAATCACTGAAATACTTGTGTAACTATTTTTTTAAGGAGATTTGTTACCTGAATTTCACGCTTTTTTCTAAAACTGCTGATGAGATATGGTGAAAAGGTGAAATCATCGAAAATTTTCGACCCTTCATTTAACTTTCTTTGTAGTTGAATTTCTAAAATCGCCTGAAATGCATGTTTAACTATTCTTTAGAAAATTTGTTATCCCGAATTTCACGCTCCTAACTATAACTTCTACTGGGATGTGGCGAAAGGGCATGAAACATTCGCCCCATTTAACCCCCCTTAGTGTCTGAATTTCTAAAATCACTGAAATACGTTTTTAACTATTTTTTTAGTGGATTTGTTATCCTGAGTTTCATGATTCTACCTATAATTTCTACTGAGATATGGAAAAATGACCTAAAATATTTGACCTCCTATTTAACCCCTCTTAGTTGCTAAATTTCTAAAATTGCTGAAATACATGTTTATCTATATTTTTTGTAGATTTGTTATCCCAAATTCCGAGTTCCCAACTAAAAATGCTGCTGAGATATGGCGAACAGCCAAAATGACCTAAAACATTCGATCCCCCATTTAACCCCTTTAATGGATGAATTTCTAAAATCGCTGAATTATGTTTAATTATTTTTTTAGTAGATTTGTTATCCTGAATTTTACGTTCCTACCTAAAACTGCTACTGAGATATGGCGAAAACGCGAAATGACTAAAAACTTTTGACCCCCATTTAACCCCCTTAGTGGTTGAATGTTTAAAATCGCTGAAATATGTGTTTAACTAACTTTTAGTACATTTGTTATCCTGAATTTCGCGCTTTTAAATAAAACTGTTGTTGAGATATGGTGAAAAGGCAAAATGACCTAAAACTTTAGACCTCCATTTAATCCCCTTTGTGGTTGAATTTTTAAAATTGCTAAAATATGTGTTTAATTCTTTTTTAGTTGATTTGTTATCTTGAATTTCTCGCTCTTACCTAAATCTGCTGATGAGATATGGCAAAAATGTGAAATTACCGAAAATTTTCGAACCCCCATTTAACCCACTTAGTGGTTGAATTTCTAAAATTGCCTGAAATACATGTTCAACTATTCTTTAGTAGAATTGTTATCCCAAATTTCACCCTCCTACTTAAAACTCCTGCTGAGATATGCCGAAAAGACGGAATTATCTACAACTTTCGACCCTTCTTTTAACCCACTTAGGGTGTGAATTTTCAAAAATCCTTTCTTAGTGGGTGCCTACATTGTGTAACGAACATGTCTTCCAAATTTCACTGTTCTAGGACAAACGGTTGAGGCTTGGCGTTGATTATGAGAAAATCAAGCTACTCTTTTATAAGTATAGATTGATAATGGTCATACAAAATATAGATAAAAGTTTAGATCACTTTATTTAATCGATAACTACAGACAAAATCTTTTAATTTAAATATTTATAACATAAAATAAGAAATAAAAAAAATATTGTCGGTTGTTAAATTTTATTTACCACAGTCCCAATATTTTGAAAAAAATAACAATGTTTAGTATTTCTGACTTTTTTTTTTTTTAACTACACGACCTTTAACATTTTTCATTAAATTAATTTTTAGCAGTCTGGTTCTAAAACCCTGAATTTAAAATTTGCTGTTTGCAGCTAACGATTTATAATATATATTTTTTAATTACTTGAATTTATATTTTCCATTTTCATACATTGTTTAGTTGTTAAATCGTGGATTTCTAGATAATTTAGAGTTCCTGTATAAATATTTTCTCTTCCTTTATTTTTCCTTTTTTACGAAAAATAATCCCATACTTATCTTATTATATATATGACATCTTGATAATGGTCATACCAAATATAATAAAAATTGTAGACCTGTTCAATTTATTTAATAGTTAATTTAAATACTTTTAATATAAATTTAGTAATTAAAACAAAATATTCTTGGGTGTTAAATTTTAATTGTAAAGCATTCAATTATATATATATATATAACTTTTTCTCCTGAATTAAATATGATTATTAAATGGAATTATTGCCAGTAAAATACAATGATCGGAAGAGAATAGCATCTCGCCTTATGCCACTCGGCTACCTTTTTCTCGTCCGAGTATACTCCAAAAATGGTTAGGTTCTAGATTTAAATTTACGCATGCGCAAATGGGTCCTTTTCGTGTGAAAAGTGGATTTGACGGAAATTCTTTTTCATTTTAATATATAAGATTATAAATGTACGTAATAACTTATTTTATTACGGAAATTTAATCACATCATAATAACAGACGATATTATTCTTTTCACTGAAATAATAATGAGGATTTTTTTTACATTGTCTTGTATTGGATATTTGAGCATAGTATATTTTTAATGTAATAGAATTGTAATTAATTGTTTGTAAGAGTGTACTGAAACTTAATTTCCTAAAATAAAATTAATATCTATAATATGAAATTTTGCATATAAAATAAAATTTGTATTCATGCACTTTTCCATAAGAGTGCAACAGCTATTGCACCAAGATATGACTAGTTATACTACAAACGCACATCATTTGTAACGTTTGACGTACAATTTCCGACTTGTTTATTTATATTTTACTTTTTAGTGTTTAAATATTTCATCGGTGCATTTTCACAGCCAGTTGGCATATTTTAGAGAACATGGTTTGACGCATAACCTCCATTGTTGTTGTAGCTATAAAGAATATTTGTCAGTTTATCAGCTTTGCCTGGCTTACGTTGAAATGCCTTAAAATTAGTTTATGAATAAGTAATAAAAAATAATAAATGTTGTACTGTCATCGGAGACACACCTGTGTGCACAATTTTTATAATTCTAGCCTATGAAGAAGTAAATGAAAAATCGATTTTAAAATTCCATCTTTACATACATGAACTAAGTTAAATAAGAGAGTGTAAAACCTATTTCAGTCATGCAATAACCGGATAACGATGCTCCATCACAATTACATGCCATTTTGATATTTGTATTCTAACACATGGGCTGATAAGTTCCCGGTCTAATAAAGAAAACACAACTTTTTAACAATTTTATAACTTTAAAACTTTAATAAATAACAACTTTAATAACAAATAATAATAATTTAATAATAATGATAATAATAATAATAATAATAATTTAATAATAATAATTTAATAATAATAATTTAATAATAATAATTTAATAGATAAATAATAATAATAATTTTATAATAAATAACATAATTTTATAACGAAAAAGCTCCAAACAGTGCTCAGAACTGTGCTCGTTGCTGTTTTTGGTCAAAAGTCAACACGCGCGGCACCCACTTTGACAACAGCTTTTTCATAGACAAATGTTCATTCAAAATAAAACTTACACGTTCCTTGGATATCTTCAGAGTCTGAGCTATCTCCTGCAACTTCACTTTATGGTTCCCCGAAACGATTTTGTGGACTTTTTTGATGTTTTCCGGAGTAACCATCTCTTTTGCGTGGTGCATCACTGGTGTCCGTACGACCACGTTTAAATTCAACAAACCAGTCAATAATGGTTGATTTACCTAGTGCAGTGTCTGGATAACGCTTATCGAACCAACCTTTTGTTTGAACGGTGTTTTTTCCCATCAAATAACAATTTTTGAAATTCTTGTTTATCCATTTTTTTTGTTTCTCAACAAAGTCGTTCAACTAAAACCACTCTAACGTTTTATCCACACGGCGAATCGTCATGATATTTTTTCTGCTACCTTTTAAAGGTTAGTATTTACTAAAAGAAGCTTCGGTTCGGCGATTGCAACGCCATCTGTGTGCCAGACCGGGAACTTATCAGCCGATTTGTTATATACTCTTACTTTAAATTCTTTCCCTATTCAAAGATTTAGAGAGGGGCAGGGTGTAGCTTTACTCTGCATACTCCTGCATGCCTAAGCATATTGAGGTTATTCGGAAAATACAACCTTTATAGAAATATCAATGGGCGTAGAGGTGTATGGGCTTGTTCGTGGCCCACCAATAATTCCTAAAATGGACTCCTTTTTTTTCTCTCCTTTTTAATATAAAAATTATTATTATTTCTTTTTTTTTTTTGTAGAATTTTTAAATATTTCATATTTTTCTTTTCTTTCTTTCTTTCTTTCTTTTTTTTTTTTTTTTTTGTTATAGGCATATGTTGCAATTGACGTCATGTTGGAGGTCACACACTACAAATAGGTAGTTCTGATTGGTGGAACTACCCTGACCTCCAATTGAAGTACAATAGTTGATCAGCTGATTGGAATTTCCCTATAAGGTTAAACGGCATTAGAAAAACTTTTTCACTTTATGTTCTATTTTTTAAAAAAATTAGAATAAATTGCTCAATGTTTGAACCTTTGATATAAAAAATGAAAATAGAACATTCTTGTTATTCAAAGTAAACTTTCGTTGTGATTTTATTATAAACGATTCGTGAATATTAGGGAGTATCATTTTATAAACGGGTCTGTACATTCGATTTTTTACATTGTCTTAATGCTTTATTTAACTTGTGATTATTTATCAGTAAACGATTAGGTTTAATATCTTTAAAAGTGAGTTAAAATAGTAACACTAACTTGGTAACCGATCTTTTTTATACTCACATACACATATTTGTGTAAAAAGGAGTTGAGCCCCACCAATATTTTTCAAAACTATACGCCTATGCGAAATACCATCCGATTCATAATAAGAAAATCTGCGATATTATGAGATGGAGTAGAGCATTATTTATTTGAAAAAGATTAGTAAAAATTAATATAAGGCTTTAATGGATTAAACTTGAATAAATACTATTTAAAAACTAGTCGTTAGGGGCCACCGTAATACTTACCCATCATGGATATGCATAATGTAAAATATTAAAATAAAAAATGTGTAAACTACTTATAAAATGCATTGCAATTCGAATAAAATCGTGGCTTGATGACGTCATAAACTTTAAAGGCTCGATTACTGAACTGCTTAAAAGAAACATCCTTATAACTCCAAAAATAATAATCCTATTAATTAGCGGTTTATTGCATCTGATTAAGCGTCTCATTTCCAATTAAAATATATCTTTGAATTGAAATTTGGATGAAATACAGGGTCATGGAAAATCGAAGAGTGTGGGAAATAGGATTACAAATATCTCGGCAACTCATTATTCGATCGACTTCATGCTTTATGCAAAAATTATGTTTTTTCATTGTCTTTTATATTCACTCCTTAAAATTAACAATTTCGAAAATTTTTATATTTACCTTTATATACCTTTTATCAGAACGAATATTTCGAGAGTCCGAAAAAAAATAGTTCCGGATCATCGAGGTTACTGAAATTCAATAAGCTTCTTCCCATTATTACATACTAAGTACATACCAAATTTCAAGTCTCTATCTCAATTTTTTCGGGAGATAGAGCGTTTACAGATACACAGACACACAGACGGACGGCAATTTTTTTTTTTTCTAAAAATATGTTTTTCGGAATCTCCGGAGTCTGAAACGTGTAAATCCGCCAATTTTTTTTTTTTTTTTCGATTTTCAAAACGATTACAAGACTTACCCTATACTACGTATGATGGGTAAGTAAAAAAATATCCCACTATATATTTTTTTCACATAATATTAAAGTTTTATTTTAAGAGGACAGCGAATATAAACAAGAAAAAAAAAATCAACGTAGATACACAAATTTTTTTTTATATAATATTTTTTGTAATGTTTATTCTTTATGTTTAAAATTTACTTAAAAACGTGCAGCGTTTTTTTTTTTTTTCAATAGATTTCTTTTGGACAGACATTTTTGAAAATTTTCTGTATTGACGCTTATATTTATTTAATAAGAGCTTATATATACATATATTTTTGTTTTTAATTTTTTTAATTCTATCTTAAACTGTTGATAAAGGTTTTTCTATCGATAGTTATTAAATTTTCTAGAGCAAAGCGAGAATTTTCATATTCTTTTGGATTAAAAAAAAAAAAAATTCATTTTAATTTCCATTCTCTGAAAAAGTACTTGTCATATCATTTTAAAATATTTATACAGCTTAGAATCTAAACCGTTCCACTCTCATTTTAGAAAATGTCATCAAACATCATCATTTCAAATGAAAGCTGAAGATAACAACCGTTTCAATTTTTTTTTTCTCTCACTCGTTTTTCTAATCATAGAAATAGACAAACGAGTTGGCTACGTTTTCCCTACCACCAAGGGATTACTCTCTGAAAAGGACACGACTGATAAGGTGGCTGGATTTGCCAATAATGCTAAAACGTGACTATATTTTAGAATTTCGCCTTCTGCCCAGAGAGTTCAGAGATAAATAGAGATCATGGAAGTAGGAAACTCAGAGCAAAGATACTAGAAGGTCTATGGTAGGAACCTATATAACTGGAAGGATAGCGTTAATACTGTAACATAAGCTGCTTTCTACCTGAACGTTGCCACTTTGGGTGCGTTCACGGACCGAACCCCGAGTTTCATAGGATAACACATGGATAACCCGAAACATTCAGAGATCGATATCACGTGACTTTTTGCGGATTACCCGTAGCGTTCAGAGCCATAAATTACCCAGACTTCTTGTGACCCACAATACCTGGAGAATTTTGTAAGGTAAAGTGATCACGTGGTTGGGAAATTTGATCTGTTTGTTCGCTTAGCTAACTGAAACTGTTAACTGTCGTTCTTTATGACTTTTACTGTACACTTGAGTCCAGACCATTTGATTGGTCTACCTTTAACAGGGCTATGATATAATTGGCCAACGTCGGGCTAGGATGAGTTCTGCAATGTTCCTATCATAGAAGTAGGAACATATAATGATCACATAAATTAATAGCTGCAATTGATGTATAAAATCTTATTCAGAATTGGGTCCTAAGAACAAGATACTATTAGCTAATCGGATCCACTCCATGTATTGGACCTCCTTCTTTCGCATTAATGCTGGGCGATTTTAGTTTTGGCCTGGATTGCACTCCTATCGCTCGCAGTGTCCTCTATTGCTGGTAATTCGAATTAAAATCAGGAATCGCAGTAAAAAATCTCCTGACATCTTACATTACTCTCCCGCAAGGATTTTTTAAATATCTGTCACCATTTGTAAGTTATTGAATTTTAAAATCAGTCAGTCCATTTTTGGACACCTGGTAGTTGAAAAGTGTTTATGAAATTTTGAAAATATATACGTCAAGTGATTATTATCTGCCTTCAATCGACATTTTGGCTACTTCAACTTCACCTGTAAAACTGGTTTTGGTGCATAGATAGTACAAAAGCGAGAAAACTTTTGTAGCGATCCAGCAAACACCTGCTTGTGATTTCCGAATTTTATTAATAACTACTTAACCAATCATAATTCGTTTTGTTGCATGTGTAATAAAAGAGGGAAAACTGAATAGTTACTTTTGAATATTTTGTCTAAACATAGAAATAAAATTTTGATTAATAGATAAACCAGCGTTTTGAGCAGGTCTGCCCACCGAACACTATGGTGCTTTTTTGAAGGTTTTCTTGGCGCCCTTTCCAATTTTTCCGTTACTAGCTTTAAAAATTGTTGGAAATTGTACGTTAAACATGACAAATGTGGTGCATTCGTTTTGTGCTATAACTAGTTTTACAATGTAAAAAAATCATCATTATTATTTCAGTGAAAGAAATTATATCGTCTGCTATGAGCGACATGAGGATGCCTTTTTTTTACTTATTCCGTATGCCATGTTTACAGATGAGATTTTTTTTCCGACAACAGACATCGCTGTAAAATTCACCATGGAGATATTGCTTTGCGAATGATTACCTCCATGGTTTAATATTTCTATGACTCATGATGAATGAATCTTTTGTATATTTACTCTAATGGATTTAGATATTCGGTTAACCTAATTTCCACTGAAGTTATCTCAAAATCTATACATTTTTTAATGTAACTCATCAATTATGAACGATCTTTCTAAAAATATAACTTTTATGCAATTTTATTCGAAAAAATAATTTTGAATAAAAATGGCCGCTTGACATATGGGAAAAGATGCGGTTAGCCCGTATTTGTTTTCCCCAGTCACATTATTTGCGTTTTTACTATATAGATTACGTATGATAGGATTTAATAGAATAAAGAAAACTTTTATTAATATCTTTTTAAGTTTTGATTCGATTTTCATGAAATTTGAAATGACTCGACAAAATTCTGAAACGATTCTATATATTAATTTTCAAATCATTCAGTTGGGTAGTTTTTGCGTTGTTATATGCGGACAGACGGACAAACAAACGGACCAGACGACGACTATAGGTGCTACGTATTTATATAATTACGAACGCACCTAAAAATACACTTTAAATGGGGTTTTATTTAAAATCAATAATATATTTTCATGCCTTTATTTTTACACTCTTTTATTTAACTGAATGTGATTTTTGTATGTAAAGATGGAATTTTGTAATCGACTTTTAACCCATTTCCTGACGAAAATGCCGCTTTTCTAAGAATTATTCATCTATTAGAAAGTTCTATATATATATAACGATTTTGATTTTTAAATCAATAAGTAAAATACTATTTAAGACAAAACTGTCTTCATTAACTTTATTTATAACAAGCAGATGAAGGTTATGATTGGCAAATAGAAACTTTTAAGGGAAAATTGCAAAACTCCACTTTCCCTTTTTATTACGTTATTCTAAACTCACAAGAAGAAAATATTGAAAATGTGAAAATTTTTGACATCCATTTTATTTATAGATTTACACGTTTTGGGGATGCTCTGACAACGATTTGACTATTTTTAGAACATGCCTATGTGCAACGCCCCCTAGAGATCTCTAGGGGGACGTTGCTATGTGTGACACAATTTGGATAATCATCCTATCTCAAGAAATAAAACTGCATATTGTCTTAGACCTGAAGATGAATATAGATGCTGATTAGGTTTTGGTGTATATCGGGCAACAGGTGGCTTTCTGCAAGAATATATACAGATGTCACCATGTGCAAAATTAGTAACTGGTAATGAAAAATGGCCTATTGGCACGCGCGTTTGCCAAATCTGTAAAAGAGGAATATGTTTTCTGAAGGCGTATATATATGCCCGTGGCAGTTAAGGGGTTAAAAGGCAGAAAACCAACATTACAAATGCACAAATAATACACAATGTTCGTTTTTTGTGTATCATTTGTGCATTTTAAACTTTGGTTTTCTGCCTTTTAAAATTAAAATACAATTAAAAAATGTATATACAATCACAACGGGGAATTTCAGATTGTACAAAATCATTGTGAACTTTTCTAAGAAAAAAAGGGGGAGTAAGACAAACAATACTATCTACTATCACAGAACCTATCACGGCTTATTCAGTCAAAAATAAAAGTTGTCTTACACTGTCATTTTCACGTTGAACACAATGCTCGTTTATAACTTTTACATTTAAAGCTTGTTATCAATCAGACAGAAAATTTCTTTCTCCGGTCTTACTCAAGGTTCGAAATGTACCGGAGCACACCGGAACGATATTCTGGTTCGTGAAATTATGACAAGTATCGTTCCGGTTCGTGCAATTATTAAAACATTACATTGTTACAGTTCCTGAAAAACAATATTTCCATTCCAGTTCAGGGAATGACTCAATTCGATGATTGAACTCTGCTCTCATATTTCATACAGTGATCACGATCCTACATCCAACCTTTTTAAAAATTCTAGTATTTGAATAAATACGATAGGTCACACATCCATGCTTTTCAATTTTTAACCGACTTAAAAAAGGGAGGAGGTTATCAATTCGACCCGTATGTATGCATTATGTTGTTCACGCATACCTCTCGAAAATGTGCATCGATTTTGATAATTTTTATTTTGTTTGAAAGAGTAAGGCCCCAAGGTGGTCCCATTTCAATTTCGTCAAAATCGGATCATTAGAATACATTATTTTATTCAAATTTCCATTATTTTGATGAAGATTTAATTTATATTTCAAAAAGTCCATTATTTGAATTGTTGCCAATTTGTAAAATAGCACACATAATAATATTCCTTTCAATTAAAAATTTATTTACACGTGACTGTTAAAAACAGAAATAAAACTTTAAATTAAACGGGGAAAAGAACAAGTTTCCGAACGACATGTTCTTTCCCAATCTGTTTCTGTTCTAAATGTTTCAAGTTTCCTTTCAACTGTTGCAAGATAAAACCATTTTTTGTTTCTCGGATAGATTCTCTTTAAGCTGCTTCTCTAACTTGGTGCCATTAGTTAGGTAATGTTTCCAGTTTTTTAGTATCTCCAACACGACACTTAATTCTCTGTCTCGTTGCTTGGTGAATCTCTTGATAGCAACAACCAATCGCAGGTGATAGGAACATGCATCTACATTTGCTCTGGCGACAATTGAAATTTTAGTTATAAAAATACAGTCTCTTTTGGTGAAAATAAATAGTTCGTTCGTTTTTTCTCCGAGAACTGTTTTTACGTTTTTAGCTAATCTTGAACACCAATAGTGAAACCAAGTGAACACCAATACACTAATGAGTTAAATATACCATCTGACACCGGTAAGATTAAACGAAAATTTAATTATAGAATATTATGTGTAATTCCGAAGTGCGACAAGCCTATAGTAAATGACATCACGCTTTGAAAAGCGAGCGAGTGCCAATACGGTGATACTCCTCGTTCAAAGCCCAACAAGAATCCACAAGACGCAAGGATTATGAAACACTAAGAATACTGATCCGTGATTGTAATCTTGCACTTCCCTTTCGTTTCTCGGAATCCTAGATGGCTAATAAATCACCATAACCACATGGATCTACAAGTATTAATTGCTCTAGCTAATAGTCCAGGCATTTGGTAGAAAATAAAGGAAAGTTTTGGTGTAGTTTTTTTTGGGGGTCCCTTTATGTTTTTTGGGTCGCTGAACACAAATCCGAGGTTTTCCAACAAAATTTTTTTCGGGAAATATGTTTTTTTTACAAAAAACGTGCAAAAAAACGGACTTTTTTCCGTTTTTTCAAAATAATTCCAAAATTATGCATTTTACGTGAAAGTCGGTAGTATATGAATTAAAGAAAATAAAATTTCTTACATTTTATGTATTGAAAGTTTTTTTCTCTGATCAATAGTTTAGCCGTGAGAGTGCCTCAAAAATGGGTGGAAAAAACAAAAAACTGTAAAAAAAACGGGAATTACGGTACTGTATGTCAATGTAACATAGAAACTAATCCTTTTACGCAAATGTTAACTATTAATGTTACTAAAGATTATATGTTTGACTATATTTTATGCATTTGAGGTAGAGGAAAAGCGCGGATCCGACACCAGGGGAAGGTGGGAGCAGTGAGGCAGATCCAGCTACTCTCATGAGTCGAAGGTGCTACTCCTCCGGAGAGCTCGTATTCTAAGAGGCGGTAACATTGTAGTCCAGTAGAAATAGCATTTTACCTTACAAAAATTCGGGTAGTTCTGATTTTTGGCTATGTTGTAAAGGTTGACCCTCTAATAAAAAAACCAAGTTTTCGACCTTCTAGACCTTGTGCGTTTTTCACAATATTGAAAAAAACAATATTTTTCGGCACTTTTTTCGATTTTTCTTAAATAACTCAATTTTAGTACATTTTACAGAAAAAGCACAGTTACCATTTTGTAGAGCATAAAATTCTCTACAACATGCAGTATTCAGGTTTGTAAATTGTCCAAATAGGGGGTAAGATACGGAACCGGGAAAATAGGGTTAAATTTGGAAAAAATGTAAAAATCCACAAATGACGTTAGTTTTTGCTTAATAACCTACTTTTAGTGCGTTTTAGAGACAAAAGCACTTTCACCATTTTGTAGATCAGAAACTTCTCTACAACATGCAGTATTTATGTTTGTAAATTTTCCAAATAAGGGGTAAGATACAAAGGCGGGAAAATAGGGTTAAATTTGGAAAAAAATGTAAAAATCCACAAATGACGTTAGTTTTTGCTTAATAATCTACTTTTAGTGCGTTTTAGAGACAAAAGCACTTTCAACATTTTGTAGATCAGAAACTTCTCTACAATATGCAGTATTCATGTTTGTAAATTTTCCAAATAAGGGGTAAGATACAAAGCCGGGAAAATAGGGTTAAATTTGGAAAAAATGTAAAAATCCACAAATGACGTTAGTTTTTGCTTAATAATCTACTTTTATTGCGTTTTAGAGACAAAAGCACTTTCACCATTTTGTAGATCAGAAACTTCTCTACTACATGCAGTATTCATGTTTGTAAATTGTCCAAATAGGGGGTAAGATACGGCAAAAACTAACGTCATTTGTGGATTTTTATATTTTTTCCAAATTTAACCCTATTTTCCCGGCTCCATATCTTACCTCCTATTTGGACAATTTACAAACATGAATACTGCATGTTGTAGAGAATTTTATGCTCTACAAAATGGTGAAAGTGCTTTTGTCTCTAAAACGCACTAAAATTGAGTTATTTAAGAAAAATCGAAAAAAGTGCCAAAAAATATTGTTTTTTTCAATATTGTGAAAAACGCACAAGGTGTAGAAGGTCGAGAACTTGGTTTTTTTTATTAGCGGGTCAACCTATAATAAATGAAACTACCGACTATCTCCTGCTTTAAAAAGTTGATTATGGCAATTTTGTTTCTAAAATGCACTAAAAGTGGGTTATTAAGCAAAAACTAACGTCATTTGTGGATTTTTACATTTTTTTTCAAATTTAGCCCTATTTTCCCGGCATATCATCTTACCCCCTATTTGGACAATTTACAAACATGAATACTGCATGTTGTAGAGAATTTTATGCTCTATAAAATGGTGAAAGTGCTTTTGTCTCTAAAACGCACTAAAAGTAGGTATGAGCACTCCGGCGGAGGAGCACCTTCGACTCATGAGAGAAGGTGGAACTGCTCCCACCTTCCCCTGGCGCAGGATCCGCACTTTTCCTCTACCTCAAATGCATAAAATACAGTCAAACATATAATCTTTAGTATCATTAATGGTTACCGTTTGCGTAAAATGGTTAGTTTTTATGTTACATCGACATACACTACCATAATTCCGTTTTTTTACAGTTTTTTGTTTTTAACACCTTTTTTGAGGCACTCTCACAGCTAAACCATTGATCAGAGAAAAAAACTTTCATTACATAAAATATAGGAAATTTTATTTTCTTTAATTCATATACTGCCGACTTTCACGTAAAATGCACAATTTTGGAATTATTTTGAAAAAAAACGGAAAAAAGTCCGTTTTTTACACGTTTTTTGTAAAAAAAAAACATATTTCCCGAAAAAATTTTTGTTGGAAAACCTCGGATTCGTGTTCAGCGACCCAAAAAACATAAAGGGACCCCTCCAAAAAAACTACACCAAAACTTTCCTTTATTTGCTCTTTTTTATCCCCTAATGCCTGGACAGAATCCCGCATTTAACATATATATTTGTATTCTTTTGTGCAGTCCTGTAAAATAACTATAAATGTTATAGACATGCTCTTCAAAAAAAAAAAAAAATATTCTGTAGGTGACTGTAACAACATACTAAAATTTCATTACTGTCTGCTTTCTACAAGTCCTGCATTTAACATATATTTGTATTCTTTTGTGTAGGCCTGTAAAAGAGCTATAAATGCTATATACTATATACCTTCGGTAAAACACATACTGTAGTTGACTTAAACAACATACTAAAATTTCATTACCGTCAGTATTCTACAAATCCCGCATTTAACATATATATTTATATTCTTTTGTGCAGTCCTGTAAAATAACTATAAATGTTATAAACATGCTCTTCAAAAAAAAAAAAAAAAAAAAAAAAAAAAACATACTGTAGGTGACTGTAACAACATACTAAAATTTCATTACTGTCTGCTTTCTACAAATCCTGTATTTAACATATATTTGTATTCTTTTGTGTAGGCATGTAAAAAAGCTATAAATGCTATATACAACTTCGGTAAAACACATACTGTAGTTGACTTAAACAACATACTAAAATTTCATTACTGTCAGTATTCTACAAATCCCGCATTTAACATATATATTTATATTCTTTTGTGCAGTTCTATAAAATAACTATAAATGTTATACACACACTATTCGATGAAAAACGTGACTGTAACAACATAATAAAATTTCATTACCATCAGCATTACAAAAATCAAGCATTTAACATATATTTTTTTTTATATATTCAGATTCTTTTGTGCGCCTCATAAAATAATTTTAATGCTATGTACACTCTCTTCGAGGAAGAACATACTGTAAGTGACTGTAACAACATACTAAAATTGCATTATCATCAGTATTCTACAAATTCCACAATTAACATATATTCGTTTAATCAGGATTTTATGAGCAGGGAAGACCGAGCTATGTTCGGTCAAAATTAGCTTTGAGTTCAAATACCATAACCAAAATGATCCACTAATAAAATTTTCTCGAACATGTGACCAAGCCCAATTGTCTTCTCATGCCCGAAACCCGTAGAATATAAAATTTAGTCAAAATAGTCTTGGCTGTTTTTTAGATCAAATTAGCTTGACCCACTAATTGGATTTTCTCGAGCATTGTGACCTAGCTCAATGATTTTTTTCATGCCCAAAAACCATATACAAAATTTAATTCAAATCGTCTGAGCCATTTTTAAGATAAAAATAGCTTGACCCATCATGAACCACTAATCAAAATTTCTTGAACATGTGACCTAGCCCAATAGAGTCGGGGCAGGAGTCTCCCATTCTAATATGCTTCAAAGACAGAATTTCATAATTTTTAGCAGGAATCCTACCTTTCCACCATGAGTAACATTTTGTGCTACATTTAAAAGTATTCAGAAAACTGCTGTATTAGCTAAAACATTTTCAATTGACAATCTGATACTTTTTCCTTATTTCATGTAGCCAATCTCTTTAGCATGAATGAGGTTCTTTTCTGTCATATGAAGTGGCATGCACAATATATAGTTAAAAATAAATAAATAAAATTACAAGAAAAGTATACAATATATCCTTAAATGAAAAGCACATTTTATTTAAAATTTAAATTCATTACTTGTAGATTTTTACTAAAGAGAAAAAAATTCATTGAACTAAAACTTCCTAAATAGATTAAAATTGTGGAATCTTCAATTATCAGACTGCTGTATAATTTTTAGTTAATGCTTTTTAACAAACAGAAATTGTTGTCACTTTGTCAAAAAAAAAAAAATAAATAATAATAATAATAATACATTGTATGCAAGCATACTCAGCCTTATCATATCATTTAAACAATGCAGAACCATTGATTGTAAAAAAAATTGTGGTGCTCAGAATAAGTATAAATATTCCAAGATTTGAAAAGGGCCACCGTTTCAAAAATTGGGGTTTCTCCCTGACTTTGAAATGGTTGTCCATTTCAGAAACACCCTGTCTGTACGATTTCAAAAAACACAACCAAATAATATAGAAATATACTTTTATTTTTATCGAATAGCACACAGCATCAAAGTGTCAAATGTGAAATCAGAGTAAAATTATAAAGGTAAATGTCGAATTAAAAATCACTTGATATAACAAACACGTGTAATGCTTCTGATGTTAAGTTAATGGGACTGCATTTCTGGCGTTAAATCCTATAGTTTTGTGATAGTTTTTTGTTAAGAAAAGTGGTCGACTGGAAAATAGAGAAGTACCGCCAATTATTTTTATACAGTCAACCCTGTGAATGTGAAATCCGTACACTTAGTGATAGTTTTGTGGATTATACATTTTTGCGATTTACAGATCATATCTTTGTTTACATTTTATTTTTTAAAGTTACACTATAAATTAGGAACAATTACACAAAAATTGCAATAGAAATGTAAAATATAATGCAAAATTGGTTTAATATATTTATTAACTAAGTTAATATAATGAAAAATGAGCTTTCATTCAATTCTGAATTACTTCTAAATCTTAATATTCATGAGCGTCATTAATAATTATAAAAATAATAGAGCATTGTTTTGTTTAAAGCACAAAAAAATCAATATTGTTATTTTTTTCTTATTTTTTTTTATGGATAGCAGGAACTTTGATAAACATTGATTTGTGGGCATTATTTAAGACTTAAAGTAGCAAAATTAGTCAAAACTGTTCAATTATTTTCCATACAAAATATTCGTTAATAATATGACACAACCAGCAATTATTTGTTTATTGACAGCTGATCCATAAATGAGAAGAGTAACACTTGCACTGTAAAATGTTGTCTTTGATTGGTTGCTGTGAGAGTTCTTCTGTAACCAGTGAAAATGTTTTTATGTTAGGCATTGGATTACTACGATTTGTTGGGATTAATGACATCTAAGTACATCTGGTTTCACGGCTTCATTTTCTGAGTAGTGATCCAGGAGAGAATTCCCTAGTGCACGGCCACATTTCACTGAAAAAGGCTCTGTTCACTAGAGATGTCCTCCAGGCTATTGTCCTGAATTTTGAAATCCTCAATAGCTCTTTCCCTTTTTTCTATTTAATTTCTTTCTGTTTTCACGAAGTCAATGGAAAGTTGAGCACAGCACTTTTTGTTGTTGTTGTTTTGTCCTGAAGAATGGCCCATCTCCTGAAAATAAAGTAAAAAAGAAAATGTTAAAAAACTGTCATTAAATTTGTTGTAATAAAAAAAAAAAATCACTATAAAAAAAGGTTTTTTATTTCTAATAAGATACAGAAAAATATCAAAAACTAAAAAGATGCATTGATTTTTATTAGATTTTAAAAACTGGAAGATGGATTTTTTTTCTTATTGAACGTTCATATGTAACATTCAAACAAATGCTCGTTTTCCTATTTACAACATATCTCAGACTTTAAAAATATAATGTGAGCATAAACAAATGATGATCTTTTAAATTATTTTGTAAACAAGCAAAAATTACTGGATTTCTTTTAATAAATGTGTAACATTTTTTTTTAAATCATCATTTCATCACGAGTAAGATATTTACTTAGCAATGCTATAAATTAAGTATTTTCCTAAATCGCTCATTGTTATCAAAATTTCATAGTCCTGAGGTTATCACATTAAGCAACATCTACTGTATCTTAAACTCACTATCTTGTGAATATCTTCAGGGTGCTTTGTTTATGAAACAGCTACAGAACAGCCTTAAAAATATAATTCAAGAATAGCAATCTGTCATTGCTTGAAAATTTTTATAATACTTCAATAATGTCAAAACATGGAAACAAACTCTTTTCATAAAATATTTTTATATAGTATGTATTATTCAGACAATGTAGCAAATGGCTGAAATTAACGCTCTCACATAACCTACATTTTTAACTTTAGCATAGTTACACACATAACGTAAAATGCATATAAAAATCTAAACTATAATTCAAATAAAAATGAATATACATTTTAAATATTCAATAAACAATCCCCTCCCCCCCTCCAACCCTACCAAAAAAGAAAACTTCACTGCCAGCAAAATATACGATGGATATTAATAATCAAAGTATACACTTTTAAAATTCTAAAAAATCTTCATAAAATAAAGATTATTAGTTAGAAAAGAATAAAGATTTCAAATTACTTGCATTTTCAACACAAAATAAATGTGATAGTTGAAATTTTCTTTAAAATTTAAACTTAACTTACAAGGTTTTTTTCTTAAACAGGAAAAAAAAAAATTAAAATTGAGGGTAAAAGGAATTTTAATTATAACAATAAGCATTGGATAATAAATATCAATGAAAGGTTGTCTAGATTAGTAAAGAAAAAAGATATTTTTTAAATGTATAAACATTCTTTCTCATTTTGAAACATGTATTATGCTTTAAATCGTATCTAGGAACAAACTTTTAATCTATAAATCTATTATATAATAAAAGCTCTTTTAATCTATAAATTAAATTCAGTTTAGAGATGAAAAATTAATCTTATGTAACACGACTAAATAAAGTTTATTGATTGACAGGCGAATGAACAAAATTAAGGTATTCACAGGTGCATATTTTAAAATGTCACAATATGTTATTAGAATAATGAAGTTTCTGATTAATATTTACATAAGAAAATGTTTAATTTTAATTTTTTTCATTATTATATTTCTTTAATTTGTGAAGTTTTATTATACAAGTATAACTAAAGGATTTTAGATGCAAACTATCGTATTTAAAAAAAAAAAAAAAAAAAAAAAAAAACTTAATTGCAGAGTATATAGTTTATGTTTACCATACAGTTATTTGCTAGTGTTAGCATCACATATATACTGCATGAACTTTTAAATTTAAGCATTCCAAGACATCTGTATATTTTTCAATCAATCACTGCTTACATGTACTCTTTTGAAATAGTTTTATAAACATACAAACTTAAAACTACTAAAGCGGGAAGCAAGAAACCGCCATCACCTAACCTAATTTAAAACTTTCACTGAATTAAAAAACATGCTCATAAAAATAAATATTATATGGAATGCCTTTTTTACAGGTTTTTGACCAGTGTTAAAACTATATAAGCAGCGTTTACAATATCACTTGGTATCAAACCGGATTCAAAGGACATGTTAATATGCCGCTATCGTTCCTGCTTTCATTTTGCACCCATTTACAAACGCAAGCATAAAACACCTCCCCTGCAAAAAACCGGAAACTGTGTAATTTTTCCTTCTGAATTATGATTGACTGATTAGGGAACTGCGGTACAAACTTCCGGTGTAAACATAAACAGAAACCGCCTACAGTCCTTTTCGCGTGTGATAATCTTCGTTCTTTTGCTTTATTGAGAATTAAAATGTCTGGCCGCTTTTTGCTAATGCAAACTTTGATTGACATATTTGTAACACCAGAGCCAAGACCACCGCTAGACAATTTTCTGCTTGAGGCGAACATTATTTTTCCGCCCTTATGACGCAATCGTTTTTTCACCATTACTCAACCTTTTTTTAAAAATAAGTAAATAATATGATAACTATATATTTTTTAATAGAAAACAAATATGTATAAAATTTGTTTACATTTAAGAAATTTAAAAAAATCAAACTACGTAAGATATTTTGCATTAAAAAAATACTACTAATACTGCTAACTTGGCATTAAATGAATAAATCATATTCTACTAGTATTTACAAGAAAGCCTCATACAAAGAGTAAAACTTACATTTCAAAATCCCTTTTCTAGGGGGTCCCAGAAAAGACTAAAATTCCATTTTATTTCTTAAACCGAAACTAGAATTTTAATTATTACAAAAAAAACATTTTCATCTTAATTATAAAACATTATCTACATGCTTAACATTATCTATCTAAATGAGGACACATAATGTTAAGCGAAGACAGTTAATGGCAAGCTAATGTTAAAACTGTGGGAGCATTTTTGACTAATTTCATTTTCACAGATAGTGAAAATGAAATTCTGGCGCCTGGGGCACAAGCCCCAACTGACCCTCTCTAGTTTCGGGCCTGACTCTGCCCGACTCTCCCCCCCCCCCCCCCATGGGGTCGCTACGGCCCTTTCAGGGCCATCGCTACGATATTTTAATGGAGGGGGAGGGGACCTTAAATTAGCAAGTGAAATTTCAGTATCTGCCAACCAATTCGCAAACAAAGATAGATAGTTCTTGACGTTTGCCAATTTGTTTTATAATTTTGCCAAGTTACCACAATTAGAAAATATAAAGAGTTTTTATTTGTAAAAAGCTTAATAATGTTCACAATTATATTTCTAATTTTTGCCAAGTCTATGAGAAATAGAAAGTGTATTATAGTTTTTATTAAAGTTTTAAACAAATTTTCCAATCAAGTTTGTAAATTTGTCAAGTGTAACAGCATTCGCGAAAGTTTGCGGGGGGGGGGGGGGGGCTACCCCCTCCCTCTTAGCGAGGGCTGGGGCTAAATTTAATAAACAGTATTGAGCCAAAATATGTCAAACATTTAATCAATCAAATCAATTAAAATTTGTGTATGAATTTCAAATAGCAAAATAATGATATCAGTAACAAGTTAAATATCTTTTTGAAATCGTATACACAAAACAAAATCCCATTATATGTTAATTTATATAATATGTTATAAAGGTCTGCACAGGCCAAACAGACCCATAGAAAGAATATATATATATATATATTCACGGTATAAAAATTAAAAGTTCGGCCGAAGCCCGGTTCGGCCCAGTATAAAAGTTAAGTTTGGTTCGTGCCCGGCCTGGTCCGTAGAAAAAATTATTGGTTCGGTCCGGTGTAATAGCTAAAAGTTCGTCCCGAGACCGGCAGGTCTAAAAAAAAGTTAAAATTTCATCGGCCCGGCCCGAGCTAATTTCTACTAAATGTTAATTTTTACGTCGACTTGGTTAAAAATTTGTTTCGTACGGGGAGGTCTGACCAAAAGCACTTATCTAGCTTTTTTTTTTTTTCATGTTTATAATCTTCATTTTTATAGAAATGTTGTAACCTGCGATATTTATTTTTTTAATGAATTTCTATTTGTTGTATGTAAATGTTCCAGTTATCATTAATATTGTTAATCCATATTCCATGTATTGGAGATTTAAAAATCTGAAAAATGCTGTACAGTAAAATCTTCTAAGACGGAATTGCACAGGAAAGAAAAAAAAATGCGTTATAGACAAGTTCCCTTCTTCGCAGGTGTAAATATATTATATATTCTTTTCTTACGTATTAGTATATTCATTTTGCATGGATCAACACAGTTTTCAGTTTAAGACAGGATTTCGTCATAGGCAGGTTCTTTTTTCCCACGTTTTACTATATTTTAATTTAGTTATATTTTAATAAGCCTAAAAATCCACTATTCTTTAAAAAGAATAAATTTTAATGTTTAATTACAGAATAATGGCGATTTAGAAATGTATGCTTTGTTTATTTATTTATTTATTTATTTTGAACGGACGCCGAGAGAAGGATTTTCATACGGGCCGGGTCAAAACCGGGACTTAAAATTTCGGCCATGAAGAGTAGGAAGAATGAAACCAGTGCCGGCTCAGTACGGAAAAAATAAGTTAGACCGGCCCGACCCAATCCTTCAGGAAAACAGTAAGCCCCGGCCCGAACTTTCAGAAAAAGTATGGCCGGGCCTGGCCCGAGTTCTGCCTTTGCAGATCTCTGCCATGCTAATAAAATTCCAAAAATCCCTATGCGTAATTGCGAATAAACTTTATTGAAAAGAGAACTTTTTTTTTTTTTTTTTTTTAATTAAACTTAAAGATTAAAACCAGATTCCTTATTATTAATGTTAAAAAATCGCCGAGAAAACGAAAAGAAAGAAAGAAAGAAAAAAACCCTTTAATTTTACTTTAGTTAAATTTACTACAGTTACTTTGAAATTTACTACAGTAACAGTGAGAGTTAAAACATTCCAACAGGAATTCGTTTTTTAATATAAAAAAAATTGGCGCAAAAGCGCAACACTTCCAAAAACTTCCAAAATCGTGGCGGACAAAATTTACTATATTAGGCTAAAAGTTTAAAACTGATTTTTTTTTCTTAACGATTGTAAAAAATCGCAGCAGAACGGAAAAAACCCGCCAAGAATCGTATTGAAAATCTTATTAAAAATCGGTAAAAAATCAAAAAAACTTGGCAGCAAACTTTACTATATTAGTCGAAAAGTTTAAAAACAAATTATTTTCATGAAGATCAGAAAAATCGCGGCGGTACGCTAAAAAAGATAAAAATTCAAAAATTTTCGACCGTCCATCGCGAAGAATTGACGTAATTTTGCATTTTTGAAAACAAAAAAGAATTTAAAATAAAGTTGTAAAAAAACAATAAATAGCGCAAAAATAAAAGCACTGACAAAACTTTTAAACGATGGACACAACAACACACTGACGGGTGAACGGGCGCTGTTTGTTTAACCGACAGGAATCATGGGTAAATGCTGGACTAATGCCCTAGGAGCTAGCAGGGGTGAAAATGACCTAGGCTAGTTTCATCTTCAAACCGGCTTGTTCATTGTAAATGGGTTCGGAAATACAATGATGGAATCGACGCGGATTGAAACAGGATTCCAGTGTAGTTTCTAAACGATGCTATAGTGCATCAAAATTCTGTCAAGCCTGATTTCGACATTTAAAAAATTAGAAGCATATTGTGTTCCAGCGACATGTTATTAATTTTTAATGTTAAAATAAATCGAACAAAGCAACACATAAAAGATATTCAACTTTCTTACCTAGTGGATAAAAATATGAAGGCTGGAAATGTTTGTCACAAACGACAATGCTTTTTGAAACTTTCTTGCCGATTTTGAACACTCGAATCCACTCTTCACGAAGGCGTACAGAGGATAAATCTTTTTTCTTTGAAAATCAGTAGAAACTGGTTGTTGGATGTTCAGATCCACAAGAATTACAATGATACACAATATTGTAACTATTATACATTGAAAATGTAAATTACACACAAAATAAATTCAAGTTTTTAGCGATAAAACACAGCACATTTCCAATGTTATTTAATAGGCTTTCGAAATGTTTGACGACTCAGAAATAATTCTTCATAATCTCACCAGAGGGCGTATTCAAGTGCTGGAATCGCGAATAAGGGCACTGCTTATTTTGTCATCCAGCCTCATATGGTCCTTCATTTGGAGAAAGTGCAGGAAGAGGGGCGGAGGTACAGTGCCTAGAAGTAACTTCTAGGCACTGTAGCGGAGGTTAGATCTGGTTTTTCTTTCTTCCTGGAGTATTTTGAAGTAAAACCAAATTAGTCATCCATCTGATTTCCTTTTGTTAGAAAACCCCGTATTACGTGCATAAGGAGAATTCGTTATAATTATACTTGTAATAAAGTATAGTACTATGCATAGTGTATGTAAAACACAAGAATGTTAGATGAAAAGATCTGCTAAAAAATTAAACATCCTGATCCTATAAAGCAATTTTATTCTATAGCTTTTAAGTATTTATCGTAAGAATAGCGAGCGTTTCTCCCAAATTATGCAAATTGATATTTTATTCCAGTTTTTTTTCCCTTATTCCAGGATTTTTATTATTATTATTAGATACTTATCGCAAATAATTTTAAAAGAGGTTTACAGCCATCAAGGACTATCTGAGAATAATAAAGAGCGATGTTGTATAAGATGTGTAAAATTTGTTTAAAGCATCCATACCTTTTAACATAATTTGCTGATTTTGTCTTATCAGAAATTATACTTTTTAGTGAACAATAAATTTCTCAAAATATCAAGCTATCAGTATTAATTTACGGATTATACGCCAGAAATCTATTATGTTTTTGTTACATCTGTACTCCGCCCTCACTGTTTTATTTAGATTTAAACTACGCCCATTCTCATTATGATATGTATTCGTTCAAAATAAAAGCATCAGTGCAGAAAATCTAGCTATATAAAGTAGACGAAGCATCGTCTCCGCGGTACGATTTGAATACAAATATAAATTGTATTAATATTAGTTGATAAAAATATCTAATTTTTGAATATTGCAAAAAGCTTCTTTTCTTAAAAATCATAGCACCGAATTTCATGAATTTAAATTATGTTTTAGGGG
This sequence comes from Maratus michaelseni, assembly GCA_963931845.1. Classification (NCBI taxonomy): domain Eukaryota; kingdom Metazoa; phylum Arthropoda; class Arachnida; order Araneae; family Salticidae; genus Maratus; species Maratus michaelseni. The sequence goes on from OZ007594.1 coordinate 64,041,163, forward strand.
TATTAAAGAATTATAATTTGGTAGTTTTTTATAATTTCTTCCAGTGAAAAATTGTGTTAAAAAACGATGATATATATTCTTAAAATGTTAAAAACATATACATACCTCATACTGTGAAAGCAATGTTTTTTTTTTTTTTTTTTTTTTAACACGTTATTTGTGTGTTAAATATTCTTTCTCTATATTCCTTGATCATGTCATATATATTTGTTTAGCTTCAAGTTGTGCGATGGGTATCACACGTAAATACTTACAAATATATATATAATACTAAAAAAGGGATTGGATTTAGGGCGGAGCTACACGGTAGCCGATTTTCTCCCTATATACCTTGCCTTTTTTTTTTATATTTATGTATTTTAAAACAAAAAAAAATTAAACAATTATGTGAACAAAATCACTTTTGTTGCTGTCATCTGCTATTTCTCTTTACATGTTTATTGTTATATAAAACAGTGCCAGCCAATCAAAATACCTATCTTCCCCAGTCACGTGACTTGAGAATTTAGGGAAATCTAAGGAATTTTTCTTTGGTTGTCTAGGGAAAAAACTAAAATCCATCTCAAAACGCTGCGTGCAAGTCAGTCGGTAACACAGTGTATAGCTTATGTAAAAATGAATTTACCTGAACAATATACATATATTTCTTACCAAAATTATGAAAATAATACAATTTATTGAGTTAAAGAACATACAAGTGGATAGGCAAAGTAGACATAGATATTTTTCTTAATATATTTTCAGTTCTGATTCTTTTTCTTCTATAATTAACTTTAATGTGATTTACAAATAAATAATAATATTAACTACACTAGATAATAAATTGCTATGTATTTAATAATGTATTATTATTATCAAATATAATATAATAATACAATAATATCACGATTACTATCAAATTATTGCTATTGATATTTTAATATGTACTATCAATATAATTTACAGATAATTAAATTGATAATAACAAATAAAAATTATTATTATTAAATTTACAATAGTGTTTTAGGACTTATGATATTTTTCTGTGATAACTCTTTTGTGAATCTGGTGACTAAAACCTCAATTAGCAATTGATATATTTTAAATCCGTCTCCTTCCTGCTTCATAATTATTACTTTATTAAGATATTTAAATGAAAGAGTTTATTGAATTATTTTTTCATTACTGCTAGTATGTTATATTTTGTAATATTTATTTATTATCATTATTAACTTATTATCATTAAGTGTTATCAAATAATAATATTTTTACTAGCTGGATTCTTCCGCTAGCGGGCTCCTAATTTACATCGGGGCCTCGAATTGTATAAAACCTCGAACTGAACGAACCTCCGGCTCGGGTCCCCGCTGCCTGCGGCACCGTATTGCAGGCATGCTGCGCACGCACTGCAAAATCCATTATTTCCACCTTCCACCACCAGGGGGCGCAATCTGCTCTAAATGAAACTCAGGTTCGTAACATAACATCATTTTCGAGCCTTCAAAATTCTCAAAAGTTAAAAGATAATTATAATATTCTCAATAAAAGTTTATCTTTCATAACGAAAGAATTTTAAAATTTGACTGAACTGTACATAGACTTTTCTGAATTAAGTTACCATATAATTTAGGATATTACGAATTGTCATATATAATACTTTGGAAATATTTTATATTTGACTTTAAATTTACAAACAATTATGATTATTTACATTAATTCTAACCTTTTATATTTAATTGTTTGAAATTATTCTCTTTAATCTACCTAATCTGAAAAAAAAAAAAAAAAAAAAAAAAAAAAATCAGTTTAATTTTGGCCATGAAAAAAAAAAGGGTTTATATTCTGGAAATATCTTATATTTTTAAATAATTATTTATAGTTTATTATTTGAAATTATTTCTTTCAATCTACTAAGCCTTGTTTGCAAGTATGGATAAGAGTTTAAATTATAGCTTTAAAAAAATTTAGTTATCCTAGTACCCGTAGAAAAAATACATTTATACAGTTTAGTTGTGGCTTATGATATAAAAAACGATGATTTTATAAAAACATAATCATATTTGTAAATAATTGTTATTGCATAATATTCAGTTACGTCTCATACATTAATATATATAAAAATTTTGAACCCAACTTACTTTAACTATAGCACCCTTTATTAATACCCATATATTTATCTGTAACATCGCTCCGGATGAAATTTTACGCCTTTCATGCGTAGTATGTTGCATCCAAATAGCTAGTATATCATAAATTTGTAAATATTTTACAGTGGGTGATTGGTTAACGAACTTAATCCGTTCCAAAACAATGTTCGCTAACCGAATTGTTCGTTAACCGATCATGGAGTTAGTACAGATTTGTATAGGGATTCAATTATTTTGTTCTTAAAAGCTAAATAATATATAAAAATTTATATAAACTCTCCCTCAACTTATTTAAATGTTAATAAAACATACATTACATACATACAGTCTTGTCCTTCCTTTAGTCATGCTTTTTTGAGTTTGGGGCATTAAATATTTGACAAAAGCTTTTTCTTTTCTTTTTTTTTTTTTTTTTCTGGAGCTTTCAATCTTCCCATTTTAATAGGTTTAATATCCGTCCGTATTTATATGGACAGTTTCATGGCTTTGTCCGTGACGTGCCGTACTTAAAAAAATAAACGACATACCCTTTGTAAAAACTTTTTAGGATCACATTCATTGACTACAGCATTAAATCATATAAGTTTATTACTTTGACCTTTCAAAAACTCCATTAGTTCGTAAAATATTGTGTTTACTGCAAAGCCTGATAAAGCTCAAGTGGAGCCTAGAGCCTGTTAATAATTTAGGAACTAAATTTCAGTTATAATAATTAACTTCCAATTACAAACATTTCTTTAAAAAGGGACAGAAATTATAAAAATGAATGTTTTTGTACTGTTCATTCTAATCTGAGGGCCCTAAAATGTAGGGCCCGAACCCCCGGTATCCCTTGAATTAATTAGGCCATAAGTATAAAACTGTTAAAATGTTTTCTAAGTCGATAATAGTAGATGCAATTAAATACACCTCTGCAAATCTGAAACACAGCATTGCTTCTTGATGGCTTTGTTTTGTGAGGTGTTCGTTAACCGAACATAAAAATCTCTCGCGAAAGTGTTCGTTAACCGATCACCCACTGTATTTTGTAAGTATCTTGAAATTTGTGATTGTTATAATTACTGTGTGATATTGCTCGCCCAGCGTAGTGCAAAACTGGGTAGCAATTGTTATATAATTGTATTAATTTTTTCAAATCTAATAAACAGGTGCCTCCTGCGCTGGAAGTTGAAAAAGTTTTTGACAGCCCACGAGTGGGTGCTATCGGTGTCGGGCAGCGTTTATTTTTTCGCCTCGTGGACTTTTTGTTCCTATACCTCACGGGTGGCTGTCCACGAGTGGGTGATTTCTTTCCCCGCTGCCTGCAGCACCTTATAGCTGCGCACGCGCTGTAAATTCCATTAGTTCAACATTCCACCGCCAGGGGACGCAATCTGTTCTACACGAACATAACCATAATTTGTAAAGCTATCGAAATCCAGTCGAATGAGCCAAACCCCGTCGTAATGGGGTCTATAGAAACCGAGATAGGAAAGCGCCCTCTGGTGGTGAAACTTGGAACTAAAGTCGATAAGTGGAGTCTATTTACAGTCGAATGAATCAAACCGCGTCGTGATGGGACCCATATGCTTTTTATAATTATGGTTATAAAATATTATCTCTTTTCTATTTACATTGATAAAATAAAAATATTAATATTTGATATTATTTAATGATAAGTTAATAATGCTAATAAATAAATATTATAAAATATAACATACTGGCAGTAATGATAAAATATTACCTCTTTTCTGTTTACATTGATAAAATAATAAAAATATTAATATTTGATAACATTTAATAATAATAAGTTAATAATGATAATAAATAAAAAATAAGATAAAATGTAATTTACTAGCAGTAATGGTAAAACAATTCAATGAACTCTTTAATTTAAATATCTTAATAAAGTAGTGATTATAACTAAGGCAGGAGACATATTTAAAATATATCAATTGCAATTTGAGGTTTCATTCACCAGATTCACAAGAAAGTAAAATATCACAGGAAACTTCCATAAGTCCTAAAACACCATTGTTTATTTAATAATAATAATAATAATTTTTATTTGTTGTTACCAATTTAATTATCTGTAAATTTTATTGATAGTAATCTAGATATTATTATTATATTATTTGATAATAATAATAAGTTATAAGATATGTAACAATTTATTGTCTAGTATATTTAATAATGTTATTTGTCTGTAAATCACATTAAAGTTGATCTAGAAGAAAGAGAATCAAATCTTGAAAGATATTAAGAAAAAAAAATATCGATATCTACTTTACAATCTTTGTACAGTGGGTGATCGGTTAACGAACTTAATCCGTTCCAAAACAATGTTCGCTAACCGAATTATTCGTTAACCGATCATAGATTTAGTATAGATTTGTATAGGAATTCAATTATTTTGTTCTTTAAAGCTAAATAATATATAAGAATTTATATAAATTCTCCCTCAATTTATTTAAATGTAATAATAATAAAACATGCATTACATACACACAGTGTGAATTATTTTCCCACATAGACCATAATGTAACGGAATACTTTTGAGTACCCCTGCAAATGAATTATAAATGCTACACGCTTCATTTTCAATACCAAACATGCTGTAATAAACCTCAATAACGTATATCAATTACATTACCAATTCGACTATACTATATTTACGCGAGTTACATTACGGAGAGACAATAAACAAAAATTTTTAAATAAATATATTTTACCATTTAAAAATTAAATAAGATCAATTATATATCTATTTAACACATGGGCTGATAAGTTCCCGGTCTGGCACACCGATGGCGTTGCAATCGCCGAACCGATGTTTTTTTTAGTTAATACTAACATTTAAAAGGTAGTAGAAAAAATGCCATGACGATTCGTCGTCTGGATAAAACGTTAGAGGGGTTTTAGTTGAACGACTTTGTTGATAAACAAAAAAATGAATAACAAGAATTTCAAGAATTGTTATTTGATGAGGAAAAAATACCGTTCAAACAAAAGCTTGGCTAGATAAGCGTTATCCGGACACTGCACCAGGTGCAATCAGCATAATTTCCATCTCCACCGCCGATCGACGATTGGGACTTTTACGCTTTCTGATTATTTGTAAAATCAAACGCTTTTTAAGTCATTTCCGGTATTTTAGAGGATTATGATGATATAAGAAGATATAATATAAGAAATTAATATATATTATTAGATTATATAGAAATATTAGATTAGATAGAGATTAGATTATATAGAAATTAATTAGATTATATTACTATAATATTTATTATATTACAGTTATAAATTAATTAGATTATATAGAAATTAATAGATATTATATAAGAAAACAAGTTCAACCAGTAATGACTTAAGAAGCGTTCAGTTTAACAACTAATCAGAAAGCATGATAATCGCAATCGTCTATCGGCGGTGGACAGGCAAATTATGCAGGTAAATCAACCATTATTGACTGGTTTGCTGAATTTAAACGTGGTCGTACGGACACCAGTGATGCACTACGCAAAAGAAGTGGTTACTCCGGAAAACATAAAAAAAGTCCACAAAATCGTTTTGGGGAACCGTAAAGTGAAGTTGCAGGAGATAGCTCGGACTCTGAAGATATCCAAGGAACGTGTAGGTTTTATTTTGAATGAACATTTGTCTATGAAAAAGCTGTTGTTAAAGTGGCTGCCGCGCGTGTTGACTTTTGACCAAAAACAACAACGAGTTCTGAGCACTGTTTGGAGCTTTTTCGTTATAAAATTATGTTATTTATTATTAAATTTTTATTATTAATCATTTATTAAATTATTATTATAAAATTATCATTATTAAATTATTTTTAAAATTATTATTATTAAATTATTATTATAAAATTATTATTTTTAAATTATTATTTTTATTATTAAATTATTATTATTTATTATTAAAGTTATGTTATTTGTTAATGTTATAAAGTTATAAAGTCATAAAGTTATAAAGCTTTGTTAAAAAGTTGTGTTTTCTTTATTAGACCGGGAACTTATCAGCCCATGTGTTATTATATATCTATCCATAAATTGTGGGGGAAAAAAGGAGAGAGAGAGAGAGAGAGAGAGAGAGAGAGATTATTATTGATTATATAGAGATTTTAATTATTGGATAACTGCATTACTAATAATGCAGTACTAAATAATGCGGTATAGCTTACTAAATCACACTTTTCATAATAAATATTAATGTTTTTTTTTTTTTTTTTTTTAATAGAATTTTAATTTTTTAAAATAAAGTGCCAGTCACTGGTTCACTTTGTGTCAGTTAATAATATTCCAAAATAGGGATGGTGTCAGTTACTGCAGTTTTTGACAATATTTATGCATAAAATTAATTTTTAATAATAAAATGTATAATTTTTCAAAATTTTGCCAACAATATTTTTTTAATATATCTCTACTATCCTTTCAAAAGCAAATAGATTTAAATTTTTGTTATAGTGATTTGAACAAGAAAGAATTCTTAAGGTGTCAGTTACTGAGAGTTTCACTCCATATGAAGTTATAAATATCGATTTTGACTTTTAAATCCATAAGTAAAATGCGACTTAAGGCAAAACTATCTTCATTAACTTTATTTATAACGAGCAAATGAAGGTTATGATTGGCAAATGGAAACTTTTAAGGGGAAAACTGCAAAAACTCCACGTTCCATTTTTATTACTTTATTCTAAACTCACAAGAAGAAAATATTGGAAACGCAAAAATTTTCGACATCCATTTTATTTATGGATTTACACGTTTTCGGATGCTCTGAAAACGATTTGACTATTTTTAGAACATGTCTGTGTGTGACACAATTTTGGTAACCACCCTATCTCAAGAACTAAAACTGCATATCATATTGTCTTAGACCTGGACATGAATAAATGCTGAATATTGGTTTTGTGTGTATATCGACCAAAATTTGGCGCTCCTGTGCTGCGTTTGTACGATTTCCGTCATAGCAATATCTGGGCATCTATGGGATGGATTTTCTTCAAACTTCATATTCAGTTAGACCTAGACGTAAGTAAATATTGATTAGGTTTCGGTGGTGTATATATCCCAAGAGATTGCGCTGCTATGTGGGTCGGACAATTTCGACCCGTCCAGACCTTTACTTCAGGCCTTAGGTATCGAATCTAGCTCCTTCTGTTGTCGCTATATCTACATGTGAATGACAAACTAAGTTTTATTACTAATGTACAAAAATAATTTTTATTCAAAATAATTTTATTTTTATTTATGTACAGGTAATATGTATATATACATCTGTGAATTTACGCTTTACATGAAACTAAAAATTTTTTTATCGGTTTATTAGTTGAATCACTGTCATAACATTCTTCTGCTAAAAGATTAGAAATTCTCCCAGTCAGTTGCTTCAATCTGTTGCAATCACAATGCCATAAGACACCTAGAAAATATTGAAATGTATAGAATATTAAAAAAATATTTATAATAAATAAATCAGAATACATAAAAATAGCAAATAAAATCTTTGTGCAAGAATATTAAAAGGCAGAAAACCAACGTTAAAAAAGCACAAATAATACACAATGTTCTGTTTGTGTGTATTATTTGTGTATTTTTAACGTTAGTTTTCTGCCTTTTAAAATTAGAATACGTTTTTTTTTTTTTTTTAAAATTACATTCACAACGGGGAACTTCAGATTGTACAAAATCACTGTGAACTTTTCTAAGAAAGAAGGGAGAGTAAGACAAACAATAGTATCACAGAACCTACCACCGCAATCTGCTTATTCAGTCAAAAATAAAAGTTGTCTTACACTATCATTTTCAAGTTGAACACAATACTCGTTTATAACTTTCACATTTAAAGCTTGTTATCAATCAGACAGAAAATTCCTCTCTCCAGTGTTACTCAAGGCTCAAAATGTACCGTAGCACACCGGAACGATATTTTGTTCGTGAAATTATGACAAGTATCGTTCCGGTTCGTGCAATTATTAAAACATATTGTTACAGTTCCTGAAAAACAATATTTCCATTCCAGTTCAGGGAACGACTCTTGATCATTGAACTCTGCTCTCATATTTCATACAGTGATCACGATCCCACGTCCAACCTTTTCACATTATTCTATCAATAATAGAAGAAAGTATTGTAATCGAAATCTTTTTCGACGGATTTACACGTTTTAGGCGTCAGAGATTCCGAAAAACATTTTCTTGCAAAATGCCTGTGTCTCCGTGTGTAAGTCTTCTTTGTATCATCGAAAAGTATATGAAGTTATGCTTCAAATTGAACCAGATTTCATTTATAGGTTTTTGGTTATGGCCAGCAAGTCCCACTTGAATTTGGGTATATTGCAACGAAAGAGGACACTGTGATAGCAATTTTTGTACCATTTTCACTATTGTATCATCGAAAACGGTATGAAGTAATGCAGATAATTGAATCAGATTTTTTTTCTGTGTTATTGACTATAGCCTGCAGGTCCCAGTTGAATTTGGGGATATTGCGCCAGGAGGGGACGCTGTGATAGCCTTTTAAAGATTTCAAATTTTAAAAGATGAAAAAAAAAATCCTAAAAATGTTTTGCGTTAAATGTCCGGCCTTGATCCAAGGATTCCAGAGCATTTTTTGTTTTGCCTCTCTCTTAAAAAAATGGCTAAGATATAGCAGTTTGAAATTTTAGAGTGGCTGACATTTTGAAACAATACAGCAGGATTCTTTCATAAACGGGTTCAATTTATGAGTTTTAGTGAACATGGTTTCGGCCAATTTTTTTTCATTGTTGTAACCATTGTTTCGACTCTTACATGCTTAACACTATATATTTATATTTGCCAACGTCAAATTCTCACCAAGCGTGGCGACAATTGGCAAAATATTGCCAAATTTGGCGACAAAAATACGTTGCCATAGACGAAGCCACGGCTATATCTATCAAATTTGGAGATATTCTCATTCAAATTCAATATTGACGAGAACTGGGAATGACTCTTCTATAATCGGGTTCCACGCATTTTAGATTCGTGTTTTTCAGTAAAGTTAGCTAAAATATTAAAACTAAGTAATAGGGAGGCTATCTTTTCCTGCTGGTACAGGTCAGAAGGAGTTTTCATAGTTTAGTATAATACATCGGCTGCTCGCATACAGGTAACTCAACGATTCGTAAGCAGCTGACGTACAAGAGAATAAAGAAAAATATTGATATTTTTGGCGGTGTGATGGAATTATTAACATGTATGAAATCGAAGAAAGTTTTGGGATTGGCATATCCGACTAGTTTAAATTCTAGTATCTGAATAAATATGATACGCCACGCATCCAAGCTTTTCAAGTTTAATCTTTTGACATAACGAAGATGGAAGAAGGCTGAATTTAGGCCATACCGGAGACATGGAGTTTGTTTACACCCGCTTGTTGCTATTGGCAAAATAGAAATTATTCACCATTTTCCAGCAAATAAATGTGGTGTTTTATATATACTGCTTATTGTATTCTCTGTAATTTTTTTAATTATTATTTAGTATCTTGAATGCATATTTTAAATTGTTTTTGTATGCTTAAAAATAAATTTGTCTGTACTTTCAAAAACAATTTTTAGTCAACAATAATTTTGAAATGGCGTTCCGGTCCGCGTATTTTGCCATTTTGATCCCTGATGTTCTTCCTAACAGCTGGGAATGCATTCGTATTCTTCAAATTTCTCATCAGAAAATTAAAATAAATTTTTTGTACACTCTTATTAAAGGCTGGTGCTTTTTGTTTGGCTAAATATTTCTAAAATATGTACTTAATTTTATATCTTCAAGCGTTGAAATTTTAGTGCCGTTGCCAAATTGCGAATACAATTTTAATACTTAAAATAAAATATATATCTTGGAAATATTTTGGAAAGAAACAACCTTTAAAAAGAGCACATCGATAAAAGAAACTAAAAATTTTAATTTTCTGATGAGAAATTAAAAGCACGAATGCATTCTAAGTATATAATATTAACATTGAGAATTGTGATGACATACAGTAATGTAACAAATGGCCAGCATCCGCGTCCAAAAAAATAACACTGAGCAAGAGGATCCATATTTCGTAAAGTAAATGACAGAATTATTATGCACTCAGAAGTAAATCTTCAAAGGGGAAGAATTTTGGGACAGGTGTGTTTATCGTCCACAGCCTAAGCCAAGTTCTTTTGAAATGAAGGACATAAACAAGAAATAAACAAGCTAAGAATTTTTAAGCAATAATCTATGTTCTGTATATTTTGTATAAGAATTTTTTTTCTCAGAACTTCCCGTTCTACACAATTTTTAAACGTATCAACACTAAAAGCAATACATGAATTTAACAATTAAAAGTACCAAATATTCAAAAATAAGTTTCTAACCAGCATTTTTCAAAATGAAGAATGGAAAAAAATCATTCTGAAAAAAAATCCCTGACGGCTAAGCCTACAGGCACAGGTATATTTCAAAGACGCAGACCGTGGGGAGCCTGTTTGTTGGGAATTGCGGAAGAAATGACCTTTTTGCCTTGATGCGGTAGTTGGAACCGCCCACTTCGAAACCTAACTTGTTTGCAGGTGGAGCCGGCAGGGATTTAAAAAAAAATTTTTTTTTGCTATAAGGGTTGGTCTTATAAAAAACTTGTCAGTATGAAAGTTTTAGATAATATTAAGAGGATTTATAATAAATTTAAGCGGATTTGATATCTTGTGAACTGACGAAGTTAGGAATTTTTTTCTTCTAACCCTCCCCCCTTTTTCGTCCCCCCTTGGGGCCATTTTTAATGATATCAAAAATCTGTCATACATAAATTTTCGGCCCTTTTCCTAGAAGTAATAATAACTTTAAACGGATTCGATACGTATCATAATTAAGAAATTATGAGTTTTTTTTCTGTTTTCACAAAAAGCCCCCCCCCCCCCCCTCGGTTCGATTTTGCCCATTAACGAACTTGACCGAGATTTTATGCCCCTTGATTTTAAGTATCAGTTTGGAAAAGATTTGTGCAGAATTATTGCAGTTATCGTGTCCATAAAAAAGTGACATAGATAGATAGATAGATAGATAGATAGATAAAGTTTTGAACTGGGGGTGGTTTTGGGTTGTGGGAGTCATGATCGGCGTAGATCTGCAAAAAAATGTCAAGAATTCCAACTTAGGGGAGAATGTAATAGGTAGTATTTCTTACGAAATCTACCTAAAAGCAAACTGCTGTAACCTGTGTTATAATTATGGTGTTAAAGAACTCTTTTGCTGTTGTTTGTTTTTTCATATTTTCAGAGTACCAATTCTGAATGCCTGTTCTTCTTGCCAGCGCACAGTGGAGTATTTGATGCAAAATCCTGGCCAAAAAGCCGGAAATTAAAATTTGCTCAACAATTTAAAAAAGCATATTTTATAATAGCTGACTAACGGGTGCACCGATCTATGAGTATTTCAGGAGTATGAGTCATATCCGGTGGCTCCTAGCCTCAGTTAAAGTGAAAGTTTCTTTGTGAGAAGACGTGCTTTTTTGTTATGTTTCAGCTTTGTTATTGTGTTTAAATAAAGTATACTTTGACATGTGCATTCAAATAATTTTACTTTTCATATAATAAAAAATAATTTAAATTGAAAATGAGTTAATATTAAGCCTTTTTAGATCTAATTCATTGAAATATATATACTGAAATATATTATCTAATGTATTCAAAGCTTTTTAAAGTTGTGTCGGGGTTTGTCGGACCATTTTTGAATTATAATCGTATTGGTTATAGTTCTGAGGCATTTTTTTTTTTTAAATTTCCGCATATTGTTGCCATTTTTAGATATCAATGTTTTTTCGGAGGACTGCAAACCTATTAAAAACACTGAAAAACCAGCATCTCTATACTATAGAAACTCGACTTTGGTAAATACAAAATGCAAGTAATATATATATTATATGCATTGGTTTTTATAAATAATTAAACGTGTTGAAAAATTAACCACATTTAATTAAACATTACTTGTAAGAAAAACAAACCTATCAACAATTAATTTTCTTTTAATAAACAATAAATAATTAAGAAAACATTGTATTATATAGTTATTTATTTAAATAAATACATACATTTACGCATTATAAAATTAATTAAGTGTATTTACTAGTCAACATCAATGGTTTTAACGTTAAAACACATGAAAATTAATTTTGGCCAGGATTTTGCGTCAAATACTCCACTGTGCGGCGGTCGACTGAGGCCAGCCGAATTAACAAGATGACCGAAATAGTTGGTGAGAGCTTCCCAGTCCTCCTCAGAGATGGCAGCACTACAGTTTTTGTGTGGATCCTTTTGATAAATCACCGAATCTATACGTATGAAGAGTAGAGATGGACCGAAATTTCGGTTTCGGTTTCAGCGCAAAATCGGAGTTTCTCCGAATATTCGTTTTCGGCGAAACTACTGCTAAAATTTAGGCCTGACCGAAACTATCTGTATTTCAAAATCTCGTTTCTTCTTTCGGAAATTTTCAACTTCACTCATTGATTGATATGAGTTGTATCAGCTCAAATGAGACAAAGTTTATTGCTGTGAACTCCACTGTTTATCATTATCTGTCATGACTGATGCATGATTCGAGTGTAAATTATAAAGCAAGCAATGCATTGAACTGAAAAGACGCTTATCACGCGATCTTTAAAAGCTGCAAATTTAACAGTAATAGAAAATTTTTACTTTGAAACTCCAGATTATTTCGAATGCTTTATGAGAAAGGTGTTGTTAAAACATATGAAGATTTACGAAATTTGTTACAAAAGGTATAGCGAGGTATGTATACTTAAAATATTTTTTTATTAGATGAAATTCGTATAATTGGAAACAATTTCTGTCTTATTGATAAATTAATTACGTTTTATTTTATATGAAAATAAATAGTTTTGGATAGAGGCACAGAGAGTCAACTTGGCACCGGAGATAAAATTTTCAAACTGGGGTCATTCAATACATTTCAATACTTTCTTAGGGAGGCAGGGAGTAGCAAAGCTTTTTTTGGGTGGGGTGGGGGTGGCGGTGAGTGAGCAAAGATTTATTTTGATCTTACTGTGCACATCCTAAAAGAAAATTGACAACTGTTACATTTTTATCCTTTTATATATATTTAAAATTAGCTAAAGTACAAAATAATGTTAACCATGTCTCACTTTGAGACTATTGAAATGGAAAATAAAGTTTATAACTAATAATTTCTTGTCTTAAAATGTTGTCATAATGCTAATTTTCCTTTTTTAGTCAAATTGAACAAATTACTTTAGCTTTTGTGCCCTTTACTTAAACTATCCTATAATGGCTCATACATTCTTATCACGTTCTTTGAGGGAGAAACTGTCCCCCTAACCTTCCCAAATGACACTTCTGTTTGTAAAAAATCGCACATATGGGTGCATAAAAGGTGTAATAATATTGATTAAATGCATTATTTTAAATTACAATATTTTATATTAGTTTTATATGTTTGTAACAACTTATATTTAAATATTCATTATTGAATTTGTTTTACATTATTTAACTACATTGTTAATTAATTATTGATAAATACCTATAATTATTGGTTTAATAAAATATAAAAGTTGTATTAATTTTGTTTCATTTTTGTTTGAAACTTAAACACACACACATATATATGTACACGTTTGTATGTTAGAAATGTGGTTCAATACACGTATAATTAATAAATTAGTTAGTAACGTAATTAGTTATTATTAAATAATTATTAATTATTTGTTATTAATTAAATAATTAATTAATAATTATATGCAGTTATGTTACGTATTAATCAGTTTTTAAATTTTTTGACACTTTTGGTTTCGGTTTCGGCCGAAAGTGGGACGATCACCGAAATTCGTTTTTTTTTCGGTCTTAAAAACCTGTTTCGATGTCTAATGAAGAGGTGCAGTTGGAAATTCATATCAGAGGGAAACGCGATGATGGGACCAGCCGAATAACATGTTTTCCGAAAGATTGTATCGGCGGCGGCGGCGGATAATAATTAAGATTTTAAAAATATAACATTTTTTTTTATTTCTCCGTAGATATTAATATTTTCCTACATATAGTTTTAATATAGTATTTAGTTAATCTAGAATACAGTGTCATAATTATGAGTTGAAGTAGTTCTTTCCGTACTATCACTCGTCCTATTGTGTAAAAAAAGTTTTCGAGCACCCTGTATATACTCATATATATTTGAACGCTCGACGGTACTTTAAATCATAAATAATAAATATAAAACAAAGCTCTTAAAAATTATAGTATCTACTTAAAAGTTGCTGCTAAAAGAATCAGCTGACGTCACTGTGGCGTAAAATTAGTGTTTCTGAGGGATACCTACCTGTTTTTCCCTGTCCATCTTTATGACTTCTACTGTACACGTACACAAGCAATCGGGCGATCTTATTGGTCTACAAATCACAAACAATAAATATTATAAACCTATTAAAATTTATAGTATCTGCTTAAATGTTTTCTAAAATGTTTCTGAGGTATACCTTAATATTGCATAAAAAATCCCTGACGGCTCGGCCTACAGGCACAGGTAGATTTCGAAGAGGCAGACCGTGGGGACTCTGTTTATTGGGAATTGCAGAAGAAAGATCTATTTGCCATGATGCGGCAGTTGGGACCGCCCACTTCAAAATATGGAGCCAGCAGGGATTTTTTTGAATTTTTTTTTTGCTGTAAGAGTTGGTCCTATAAAAAAACGTGTCAGTATAAAAGTTGTTGATAATATTAAAACTATTTATAATAAATTTAAGAGGATTTGATAACTTGTGAATTGACGAAGTTATGATTTGTTTTCTTCTGAAACCCCTATTCCCCCCCTTTCCTTGGGGGTATTTTTAATGAAATCAAAAATCTGTAATACATAAATTTTTGGCCCTTTTCCTAGAAGTAATAATAACTTTAAACGGATTCGATATGTATCAAAATTAAGAAGTTGTGGATTTTTTTCTGTTTTCACAAGAATTCCACCATCACCCCCCCCCCCCCTTGTTCGATTTTGCCCATTAACGAACTTGACCGAGATTTTATGCCGCTTGATTTTATGTATCCGTTCTGAAGAGATTTGTGGAAAATTATGAAAGTTATCGTGTCAATAAGAAAGTAATATAGATAGATAAAGTTTTGAACTGGCTTTTGGGTTCTAGGAGTCATGATCGGTGTAGATCTGCAAAAAAATTTTCAGGAATTCCAACTTAGGAAAGAATGTAATAGGTAGTATTTCTTACGAAATCTACCTAAAAATGCTTCACAAACTTTTGATTAGGCATAATAATTTGGAACATAAAGATTTAATATAAACCAAAGCAATATAAACCTGTATAGTCATTTTAAATTTCATGCCCAAAACAGACTTTTCATGAAAAATGCGGATTCATTTTAATGAGGTATTTGAAGAATAGATACATGGCTATATACCTTTAACAGAGATGAGAGTATCAACTGCAATAATTCTATCCATTTGACTGCCCAGAAATTTTATGTTGTTTCCGTCTAAATACACTGTGGTCTCTTTCAAGCCATGAAAAACATCCTTAGAGATATAGTGAAGTCTGTTTTTTCTGAAAGAGTAATTAATTGTTTAATTGAAATTTTATTAATTTAAAAACAGCAAATATTAAATGGTATTACTATTTTGAGAAAAAAAAAATATTTGACCAATCTAAAAGTAACATATATCTGCCAACTTGTAAGGTTTAACCTTACAATATAAGGATTTAGGTCAAATTGTAAGGTTGCAAGGGTGACTGGTAAGTGTTACATATTAAGATCTAAAAGTAACAAACTTAAACTATCAAAGTCTACCCGACTCTGACGTTTCACATATCATAAATAAATTCCCCTCATTTCCATATCCAGAGAAGAGTGAGATTCTATCCAGGCACATATAATGCACATTTTTGAAGAATTAAGCTTCTTACCTGGGTAGTTTGTTGTCCAGTATTCATAATCCAGTAAAAAATTCTTTTACAGGGATAAAAACTTCCTTTTTATTATCCAAAGGCATGAGGCAACAAGAGAACATACTTCTCCTTACAGAGCCAGAATAGCACTGCACATTTTCATGATATCATCAAACCTACTTACCCCATCCTGTTAATATAATACTTATAATTGCCCAATTATAACATATTAAATTACCTAAAAAATCATTATAAAAATAACACTAGTTTACAAAATTAAACTTTTTGTCTGTTGCCGCGAATTCTGTGGTTGATAATGTTCCCTTATGACTTGTTTTTGTCAAATCTAACCGGAAAATTTTTTGAGCAGCTCGAGTTACTGTGTTTTCGATTTTTATCATTTAAGCATATATATTAATCGATAACAGGCGTATTTTACTGTGTTAAGATTAGTTTCTCAAGTTTTTGCGTCGTGAGTAGTTCAAAGAGATGTTGTTTAAACAATCCAGATCATTTTTGCCATATATGCGGAGAATATGTGTTTAACAATTGTAGAAAAGTTATATCAGAGTTGGTGAAAATACCTATTTTGAGTATTTTGGGATGCTCTTGGATAAAAATGAGAAGTTTTGGGCTCCCAATTGTGTTTGTAAATCGTGTGTGGAATATTTAAGATTATGGAAAAGTGGTAAAAGAAGTGCCTTTAATTTTGGAACACCGACTATTTGGCGAGAACCACGAAATCATCTCGAAGACTGTTATTTTTGTAGCGTGAACGTAAACGGTTTAAACACTAAAAGTCGAGCTAAATGGCAGTACCCAAGTACTAGCTGTGTTCAACGTCCAGTGCAGCGTTCACCTGACTCTTCAGAGCCTAAAAATATATCTGAGCCATTAGAACAAGACATTGAAGGACCAAGCTCATCACAAAATGATGCTGATTTTGAAGGTATGTCAAATGAGCCAAAATGCTTTTCCCAAAATGAGTTAGATTATCTTGTAAGAGATTTAAATCTTTCTAAACAAGCTTCAGAATTGTTAGCATCAAGGCTAAAAGAAAAAAAATTGCTTTCCTCAGATACTAAAATATGTTTTTATCGTAAAAGAGATACATAATTACGGCGTTATTTTTCAGAAGAAAACGGTATTACCTTTTGTTCAGATATCAAAAACTTGTTGATAAAAATGGGCTTGAAACAATACGAACTAAACGACTGGCGTTTATTCATTGACAGCTCAAAACGTAGCCTAAAATGTATTCTATTACATAATGGAAATAAATACGCTGGAGTACCTATTGCCCACAGCACAAAGTTAAAGGAAGAATATTGTAACATTTCGCTAGTCTTGAACAAAATAAAATACAATGACCATAAGTGGTGATAAAAAATGATGATAAATTTGGCAGATGGAAAAAGGCTTCATGGTGCAAAATAAAAATAAACTAAAGGGGGACACGATTAAATGTTCAAAAGGGAACACAAGTTAAATTCCTAAACCTGTTCGAAATAGTGATTCCGTACCAATAAATGTTGGCCACAATAACAAACCACCTTAGCATCCCGAGCAACAACCTGAAATAGCTGAAAACTAAAAGTACATATTATAAAACACTTCATGCTAATTAAACAAAAAATAATAATACTTTAGAGATTATTCTCGATTAATTTATTTATATATAAAACATATTTTAAGGTTACACAATTAATAAAATATTTATATTTTAAAAGATGCATTCAAATTAATATATTTCACGGTTGTTCACACATCATACATGTGGGCTAAATAACTGCGTTTAAATTATGAACATTTAAATCTTATATCATCCATGGACAATTAATTTTAATTAAAAAACATAGATACTTAATATTGGTACTGAAGAAAAGCTTGTTCTAGCAGAAAGCACATTTTTACACTGAACATCATCTTACACTGACGAACAGAAGATTTCTTTTGAAGATTCACGATTATTACACTTTCACTATTTTTTAGATGTCGATCACATACTTAAAATTTGTAGACAGATTTTTCACACACAAACAAAATACACCTCTATTTCTTCACCTTATCACATATTAAAGTAAAACACAGAACTAACTAGGGTGGCTCCTCACACGAGAAAAAATCTCGAATGAATGGGATACCACCCTTCTTTCGCTTGAGACTTTATACCATCCAACACACCGCTCGTTGAAAAAAACACTAGTCATTCACATGCGTTGCCATTCCGAGTGAAGGAAGCTTGGTCGAAAAATATCCGGTATTACCACTACCTCGCGCGCCGATGGAAGAAGATACAGCGAGAGAAATTCTTCGTATGCAGGCGTTCGCCAGCTGCTGCGAGTTTAGTAGCGATGTTGCGAGACGTTTGTTGGTGCGTTCGCTGATTTATAAAGGCAGATGCGCTGACACGGAAAGACAGTTCTTTTTGCATATTGCGCTGAACTTTAAAGGCTTTTTTGATGACTTGACTGAGTTGTGAAAGGGGTTTTTTAACATCTCCCCCCACCAACAGCAAAAAAAGAGGCGAACACTGTTCTGAAGAATAGTTGATAATTGTTGAAAATTGATGTGAAATGTCCTGGAGTATGCGAAAAAGTCAAAGTTTCACAAATGCATACAGATGAAGAAATGTTCGTGAAAAAATTTTGCAAAAAGTCACTGAAAGTTTCACAAATGCACACAGATGAAGAAATGATGAAAAAATGTTCGTGAGAATTTTGCGAAAAAGTCACTGAAATTTTCACAGCTGCATACAGACTTAAAGAAATGTTCGTGAAAAAAATAAAAAATTTTATACACAATGCTACTGTAATCATTAGAATTGTATACACCACACATTATATGATACAAAATTCAATAATTATATTTAACCAGCATGAATATGAAAATATTTACAAAAATACACACACACCAATAAATATAAACTACAGAAATACCTAGATTGCTTTAACTTTCTGCAATATATTTTGAGTTGTCACATTCAACATTTTCAAACTACTTTTTATTGTACCATATATTATTCAATAAAAAGTGGCAAATTTGTGTCGATTTAAAAATGGTCAACATTCTTCTCGGTCAACAAAGTGGTTACATTAAGTTTCCCTGTTTTATATATCTTTGGGACAGTAGAGCTAAACAAGAGCATTGGGTAAGAAAAAACTGGCCCTTGAGAGAAAATATGGAGCCTGGAAAGCACAATATAGTCCACAATTCATTAGTAGCTCGTGACAAAATTATCCTTCCACCATTACATATAAAACTGGGCATCATGAAACAGTTTGTAAAATCACTAGATAAAGACGGGAACTGCTTTTCTTACATTTGTCAAAAATTTCCTCAGCTCACTATGGAAAAGATTAAAGCCGGTATTTTTGATGGTCCCCAAATCAGACAACTTACGAAAGATACTCAATTTAGAAATTCTATGACTGAGTTAGAACTAAAGACTTGGACAGCTTTCGTCTCTATGATGCAGAATTTTCTCGGAAATAAAAAATCTGAAAATTATATTGAACTTGTAGAAGACCTTCTGCTACAATTAAAAAATGTGGGGTGCAATATGAGCATAAAACTCCACTTCCTCCATAGTCACCTGGACAGATCCGGAAAATTTAGGAGATATGAGCGAAGAGCAGGGAGAGCGTATGCATCAGGACTTACGCGTCATGGAAGAGCGCTATCAGGGTTTCTGGGATACGAATATGATGTCTGACTATTGTTGGTCTCTGATACGTCATTTTCCAAAGTCTACACATCGAAGAAGAGCTTTAAAACGAAGTTTTTTAGAACTCAATGATTAATTATTTTTTTTAGTAAAGTTTTTCTTAGTAAATACATGTTTTTTTCTGTTTAATACCTACATAGTTGAAACTTAGAAACTAGAGATGATTAAAATATTCTAATTATATTTTTGAAAATAGCATATCATATGTAGTCAGCAACAGCTAAAATTTTTTCGGCAACAGATGTGCTATAAACTAGTGTAATAAATCTCCATTATAAGGAAGGTAATCAATTATATATTTTGTAAAGTAAACAAACTGGGGTTTTTCATGCTTGATTATTTAGAAATTGAAAGTATAAACAATTAATTACTCTCATTTAAAGAAAGTTGGCAATACCACAAAATATCATGAATGAGGATTACATTTTACTGATAAAAAAGGGAGGATTGATGCATCAGCAAAAAATATAAAAATAAAATAAAATATGATTGCACTTCACAGATGTAAAAATGCCTTGGTATAATTTTCTCCGTAATAAATTGTCTCTCGATTAGATTAATGTTCTAACAGGTAAGATTGTAAGGTTTTTTTTGGTTTATTTCTTGAAATGATTCTTCAAATATGTTACTTATTGAGTGAAATAATAAAACTGATGCCCACACTGTGTTTATGTTACAGTGATGAGTGTGATTAGCAATATGATACGTCAAGGCAGCCAAATAGTAATTCACAACACGTAATTCTATGCCAGGGAATTTTTAGTCATGCTGTGTATTTTAAAAATTTCAAGCAGCAATTTCGAATGCAAAATTAAGTTTTGCGACTTTTTTTTTTTTATTACAACTGTATTATTATTTTTTTAATTATAAAATATTTTAATAATTAAAAGCACGAAAATTTTCACGAATCCAATACTTTCTTCTTGTAAAGATAGAAGAAAGGAAAAATTGAATGTATTAAAGCCAAAGTTCGAAAATATAAATAAAAGAAAAAGAAATTGTTAAAAAAAGAAACGCAAAAAGATGTTTTTCTGTATCTAAACCTTTCTTTTTATCTTAACGTCGGTAAAACTATTTATTTTGTCATTTATGTATCATTGTTACGATTATTTAAGATAATTACAATGTGGAAATTTCAGGTTTTTCAATTTAACTTGCATTGTATAAAATTTAAAAATACGAGCATTTTGATATCATTTATATATATATTTGAAACTTGTATAGGTCATTAAAAAAAACTTAAAAAAAAACAGCTTTTGTCTGCAGCTTTACATGGCGGAAAAAAGCCATGTCACGTGGTGAAAACAGTTCTTACGTCATTGCACATGTAAACAATTGCTGTCTATATGAACATTTCTAGGCGAATAGTTTGCGTTACGTTGAATGTTTTCTTTCTTTTCTTAAAAATGATTAATAAAATTAATTTAAAGTACAGATTAAAAATATAAGCAATACCTAATTGTACCTGTACTTTGCTAAAACAGCATAAAATGGAAAAGTTTAAAACTTACTAGGGAAGGTTCCCAACTGGCAGATCGGGATTTTGTCATAGAGTGCTGTCGTTAGAAAGTTCTTACCATGAGGATCAAGGAAATGTATACAACTACCCGTCCGAATGCAACTGGTGAAGAGTTACAGGCCGATGTATTTCTGTCATTTATTGATTTCTCCAGGTCGCTAGCTATGCAGGAAAAACACTCTGTGTGGTAGAAAAGACAGCTTACAGTACAGTTATGTAACTTTTTGTTGCCAGTGTGAAGTTGGTGAAGGTTCCATGTTCCCTTTAGTAAGAAACAGAAAATTGTGACCACATTTTGTCGACATGGCCCCTAGAGAAAGCATAATAAAATTGCATAAGTTAGCCTATAACCAATTCTCCTCGCCCACCTCGATGACAAGCGTCAGTTTGTCTTTCAAAAGGCTTTAACTAGAGACACGGATCCTGTCTTTCGATAAGTTAAACGGGAATGCTTTAACTTAACTAATAACACATGTGACAACTGCAAAACACCGCCTTTCATTGTGTGTATCTAGTGTTGGAAACAGTCGTGCTTCAGCCATTTCTATTCAGAAATGCACTACCATCCGTAAGTTACTTTTTCCACCAAGTATAAACTTTCTCTGCAAACACTGTAATCTCTGTAATCCGTCAATTCTCTTTTCTACCACACAGAGTGTCTTTCCTTCATAGCTAGCGACCTGGAGAAATCAATAAATGACAGAAATACATCGGCCTATAACTCTTCATCAGTTCATTCGGACTGGTAGTTGTATACATTTCCTTGATCCCCATGGTAAGAGCTTTCCAACGACACCACTCTCGACAAAATACCGATCTGGCAGTTGAGGGCCTTCCCTAGTTAGTTAAAAGTTAAATTATTCCATCAGTTTCTGCTAAAATTTTATAGCCATCACCAGGGACATCAAAGGACTAAACTGGTGAGGTTATAGCTTTTTCTCTCAAGCTATAAGCTCACCAGTTTAGTCCTTTGATGTCCCCTATAAAATTTTAGCCGAAACTGTTGTAATAATTTATTTTACACTGTTTTAACAACGTACAAGTACAATTATGTACTGTTTATATAAGGCAGACTTTCAGAAATTTTTATATAAATCTGCACGAGAAAAGTTTAATAACTGTTTAAAAAATGTTTCACATGGTCAAAAAATCAAGAAACTATTAATTATACTGTCAATTTTGTGAAATCCGCAGAATTTGGGATTGAAGGTTTTATGCTCTATAAAAATTTGCAGGTCATTGTTTTGTTTAAAATATTTCATTTTTGTTAAAAGTCAACAATATTTTTACGGAAATTAAATAGTCAAAAGATAAATATTATGCAGAAGTAATTTAATGGTTGGTTGGTTGGTTGTATTAGGTTTACTGACACAAGATCCCGTTAGTGGTATGCTACGCCGAAAAGTAATTTAATAATTCTAAAGGTAATGAAGAAAATTATGCATATACAACTTTTATTGTTTTTGTTAATCACTTAAACATTGGAAGATTGACAGTTTGTTTGATCTTTGGTTATTGAACAATAAATGTTTCCTTTATCCCATGGTTTATTTTTTTGTTGTTGTTAAATTAATACATAATTTATACTTTCCAAATAATTAAAAAATGAATCATTCTGATTCATTCCCTGAAAATTTTTACCCTTGAATTGAAGTTAGAAATCTCAGTGTGATCATTGTGATATTGCAGCATAATATCTCTTAATATAATAATCTTATGATACGAATGCATTATTCAAACAAAGAATGACTCTTAAATGATAACGGTAATTTCCTTATATTTAACTATACAAAGTTTATATGTAAGCGAATAGAATACGCTCTACCTGAACAACATATTCAATTTCTCAGTACATCTCCTTATTTTTAAAAAGGCTGTACAATATAATGAGTTTTTCAAAAAGGAAATTATGTTTCCTTTAAGAAGATATTCAAACATTTTATTTTATTTTTTACGAAAGTTAGAGCATTAAGGAACAGAGAAATACAACAGGTTTAGATTTTGTCAAGTTTAGATGTTCAGAGAAACTATAGATTTAAAACAACCAACCTAAACAAACAAAAAGAAATGCAACCATTCAAAAGTTATACATAAGCAAACAATAATAAAACTGTAATTATTATTTTTATTTTTTTATATATATAAGCACCTAAAAAGATAAATTAAAAGGCAATAGTGACAAATTTCTTTAGGTATGTTACATACTTTTTTAAAACCTACAATACACAATTATTATTGTCAGTTGTTAATTTAAAGTTTTCATTCCATAAATCAGTGTTAAGTACAGATTTTTTTAGTTTTATTTTGTTTTCTAAATTATTGATCAACATTTCATTGTACCACAATTAATTTACATAAATTGTTATCAGTATTACAACCTACATACCAGAATATTTTATTCATAAAAAATCATCAAGCATTAAAATAAATTAAGAACATAATGCATCTATATATAATGCCGATTTTCTTTACGTTTTCTTTTGTACAAAATTATAATACATTAGAATAAGTGAAAATTATATATGTGCTTTTCAGCTTTAGCTTCCTGTATTTTTATCTACATGAAATCCGATTTTCTGTCCTAAAAGTAAATTTGAAAACTATTTCAGAAGATATAATTTTGTATTTTGCGAATCCGACAAACTTCAACACATTTCTAAATGAAAATTAATACAAAAGTATCAATTAATAATAATTCATTATATTAAATGATGTCAAAATAATATTTTTACTTTTTTTTTTGTCTTTCTGTAAGTGAGTTTTTAAAAAATTATCATAATAGATAGTATATAGAAAGCAATGGAAAACAGTCTGCTCGCACAATGTAGAATTCGCATTTCATGTGCAGAGACGTCACAACAATTATCATGTGGTATTGTTTTGATTTTTATGTAGTTTAAAACTGCAATAAGTAATTATTTTAAATTATTTTTGCGATTCTGCGTTAAGTTTTAAAGATTATAATATTTTTTTCAACAATTAAACATAAAAGAAAGCATAATCTAAAAAGAGTGCAACTTCCACGTTTGAATAACTTATCTACATGAATTGTTATCCTGAAAGTTGGTTACCTAATTTTATAATGCTCAAATAAAATGATTAAAGTTGTCGTTAAAAGAAAAACAAGTTTTAAATTATAAATTAAAGGTGATATTTTTTGTTGATTAAAAATTCAAAAATATAAAAACAATTGACGATAAATGATGATTTTGCTAAATAATGGAAATAGCTTAACTATTCCAGTTTACAACTTTTATTTCAATATTGTGATAATCCTATAAAATACATTTAAGTTAAATAAGTCTATAACTTTTAGCATTCTATGTATTTTCGACTAATAATCAGCAAAAATCTCTTGAAGAAAAAATAACTGCAATTAACGTGCAATGAATGTTTTGTCATTTTACTACAAAAACATTTATATTTGCAATTTTAGAACACCATTGGTATACGCGATTTTTAGAACAGGTTAATCAATAATATTTTATAACGCATGTTTAATACTGAAATAAAAAACGTAATCCAAAATACTCTATCACGTTATATTTTCTAGTTATATAACTTTAAAGAGCCCTATTATATCCTTTTTGGCACATGATAGAGGCCATCTTTTATCTTAAAAATGAAAGAGTCATTCACCCGGAATTAATAAGTAATGAGTCAATCCCAGGTACCTATGAATAATGTTTTAACCAATAAGTCACACGCGCGCAACCTATTTAAAATTACCCATTCTGTCAGAAGTATTAAATTCAATTATTGCGGTTTTTATTGAGAAAATTATTTTTCAATTTGTAGACTTGTGTAATTAATTAACATCTCAAACAGAAAAACTTTTCAAGTACAAACTTTCAAACAAATTAACTTTCGAATTAGGCTCCTTTCAATGCAAACCTTCAAGATTTTCAAAATAATTTTCAATCAGAATGCCTTAAAACTTACCCGAGATCTAAAACTTCCAAATTGGATGCGTCATCTGGTAGATGAGAACGTTCGAACTACTCCAGAAGATTGTTACGTAGTTCCAAACTTTTCAGCTTCGAAAGTGGTCCAAATACATTTTCCGCAAGCCATCTTAACTGACAATTAAATATCCTTACAGCAGTCACTTGTCCACCAGCTATTTTCCCAAAACGCGTATCTAAACGTATTAATTTTGATCTTCTTGCGATAAACTGAAAATCACTTATGGGTATGTGTCGAATTTCAGATAGAACTGTCCAGTTCCAACTATTTAAGTTTGATGAATCACTTACATCTATCATAGCATTTTCAAATTTCAAGTTTTCAAAAACAGAATATTCTGGCAATGATGGAGATAACAACGGTACCTGACTCCCTTTAGACACTTCTAGCGTAAATCTCTTGAGGTAAGGCAGATTTGTAAACGTACCGTTGGGAAAAGCTGGTAGATTATAGTTCACAAATTTTATAAATAAAATTGGGTTTGGAAAATCTTTGGTGCAGTTCTCAAATAATGGGATCGCAGTAAGGAATTCTTCATAGCCACCGTTTGAGAAAACAAATGTACAGTTTCCGCTTACAAAGTCTGTTTCCACATCAATATCGCATTTGAATTCTTGACAATATCCCATGATTAGAAAACATGTTAAAAATAGTCTATTTTTCATTTTGTATTACCTCCAGCAATACCACTATTCAGAATTTGTTGATTAGAAGTAATTTTAAGTAACGATGGTAAAAGTACAAACGCCATATTTCAAATTTCGCCATTCATTTTTCATTTTTGCACTATACATTGCATTGTTCTCGCAAAATTAAATTCAGAACAACATTTCTAAAGTACAATTATTATCTTTTAATTTTTCTTATCTATCTTTAATTTTATATTATCCACAACATGGAACACATTTAACTTAGTTTATTTTTAAAATAAACTTGCTCGTTGAATATTTTTAAAGAACAAACAATATAATTTCATTATTAATCTTTCATTTCACATTACCCATTGTGGTTATTTTATTTTTTACTGTTTGTTTTACATAATTTCACTTTATATAATTATTTGAGTGCTCCAAAATAATTTTATTTCGACAGCATCTGTATTACACATCATTTGGACAGCGTTTATTCAGCACTTTTTTTTTTTTTTTTTTTTTTTTTTTTTTTAAAGAATTAACTAGAGTATGTAATGTTTATAAAATACAAATAGGTAAAACAAAATACACATTTCTCTTACTAATTTTATCGTTTATAACTATTAACAAAATCTAAAAATTCATCTTCTATTTTTCTCCAACATGACATAAAAATATATTTGAAGATAGATACAACATAATATTATAATTTCTGCCTATACAACTGAAGTTCAGATCACAACGCACGAGCTACGATGTCTACAGTATTATATCCACGGTATTTGCTTTACTCAGTATTGCCTTTTGAAGATTAAGCAGTATATCCAATGTCTAAAAATTCCAAATAAGTAAAAAAAAAAAAACATATTTTCACTTACTAATTATAGTATAAAAGTATTAAAAAATCTGAAATGAAACGATCATCTACCAATCTTGCCCAATATGAGATCACATAAAAAATGAAAATAAATACACCATAATGATTTCACCGGTTTTACAACTCGATTTCAGCCATACTACACGAACTATGATAAATGAAGTACTGATAAATCATTCTTTAGATACGTGATTGAAAATACTTGAAAATGACAATCAAATTGATAAAATATCATTTTTCTATGACTATATCAGATGTATTCAGAGCTGAAGTGAAAGAAAGATTGCCAACATTTACATACTTGATAAAAATCTAAGGAGCAACAACACTTTAAAATGTTGAAAATGAAATAAATATTTCTTGGTGGATTTATAGCATTCGATTATATAAAATATTAGTGAGATTAAATAACATATTAGTGAGAGAGTACCTATTATGATTAATAACTAGACAGGGTAGTTAGATTTAACATAAAAATGCAACGATCTTCTGCTGCTCTTCTGAAGAATATTTTATCATTTTGAAATGAAAATGAAAAAAAAATCATTTTCTTCTATTTTTTTTTCAACATAGTAGCAACTATTTCCGCTTGTTTAAAAATCATTAATATCAGAAATTATAGGACACTACGATTACGAAAAATCTCTAAATTTAAATGTATATTCATTAAATTTTAGTTGAACTGATTTTTACTTTCTTCTGTCTTTACAAAAAGAAAGTACTATTGGATTCATGAAAATTTTCAACTTCCGGTTTTCGACGGATTTATACGTTTTAGGAGGCCTGAACACGATTTGACTGTGTTTAGAAAATGTCTGTCTGTGAGTCTGTCTGTCTGTCTGTGTGTCTGCCTGTATGTGAGAAAAATTTTGTGGGCGTTCTATCTCAAGAACTAATGCACGAAATTTAATAAAACTTTAGATTCAGTTAGACCTCAATATAAATTAGTGCTGATTAATTTTTGGCGTAAATCATCCAACAGGTGGCGCTGCTATGCTACAGTTTTCACGATTTTCACTATAGCCATATCTCAAGAACTAATGCAGATAATTTCATCAAATGTCATGTTAGAACATGACATAATTAGAAGTTGATTACGTTGTGGCATAAATAGCCCAACAGGTGGCGCTGCTATGCTACTTTTTTAATGATTTTCATGATAGCTATATCTCTAGAACTAATGCACAGAATTTCATCAAACTTCAGATTCTGTTAGACCTTGGCATAAATATATGCTGGTTACGTTTTGGTGCATGTAAAAACTGTATGAGATAGAAGAAAATTTTGGGATTGGCACATCCGACTAGTTTCAGAATGCATACAAATCTGAACGATAGTAATTATTTCAATTTAAACAATTTCTGAATAAATCTGTTACACCAAAGTTCCTGTTTTATGATTTTCTATACTCCCGCTAACGGGACTATAATTATAGCTACAATGGCCAAAAGTTTCTGGAACTCCAGGACGTCCTTAAATTTGGGGATTGCCCTCAATTTTTTATTTAAAAGACCTATTACATTTTAAGAAGGTAATAAATTCGTGGAGAAAAAAAAAATAAATAAAGCTTAAAATGTTATAAATTTTAAATTTAAAGCTGTGAGAGCTTTAATAAATCCTATTATAACACTATTATAAAAATTTGGTCATCCTAGTTGTTGTTAAATATCTTTGAAGAACAGTTTACAAATTTATTTTTATACGACCTTTGAAAATCTCAATTATGAACTGCTATATTTCTTTCTTTCATTTAATTTGTCATGGGACATTTACTTTAAATAAAAATGTCCATTGATATATCAAAAACAACGTTAACTATAAGTTAAATTGTGTTCGGGTACTATGCCATATTCATAAATGCATTTTGTAGATTGGGTGATATTACGGTTAAAACTATAAAATCGATAATGTAACAATACTCATCAGTAAATCCATAAATAGATCACTGACATTGTATTTAGAAACGAATGTATTTATAAATTATAAAATGGTGAAAAGAGATTTTAAATTTTAATCTAAAGCAGTGTGGTCCAACTGCTACCCATATCTTTTATCAAAAAGTTAACGATAAGAAATAACTGATGTCAATGGCATGTAAATTTAATTTAATTAAATTTTTTTTTAAAATTGAAATATCATAAATTGAATTTTTAAAAATAAAAATATTTTTATTATTAAAAATTCAAATACTGTTGTTTTGGTTTCAAAGTAGAAAAACAATATCGGTTTTAAAATTTGTTACACTTTTAGAATATGTAGATGTCCCCCCCCCCCCTCTCCTCCCAAATAGCTTATTTCTTAAATGTAAATTTAATGAAGACATCCCAATCGAATTGTTATTTTCGTTTTTTTACTATGATAGTCTGGTTATTACAATGTATGATGATTTATTTATTTATTTATTGGATGTCTGTACGTCTGTATCTATCAAAAACAACATTAACTATTATAAACTGAAACCTTAATAATGCAAACAGTAGGACACAAAAGAAAAAAAGACAACTATGGGCTGGGACATGGAGTTTATTGGCGCCACATGAGTAAAAATAATGATAAAACTATATACATGGGTTTGACTGGGTATAATTTAGAAAGACTGAAGATAATTTTGATTCCTGGTTTCTTGAACACTAATTTGGTAAAACCCCACGCCCAGCAGATTCCAATTTATGCTATTGTCTTCAGAGGCTATTGCTTGGTGACTTTTACTATTGCTTTTCAACTTCCAGAACTGGGCTATTTTAGAAAAAATGTTTGAGAAATATTTCATTGAGATTTCTTTGCTGTGAAACAACTGCTAAAATTTGCAAACTTGTCTTGCAGCCATTTGCGGAGACCTTTTCTCTTTTTTGGAACATCAACGACGTCATCAGATGCTGAAAAGAAAAGTAAGAATATATGAAAATACGTTGATGTAAATACTGTACTATTCTGATAAAAATAATGATACGTATTTTCCGAGTTTTGTCAAATATATGAAATATATTTGCCATATAGCGTGTTTATATGAAAGATTT
Organism: Maratus michaelseni; assembly: GCA_963931845.1. Taxonomy (NCBI): domain Eukaryota; kingdom Metazoa; phylum Arthropoda; class Arachnida; order Araneae; family Salticidae; genus Maratus; species Maratus michaelseni. The sequence continues at coordinate 64,070,922 of OZ007594.1, forward strand.
TACCATGCTGCAAACCATTTTTGTGTTGAAATAAAAAAGATTTAGTTTGTTATTACTTTTAAACACTAACTAATTGACACTAAATGATTTCTATTGTTCAGCATATTTCTGATTAATCCCCCCCCCCCATGTACACATTTTTTCCATATACAAATAGTATTTTGTAATTATTTTCTTCAATATTTACTCTTTTTCGACGGCTTAAAAATAGCTAATATAGTACATGCCTTTTGTTTCGTATTATTTAAACGGTAAAAACAAACAAATAATGTAATATATATATATATATATATATATATATATAAATTTAAATCATTCACTTTTTATCAGTAGTTTATTTTTCTTCAAATTGTCTCTATGTTTCCAGATTCCTACATCCTAATGAAGATAACAACCTACAATAAATGTCTGCAAAAAATAATTTTTAAAACCCTGTAAGCATCGGATGGTTCCCTGTATTTTCATAAAAGTGATTGTAAAATCCAGGATTTTTTTCGTGGTTTGATGCTAAAATATCTTTCCTATTCATTCATAGTACATACTTTTGAAAACATAATTCTGTTTAATGTATTTTTTTACAGACAATTTAACATGATTAGAAACTGATTAGAAAGGAACTTATTAAATATCATATAAATAAAAGTAGACGATTTTAATAAGTATAAAGTTATTGACATTAAATAAATAAGTAAATAAAATACTATTCCAAACATATCGTGAGTATCATATCTTTTATAACCGACTCAACTTAACTTGAAATTAATTTTATGTTCAGCATAAATTGAAAACCTGCATTTTCTCTGAAACATTTTAATTTAGCACAAAAGTCTTATGATAATTTGTGTTATGGTTATTATGATCTTGCGTTTTCCTGTTTAAATTTTTTTTTTCTGCAATCAATTTCAAATTGTGGTAATTCTGCTATATACGCTTTCAATCGTGACGTCAGTCATGACGCTTTGGTTTAAAAGAGAAAAAAAATGACTCTAAAAAAACATTGTTATGTTTCATTTTTTATTTAATATAAATCGTAGAAAATGTTATCATTACGTCTATAGTATTTAAACACTTAGCCATAAGATATAACTATAAGAAATAACAATAAAGTATGCAAACGAAATTGGAAATAAAACATAGCAACCATTTGTTTAGAATCAATTTGACGCAACATTGAAAGCGTTCATTAGTTACTTTACATTATTGTAACCATCAAATGCTCATTCTTGAAACAGATTGCATGAAAAAAATATATAAAAAGACCAGACGTATTTTAAAATTTTTAAAGTAAACCAACTCTGTGGTTAATTTAATTAGACGTAATTTGAATGAGCTTAATGACTCCAATTAAAAATTTATTTAGAAAATAATTAAAATCTTGGAGTGTGGATGTTAAAAGTTATTTTTCTTTGATGCTGTAGTTTATTGTTAAAATAATGCCTAGTTCTGAAACGAAATAAACTTATGAACAGTTTTCGCAAACAAAAACTATGGACTCATCAATTGAAAAATAATTGTATCAGAGATAGACATTTATCAGACAATTACCTGTTTGAACTTCAGGTGACGATTTAGTATCATTATTATCTTTTTTTTCTACTTTTTCCTTCACATATTTCACTTTAGCGAAAATACTTTCATAGTCATAGCCCCCTTCATCTTGGTGATTGTTTCCATTCATTCCAACAACATTTGCTGTCACAGGCTTAACTTTAGAGAAAACATCTCCATGGTCACTAGCAGGGCTATTTTCCTCTCTTTCGACTACATCTGCCTCTATGTCTTTTATTTTACTGAAAGCACTTGCATCGTCCCTGTCATGGCTCTTTTCTTTCATTTCAACTACTTTGGCCTTGACATATTTAACTTTAGGAAAAATATTTTCATAATCATATTCACCTTCATATTGATGTTTATTTTCATTCTGTCCAACAACATTTGCTGTTACAGGCTTAACTTTTGCAAAAACATCTACATGGTTATCATCATCAGCAGGGCTATTTTCCATCCTTTCAACTACATTTTCCTCTACATCTTTTATCTCACTGAAAACACCTGCGTTATCTCTTTCACGGTTGTTTTCTTTCATTTCAACTACTTTTGCCTTGACATATTTAACTTTAGGAAAGAGACTTTCATAATCATAATCACCTTCATACTGATGATTGTTTCCATTCTGTCCAACACCATTTGCTGTTAAAGGCTTAGCTTTAGAAAAATCATTTCCATGGTCATCATCATCGGCAGGGCTATTTTCCTTCCTTTCGACTATATTTGCCTCTACATCTTTTATGCCACTGAAAACCCCTGCATTATCCCTTTCACGGCTGTTTTCTTTCATTTCAACTACTTTTGTCTTGACATATTTAACTTTAGGAAAAATACTTTCATAGTCATAGTCACCTTCATACTCATGATTGTTTCCACTCTCTCCAATAGCATTTGATGTTACAGGCTTAATTTTAATGAAATCATCTCCAAGGTCACCTTCGTGAAAATCAGTCACGTCTTTGTTAGCTTTGGACATTCCAAGCCCAACTCTTTCTCTGCATCTTAAGAATATTCTTTCAAGGTTTGATTCGATTGCAGACGCTATGATATCCATTTTCAACAAAATTTACCAATCTTCAGTAAAATATATCACTTTTTAGCAGCTTTAACATATAAGTAATAGCAATTTTAAGCTAATCACAATGACTTTTCTGAGAGTAGTGACATTGTTGCGGTAAAATTTGAACATTGTTACAGTTTGAATGTGCATTGTTATAATGTGCATTGTTTACTTTATACGTGGCAATAATATGATATTTTTTCAAAATATTTTTTAATATTTAAAAATGCACTGTTATTAATTTGATCAATGTATTGTTGGAAGAAAAAAATTATGTAACATGGAACACCCACTTAATATTAAAAAAGAAAGTGAAATCTTACATCACACATAATACACAATATATTATTACAAACACAATAATTTACGAACATTACTACACAATACATTTTTACAACATTAAAAATACATAATATATTACCCATTTTTCAATATTAAGAGCACACATATCAAGCTAACTATCTTTTTCTTTTCTTAGTGATATAACTATATTTACTCTCTTCACAAACGAACACAAATTTTTCAAGCACGGTAAAACTTTAAATACACTACATCTAAGCAATTTAACCCATACATATCAATTGTAATCAATTTTTTAAAAATGCTATGAAGGACCTATTCAAATAAACACGATATTAAATTTCAATTTAACAAAATGGTATGTTCTAGAATATGTCCTTTGAATTTACGTAAACATCATTAACAATCTGAGAGAAAATACAATGCAATTTAACCGTAGACAGAATAAATACAGATGAGCAGAAAGAAAAGTGAGATTCACACATTGAAAAAGTAATTTAAAGTATTTATTATTTGTACATTTTACCAATTTTTTCAGACATTATTTAAAAAAGCTTGGTTAAAAATCCTTACTAAAAACGTCCCCCATTTAAAAAATGTAAAAACAGTCTTCAATAAAAATCTCTACCAGTTCACAAAAGCGCTTTCACCCCCGGTAGGGCATAATGAGTTGTGATCTTTAACTATCCTCTTTTCCTTTATATACATGACAGCTGGTCGAAGAAGAGCTCCCCCTATCGGCATTCAATATTCTCTCTCTATCTCTCTCCCCCTCTTCCAACACTTTTCTCCAGCGGCAATCAAGTATAGAATGTACCATGTCATTGCATGCTTCTTTGGATGTATTGATTTCTATTGATTTTTTATTAATGCGTTATGTAAGTTTCCGTAGTTTGCTATTTTCTGAATTTGTAGGGTTTCAAGTTTTATTGGGGTTTTAGTATTTAACCTTGCAAGAGCTGTTGACTGTTTATTTAGTTTTATATCTCGGATATGTTCTTTCAATCTTTCTTCTATTTTTCTCTTCGTCATTCCTATGTAAGCAACCTTTTCATTTCTGCTGTTTAGACAATTTATTTAGTAAATTCCTGCTGTTTGTATTTCCTCATATTTTTCTATTTCATTTCTTATTGATTTGAAGAGGGATGGATTGGGGGTTAGTGGGACAATTTTTACTAATTTTTCAAATTCTCGTTTTATTTTCAAAGATACACCTTTTATATATGAAATAGGAGGCGTGTATGTTAGATTCCTCTGTGCTGGTTGTATATGGTCAATTCTTTCTCTTACTCTTTCAATTAGTTTAAGTATAGTTTTTCTCGGATGTCCTGCCTTTAAACCTATGTTTTCAATGATTTTTAATTCTTCCTTTAGTGATTTTTCTGTTGAACAAACATGTAGAGCTCTATTTATATGTGTATTCATGGCTGCTAATCTGTATGGTAGTGGAGTATCGGCTTTATAGGAGATTATATTTAAGTTTGCTGTGGGTTTTCTATATACTGTAGTATTTATTTTAGTTATATCATGAGTTATTTTTACATCTAAGTAGTTGATCGAATGCTTTATTTCTTTTTCTATTGTAAACTGGATATTCTTGTCATACGAATTTACTTTGTCAAGGTGGTTATCTAGATTAATTCGTTTATTTGTGATAATAAATATGTCGTCTACATATCTAAGCCATAGCCTGATTTCAGTTTTGTGTTCGTTTATGATTATTCTTTCTAGATTTCTTAATTTCCATTCTGCGACTATATTAGAAATTGGAGATCCCAGAGGTACCCCTTTAACATGTTTATATATTTTGCTATTGAACTTAAAATAACTTTCGTTCAGGATCAGGTTTGTTGCGCTTTGTAATAGAGTACTTAAGTTAGATTCTGTATAATAATTTTTTATTTTACTATTGATTAGATCTGTCATTTCTTTCAAGTTAATATACAAGTAGTCGTTTATATTCAAGTAGTATTATAGTCTTTTATATTCAAGTAGTCTTTTAATGTGTCTTTTTGTGTGTGTAATATATATATATATATATATATATATATCATATTACGAATATTTACCGTCATATGTTGTAGTTGGAGTAAAGTTGATACTAGAAGTAGGAGCACACATGGTCGCACAATGAAATTAAGAACGGTGGGTGTTATTGATGATGTGAAAAATTAGAAGAAGTCGTAATATTTCAGTTGCAGTCTCGACGCGGCCGTAGCGGCAGTAGAATGAAAAAACCAGAGGCGTTTCTCCATGAATCAAACGAACAAGGCTGTTCAATTTCAATCCTTTATTAAGTACATCTCTTGGGCAGTTTCCACTTAACAATAATAGCCGTGCATCGCTACGTCATCAAGGTATAGAGGGTAAGTAATAGAACATCTTAATTATTGTCAAACGAGCAGCCAGGGAGTTGTTGACAAGTGAAAATTCGACTTATTTCTGAGGGAGCACCGCAGGTAGCTGCTTTTTGTTACCTAGCGTAATAACACAAATTATGACGTAGAACGCACACTGAACCAATGAGGAATTAAAGAAGACGCGTCATGCTACGTCACGACCAATGAAAGATAATTAGTAAAGAGTTCGGACAGAGAGGTAGTGGATGAATTTTGTAGTAAAGTGACTTAGAGCGGGAAAATAAAATTCGGAATAAAAATGAAAATGGCTCTCAAAAAACATTCTAAAACCCAGAAATGATCGGGGATCATGGTAGAAATTAAGAATAACTAAAAGCTTTATATTTAAGTAAATTTGGACAATTTAGAATTAAATAAAAGGGAATTTAACAGAGTTAACGATAGAGCTAATTTAAGAATAAGTATTTAATGAATATAGAGTAGTAAATTAGAATAAAACAGGAAAAATTTAGAATTGTAAGAATTTGGAATAATTTAACTAAGGAAAAATGGCGAAATTTTTTTATTATTACATATCCCCCCTCCCTAAAAATGCATGAACCGGTAAGTCCAATTGACTTACATGTTCATTGGGAGAAAGCAGATACTTGGGTTACAAAACAGTTCCCTCGATGCAATACAGTTACCTGGTCGCCGTATCGCGATGTTCAAATTTCTGAATTCTGTTAAGTAAAATTTAAATAATTAAATTTAAAGAAACACGGTTAAAAGGAAACTGCTGTAAATAATTACATTTTTCAATAATAATTAATGTGTTGCTAATAATCACATTAGCATACATTTATCTTCTCAATAATAACAAGTATAACAGTATAGTATAGTTTGTATCAAGAAAATATAACAACAACATATAAATCATCTCTTTTGTACCAATAATTTAACAATAATCAGCATTATTCACTTATGTATAGTCCTTAAGTGATTTTTTAAGTCCTACTGAATGGTAGAGTCCAATTATTGAATATTATAAGAGTCCTTAATGTTGCAATGGCAGTATGAAGTTGCAATAAATAAATTTAAGTAATAATATAATAACAATATAATAATCATATCTCTTTTTATCAATAATTTAACAATAATCAGCCTTATTCACTTAGTTATAGTTCTTAAGTGATTTTTTAAGTCCTACTGAATTGTAGAGTCCAATTATTGAATATTATAAAAGAGTCCTTAGTGTTGTAATGGCAGTATGAAGTTGCAATTGATAAAATAATACAATAATAATAATAATAGCAAGAACAATATCAACAATAAAATTTTAAAATAATAATACTTAACAATAACAATAATAATAGTATCATCAGTAGAAAGAATAAACAACAACAACAACATCAAAATTTTATTTACATAACATCAGAAACTTTTTTGAATGCAGCTTACCAAAACTGTCAATTCCACTCTTTAAATACTTTTTATTTTATTATAATCTTTATATTCTCTTTCAAATCACTTATAAATAGTGTAACTAATAATAATAATTCTCAACAATAAGTTCAGCAATAACAAGCAGTATAATTCAAAATATCACTCTTTCTTTAATTCTTTCTTAAGTATATCATTAATATCTCATCCATATAGTAGTGAATGAGCCATGAGAATATACTCAAAGAAAATACATAATATAAATAAGGAATAAATAAGTAATATTTGTGAAAAACAATCATTATTGGTGTAGATGATGATTATGTAATTATCTTGCTTTCAGTCAAACAAGAAAACATAAGTTGTGAAATGAAAAAATGGGACCTTGTAGCATATTAAGAAAGGTTGGACAATTCTCAATTATTATTAAGATATCATATTTGATTAGTTTAATATAGAATTTAATCCAGTTTATTTTATTAATTTCGTTAATACTGTTTAAATTATTATTCTAATCTAATTCAATTCAGTATCAGAATTTACTAACTTAAATCAACCAGTTTATGCCCGCACAAACAGTTAACTCAATTGAAAACTCAACAGTGATGCTCTTGTGAGCTCAATTCAAGAACACACTGATATACAGAAGAGAATTGATAATTAATTTTTTATTTAGTAAATTTATTTTATTAAGTTAGTTTATTTTATGAATATTATAAATTTAAGATGAAATTATAGATTTAACATTAGTTTGTTGTGGTTTCTCATGGGATAATTTTAATTGATCAGGAGGATAATAAGGGCGTAATTTTGATACATGTACTATTTCAGTAGATTTATTTTGAATCTGTCTATTAATTTCAAAATTGACATCAGATAACTTATTAAGGATTTGATAAGGACCACTAAAGACTTGTGAAAGTTTTCTAGTATTAGGATATTGGAACTCTTCATAAATTACAAGATCTCCAATCTCAAATTTTGGTTCTAGATAATTTCGATCGTAATATTTTTTACTTCTCCAATAATTTTCATCAGTGCGTTGTTTAGCAAGTTTAAGGGCTTCTTGAACAGGAGGGTAATAATTTTGTTGAAGAGGGGAATCATAGGGTAATTGGCCAAAAAGTAAGTAAGCAGGAGGGAATTTAGTGATAGAATGAGGGGTATTGTTATACTCATTAACTACTTCTGTCAAAATGTTTGTCCAAGGAATTTTGGAGCTGGTAGAATTGACTTTACACTTCAATCTAGTAACTATTGTCTGGTTCACTCTCTCACATTTGCCATTCGTTTGTGGATGATGTGATGTGGTTAAACGTTGCTTAATATTTTGGTTTCGCAGGAATTTTTTTAATCTAGATGAAGTAAAGGCTGCATTCCTATCACTTAGTACTTTTTGATGGGCCTGGACATTAAGAATTTTATTAAAACAGAATAACTGTTGTGGTGTTTGAATATTAAAAACTTGTTTTAGACAGTTAGTATAAGTTTCTGTGGTAACACTTTTTAAGGGAAAGGCCCAAACATATCTAGTAGCATGGTCGATTATAAGATGTAAATATTTTTTTGTGGAATTGTGGTAATTAAATCCTCCCACAGTATCAACAGAAATGCATTCAAAAGGTTGATATGCGGTGGTCATAGCTTGTAATAAGCCAATTTTTTCTGTCTCGGTTTTTTATTCTTTTGACAGATATCACAGTGTTTTACGAAATTGGTTATATCTTGAGTCATGTCAGGCCAATAATAATTAGGGGAGATTAAATTTAACAATTTTTGGATACCAGGATGACCAAATTTTTCATGAGCAACATTTAGTATTTTTCTCCTTAAAGACATGGGGACTACTATTTTTCGAAATCCTTTCTTTTTAATTATCATAAGTCCATTTTCATTTAGATAATTTTTACCACACACATTATCTTTTTCCAGCCTCTCTATAATTTCTTTAACGTCCAGAAGAAAAGTAAGTGGTTGAATAAAATGTGAAACTGTGTTTCTCGACAACATGTCGGCTTCTACATTTGTGGATCCCTTTTCGTAAACTATATTATATTCAAACATGTTCAACTTCAAAGACCATCTAAATAACCTGCCTCTCAGATGTTTAGTATTTTTTAACCATACAAGAGATGCATGATCAGTATGAATGGTAAAATTTACACCATGAAAATAATGATAGAATTTGTCTAAGGTGTCAATGATGGCAAGACACTCTAACTCGGTATTAAAATAATTCTTCTCATAACTTCTCAATCCTCTAGAGTAATAAGCAATTGGGTGTAAAAAATTATTACTATCAGGTTGTTTTAAGACTGCACCTACTGCCACCTGTGAGGCATCAACAAACATATGGAGGGGTAACTTAGGGTCATAAATTTTTAAGATAGGTTTGGCTATTAAGGCATCTTTTAATTTTTGAAAAGAATTTTGACAATCTGTATTCCATTCCCATAATGTATTTTTCCTGAGTAATCTATTAAGAGGGCCTCGAATTTCGGCATATTTATCTATAAACTTGTGATAAACATTGATAGATCCTAAGAATCTTTGAAGTTCCTTTACATTTGAAGGGGGTTTTAATTTTTTTATTACTTCAATATTAGCATTAGCAGGAGTTAATGTGCTATTCTGGATGGTATATCCTAAGAAGTTAATTTTATTTTGAACAAAATTGCATTTAGATAGTTTAAGTTTAATGTTTTCAAGTCTACATAATTCAAATATTTTGTTTAAATGTTGCATATGTTCTTCTAATGAGGAAGAAAAAATAATGATATCATCAAAATAATAGCAAGCTAAGTCTATTTTGTATTTAGTAAGCATTCTTCTAAGGGTTCTATTAAATATCGGGGGCCTAATTTAATCCCGAAGGGCAGAACTAACCATTCAAAGAGCCCAAAGTTGGTAGCAAAAGCCAATTTTTCAGTATCGGATGGATGTATGGGTATGTGCCAGTAGCCAGAGGCTAAATCTAAAGTTGAAAAATACTGCGCACTACTCAGTTTATCTAAAATTCCATCGATACGAGGTAGGGGTTCGGCGTCATTTTTCATTATTGCATTTAATTTTCTATAGTCAACACATAATCTAGTTTTCTTACCTTCTTCTCTTTTCATTACTAACGTAACAGGGGCAGAATAGGGACTATTGCTCTCTTTAATTAAACCAGCATCTAATAGTGCTTGAATTTGATCCGAAATCTCTTTTTCTTCTAAAGGGGAAGTTCTGTACGGCCTCAGAAATATTGGTAGGTCAGAATTAAGAAAAATACGTTGCGGTTCAATATTAATTCTCCCGACATCAAATTTATTTTTAGAAAAAATGTCTAAATAATCCTTTATACTTTCCCTTAAAGTTTCATTTTCTATAGAATTTATTTCCCCAATTAATTTAGAATTATCAATATTAGATGGAACAAAGGATTGAGGAGATATGATCTTTCCATAATCGGGTTGCACTCTCTGATAATCATAGTTAACATTAAAATGAAGTAATCTTAAATTATCACTGGATATGCTCTTAGATTCATTTAAAACAAGGTCTCCTTGTAATACTCTACATGTAGCACAATCAATAATTAAATTAAACTTACAGCATTCTTGTAAACCTAATATAGCATAATCTAAATTTGTATTACATATCAAAAATCTAATATTTTGTTGCACATTACCTAATTTAAACAATAAATTACAAGCTTTATCTATTACAACAGTTCCTTTGGCTTGGCCAATAATAACAGGTGGAATATTTATAACTTTAGCATTTAACAATTTAACAAAATTAAAAGGTAAAATACTTATGGTTGAGCCAGAGTCAATCACACAAGGTAGTTCCTTGTTATTTACATATCCTGATACAATTAACTGTCATATATTATCAGTAGATGGTTGTGGTTGACTAAGCGGGGGTGCAAAATGTTGCAAAGGGCTGACATTGAATACACAATTCCTCTCCCAGTGATAAGCATTTTGGATACCTCTATTTAAACACATTCGACATGGTCTACTTGGGTATTTGCTCTGAAAATGTGTAGTAGGCAACCTAGGATGGATAAATCTAGAATTTGGAGCATTAATATTGCTCTGTGAATGAAAATTGGAATTTGGCACATGAAAATTTCGACTTGGGCGAACCCAATGTCTAGGTGCCTGATCATATTGTGGCAATGATCTATAATTCTGAAAATTACTCCTAGAATTACTATTGTTGACATGAGAAGTAGGAATCACTACTAGCTGTTTAGCCATTAGGTACCAGTCTATTGTATTTTTTGGAGGATTACTAATCATATAATTCTGGTACTCAGGTTTGAGACCGTCTGTTAATCCCTGTACTATTATAGTTTCACATAAACAAAGTTGTCTACCTATTTCAACCTTTTTTCGAAAGTACTTATCCAAATCATTGAGATCATTTAATTTCATAGAAGCAAACTCTGAAAATCGAGGAACATGAACAGTAATAAATTTTTCAGTAAGAATATCAGTTATTTTGTCAAAAGCATTACATTCTAAACATTCATTGATAAATACCTTCAGAGCCTCTCCTTTCAAATATTTTGAAATATTTTTAATCTTCCAATTTTCATCTTTCTTTTCAGAAAGGCATGTTTTGTCAAAATGGTTTAACCAAGATAGAATGTTCATTCCAGATTCGAAATCAAAAGGAATTATGTTTATTTCGTTATCACTCATTCTGTGATCACCAGGGACTTTTACAAGTCCAGATCGCAATAACATTAATATAAAAATTAAAGAGAATTAACACAACAGATGTAAAATAAAATTTAAATTAAATAACAAATGTAAATACCTCCATCTCTAATAAATAATGATAATAATTATAATAATACAACAAATAAGAAAATCTGAGCGAAACTTAAATAACATAAAAATAAAATAAATCTTTTCAAACTTACGTAACTCCGTTCACAAGTTGTCTGCCTGTTTACTTTTTGTAATTTTTGAGAAGACTGATCATTTTATTTATTATTTTGTATAATGATACTTTTTCATTTTTTTTTACTCTTTACTTTAATAAACTCTCAATTCCAGAATATACATTTAATAATACAGATCAATAAATCATTTAATAAGTATGATTTAGTGGTTTACCATATTCAATTTATTAATGGGTGCACTTGGTTACTAGCATTCTAATATTTCTTTTTAGTTATCGTAAAATATCATCATGTAAATTTCATAATATTTTTCAAAATAATTAATAATACAAGAACATAAATAAAAATCTCAGACTGTTAAAATACTCTGTCACTTGGTTTCCTGTTACGTAAGAATAAATATTTTAAACAAAATAAAAAAGGTTGTTATAAAATTTTGCAAACAATAAATAATACATATTACTTAATATAAAATTTAACTTACGCAATCAAGTCTTGTTATGAAAAAGATATACAACATTTTTATGTTGTTTTACATTGATGTATGTTCTAATACTTCTTCTAGCTGACATCGATAGGGGGGTTGAAGACTTTATAATGAAGCATCTCTCGTAGATGCCTTGCTTCCGTTCTTGTTTGTTACGACACCTCAGTAAAAGTAAGCAGCAACTTTATTCTCGGATATTCTTTCCACATCCTTTGCAAGGATAGCCGTGGCATAAGTCCTTTGAAATCCTCGCCGGCTTATATCATATTACGAATATTTACCGTCATATGTTGTAGTTGGAGTAAAGTTGATACTAGAAGTAGGAGCACACATGGTCGCACAATGAAATTAAGAACGGTGGGTGTTATTGATAATGTGAAAAATTAGAAGAAGTCGTAATATTTCAGTTGCAGTCTCGACGCGGCCGTAGCGGCAGTAGAATGAAAAAACCAGAGGCGTTTCTCCATGAATCAAACGAACAAGGCTGTTCAATTTCAATCCTTTATTAAGTATTTCTCTTGGGCAGTTTCCACCTAACAATAATAGCCGTGCATCGCTACGTCATCAAAGTATAGAGGGTAAGTAATAGAACATCTTAATTATTGTCAAATGAGCAGCCAGGGAGTTGTTGACAAGTGAAAATTCCACTTATTTCTGAGGGAGCACCGCAGGTAGCTGCTTTTTGTTACCTAGCGTAATAACACAAATTATGACGTAGAACGCGCACTGAACCAATGAGGAATTAAAGAAGACGCGTCATGCTACGTCACGACCAATGAAAGATAATTAGTAAAGAGTTCGGACAGAGAGGTAGTGGATGAATTTTGTAGTAAAGTGACTTAGAGCGGGAAAATAAAATTCGGAATAAAAATGAAAATGGCTCTCAAAAAACATTCTAAAACCCAAAAATGATCGAGGATCATGATAAAAATTAAGAATAAATAAAAGCTTTATATTTAAGTAAATTTGGACAATTTAGAATTAAATAAAAGGGAATTTAACAGAGTTAACGATAGAGCTAATTTAAGTTAACGATAGAGCTAATTTATATATATATATATATATATATATATATATATATATATATATATATATATATATATATATATATAAAGGACAGCTGCTCAATCTAGGAAAATATGATATAACCATGAACTAGATACAATAACTTCTTTCGAGTTATCAGCGGTTCCGAAAAGCATAACTTATCCTTGAGAACTTCAGAAAGCAATATGTTTTTAAAATTTAAAGAAGCATTTATAAAAAAAAAAGTTACCTTTGCTGCCACTGATTTTTGGAAAAAGTGTCTGTGTAGTTTTTCTAGTGCATTAATCAGTTTTCAGGAACCGGAATATCGGTTTTTAGGAAGCTATTCATTCTGAAGTAAACATTTTCATGTTCAACAAACATGTATTACAAACAAACATGATACATTAACGGCATTAAAATTAACATTAAATTTACAAATATTTTGTTACTCTTGCATGTATAAATTCAGTTACGTAGCTGAAAATACCCATACCTGAGAATGGATAACATATCCGAAAAACCGATGTTCCGGGTTGGAGAAACTAATTAATACACTATAAAAAAACTAGTGAGAAACGTTTCCGAAAAGCAGTGGCAGTAAAAGAAACTTTATTTTTCATAAATGCCTCTTTAAATCTCAAAAATATGCCGGTATTTGAAATTAATAAAGATAAAGAGCGCTTTTCGGAATCTTGGGTAACTCGGAAGACGTTTCTGGTACATTCACTTTAATGGTTATATTATATTTTCCGAGATTAAGAAACCTTCGTCTTTTTAAAAGTGTAAGCATTTTTCAACTGTAATACAGTTGAACTCCAGATATACGTTACCTGAGTTGTACGTTTCCCTCAGTTATACGTTTCAAATCAGCGGTCAGGACCGCTTGCCATTAAATATTAACTGGGTTATACGTTTTGAGTTATACACTTCTCTCAGTTATACGTTATGTTTTTTCGTCTTCGGACAAAATGTTGTCTCATTTTTACATTTTATAACCGGAAACACTGACGACTCATCGGAGGAGTCTGATTTGAAATATCCCACTAAAACTTCGGAGCTGCTCTGAAGGTTTTTGACTTAGTAAAGCTGTTCGTCAGTAGCAAAAGCAGTAACGATAAGCCGACTGCATTGTGCATTATTAACAAAAAATACAAAGTTTGCTGTTTAATGTTGACTCTGCCGAAAAGAAACAATCGAAGAATAGTGATTATTCCAACAAGATTCAGTAAACTACTGAAATGTCTTTTGATAAGTCTTTTGATTTCTTTGAAGTACTCTATGTGTATTAAAAATATTTTTAGTAAAGCTTTTATGATAAAATAACTTCATGTGTACTTTTCTTATGTACCTTTTTTTTACTCTGTTCCATTTACGAAAACTTATGTCATGGGTGCAATAACTTAGGAAATTTCCGTTTTCGATATTAAAGGTAACAAATTCCTAAGCGGATCAAAGTTTTTACGATTTTTGTAAAAAGGGATTCCGGTAGACCATTAATTCAGTTGTACGTTTTACTGAGTCATACGTTTTGTTGTGAGGTCCCTATCAAAACGTATAACTGGAGTTCCACTGTATTAAAATGTTAATGCACTTAAAAAACGAGAACGTGCGCGTAGAGATACATTAAAATTCTAAACATTTTGAATTGTGTCGAGAAGAAATTTTTCTTCATTTATATCTCTTTTCTTATTTTTGCGTGTTTTTATTATCATTCTTATTATTTTAGTATTTGTAATACAGTAAAACCTCAATAACGGACACTTCTAAATAGCGGACATCTCTATTTAACGAATACTTTTTCAATTCCCACTCCCAAAGCTAAAGTTTTTGCATGTGTGTAACCTCTGAATAGCGGACAATAGTTTTGGCGATAAAGGATGAAAAATGTTTTTTTTAAGAGAAAGAAAATGGGGAAAAAGGTAAAAAGCCTCTAAATTTATCAGGGCAATGTGTCACAAATGTTGTGACCACAGATAAATGTAGGGGGTGGCCTGGGGAATCTCCCAATTTCGCAATGGATTTTGTATCGATTACTGTTTGATTCTTGAGACTTAATTGACATACATTACTCTAAGCTTCAAAATATGTCAACACCATTTTTATCGTTTTATGAATATATTGAGTTCTACGTACTCTGAATTTAATGTCTTGTTTGTGATTAATGTTTCGAGAATGACCTTGAAACGAAAGCGATTAACTTTAAAAGAAAAAATTGAAACTGTAAGTGTATGTGAATCTGAAAAACAGAAATTGAGTTTACGAATACTTGCCGAACGATTTAAAATAAGTAAAACACAAGTGGGAGAGATTTTACGAAATAAACAAGAAATAAGGAATTTGTGGATTACTAACTCTCACTCTAACACCAAAAATGTGAAACTGAGGAATACTGATTTCCATTGAAATTGATTCTATAATTCTGAATTGTTTTACTTCACTTTGTTCAAAAAAATTCCTATCAGTAGGCCTTTGATTCAAGAAAAGGCTTTAGAGGTCGCCAAAGAACTCGGACTACATGATTTTAAGGAATTGAGTGGATGGCTGGAAAAGTTCTGATTTCGGCACAACATCGCTTTCATAACAATATGTGGAAAAGCAAAATCTGTAGTTCTTAAAAAAGTGGAGGATTTTCATGAACGACTGCAATCAATTTGTGAAGGTTATGGGGAGAGAAACATTTTTAATGCTGATGAAACCGGACTCTTTTTCAGAAATTTTCCGAATAAGACTTTGTGCTTTAAAAAGGAAGACTGTATCATCGGCGAAAAAATGTCAAAAGAGCGACTCACTATTTTATTATGTTGCAATGTATAAGGAGAATTTGAAATCCGGGTTATAATTGAAAAATGTCTGAAACCCACGTGTTTCTCAAAGAACATCCAATTTAATAAATTTTGTGTTATGTGGAGAGCGAATATAAAAGCGTGGATGACCAGTTCTTTAGTGATTAAATGGTTAACTTCCTTTAATAATAGGATGAAAAAACAATGAAATGTTCTCTTGTTTTGGGACAATGCAATTTCTCACCCAAAACATTTGAAATTGGTCAATGTTGAAACTGTATTTTTCCCCCCAAAACACAACTTCCGTATGCCAACCCCTTGATCAAAGTGTTATACACAATTGTAAAGCCTGGGTACAGAAAACTTTTATTAAGCCACACTCTTTCGAAGTTAGATTCTATCAATACACCTGAGAACTGCCTAAAATTATTTAATGTTCCCGATGTTCTCGAATTTGGATTTCTTCAACTGTAAAAAAACATAACAACCGGAAAGCGTACGACAATGTTTCAGAAAAGCAGGATTTATATTAAAAGAAAATGAAAGACTTATTTCGGATAGAATAAAGAATTAAACGCAATAAGTGAATTAATGAAATGTGTTAGGAGTGAAGAAACTGCCGAAATGTTCATCAACATTGATGATGATCTACTGAAGAAGAATCAGTTGATGTAGGCGATTATATTCCTTCAGAATATTCGACAAAAGCTGACTCTATTAGTGATATGAATGAGATACTGAAACTAGGGGATGTTTCCTGCGATATCGAGAATTTCCAAGAAAAAGCAAAATACAATGAGAAGTTACACTTTTTGTAAAAAAAGATGCTTCAGAAGGATTAAAACTACTCATAGAATTAAAACTTTACATAGAAAAACAAATCACATGCAATCGCAAGCAAAAGCAAACTTTTGTAACGGATTTTTTTCTTAAGAATGTAATAAACAGTGGAAAAAAATGTATGTACAATATAATTTCAGTTTTATTGCTTAAAAAATAATTTTAATTTCTGAGTAATTATATAATAGAGGTTCTCGGACATATAAAAGCCAACTAATGAAACATTAAGCATTTCTTAACGATTTCGTGAAACTCTGAGGTTTTCCCAATAGCGGACACCTCCGAATAGCGGACAATTTCTGCGCTCTCGAGGTGTACGTTATTTAGAGGTTTTACTGCATCTTTATTTTTTTTAGATAAGCGTATTTTTGTTTTGTAACTTCTGTTACTGCAATTTTAGTTTGAAATATTGTATTACAGAGAAAAAAAAAGGTCTTTCTAATTTTATAAAAATAGGTAAAGAGCGTTTATATAAACAACAGTTTAATTTATTTGTATACAATTACTAAATATAAAAAGTTTAATTTATAAGATGTAACCTCTGTTACAATATTTTTACAATTTTTACTCCAAATATTGCTCTAAAAAGGTGTATTTTAATTTTAAAAATTACTTTTTCCTGCTCATGCAAATTTTATAAGGATTGCGCACATGCTTATCTTTTGTATCTTCGCGCTGCATATCTGCAACATACCCAAAAGTCAATGTTACATGTATAGTATATTATGTAACCTTACAGAAATAATGATAAACTATTTAATCGTTTAAGTTTAAATTCATTAAGTACTGCACATTAAACATTCATTTAACAGGAAATTTCCAAATGCATTAAAATCGCTTGCATTCGGCGAGCAAAAAGTGGTGTTCACCAAATCGCGTCTTTTGCGCCAAATACTCGAAAATGTTTTATTTGTTTTTATAGATTTTCTATTGGAATTCCGCAACTAAATTTGACTGATCTTGTATAACACACATGAGAAGTTTCATTAGCATTAAAATTTATTTATTTATTTTTATTTTTTCGAGAATGCGCTTTAATGAGACCTTATCCTTGTTAGTCTAAGGAGACCGTCTCCCGTTATGGTTTGCTTCACAGAAAATATACATTTATATCGCGTTCCCGTTATGAAAGTTAAGTCACTCTGCTTAACATTTTTGAACCGGACAACCTGGAATTAGGCTTCACCTGCTCACATTATCAAACATTTTAAGAGACTTAATTTAGCCTTTATCGCATGCCTCGTCCAAACAGATTGGTCATGCGTATATAAGTTGTTAAATTTATAACTATAACTTCTGACTATACATAGGTTATTGTTTACATTTTTTTGCGGCGTGTTAAATAAATAAACTATTGAAAAGGACATTCGAAAAAGCTAATCAGTTACTTGAAGAACCCAACGCGAAATTTAAGAGCAGTTTCAAAGAAGAAAAATATTTCAGAAGGCAGAGTCCCATTCAAATCATAATTAAGAGAGTATCGGAAGTTAAGTGAGTTTCCAAAACTTGCTGAAGTCGAAAATTTTGATTCCGGGTCGTCCGATTCAAAACACTTCAAGTTAAGTGACTTAACTTTCGTTATGTGAATGTGATACTAGAAAGAAAGCGCTGAGAAAAGGGTGGATTAGCAAGTACGAGGGTGGGCTGATTCGAGGCCTGACAGTAAAAGCGCCAGATTTATCACAAAATTTCATATTATTTTTCAATATATTCCCCTTGCAACTTAATACATTTAAGACACACTCTTGTGTGCGAATTCTTTAGTGCTGCCCTGTACGAGGGTGGTCCGAGAAGTTCTCAGGGCGACAAAGAAAATACAAGATTTTTGGCAGTATTTCGTTGCCGACTACGACAATAAGTGGACTGTAAATTAAAAAACTATCGATAAAATTTCAACTCTGTTTACTTAACGAACCATTTTTTTTACGACGTATTGGTTTTCGGAGCTCCCCATGGAGACAACCGAACGAAACGAAGAACAAACGACTTCTGAATTACATTTATCGTCAAGCGATGTTAGAAGCCAAGAGTGGCGCCAACATACCGGCCACCACTGAAATATTTATTTCAGCAACATATCTTAAACAAATGTCCTTCGTTGTAAACAGTTTTTTTTTTTTAACAATAAATCTTCAATTATAATACAAGTTTCAGTTCAATCAATAATACAAATATACAATTCAATTCAATTATAATATTAAATACAAAGTCACTGCAAAAATTTTCAAATATAAATGCACAGAAATATAAGAAAAATAAATATTTACATTATAATAAAGGATCATTTATGGGCAAAATACTAATATTAGAAATTGCTCGTTTGAATATACCATTTGGAGTTTTTACAAGCACCATCCTAATTTTACCATCGCTCCCATAAATAACGTCTTGAATACGACCTACTGACCAGGTACACATGGTCAAATTACTATACTTTAATAAAACCATAGTTCCAATTTTAATATTTTCTTTTTCAAATAACCATTTTGTTCGCTGTTGTAGATTATTTAAATAATCTCTACTCCATTTTTTCCAAATTATTTGATTAATTTTTGTAATTTGCTGCCAATGACTAAGTTTATTATTGGCAAGGTCAGTCAAGTTTGGTTCACAGATGCTATTTATAGGGCGGCCTATTAAAAAATGTCCTGGGGTTAACGTTTCGTAATCGTTTGGATCCGAAGATAAAGGTATTAGAGGCCTACTGTTTAAAATACCTTCTATTTGATTAACGACAGTTAAAAATTCCTCAAAAGTTAGTTTTAAATCTCCAATGGTTCTTTTTAAATGGTGCTTAAAGGATTTTACTCCTGCCTCCCACAAGCCACCAAAATTAGGGGATCTAGTAGGAAGGAATTTCCAATGAATTGAATTAGCCAATAAGTAAGCAGCCAATTCCTCGGATTGATTTTTTACAATTTTGTGCAATTTTTTCAATTTTGAATTCGCACCAACAAAATTAGAGGCATTATCGGAAAAGATGGTGGCACAAATTCCGCGCCTAGCTACAAATCTTTTTAAGGTGGCTATTAAATCTTCAGAAGCTAAATCTGTTATTATTTGTAAATGAAATCCACGAGTAGCAAAACAGACGAAAATTGCGACATAAATTTTACTAAAAACTCCTTTACGTTGGTTTTTGTATTTTATATAAAATGGGCCACATAAATCAATGCCTGAATTTGTAAAAGGGGGATTGATATTTACCCTTTCTTTAGGTAACGAGGCCATAATTTGTTCTGCCATTTTAGGTTTGTTTTTAAAACAAACAATGCAATTATGCATAATTTTTCTGGCTATGTTTCTGTCATTTAAAGGCCAGAATTCATGTCTCACAAAATGAAGCAAGATTTGAGCACCAACATGCAAATTTTTTAAGTGAAAATACTGGAAAATTAAAAGTGTAAGCCTGTGATCTTTGGGTAAAAGAATAGGATGTTTTTTATCCTAAGATAAATTTGATTGATCTAAACGACCATCAACCCTAATTATTTCATCCCTATCAAGAAAAGGATTTAAATTACTTACTCGACTATCCTTTAGTTTCTCACCTTTCTTGAGCGCCTTCATTTCCCTGGCGAAGTACATTACCTGAACTAGTTTTACCAATTTTAATTTTGCCTGGTGAAATTCCTCTTTTGTAATAGGCCCTACAATCCTTTCTTTGTGCTTGCAATTATAAATAAATCTATAAATATAAACTAAAATACAAATTAACTTAAAATAACTGTTACTTAAATTGCAAAAATTGTTAAGAAAATGATTAAAGTCCTGATTAATAAGATGTAAATTAATATTACAGTTCGATTTAAGTTCGTTTAAATAAGCATCATCTATTGGAAAGTCGTTTTTTTCCCTTTTTCTGTCAATTCCAAGATATTATTAGTCAATAATGGACCTTTCCACCACAGTGCCATATCTGAGAGTTCCTGAGGAAATGTTCCACGAGATATTATATCAGCTGGATTATCACTAGAAGGAATGTGTTTCCAATAAAATTGTTCAGTTAGAGACTGAGACTCCATTTGCGATGAAAGTTTTTAATAGATGAGCAGAGGTTTTTATCCATGCCAATGCTACAGTTGAGTCTGAGAATAAAATTACTCCTTGAATGTCTAGTTGTAAGGAAGGGAGAATTTTGGAGACAAGTTGAGAAAGAAGCAAACAAGAACATAGTTCCAGTCTTGGCATAGAAATGGTCTTTAGAGGTGACACTCTTGATTTACTCGCAATGAGGTTTGATGTTGTCAAGTTGGATGAATTTAAACAATATACATAAACTGCAGCACCAAAAGCTGTTATGGAAGCGTCAGCGAAACCAAGAACAAATATTGCTTCTGTGGAAGGAGTTAAAATGTATCAACTAATTGTTATATTTTCTATAGTTTTTAGTTGACTTACGAAGTTACAGCAATCACTAGCAAGAGGTTCCGGAATGTTCTCGTCCCATCCTATTTTACACAACCATAATTTTTGAAGATAACACTTGGAAATAATTGGGCCAATGAGACCAAGAGGATCATACAATTTTGCTATGACAGAAAGAACCTGTCTTTTAGTGTTCACCGAAACTCTAAACACAAATTGATCTTTATTGGATTGCCAAACCATACCTAAAGTTTTAACCGAAGTGTCAGACTTAGGGCAAAAGGAAACATCTTCGATTTCATTATGATTTAAAAGCTCATTCAAATTTGAATTCCACTTGTGCAAAACCAATCCACAAGAACGAAATATGTTAATTAATTGATTTTTCAGGGCAATTGCCGACTCTGAATCTGGGGATCCAGTCACGATGTCGTCCATGTAGCTATCAGATAGAATAGCCTTTGCCGCAAGAGGAAATCTGTCCTTCTCATCTAAGGCCAATTGGTTGATGCACCTTATGGCCAAAAAAGGGGCGCATTTAGTTCCATAAGTGACCGTGTTCAATTTAAAGGCAATTGTGGAATTATTTTCGTAATCCTTCCAAAGAATGCGTAGAAGGTCCCTTTGTGAAGGATCCAGCAAAATCTGCCGAAACATTTTTTTAATGTCCGCAGTTAAAGCAACCTTATATTTTCGAAATCTTAATAAAATATCAAAAAGATCTTCCTTAACTTCACCGGAAAGCAAAATACAGTGGTGGCCAAAAGTGTGGACATTTTTTGAAAGTTTCATGTTTTTCAACTTTGTGTGCTTGTAGACAGGGGTGCCCAGAGAGGGGTTTGGTGACGCAAAGTGCGTCATACAATTTATTTTTTTGGGGGGGGGGGAATTTAGAGAAAAAGTACATTTTGGGGGGATTTTTAAATTCTTAATTTTTTTTTTTTCACTATTAAAAATATTTTTGATTTTTTTAATATAACTTTTAACTTTTTTCCAACATTCAATTTCCAGAAATGTTCCTGTTTTTTTTTTTTTTTTTTTTCATTCTTTAAATTCTAGATAAGGGCAATAAGAACCCATTCTGCATATTGCTATCTTTAAAGGTGCGGTAATAATAATAAAAAAAAAACTTGGAATACAGGTGGGAAAATGTTTAACACATGCTGAAAGGCAATTAGGACCACAAGATGTGATAAAAGGAATAGCTAGCCAGAAGCGTTTTAACCCCTTCGCGACGAGCGTCCTTTACAGAATTTTTAATCTTTTACCACCAGTTTTTCAAAACAGAAATTTTTGCCTAATTGAATAGCAGAAATGCTACGATTACATAAGGCAAAGCTTACAATAAAAAATAACTGGTGGAAATAATCGAGGATTCTGAACATCTTATGCGTCACGTATACGTGTCGCTCGTCCCCAAAGGATTAAGTGATTTATTGGTTTAAGTGACAGGGTCGTATCGTACGGTCCGAGTGCAAAAATACATTCTTGATGGGTAGGATAAGAAAAAACAACAAAATAAGCATTTCAGAGGAAGAAACAACGCTAAAATGAATTACTTGACCACTTTCAGAAAACTAGAATTTAAGTACAGTCTATTTTATTTATGTTAGAAGAGTAGTATTGTATGTAATTAAAACAGTATAAGGTAAGCAACCTATACAGAGAAAAAGACTTCTAGCCACTAATTATTTTAGGGGGAAAGCAGGAATTTAAAGAAAAATTAGATTTTTGGGGGGAGGGGAAGGAGGATTAATTACTATGTAATAAGACAGAAAAATTATATTGTGAAAGAAAAACATATACAGAATACAGGGGCTTACAATAGATTTAGGACTATGTTTTAATGGTACAGTGTCTACCATTTTATAAGAATCGGTACTTGTAAAAGTATATTGTAGGCTGTTAAAGCAGTATAAGGCAACAACTTGTAATGAAATAAACGCTTCAATCCACAGTTTATTTTTATTTTTATTTTTTATTTATTTTTTATTTTTATTTTTATTTTTATTTTTTTTTTTTTGGGGGGGGGGGGAGATTAAACTGTATGACTAGGTAGTATAAAAAATCAGATTGGGAAATCTTAAGCATTAAGATTTAATCTTAAACAAGGGCGTATGTACATACACCTTTGATATAAACGATTCGTCTTTAATATTTTAGTCTACTTAAAACGATGTGCAATCTTTGTAATTAAGATTTATTTTGTAATAATTTAAAAGATTTTTCTTTTAAATACTTGTAAGTAAATATTTATTTTCATAAAAAAGTAGCTTTATTTATTAAAATATTTGACTTTTAGTAGATAACTTAAAATATATAAAAGTCAATGGTGTTTACTACCGGATAGCAACAAATAAAAAATGTTTGCTTTTAAGTATAATTTCTTGCAATTACTTACTCCTACAACTTATAAGAAGTAAAATAAATAAACTAAGCACGTTTCTGGATTTAATAATTTGAATGTATTTTACAGAATCCTGCTATCCCTCGCAGTTACAGCTCTTCTGCAGAATGAGCTATGAGTCGTGTAAAAATTGTAAAAAATAGGCTACGATCTTGCATGGGGGATGATTAGCTTTCTAACTTGATGCTTCTTTCTACTGAAAGTGGTGTTTTTTTCCAAAATTAGTAATGAGGAAATCATAAATTCTTTTGCCACAACTACAACAGTCAGAAAAAAACAATTAACAAAAATTTAAAAACTTAGTCTAAATGAAAATTTAACATCTTGATTTTTTACTTCAACTCATAACGGTTTCCAAAACATATATCCCAGATATTTAAGTTCTGTTTGTTGATAATTTGAATTCTAATGTATCATTCTTTTTTTATTTCTGGTAATATTAACAATATTTTGTTGACGTTTTTACATCTTTTGGCTTTTTTATGTTTGATCGAGATAAAACAAATATCAGATTTTTTTTATTAATTCTACAATGTATTAAAATTTAAATTTAGATTTTTAAAAAATTTCCTGTTATATACGATTTTTTTTTTCAGACGATGGTTGAGACAACGTCTTTTCTTTAAAAATGTCTTCTTAAAATCTCTAAAACAATTATTTCCATATTTAAAAATTTATAAATTATAATTCATATTTAGGCAAAATATTATAACTTAGTTTTGCATTCATGCAACCAAATATGTGAAAAAAAAAATGCTTTAAATTTTGTCAGATCATTCTAAAGACATCTAGTCTTCTCTCTCAAAAAGAGGGAAAAAGTTTAACCCTTTAGCGGGCGGTGTCCACAAAAATGGACACCTAATTTTAATTCCAAATCTGACAAACGGCACCAAGAATATTTAATTATTTTTTTCCTTTTATAAAGTACGGGAAATGAAGCAAGTTTTTATTCTTTAATGAATTCTTTTTTAAATATTGGTGTCAGTCCATAATTTCATCATTTTAAAAACAGATTTACTCCGCGCCGGAAAGGGTTAATCGAGAGTTTAATAATTTTTCTGAATATATGACAACTTCAGTGGCTTAAAAATTGCATTTTTTAAACTTGTAGCTCGCATTTCTGAAAATACTTTTTCCAACATAATAATGTATTTCAGATTGGTGTATTCTTTTATGCAAAATAATGAAAAAATATGATTTTAATATGTTAAACCGCATAGACTGCGGAAAAAAAATGAAGTTTATTATTATTTTAATTTACTGCTACTTGTTTTCGAACGTTTATCAAATTTGTTTTATAGAATTGTTCTTCTTTCCATTTTTCCCAGAATATGTTTTCTATATTTGTTAACATGCAGTGTGTTTTTACCAAACGTCGATCAATGGGTAATTTCTTAATCATTACTCTTAGGCATATAGTTCCAATTGCAAAGTATTTAAAATTAGCTAAATAATTATGTTGGACACAATTTGGATAAAAAAAACGCAATTCTGATGAATAAGTTATAAAAATTAACTTTTTATACAGCCTATGGGTCCTATAAGTTATATTTGGTAAACCAATCTGGAAGCTCTGATATATAAAATGAAAAAAAAATGTACGACCAAAACGCACCGTGTTATGCGAGTTTAAAATTTGGAAATTTTTTGCTTTTAACATGGCGCCCGAAGTGACGTGCGGTTAGATCAAAATCGTACATTATTTCAGACACTGTGTTAAGTTCCAAATTTTTAACTCGGTAGCTTTTGGCCATACTAAAATGATTCCCCCCCACCTCCGCATGTCAGAGCATATACCGTTTCACTAAATATAACTTATAGGACCCAAGGGACGTATAAAAAGTTAAGTTTTGTAACGTTTTCAAAAATGCATTTTTTGACCCAAACGGCGTATAATATAATCCTTCAGCTAATTTTAAATATTTTTGAAATTGAAACTGTTTATTAAAGACTAACGGTTCAGAAATCACCTATTAGTCGATGCTTAGAAGGGACATATTTTATATTTTTTGTAATATGTGTAGGTTAAAATTTTTGATAAAAAAATTTCTTTAAGTTTATATTGTATTTGTTATTAAATTATTTAAAAATGAACCATTAAGTGTAATATATCAAGCTATCATACTGATTTCGAGAAACAAGTACTGCCTTGCAAGAGTGATCCTCATGTCCTGCGGAAAGCAAGGCACAAGCACTGATGTCGGGACGAATTTCAATTTTCATATCCTCCGGCTGACAAGCAAATGGGCAAAATTGTAATGTTCATTTCCCTGTATTTTATCTTAAATGCTAAAAAGAATTGATTTCTCTAAACCCTTTCCGGCACAGTGGTCCCACTCCGGGCACACCTAATTTTAATTCCAAACTTGCATTCGGCAGCAAGAATATTTTAATAAAATTTTGTTTCTACAATGAAAGCTTAAAATAAGTTCTTATTTTCTAAAAAAGTCGTTTGTAAATTTCGGTGTCAGTCAATAATTTCTCATTTTACGAACAGAATTTATCTGTGCTGGAAAGGTTTAAAAAAATAAATAAATTGATTACGTATATGAATGTAATCATTAATAGTATTAATCATTACTTCAGTCATTAATATTGCATTACAGCTTTAGAATTATATTAATTGAAATAATGCTTGTATTGCAGTGAAAACTGGAGCTTAGTGAACGTATTAACACGGGCTTGTCAGTCAGGACTTATAAATGTGGAAGCAATCAGATTGCTAATAATAAAATATATATCTTCATTATTTATTACGCTGTTAAAACTTTTATTTCATGTTTGTGTGATAGTACTTAAGAATACGGTCATTAAATTAACAGTAGAATATATTTTACTATTGATATTCTGTTTAGGGGGGGGGGGAGATCAATGTTAATGTATGAAGATTTTTGGGGGGGAATTTGCGTCATTGGGTTTGGGGGGGATGGTCACCACTGCTTGTAGAATATATTAATTTTCACTTAAATACAAACGTTTATATATCAAATTGAAGGTAATTTAAAATAGAATTTAATAATAAAAACAGTATTACAATATCTGTATTACAAGAAAAGTTATGCAACTAATAGTAAGATCTATCTTAGATTTGCATTTTTTTAAAGTGATACACAATCAATACTTAGTAGGATAACCCTTATTTTTTAAGACAGCTTCACAGCGTCTTTTCATCGAGTGAACCAGTGTTTGGAGTTCATCTTTCGTAATCACATGGTGCCAAGAATCAATTATAGCTTCAATAAGTTGTCTTTTACTGGATGGACGTTTTTTTCGTACAAGAATTTTCAAACGTCGCTACAAATTTTCAATTGGATTGAGATCAGGGCTGTTTCCTGAACATGGTAATATATCTATGCCTTTATTTTGAAACCATACTTTGCATACTTTTGCTGTGTGGCATGGAGCTAAATCCTGCTGAAAAATAAATGGTGCGTTGTTGGGGAAGAGATCCCTGTTGGAAGGTATCAATTTTGGTTCCAGGTCAGTTTCGATGTATTTTTTGGCATTCAGGATGCCATCAATCACTTGAATTCGGCCCACACCATCTGCAGACATACATGCCCAAATCATGACATTTGTTGGGTTTTTTGTAGTTGCTTCAATGCAATCAGGATGAAGTGCTTTTCCTATTCTACGTCTCACGTATTTTCTACCATCACTACCAAAGAGCGATATTTTACTCTCATCGCTCCAGATTACTTGCTTCCATTGATTTTCTGACCATTTAATGTGTTATTTTACCCACTTAACTCGTTTTTTGCGTTGCTTTTGATTTAAATATGGTTTTTTCCTTGGAATTCTATAGCTTGTAGTCCAAATCCTGATAACCTTCTTCTTATTGTTCTTGAACTTACTGCAATACCCGCTGCATTCATTTCACATCTAATGGCATCTGATGAAATTTTTCTATCTTGAAGGCATAGCCGTTCAATTTTTCTATCGGCAGTAGCACTTGTGCATTTTTTTTCGGCCTGATTTGGCCTTATTTTACTTTGATTTCGTTTTTTCATAACGTAAACAGAACTTTCGTATACCAGAACAAATCACTGAACCACCAACTTGTCTTGCAATTTCAGCATAAGAGAGGCCATTTTCTCTCAATATGACAATTCGGCATCTTTTTGTAGATGTCCAATTAGCTCTTCTTGTTGATGACATTGTTTAAAATTAGTTTAATTTAAAAAAAAGGACTTTAAATATTCAAAAACAGCAATACTCTATTTAATTGTACTAGTATGCATCATTCCGCAAAATATTTCCACAATAATAACTCTTTTACCATCCAAATAACCTAAACTATAGTTACAGACATTTGATTGGTCCTCAGAATAGTGTTTGTGATTGGCTAGTACACTTTTATTACAAAACACGTCCTTATTCAAAACGATTTGTGTTTGTTTGTTCTACTAAAATGAGCATAACCTTTTTGGTAATACAGATATTGTAATACTGTTTTTATTATTACATTTTACATTAAATTACCTTCAATTTGATATATAAACGTTTGTATTTAAGTAAAAATTAATATATTCTACAAGCACACAAAGTTGAAAAACATGAAACTTTCAAAAAATGTCCAAACTTTTGACCACCACTGTATCATTAGAGCTTTTTCCGGTTGTGGTACGGGCAGAGGCATTAAAGGTAACCCTTAATTTAGTAGAGGATTTATCTGGTTTAAAATGCTAGATGAGGCACGTAATAAACTACTGAGCGAGAGTCTGCGACTGAAATTCTCTCCATATGCTCCAATGCTTCATATTCGTTTAAAAATTCGCAATAAGTTTTTTCATAGCACTATTATTTTCCAATCTTTTTACAGTTTGTTGTAAACGCCTTTCTGCCAAATTTCTCGAATTTCCCAATGAATTTATTTGTTCAGTTTGAATCGGCATTTCGACAATAAATCTTCCGATATCATCTCGTTTGTGCGTTTTTTGAAAATGAGATTCACAGAATTCTTCTTCTTTACTTAGAAAACGGTCAGGTGAAATATTTTTTATTTCCCAAAATTTTTTAAGATTAGATTCAATATTCTCAATTTCGGAATTAAATGTCAATCCACAATATGAGTTAGAACTCTTGATTTTAACAGTTCCAGTAGCAATAAGGCCAAACACCGAATTTTGAAAAATTAAATTTGGTGAAATGCGATTTTTCCTTCTTTTATTATCTCATAAAAAAGTTCTGCCCCAATTATTAAATGAATTTTTCCCGGTATGTCAAAAGTAGGGACAGCTAGCAATACCGATTTGGTATCAGCCTTATCAATTTTAATATTTGAAGAAGGTACACAGTCAGTAATTTTCGAAACAACAAAAAATTCGCTAGGTGAAGAGAATGAAGAATTCTTATTACGAATTATCTTATTAACTTTCCCTTTAACATTAAAGTCATTTCCACCTAATCCACTAACGGAAACATTTATTCTTTCTTTTTTCTAGTCCAAATAGGAGGCCATTTCTTTCGTAATATAGTTAGCTTGGCTCGCGCTGTCGAGAATTCCCCGTGCCTGGACGAAACACTTATGTAACGGACTATAAATATAAACATATGCCGTAGACAAAAGAACTGCTTTTTTACTTTCATTATTATGTAATGAAAAACTCTGAGATATTTCTGATTGAATCATCATTTTCTTTACCAGAACGAAGTCTGTCTGACGCCGATGATATTTCAACTTCAGAATCGGGGCCTTTTAATGACTTTTTATTTTGAAATGATTTATTTTTATCTCGATGAAGTAGTACGTTATGTCTGAAATTGCACAGCTGACAGTTATATTTTGAACGGCATTTCGAAAGCAGATGCGAGTCATTTAAACAATTTATACAAAGTTTATTCTTTTTTACTTCATCAAATCTTTGAATTGGAGTCATTTTTAGAAAAACAGGGCACTGGTGTAATGCATGCAATTTTTTACAAACAAAGCATGAATTAGATTTCTTTATAAAAGTTTTTTGTTTGTTCTGGGTTTTAAATTTATTTGTGTTCCTTGAAGGTTTTCTAATATTTGCACGATTTTGCAAGAATTCGATAAAGGTATCCCATCGAGGTAAATCTGTCATTGTTAATGTCATTTCGAATTCCTTACATGTTGTTCTATCCAATTTTGTCAAAATAATATTAATCAATAAATTTTCACTAAAATTGTTCATTTCGACATTTAACACCTTTAAAGCTCTTACATGCTTTAAAATACAATCAAGCAGCATTATTAATTTTTCAGCTGATTCAGTACAAATATTATCTAACATTAATAAAGATTTAATATGACTGTTAACTATTAATCTTTTATTGTCAAATCTTTTTTTAAGTGCTTCAAATAATGACTCATATGTGTCATCCGTACTTTGGATTTGTTTCGCTGTCCCCACAAGAGAGGATTGCAAATAAAAAAGTTTCTGATCATTAGTTAATAATTCGTTCGAATCAATTATACTATTAAATTGAGTCTTAAAGTTATTCCAATTTTCATACAAACCATCGAATTTCGGCAATGGAATTTCCGGTAATTTAACATTTAAATTTTTGGAATTATTAACACCATTATTTTCATTTATTAGATCAACATTTTTAGTTTTAGAAATCTCAATAAGTCTTTTAAATCTTACCTTGAGATTTTGGATATCTTGCTCGATTTCTTCAAATTCGTCTTCTCGCTTATCTATTTCTTCATCTTTCAAAATTTTATAGTACTCCATCTTTAAATCGTCTAATTTATCTTCTAACTTGTTCAAATTTTTGATTTTATTCAAGATATCCACTGAGTCTATTTCTTGTGCCTCATCGGTTATAAAGTTTGATAACTTTGTAATTTGGGTTTTTATATTGCCTCTTCTTCGATTCAGCACTTTTACATCCATTGTTTCGATTTTTTTTCTTTTTAAACAGAAACGCAATATAATTCAACGATCACTGTTTCTTCTCCGCGAGCGGTACTATAGTGTCGACTACGACAATAAGTGGACTGTAAATTAAACAACTATCGATAAAATTTCAACTCTGTTTACTTAACGAACCATTTTTTTATTTACGACGTATTGTTTTTCTGTGCTCCCCATGGAGACAACCGACCGAAACGAAGAACAAACGACTTCTGAATTACATTTATCGCCAAGCGATGTTAGAAGCCAAGAGTGGCGCCAACATTCGTTTTATTTTTCAACTTGCAATACAATACATTTCAGAAAATTCTTAAAAAATGCTCATTCTTTGGCGTTTTGGGTCGACGTTCAACAAACGCACCATGCATCGAGCGGAAAGCTTTACCCAAAACATCGAGTAAAATGTAGTTGGACACGGTCTATCGAGATGTTTGCAATGGCAACAAGTTCGCGTATCTCAATCGGCGATCATTCAATACGGCATTGTTAATTTTTAAGACGATTTCGTCGGTCATAGCGGTTTTTGGACGTCCTGAGCGTTCATCATCGTGAATTGATTTCCTACCATGGTTAAATTCAGCAGCCTACTGTTTTATCATGGAATATGAAGGACAAGAATCCTTTCAGGTGGAATGTAACACTTTTTGTACGTCCCTGAGGGATAAACCTTATTTAACAAAGTATTTTGTGATAGCTCGAACTTCAATTTTTCCTATTTTTCGAAAATGTCAAAACTTGTTTACTTTACTTTATCGCCCGGGAATAACCCATAAATTCACGCGTCTGAAACTCGGTAGCATGTCATCTAAAGGATCATACTTTGTAAACATCATTGTCATTTGGTCATACTTGTTCCATCTCTGTGTAGGGCCTCTAACTTATCATCCCACCCTCGTATATTTGGTTACCAGATGCTAAGAGTAGCTCCTCCAAGTGAAAACCTTTAGGGTTATAAAACCAGTTTTACAGGCGATTTTGGACAGTTGGTGTAATTCTGGTTGGTCTGCGTCGTCTGCGAAAATGGTTTTATATTAAGAAAAAAAAAACAGCTTTTGGAAATCTCAATGCGTCCAGCATTCAGATTTGACAGAAGGATCGTTAACCGTCAGACTGCGAATTCTCTTCTTCAATGTTCATAATATGAGTTTGGAAAACATCCAAATTTGTCGAATTCCTCACCAGAAAATTTAAGTTCTTTATTTCTTTTTTAAAAGGTTGTTTCTTTGCTTTTCGATTGGTAAAACATTTCTGAAATATACAATCAATTTTAACTCTCTAATCTAAAAAAAAAAAAAAAAAAAAAAAGTGAATAACGGCGTCGCTGTCGTAATTGAATTTACTCTGAAAGGGATCTTGCTTGATTTATATTGAGGAAACTATTGCATATAGAAATATGGAAATTGGTAGTTTTATAAAGAAATACTTGTTAAACACGCTGAAGCAGACGTTTTTATAAATGGAAGATTATTTTAAGCTCTATTTAATGTTGAAGTTGGTCAAAATAGTTCGGTTTAAAATAATTTATAAGATCAACAACTATGCATAAAAATTTAACCATCTTCTGTAGGCACATAAGTGACTAGATTGCAATGTGCAGTGTTCAATCGTTTATTTTTTAATTTGTCAAATTTTTGGAGATTTTGTTCAATTTTTTGTTTCAAATTTCAGTATCTCAGTAGCGATTTATTTTATATTTCGAAAAAGTCATTTTTTACCCAGTGTCGCCAAATTTTAAAAAAAGCTCAAATAATAATATTTCCAAACATTTTACAACTGAAAAATAAAAGAAAACTCGAAAATATTAAGAGAGAAAGTAAACTTTAAAATAATTAAATTATTACGTGCAAAAAGAATTAAAGGGGGGAAAATTACGTCATAAAAACCTACATAATAATATTTTCAAACACTTTTCTATTGAAAATTATATTTACACGCAACTATTAAAAAAACAGAAAACATAATAAATATATTATGTGCGATAAACATTCAATGGGGAAAATTACGTCATATTTAAAGAATATCTTTAAAACGGCATATTTAAAACGTTTTAATAAATTAATAGCATCTAAAAGAAAACTTCATTATAAAAGTCCGGGAGGCAACCGCTCTTTTTACTTAACCATTTTATACAAACTGATTTTCAAATGTGTGATAGATCTTACTTAATCAATCCCGAAAACCTCTGTCAGCTGTCACAACAGCATTGGATGCGACCTTAGGAACCTAAAAATCCCCCTGTCAAAGTGAAATTAATAGCAACGCGATTACAAAAAACAAAGAAACATCCTTTAAAAAAGAAATTAAAAACTTTAACTTT
This sequence comes from Maratus michaelseni, assembly GCA_963931845.1. Classification (NCBI taxonomy): domain Eukaryota; kingdom Metazoa; phylum Arthropoda; class Arachnida; order Araneae; family Salticidae; genus Maratus; species Maratus michaelseni. Next base: position 64,103,633 of record OZ007594.1, read on the forward strand.
CTGGTGAGGAAAATACGGTTGCATTTCAAGACCATTAACTTTGGATGAAATCTTTGAAAGGGCAATTTCAGATCTGAATGAGGGAAAGCCTGAAGTAGTTTAACAAAACTCTGGTCTGACTCCGAGGTTTCACTGAAGATCTTTGACTTTTGAGGTTTGAGTGAACCAAATGCATTCAAACCTCAATAAATCGTCACAAATCATAACTCAACAAATATTTTTTGCCTCATCTCTTTCTCATAGACACTAATGTATAAAATTTATCTTTTACCTGTCGCAAATACAATTCTGGAACGATTAAGCCGCTATCTTGGGAAAAACTGCCGATAGTTTATAAATTAGCGAATCGAGTAAAATATTTCAGCAAAGTGTCGGAGAAAGAATTGCAATTGAAATATACCATCTCAATCTTGTTTTATACATCAATTGCACAAAAAAAATAATAATACATAAATGATAAATAATAATAATAATAATAATAAAGTGGCCAACAGTAAACCCTAAAATAACCTGGATCATTACAATCTGGGAGTAAAGGATATTTCCATTAATACTGTAGAGCACATAGCAGCGAAGGAACAGGGTTTTTCTCTTTAAAGCAATTTATTGTAGAATAGTTTATTCGAAGAAATATAAAATTATAACTGTATTATTCTCGATACTATTCTTATATATAGTCATTCCTTGATTTTATAATAAGCAGATTTTCACATTCACTGTTCTCTCTGCGGCTTTATCATCTGAGACCAAGTCTTTTTTATATTAAAAAAGCAAAACAAAATCAGCTTTTTTCGTGCTAGAAAAATCTGAAAAGTCATAAAATTTAAAATACTATAACTCGGTAAGTTGGGTCGTTCAAAAATGCAATTTTTAATATTTTATTTGTTAAGCATGGAGAAAGTTTTTCTAAATATAACTTATAGGACCGGATCGTATACAAATTTAAATTTCGTAATTTAAAAAAAAAAAAAAATTAGCTATTTTGACATAAATGACTTTTGATATTATGAATAACAAAATTTTAAACATTTTTACTCATGTTAATGGTTAACGAATTAGTTACCAGTTAACAATAAGAGGGGACATCGTGTATATAAGTAAATTTGTTAGTAGTTGTGTTACAAATAAAAAAGAAAAAAAAAACATTCTGACACACCTTTGTTCAAATCATTCAGAATAGATAAGTAACTATAAAACAGTAACTATATGGACTAGTAATACTTCTTGATAATATATATGAAGAAGACGACACAAAAGAAAAAACACATCTTTGGGCTGGGACATGGAGTTTATTGGCGCCACATGAGAAACAATATTGATATAACTATATACATCGGTTTTGCTGAATTGGAATTTTGAAATACTGAAGATAATTTTGAATCCTGGCTTCTGAAGAACACTAATTTGGTAAAACCCCACGCCCAGCAGACTCCAATATATGCTATTGTCGTTAGAGGCTATTGCTTGCTGATTTCTATACTATTGCTTTAACAATACCAGAACTGGGCTATTTTAGAAAAAATGCTTGAGATAGATTTCATTAAGATTTCTTTACTCTAAAAAGTCTTCTAAAATTTGTGAACTTCTCTTGCAGCCATTTGAAGATACTTTTTTTCTTTTTTCCCACTTTAAGGATGTCACCAGATTCTGAAAAGAATGAAAAACGAAAAAAAAGTAGATGTAAATATTTTGCTATTGTAACAAACTAATCTTACATATCGCTAGAGTTTTGTTAAAAATATTAACAATATTTGTCATTCAATTTGTTTACATTAATAGATATTACCATTTTGCAACATAGTTATTTTTGTGTCGCGATAAATTTTAAAATTTTATTACTTTTAAATAGTAGATGATTGTTATTATTTTTTTTTTATCATGTTCAACATTTATCGATTTAAAACTTTCTATTTTTTTTCCTATTTGGTTATTAAAGTCGAGTACTACACGGGACCGCAAGAATGCATTTACTATTATGGAATTTTGTTTATTTCAGAAAAAGCTATAAAAGTACAGAATCGAAAGTTTTGAAACATTTAAGAAATACTATCTAACCAAGTTAAAAGTTTTTTTTTTATGAAAGAATTCACTGAAGTGTAAAGTATGGTTCTCTACATCAAATGGTACAGTAATTTATTCAGTAAGGTGCATGGAAAGTGGTAAAGAAAAAATTTCCCACTTAGCAGCAGGGGTATTCTGGGTGGTATACAATGGACACGCCGTATATCTTCTGGATTTTTTTTTTTAAACTACGTATACCCCCTTTTTCTCAAGTAAAGCTATAGCGTATACTCTCTAACGTATATCCTCTACCTATGGACATAAAGTATACCTTCTGCTTTTTTTTTCTTTTCTTTTTTACGATTACACCACTGGTTTGCAATTATAGGGTTTCTACATTAAAATATATTTTGCCCCTGTTTTTTCATCTGCTTTATTATTTTGTTATTATTTTATGATATTAATGAGTTGAATTAATTGTAAAAATTAACAAAGCGGAGTTCTTTAGTAGATCTGAAGTTTATTTTGGCCAGATTTTTTTTACAAATAAATTGAAATGTTGAAGGAACGTTTTTCAATTTTAATTTCAAACATACCAGGTTAAACTGGATGCAGTACTTTTCACAATGTAGAAAAGTAGATCAATGAAATATTATGCTCAAGTCAAACATTCTCCAATATGTAAATTTAAAAGAACGTAAACTGTCTAGACGTAGTAGGAAAAAAGAAAAACACAAGCGTTATCGTATAGCTTGTAGAGTTTCTGCATCAAACAAATATTTTAAAGATGCGAAACGAGGGTATGCGGGATGTTATTTCAGACGACTTTTTGTAACAATCGAAGTATCTATCCATTTACAGCAGAAAAAAAAACAGTTAACGAATTTTCAAATTTTTTCCCAATTATGAGTTTTTTGAAGTAAGTGATTCAGTTATATTTCATTAATGGAATTCTACATAGTTGTAACGGATTTTTTACCTAATTGAATTTCGATGTTAGAGAACTTGACTAAGTACTCAAATAAAATACTTACTATTTTCTATTTTCTGCTTTTTCAAGGTTACAAAAGAACTCAAATAATATAGTAGGTCTTTTATTTATTTACCTTTTGTTAAATATTACAAGCAAGTAATTTAAAATACATTTTTGGTCATCTTTCTACCATTATGGATTTTTTTTTTAATTGTTTATGTTGCCAAAATTCTAAATTCTACTTAAGATTCTGCAATAAACATATCTAAAAAAATCACTTTTTTTTAATATTTAAATGTTTGGTTTACCTTTTTATTTAGTTTTTTCCTGAAATTTAAGATGTCTATTGTAATACCGGCTTATAAATATACTGCATAATGTAATAGGTTCTCACTGTTCAATACCCACCTTCGTTGGTTTTCTTGATAACAAATAGTTTCTTGGCAACTACGGTTACTGAAATACAGATTTAAAAATAATTGCAATCTAGGTATATTTCTGACTCCATGAGTATCGAATTTGTTACCGTATTGAACGTGGAATTTTAAGCATGTTTTAAAGAATATTTATGGTTTCGAATTATTTGATAAAAATGTTGCATTTCTAATATAACAATAGTATCATATATTTTTCAATTTCCTAATGTTTTCTTTTTTTTTTTAATTAGTTTTGGACATGCATTTTCCTTATGAGAAAGAATGAATCAATTAAATCTACTGATTTTAGGCGATCAGTTTTCGAAAATAAATTTATAAATAGTTTGGTATTGACAGCTAACAGTTGAAAAATAATTATATGAGATGTAGACTTTTATGAGATCCTTACCAAATTCAACTTGACATGACACTTTGTTTTTCTTACTCTCAACTATGTCTACCTTCACATCTTCTATTTCAGTAAAAACACTTGCACTGTCACCTGCAGGGCTGTTTTCATTTTTTTCGATTATATCTACCTTCACACTTTCTATCTCAGAGAAGACATCTGGATTGTCACCAGCATGGTTGATCTCCTTCTTTTCAACTACATTTTTCTTTACATATTTAACTTTAGCAAAAACAGCTTCATGGTCACCTTCGTTAAAATTTTCAACATTTTTATCAGCCCTTGGCATTTCGAAGCCCATTCCTTCTGTGTATCTGGACACTATTCGCTCAAGTTTCGTAGGGCATGCTAAAAAGTAAAAGTGAGTATTGTGAAACTTTTGTGTTTATGTTAAAAAAAAAGAGAAAAAATACAGAAAACAACAACAACAACAAATACAAATATTATAGCAAGTTTCCGAAATGTTTGATAGTTTGCCATTAAAATAAATCTAAAGCTATTATTGTGCTTTATTAGTAACTATCATTTATTTCTTATATGAATAATTTTCAATAAAATAATAGTTTTCTAGAAAAAAATTAATGTGGAATAGTATACTTCTATATTGACCGAATTTGCAAATACTTTAAAATTACAAATGCCTCTTCAGAATAAATAAATGACCAAAAATTATATTTGTAAATACTTCTGGAAGCATCCTGCATGATAACATTTTATGTTGGACAAAGTTATGTGAGAAATAAAGTTAAGGTTGAAAAATGTATAATTTCGAATTATTAATTGCGGTTAATAAACATTTCTTAATCATATTTCCACATTAACTGAAATCGTATTTTAAGGTTGCTATTAATTATCTTTGGACATTCACTTATGAGATTGGTAACATCCAAATTATTAGATGGCAACAGCAAATATGCATAGTATTTTTTACGAATTAGAAAAATCCTTGTTATGTTTTTAAATCAAAATTCTTCGAAGAATACTGATAGAAGAAAATGTCCAAATATCGTCCGCATAAGAAAATTTCGGAATTTTGAAAATTAAGAAAAAAGTAGTCGGATATGTCAATCCCAAAACTTTCTTCTATCTCATACATGTTAATATTTTAAAATTCGCTATCACACCGCCATTTTGTTGTACGTCAGCTGTTTGCGAATCGTCGGGTAACCTGGATGCGAGCAGCCAATGTATACTAAACTACGAAAAGTTCTTCTGGCTTGCACCAGCAGGAAAAGATAGCCTCCCTATTGCTTGGTTGTAACGTTTGACCTAATTTTACTGGTAAATACGAAGCTAAAATGCGTGGAACCCGATTACAGAAGATTTATTCCCAGTTCTCGTCATTACTAAATTGGAATGAAAATATCTCCAAATTAGACAGCCATAGCCAAGTTGGCTTCATATATGGCAACGTATTTTTGTCGCCAAATTTGGCAATATTTCCTTAATTGTCTCCAAGTTTGGCGAGAATTTGACGTTGGCGAATGTAAATATATAGTATTAAGCATATAAGAGTTAAAACGATAGTTACAACAATGAAAGAAAATATGCCGAAACCATGTTCAGTAAAACTCAATAAAATAAACCCGTTTATGGAGAAATCCTGCTGTATTGTTTCAAAATGTCAGCCACTCTAAAATTTCAAACTGGTATATCTCAGTCATTTTTTAAGATTGAGGCAAAACCAAAATTGCTTTTTGAATCATTGGATCAAGACCGAACATTTAACGAAAAAAAAAAAAAAACAATTTCAAATTTTTTTGCACATCTTTCTGAATTTGAAATATTCAAATGGCTATCATAACGCCCCCTTCCGGAGGAATATCCCTAAATTCAAATGGGTCCTACAGGCTATAGTCAAATACATATACAAAAAATTTGGTTAAATTCTCTCCATAACTTCATACACTTTTCGATAATACAATAATGAAAACGGGACAAAAATCGCTATTACAGCGCCCCCTTTCGTCGGAATATACCCAAATTCAAGTGAGATGTGCTGGCCATAGCCTAAAACCTATAAATGAAATTTGGTTCAATTCAAGGAATAACTTCATACACTTCTCGATGATAGAAAGAGGACAACACACGCACAGGCAGGCATTTTGTAAAAACATGTTTTTCGGAATTGCCATAACCTCTGAGTAAGCAAAAATAAAACTAATCCAATTTCTCGAATTTTGAAGAAGTGTTCCTAATTCACAGGCATCAACACCCCGACCTTCTAATTTTGGCTTCAGAGTCAGATCAGAGATTTGAGAATGATTCTAGCTGCTGCTGCCATCAATATTCTAAAATATTAATTTTTTGATATGAAAATTATTTTCGCCGTTTTGTTTTATTCTTAGTCATTCGCAGTTAATTTAAAATCTGTTCTTTCTCCCTGTCAATATGAAAAATATGGATCTCAAAAATATGAAATTCTTTATAGCCGTTATCACTGAAACGCGTGTGTAGGTGCTTCGCGCTCATGAAATAAAATAAATAAATAAATAAATAAAAATAAATAAATAAATCAGTGAATTTAGCTAATTTGTACTAGAATCGCTAAAAAAAAAAAAAAAGAAATTCTCTACAGCCATTATCACTAAAACGTGTTCACGAGCGCTTCCTTCCTATAAAAACCAAATTAAATCAGAAGGGAGTCAGCTAATTCATTGTGGTAGAATCTCTAGAAGAATGGAATTCTTTATAGCCACCATCACTAAAATACGTGTATGAGAGTTTGACGCTCATGAAAGAAAAAAAAAACACCTGTGGATTCAGCTAATTTGTTGTATTGAAATATCTAAATATATTAATTTCGTTAAAACCGCGATCACTATAACGCATATTAAAAAAGTTTTACATTATATAAATTGTTAATATTGTTTTAAATTATTTTTCATAACTTAATTAAATAAATTGAAAAATAAAAACATGCCATTTTTTAACATTTCCGCTCTCTGTATCCGAACAGAGTTCTAAAATAAATAAACAAATAAAATGTCAGCTCTAGCAGCGATGAAAAGTCAAATTGTAAGAACTTCTCCATTTTACATTTTTTTTGACTGGTCACGTTAGGTTGACTTTTTGATTGAGGAATTTAAGGGAGACGAATTTAGGTTGCCGAATTGAGGACTAGAAGTACTAAACACTTGTTGGTCGCATCCAGCCAAACGATGAACCTCCAAAACATGGACAGTTTGAACTTAACAAAAATTCTCCAAACTGCAAAGATCAATCATGCAATGTCAAAAACACGCCTTGAATCACTAGAAATAACATTCTGAAGTTGAATAAAAACTTTAACCAATTTTCCTCAAACTATTATTGAAAAATAAAACTAAAAAAAAAACATTTACTTTCTATCTCACTGTCAATGCTGGATTGAGAAATATAGAATAATTTCATTAGCTAGCCAAGAGGTTGCATCAAAAGTTAACAAGAGAGGAGGGGAGGGCGAACTTAAGCAACATGACGGTTTTCGGGCACGTTATTCTACTTGAAACTTAAACTGAAACAAGTATCAGATTGATACGCTTTCATTCCTAAATTCAACAAATGGTGGCATGTGTTCGTCATTCAAACTTATCACGATTTAATCTAAAGGGAAGATAATAGGTCTCATGATGTACTCCCCATCCCACACGAAATATGTCAGCAAAAAATCACATTTTGTCGTATGGAATAGGTGATAAAACATTTAAAAATGCTTCATTTAGGCATGTGAAACCCACTCAAATCAAGAAGATATACAGAGCTGAATTAGTCCCTGCGTTTGATTGCACTAATGTCTCCTTTTGCTACACTTCTCGCAAAACTGGCGTAAATAGCGGCACAAAAGAAAAAAAAATAATGAAAACTTACTATATTTATCCCAAATATCATCCGATGGAGTTGGAGTGACATATTTATAACAGCCTCCAAATAGTTTATGATTCACCAAGTCAGAACAGGAGGGCCTTGCTTCAGGATCTGGATTTAAACAGCTGGTTATGAAATTCCTTACATATGTCACCTTTTTCCGGGACAACTTGTACCTCGGAGATGAACGTTGCACCAGCACTTCAAAGTTTTTATCCTGGAGAATTTGAAACAGGATGGGGTATATTTGTTTAACCCAACTGTAAATTCTTCCACCTGTTGTTTTTATGAGAGTCTCTGACAACATTTTACGGGTGAACATTTCAAGAGCAAGAACACCCAGCGTCCATACATCATACTTTATACCGTTAACAGCTGTCTGTCCTTCCCTTGTTATCTGCGCTTCTGGTGCTCTATAAAACAGCGGTGATGCATAACTGAAATGACACAAAATAGAAACTACAATAAATATATGTAAAATGTACGAGAACATAAAAAGAAAATGATGAAGACTAAATTTAGATTAGATGCACATCAGTTGACATTTACGTCACAGGTTTCTTTTTCTCAATGATTGCCTTTCTAAAAGTTTTTAACTTTCTTTTTTAATTTTTCTAAATTGTTAAGCGAATCGAAGCTAAAACATATAACTCAAAAGAGAAAGCTTTCTGATTCTCTTCCTATGTACACTTTGAAATATTATCACGAACGTGTTATCAATGTTAATTTGTTCTGCATTAATTTTTGTTGCAAATAACCAGCTTATAATATTTAATAAATATATTCAGACCCGTCACTTCATTTTTCAAAGAAAACAAGCTCGCATTCTATCTCCATCAAGAAAAGTTGATGAATTAGTTGCTGCAGCAGGATTTTCTGGCTATTTAAAAAGGCGATATCTCAAACTTGCTTCGTAGTTCTAGCTTAGATTATAATTAGAATAATTTGCAAAGAAATTAACAAGAATTGTTCAGGGTTGAGGACAGAGGCGGTGAAACTATGGCACGCGTGCCCAACATGGCACCTAAGAAAGTTTTCCTGGTATTTGGAAACTTATATAGATAATAATTAGTTTATGGTTCAAATTCAATTTTTATGCTTGTCCGAAGCACTACAATTTTGTTCAACATGCTTAGTCTCTTAAAATTTTAGTGTAAGCATTATGTAGCATTTGCAAAAATAGTTTGTTTCTTTACAAAATTGAATTTTTTGAAAAAAACCGTCGAATTTTAAGAGATAGTTTCAGTAATCAAGTACTATTGGACTCGCTTCTACAGTCATATAGATAAAAATGACAAAATAAGAGCCAAATTTCGCATCAGACGTATAGAGTACTGAAAAAAAAATCTGTTTTATAAATTATTAGTACCATTTCTAATGCGACATAACAATGTATGTTATTATTAAACATAATAAATGTTATACGAGTAGCAATTTTCCCATCTGAGCTAAAATGTGTCCAGGCTGGGACTCGAACCCAGATCCTTGGGCTTAAATAGCCAATGAGCTAATTCCAATTGAGCTATTTGGATGACATACTGGCGAATACAATATTCGCTCAGATCGGAAAATTGTTACTCGTATGAATTATTTACTAATCAGTTGATTCTGTTAAAAATAATTAAAGTATAATAAGGTCCGTCTCAAAAGTTTAAGCACAAGCATAAAATGTCGATTTTTAAAGAATAATAAAAAGTTAGAATAAATAGTAATATTTTAATTTGGGTTTTTTGCAACTTCATTTAAATAAATGTTTTCAAAGGTAGAAAAATAATAAATTACTTAATTGTAAAAAAATATAATTTAAAAGATCTTCAAACGAAACTGTCTCAAAAATTTATGCACAATGGCAAAAACAACTACATTTATCATTTTACAAAGTGTCACATACGAATTGTTTTTCCTTGATTTCAGATTACTTTAAATAAACGTCCGACCATCAAAATTATTAATTTTTGTAGCGTTTCTGGTGGCAAAGAGCACCATGCTTTCTCAATGGCCTCTTGGAGTTCTTCAAGAGAGTCATACTGCTTTCCATTGCTGTAAAAAAGAAGGGTTAAAATGCCCCAGGCATTCTCAAAAGGGTTTATGTCTGGACTTAAAGCTGGCCAATCAAGAATGTTAACATTTTTCTGTGAAAGCCACAGTTTTGTAGAATGTTATATGTGGATTGAGGCTCTGTGTTGTTAAAAGATCCATTCTGAACCCTCCCCCCCCCCCCCAAAAAAAAAAAAATGTCACCGAATGGAAGCAAATGTTCGTTTGGCATCTCTTGATATTTTTGGGGATTTTGTCTTCCTTTTGGAAAAGCCAGAGAAGTCCGGCTGTTGAAGCCGAACGTCCCCCATACCATAACAGACTTACCGCCTTGCTGCCTGCTGAAGAATGCCCTTGGTTCCTTTCGTAGATCATGCCAATACGTGTTCCACACATCAAGGCCATCTAAGCTCCATTTTCCCACATAACAGATTAAAACAGCAACCCACTTGTCCCGTAGGACATGTGTTCTGAGCCCAGTTCATTCTTGCCTGTTTGTGGTGTAGTTTGAGACACGGTTTGCAAGCCATTTTCTTTCGTATAATGTAATCGCATACCTTAATGCGTCTATGTGCAGTGTCTTTTTATACCTGTACACCGAGATTATTTTTAATTTGCTGTATGGACAAATTTTGTTCAGACACCAATCTCCGTATTCTCCGATCCGTCTGAACAGTCGTCATACGTGGTTGTCCACATCTTGTTTTCCGGTTGAAATTATCATTTCTAGAGAGTACTTAATACAGTGGTGGCCAAAAGTATGGACATTTTTTGAAAGTTTCATGTTTTTCAACTTTGTGTGCTTGTAGAATATATTAATTTTCACTTAAATACAAAAGATTATATATCATATTGAAGCTAATTTAATGTAGAATTTAATAATAAAAAAATTACAATATCTGTATTATAAAAAAAAGTTATGCATCTAATAGTAAGATCTATCTTAGATTTGCATTTCTTTAAAGTGATACTTACACAATCAATACTTAGTAGGATAACCCTTATTTTTTAAGACAGCTTCACAGCGTCTTTTCATCGAGTGAACGAGTGTTTGGAGTTAATCTTTCGTAATCACATGGTGCCAAGAATCAATTATAGCTTCAATAAGTTGTCTTTTACTGATGGACTTGTTTTCGTACAAGAATTTTCAAACGTCGCTACAAATTTTCAATTGGATTGAGATCAGGGCTGTTTCCTGGCCATGGTAATATATATATGCATTTATTTTGAAACCCTGCTTTGCATACTTTTGCTGTGTGGCATGGAGCTGAATCCTGCTGAAAAATAAATGGTGCGTTGTTGGGGAAGAGATCCCTGGTGGAAGGTATCAATTTTGGTTCCAGCACAGTTTCGATGTATTTTTTGGCATTCAGGATGCCATCAATCACTTGAATTCGGCCCACACCATCTGCAGACATACATGCCCAAATCATGACATTTGTTGGGTTTTTTGTAGTTGCTTCAATGCAATCAGGATGAAGTGCTTCTCCTACTCTACGTCTCACTTATTTTCTACTATCACTACCAAAGAGCAATATTTTACTCTTATCGCTCCAGATTACTTGCTTCCATTGATTTTCTCACCATTTAATGTGTTCTTTTGCCCACTTAACTCGTTTTTCGCGTTGCTTTTGATTTAAATATGGTTTTTTCCTTGGAATTCTAGCTTGTAGTCCAAATCCTGATAACCTTCTTCTTATTGCTCTTGCACTTACTGCAATACCCGCTGCATTCATTTCACATCTAATGGCATATGATGAAATTTTTCTATCTTGAAGGCATAGCCGTTTAATTTTTCTACGGGCAGTAGCACTTGTGCATTTTTTTCGGCCTGATGTGGCCTTATTTTCCACTGATTTCGTTTTTTCATAACTTAAACAGAACTTGAAGAAAGTGGTTCAGAAGTCACTGAACCACCAACTTGTCTTGCAATTTCAGAATAAGAGAGGCCATTTTCTCTCAATATGACAATTCGGCTTCTTTTGTAGATGTCTAATTAGTTCTTCTTGTTGATGACATTGTTTAAAATTAGTTTATTTAAAAAAAAGGACTTTAAATATTCAAAAACAGCAATACTCTATTTAATTGTAATAGTATGCATCATTCCGCAAAATATTTCCACAACAATAACTCTTTTACCATCCAAATAACCTAAACTATAGTTACAGACATTTGATTGGTCCTCAGAACAGTGTTTGTGATTGGCTAGTACGCTTTTATTACAAAACATGTCCTCATTCAAAACGATTTGTGTTTGTTTGTTCTACTAAAATGGGCATAACTTTTTTTGTAATACAGATATTGTAATACCGTTTTTATTATTAAATTCTAAATTAAATTTCCTTCAATTTGATATGTAAACGTTTGTATTTAAGTGAAAATTAATATATTGTACAAGCACACAAAGTTGAAAAACATGAAACTTTCAAAAAATGTCCAAACTTTTGGCCACCACTGTATATACCTTGCTTGGGTCGATTTAAAATTTTTAGCAATTGCAGAAACAGTTTTAATTTGCGATTTTAATTTAAAAACTTTTAAAATATCCTTTTTTGTGAATTCTTTATCCTTTGGTATTTTTAAAATTAGTGGAAAGGATTTCTCCACCTTTATACTTTTATAAAACTGGAATGCGACGTCATACAACTTCATAACAGCTGTTAAATCCCGTCTTTCTTAAAAAAATTTACATGAAGCGCTTAGACTTTTGAGATAATGTTTCTTCAAGAAAAAAAGTTAATTAAGTAAAAATTAATGTAATTTTTATTATAACCAACAAAAAATGCTTATTTAATTTGATTTTCATTAAATGTAGAGTATTTATTGTATACATTTTCTTCTTCAAATATTTTTAACTAGATTTGCAGAGTACTTAAGCTTTTGAGACGGACTATAAATGTTAGTAAATATAATATAATAAATGCTAGCAATCGAATTTTGAATAAGGAAAATAAATTTTTACTAAAACATCTGTCAAATTTAATGATATTCATTAAGATAACTTCTTAGAATACTCCTGATACGTTAGTAAGTTGGTAAATAAAATTCTGGGATTTTCGGCGCGCATACTTAGAAAGCTTCGACATCCCTGATTTAGGAGAAAGCAATAGTTTCTTTGTTGGCAATAGACTATATGGCTCAACGAAGGCACTAATACAATTAATTAAATCGTGGTTAATATAAAGCATTTACACCTTTAGCACAAAAATATGCTATTTTTGAAAAGCTTCTGCTGAAATCGAACATTAAAAAAATTACATTTGATGCGAAATGTTTATTAAAGGAAAAAAATTATACACAATTTTCTTCAATATCATTATACAATATGAAAAAAATAATTTGTTTATAATAATTTAATGTGAAAAGTAGTATTTCTGATTATCTAAAAAATTGGCATTGTACAAAACAGTGTACGCTGACGAGTAACGAAAAGAGATTTATTACATTTGATTCTTAGTCATATAAAAGTTTTATAAAATCAACAGTACGATGTACCAATTTTTTTCAGTAAAAGTTCTACTTATTACTTACCCATCATACGTAGTATAGGGTAAGTCTTGTAATCAATTTGAAAATCGAAAAAAAAAAATGACGGATTTACACGTTTCAGACACTGGAAACGTGATTTTAAATAATTTTAAATAACATTTCTAGAAAAAAAAATTGAGATTTTCATGCATTAAAAGATACGGTGGCAAATTAGAACAATGTGGTTCATGCTTACTTTCTCAAAAGTAGTCACCGGAAGAAAACCAAATCTAACATTAAAACAAGGCTTAACTTAACTAAAACCATATTTTCGAGAAACATTAATAACTTTTTACTATTGTATATAGGTAATTCGGAAAGTGGGAGATATTTTATATAAGAATAATTCTATCTAATATCTATATTTTCCACTAACATAGTTATAATGTAATGCTGTATTTATTGTGTTGCAATGTATACAGTTATTACTAACCTGTCGACAAGTTCTTCAGCACTGCACACACATCCCAGATCGCATATGCATGCTTTCCCATTTTTCTTAATGAGGATATTAGTAAGCTTAAGATCGAGATGACACATGTTCTCTCCGTGTATATCGGCTACTCCACTCACGATATTACGAAGCCACTTTTTCATTACTTTAAACACTTGTTGATTCTGAAAAAATTTATCCTCTTCCAACTTCTCAGCCAAAGACCCTTGACATAATGGCGAGAAAAATACGTGTGCTGGAGCATCCTGAAACTTTACTTGTCCAAGCAGAGGAAGGACATATTCACTTGCAAGTTTAGGCCACAGCTCTGTCTCACTTTTAGTAGCACATATATCCAAAACTATTTTAGCAGCCACTTTTGTGGGCTTGCGTTTATTTTCTACTTTTATTACTTGACCGAAGGTGCCCTCTCCAATCGTCTCACCACACTCATATCCATACGATTCCAGCAAACATTTAGTCGTTTTGACTGCAAGATCACGGTAAACGTCTTCACTGATAATCTTCTTTGCGACAGCAGACGCTATGACATCCATTTTTAACAAAATTTACAAATATTCAGCAAAATATATCACCTTTTAACAGCTTTAACAGTTAAGCAATAGCAATTTTAAGCAAATCACAGTAGCTTTTCTTAGAGCAGTGCATTGTTACAGAAAACTTTGTTTGAATATATTTATAATAATGTGCATTGTTTTGTTTATACGTGTCAACAATATCGTATTCTTTAAAAATATTTTTTAATATTAAAAAACACATTGTTATCAATTTGATCAATGTATTGTTGGAAGAATAAAATTACGTGACATGGAATACCCATTAATATTAAAAAAGGAAGTGAAATCTTACATTACACATAATGCATAATATATTATTACAAACACAATAATTTACAAACATTACTGCACAATACATTTTTACAACATTACAAATACATAATTTATTAACCATTTTTCAATATTAAGAGTACACATATCAAGCTAACTATCTTTTTCTTTTCTTAGTGATATAACTATATTTACTCTCTTCACAAACGAACACAAATTTTACAAGCACAGTAAAACTTTAAATACATTACTAAGCAATTTAACCAATATGTATCAATTGTAATCAATTTTTAAAAAATTCTATGAAGGACCTATTTAAATAAATACTAAATTAAATTTAAATTATCAAAATGGTATGTTCTAAGATATGTTCTTTGAATTTACGTAAACATCATTAACAAAACCCAGAGAAAATACAATAAATACAGATGAGCAGAAGGAAAGGTTAGATTGACACAATGAAAAATTAATTTAAAGTAGCTACTTTGTAAGACAGATGCTCAATCCAGAAAAATATAATATAACAATGAACAAGATTATATAAGAACCTCTTCCGAGTTACCCACAATTCTGAAAAGCAATTATCTTAAGGAACCTCTGAAAGCAATCTATTAAAAAAAAAGGCAAAAAAAAAAAAAAACATGTATAAAAACAAAGTATCCTTTGCTGCCTCTAATTTTTGAAGAGGTTTCTGTGTAGTTTTTATGGTGTATTAATCAGTTTTCAGTTTTCTCGAACCAGAATATCAGTTTTCAAGTAAACATTTTTATATTAAAAAACATGTATTAGAAACAAACATGACAAATTTACAGTATAAAAAAAATAACAAAGTTATAAATATTATGTTACTCTTGCATGTATTATAAATTCAGTCACGCAGCTGAAAATACCTACTTGAGAATGAATATCATCCTAATAAATCCCTGACGGCTCGGCCTACAGGCACAGGTAGCTTTCGAAGACTCAGAACATGGGGCGCCTGTTTATTAGGAATTGCAGAAGAAAGACCTCTTTGCCATGATGCGGCTGTTAGGACCGCCCACTTTGAAATCTACCTGTGCCTATAGGCGAAGCAAGCAAAGTTTTTATTATTTATTTATTTATTTATTTATTTTTTGCTGTAAGAGTTGGTCCTATAAAAAACTTGTCAATGTAAAAGTTGTAGATAATATTAAGAAGATTTATAATAAATTTAAGCGGATTTGATATCTTGTTAATTGACGAACTTATGAATATTTTTCTTCTTAAATCCCTATCCCCCCCCTCCCCCCACTTTGAGGCCATTTTTAATGATAGCAAAAATCTGTCATATATAAATTTTTGTCCTTTTTCTTAGAAGTATTAATAACTTTAAACGGATTTGTATCACAATTAAAAAGGTATGGAGTTTTTCTGTTTTCATAAAAAGCCCCCCCCCTCCCCTGGTCCGATTTTGCCCATTAACGAACTTGACCGAGATTTTATGCCCCTTGATTTTATGTATCAGTTTGGAAAAGATTTGTGCAGAATTATGGAAGTTATATTGTCCATAAAAAAGTGATATTGATAGAAAGATAGATAGATAAAGTTTTGAACTGGGGGTGGTTTTGTGTTCTAGGAGTCATGATCGGCATAGATCTGCAAAAACATTTCTGAAATTCCATCATAGGGGAGAATGTAATAGGTAGTATTTCTTACGAAATCTACCTAAAACCGATATTCCGGGTTGGAGAAACTAATTAATACCCAATAAAAACTAGTGAGAAACGTTTCCGAAAAGCAGTGGCAGTAAAACAAACTTTGCTTTTTAAAATGCATCTTTAAATCTCAAAAATATGTTGGTATTTGAAATTACTAAACATAACGAACGCTTTTCGGAAACATGGGTAACTCTGAAGACGTTTTAGTATACTCCCTTTCGTGGTTATATTATATGTTCCGAGATTAAGAAACCTTCGTCTTTTTAACACTATAAGCATTTTTGAACTGGAATATTAAAATGTTAATGAACTTAAAATATTATAATTTTATTAATGCGCGTGTCTAAGGACAATAGTGCATAAGTTGATAATCTATTCTAGCTTTATTCTTGTCACCCTGTAAAAGAACTACTCTAACACTTGCCAAAACAGAATCGCAATGACAATTTTCGTTTCAGACAGGTTTTTTTGTTACTAGGTACAATGTTTCTTATAATTGAATTGCATTCTAATATGCTTATAATTTTCGTTGGGAGCACGAAATTCACGTTCAAGGCAGCATGTCGTTATGCATGTACCACTTTCACAATTATTACTACCTAAATGTTACCGGCATCACTTTCAAGGAAAAATAGTATGTAATCTACCTCAATAGAAACGTCATCGCGATCAGAGCTATTTTGCATAAAATTGAACTGAGAACGTGCATAGAGACGCATTAAAATTATACACATGTTGGAATTGTGTTAAGAAATTTTTCTTCAGTTCTTTCTCTTTTCTTCTTTTTCTCTAGAGTTTGCTGTTATACACTATATGGCCAATGATGACCGGTCACTTGCGATCTAGACGTTTTCTTAAATATCTAGAAAAATACATAAGGGATTATCCTGAAACTTCAGGCGTGTAAACAACATAGTCGACGTCATATATTTCGGCGAAGATATTTTCCCGAAACCCCATAGGGGGCCGTCAATAAATTGAAGAAAAACGAATATCTTTTGGATAACCCTTTGAAAGCTAATATCGCAAAAGCGTTGAAACTGTAGCACATGCTTAAGAGGCTTTTTTTTTTTTAATAAGCTATGATCATTTTTATGAGAATAGCACGTATACTCGTGGAAAAATTAAGGTTTTTATAAAAATAATCCCAAATTTCACCAAGTGTTTTGCTTTAAATTTTCAGAGTTCTTAATATAAAAGAATCTTCTTTTCCGGAACGATGACACACAACATTATATACAATACCCTGCGATCAAAATTAAAAAATAATAAATATTGGATAAAGAATGAACAGGTTCACCAAATATTGTTTCACTGCGCATGCGCGAATGCAATCAAAATATACTGTGCATAATATATTAGCTAAATGTATAGAGCAACTTTTGTGAAAGTCTCAAAAACATAGCTTGAAAATTCTGATAGTGATAGTCGATAGAATAACCTTGAAATTCGCTGTTCCCAAAAGGAAGGAAAAAGATGAGGGGCGGTATCCAAATATACAAAGAGAGACACTTCATTCTTATTATGCCAACTTTCATAAGCTAGTATATTTGGATACAACCCCTCATCTTTTTGCTTCCTTTTGGAAACAGCGAATTTCGAGCTTATTCTATCGACGATTACTATCAGAATTTTCAAGCTATGTTTTTGAGACTTTCACAAAAGTTGGTCTATACATTTAGCTAAAATATTATGTACAGTATATTTTGATTGAATTCGCGCATCTGCAGTGAAATACTATTTAGTGAACCTGCTCATTTTTCATCCAATATTTATTATTTTTCCATTCTGATTGCAGGGTATTAAATATAATGTTGTATGTTATCGATCTCGAAAAGAACATTCTTTTATATTAGGAACTCTGAAAATTATAAGCAAAACACTTGGTGAAAGTTGGGATTGTTTTTATAAAAACCTTAATTTCTCCACGAGTATACGTGCTATCCTCATAAAAATGAACAAAGTTTATTAAAAGAAGCCTCCTAAGCATGTGCCATCGTTTCAACGCTTTTGCAATATTAATTTTTACATTATTCAAAAGGTATTCGTTTTTCTTCAATTTATTGACAGCCCCCTATGGGGTTTCGGGAAAATATCTTCGCCGAGATATATGACGTCGACTATGTTGTTTACACGCCTGAAGTTTCAGGATAATTCCTTATGTATTTTTCTAGATATTGAACAAAACGTCTAAAATCGCAAGTGACATTAAGGTTAATTTCTAATTTTATAAAAATATGTAAAGAACGTCTATATAAACAACAGGTTAATTTATTTGTATACAATTACTAAAGATAAAAAAATTAATTTATTAGATGTAGCTTTTGTTACAACATTTTTACAATTTTTACTCAAAATATTGCTCTAAAAAGCTGTATTTTAATTTAAAAATGTATTTTTTTTTCCTGCTGATGCAAATTTTATAAAGATTGCGCACATGCTTATCCTTTGTATCACCGCGTTGCATATTTGCAACACACCCAAAAGTCAATATTACATGTACAGTATATTATGTAAGCTTAGAAAAATAATATTAAACAATTTCATCGTATAAATTTAAATTCATTAAGTACTGCGTACTTAAACATTCATTTAACAAGCAATTTCCAAATGCATTAAAATCGCTTGCATTTGGCGAGGAAAAAGTGCTGTTCACCAAATCGCGTCTTTTGTGCCAAATACTCGAAAATGTTTTATTTATTTTTACAGATTTTCTGCTGGAATTCCGCAGCTAAATTTGACTGATCTTTTATAACGTACATGAGCAGCTTAATTAGCATATATATATATATTTTTGAGTATGCGCTTTAATCAGACCTTATCCCTTGTTAGTCTAAGAAGACCGTCTCCCATTATCGTTTTCATCACAGAAAATATATTCTTATATTGCGTCGTAGTTAATATATTCTTATATCGTATCATAGTTTATTCTTATATCGCGTTCACATTATGGAAGTTAAGTCACTTCGTTTTAACTTTTTTGAACCGGACAACTCGGAATTAGGCTTCATCCGCTCACATTATCAAACATTTTAAGAGACTTAATTTAGCCTTTATGGCATACCTCGGCCAAACAGATGTCTGGGCAAGCGTATAAGTTGTTAAATTTGTAACTACAACTTCTGACTATATATAGTTTATTATTGTTTACACTAGCCGCCACTGGCGACCAGTTTGGTCGCCCTTAAATGTATGTTAAGCATTGTAACAAATTATTTTTATTCATAATTTATTTTTTTCCTTAATTCCTCGCATAACTGGAAAAATCTAATAGACAAATCAAGAACTTTTGCGATCGCGGTAGCATTTCGCATATTTTTTGTTGTTATGTATTTCATCTTTCTTGACAAAAACCGCTTAACCCACTTAAGAATTTATGCTTTATGTCCGTTTGCTTATCACTTGCAATATGTTCGCTAATGCGGAGATTCTTAAACATATTTGGCGCAAAACAAAAATCGCGCCAACCCCGGTGCGTCCGTGACAGCTGTTTCAATTTAAAATACATGACGTTCACATTTTTCGTTTAAAATAGAAAATAGAAAAATAATAATTATCATAAATCAAAATATTTGATTTCAAATTAAAGTATCGTTTCTAATTTGCACGCGCAAAAAATAAAAGCTGACAATTCTTTTCGAAATTTGATTCATTAAATATTATTACATGAGTTCAACTTACGTCAAAAAAGATCCGGAAGTTGAGTTGTATGGAACAGAATTAAGGTAAACTTTGACTGTCTCACTGGTGCGGATTATTTTTTTTACGCCAGGCAGCGATCCAAAAATTCATGGTTTAATATTTTAAACATTCACAACGAATGAATCTTTTTTCTTTGTTTACTTTCATAGATAGAGAATTTTAACTGCGAACCTAATTTAAACTGAAGTTATTGCAGAATGTATACATAATTGAACGTAAGTCATCTCTCAAATATTAATTTATTTTGAACGATCTTTCTAAAAATGTAATTTTTATGCAGTTTTATTTGCAAAAATAATTTTGAAAAAAAATGGCCGCCTGGCATATGAAAAAGTGAAACGGACATCCCGGAACTGTTGATGACAGTCACATGACTTACGGTTTTATTATATAGATGTTATGTTATGCGGCGTGTTAAATAAATAAACTATTGAAAGGATCATTCTAAAAAGCTGACCAATTACTTGTAGAACCCAACCGAAATTTAGAGCAGTTTCAAATAAGAAAAATAGTTCAGAAGGCAGAGAGAGTCCCATTCAACTCATAGTTAAGAGAGTATCGGAAGTTAAATGAGTTTCAAAAACTTGCTCAAGTCGAAAATTTTGATTCCGGGTCGTCCGCTTCAAAAAACTTCAAGTTAAGTGACTGAACTTTCATAATGTGAACGCAATATTAGAAAGAAAGCTGTGGATTAACAAGAATATCTACCCTATATATATAAAATCCTAATGAAACAAATTTGGGAAACGATTTTATGAAACGAATTTATGAAACGATTTTATGAAACGACTGATTAAACGACTGATTATGTTTCAGGGCTATTTTTAATAAAATATTAAACGCTTGATGGGGAAATTAATACCAATTGTCCATAAAAATCCGCGGATGTCAAAACTGGCAATAGAATTTTGAAATTGGATTTAGTTTTCGAGATATTAATTTTTTTCTAATTTTAATGACATTTCTGTAATGATGGCAACGAATTACTCTGTTTTTTTGGGACAAAAAAGGGAAAAAATGAAAAGGATCCCGATAGGGATTATTGATTTCTTTTTATTTGTCATTTTCAAATTGAAATTGAATTTATCTTTTATTTTAGTCGATAATGAAGACAAGATTGTGATTAAATTATGTTTTTCAGGAAAATTTGAAAAAAAAAAAAATCACGTTTCTATTGTTAGGATTCAATCGTCTGTCAGCGTTTAATTTAATTTATAAACTGAAAATATTTTGAATAAATTCGTCCAAATGACGTCATTTATGTAAACGCAAAAGAAAGGAGCAAAAAAATATTTATACAATTTGTTTAGCGTAAAATGTCATTTATCCTATTTTATATATAATCAGAAGTAATTTGTATAGAAAAACAATAATAATATACGTATAATTAAAATACGCATATAAACAAAAAAAATCGTCTAATTTGTTTCCATGGCTGTTTATGTCATTTGGCACCAAATCTCACTTTCTGATGCCCGAACTGCGCCAAGCTTTTTAAAAAAAGCGTCAAGACCCCTATAATAGAAAATCACCAAAAGCTCATTGGGTTTGTTTTCATAACTTTTGGCAACAAATCTATGTATATTAACGAATCTATCGCTTTTCGAAGCTCGAATTACGCCAAACCTAAAAGCAAAGGATCCTATACTGGAAAAGTACCCGATTTTCTTATGGACAATATTCAAGTGACATAACAAGGTGTAAAATTATCGCGGATAGCAAATTTGTTTAAATATGTCATCGATTGATGCCGAATAAATGCATGCATGCATGCACAAAATATTTAGGTAATTTTTTATGATAAATAATTATTAGAAAATTTGTATATACATATTAATTAAAATAAATAATTTACATATTTAAAATAACATGAAAATGTGCATGATGGTGCACTAAAATAGAGAGAAAATTAAAACCTGTTACTGAAAATGTCTTTAACAGTACTTTTCAATACCGTAGTTCTTAATGTTATTCACAAACAGATGGAATTTTTCTCATCCTTAAACACAAAGGAAGAATATAATACAGATCGTTGTTATAAAAGTTCGAGAGGTAGCCACAATTTAAACCTAACCATTTTTTTAAACAAGCTGGTTTTCAAGTTATAATTGATTTTACTTATCAATCCCGAAAACAGTCGTCAGTTGTTGCAACAGCTGTGTATGAAGCCATGGTAATCAAAAAATGCCCCATCAAAACGTTAAAAGCATGGCAACCCAATTACAGATTTACCAATATTTTTAAAACAAATCACGCTGTCATGTTTTTAGAGGCTTCGAAGTCTGAGCGGGGGTTGGCGAGCTTAGCTCGCAGGGGGTAGGCCCCCTAGTTTGGCTATAAAATGCGAAGAGTAGCTCATCCCACTGAAAACCTTTTGTGTTATAAAATAAGTTTTACAGACGATTTTGAATAATTGGTTTAATTCTGGTCTGCATCGTCTACGTGGTTAGTTCTATAGTAAACAAGAAAGTTAAATGATGTACCAATCATAAATTATTAAACGTTTTCCAACATATATGCCTAACTAAACCTTTTAGTAAACGTAAAACACATTTAAAAATCAGATTTTCGCAATTACAAGAAAAGTAGTCCAATCCTGTTGTGCAGCCCTGTATATAATCTATAGATTTGTATATACTCTATATAGTATGCTACAATTTAGTTTAGTAAGGAAACACATAACACAGTTGATAATTTACCTTCAGCAGTTTCTTCAATAGACGGAAACATATTTGAATTCATTTGTACAGCCCTATATATTATCTTAAAATGTTTTATACTCGACACATAGTAAGCTAAATTTTAATTCAGGCGGAAACGCGCTGTAAACTACTGAAATCACACTTGCAGAAATTATCATACATAAGCGGTCATGTATCCAGTTCTTTGCATGACTTTGTATATGATTCTATATTACAGTCCCTGGCCAAATTATTAGAATATTTAGAATTATCAGAATATACTTTATTTTTATTAGAATATTTGGTATGTAATGACCCTAAAAACTAATTCAGCGTGGTAATATAGTTTTAATTCATTAAAATAATGTACACCACATATTTTCCTAATTTGAGAAACTGCTTTTGTTGACATGTCGAATTATAACATTATCTAAAGATCAACCGAACTAAAAAACGTCATGACAGGCTTCAATTACGTGGCTATGTGCGACGATCATGGAGATGTTTGTAGCATTGTAAAATCAGTTGTTAGATGTTTATTTGTATTTCTATTGTGAATATATTATTTTTAATTGTGAATATATTATTTTTAATTGTGAATATATTATTTTCAATAGTCAATATACTATTTTTCGTAATTAAAATATGTGTAGAAAAACAGATTTGTCAACAGAAAAGAAAGGTGAAATAAAAGCGCTTTTAAATATTAAAAAATATTCGAATAGAGAAATTTCAATAATAATTTCAAATAGAATATTTCTGAAGCAAGTGTAAGACGAAACTTGGGCTTGGAAAAACATTGAACACAAAAAGAAAGAATAAAAGTGGAAGAAAATCTGTATTTACACCAAGGATAGAACGATGCTTAAAGAAGATCTGCGTGGAAAATCGATTTGCTACTACAAAACAGATCAGATCGAAGCTCGAAGAGTCTGATGTTGTTTTGTCAGAACGATCTGTAAGCAGAAAAACAAAAGATATGAATTTCAAGGCCTTTAGACCAGCTAAAAAACCAAAATTAACCGAAACAATGAAAGCTAAGTGACTGAAGTGGGCTAGAGAGCATAAACACAAGACATTGGAGTTCTGGAAATCGGCAATTATAAAGTTATTCTTATTTTATTAATACTTAAAACACCTAAAAATGTCTGCGAAGCATTAGATAAATTCTTCATGTTAAAAATTATTTATTTCAGGTTTGCTTCAGTGACGAAAGAACTTTTGAAATTTTAGCAAACAAATCCCAGTTTATGCGTCGTCGTCCTGGCGAAAAGTTTCATCAAGATTGTGTCGTGCCAACTATCAAGCACCCAAAAAAGGTCATGGTTTGGTCTGACATAAGTGGCAAAGGCACTGGACGTCTTTACATAGTTAAAAGAACTATGAAACAAGAGCAATACAAAGAGGTGTTGCAAAGTCGGTTGATTCCACAACTAAAAGAATGGTTTCCAAATGGAGAACTTTTTACATTTATGCAAGATGGAGCTCCTTGCCACACAGCACGATCAGTAAAGGCTTATTTACAACAAGAAAAAATACCTGTATTGAACTTGCCGGGTAATTCAAAAGATATGAATCCCATTGAAAATGTTTGGCAGCTGATGAAGAGGAAGTTGGCCAAAGAGCTCATAACAAACAAAACCCAATTGATAGAAAAACTTATCCATGTCTGGAATCATCACCCACACATGCAAGAAACTATTCAATGTTGCATTAGCAGTATGCCACGACGAATAGAGGCATTGATTGCCGCCAAAAGAGGCTCCACGAAATAGTGATATTTTTTAATTTAAAGTTAAAAGTTTTTCAAGTTCTATAATTTTAATTTGACTTACAAAAATAATTAATTTTAAAGTCATTGGCGTGCTTTTTATTCATTCTTACCCTACAATTAATGTTTATTCGGAATTTTAATTGTTTATATAATAATATCATCTCTATGAAGCTAGTAATATGATTTTACACAAAAAAACACGAGTGCGTCTAATAATTTGGCCAGGGGCTGTATATTCAACAAAGATCTCTTAATATACTAAATATATTTCACGTTCAAAATGCATAGCTCGATTAAAAAACACATTAAAACAATTTACACTGATATACAGTAATGCTTACGAATTCTTTTGTGTAGCCCTGTATATGATGTATAGCATTTATATATACCACATAGTAGTAAAAAATTTAGTTAAACGCATATCTAACTGAATGCGCACTTCTACCAATTATCGCTTATAGGCAGTACTTCGGTTACAGTACTTTATCCGAATTTGTTGTGTGTCCCTGTAAATGAACGTTAAATGCTATGCACAGTATATTACACAACAAGTATCTTGTAGTAAACCTCAGTAATTTAAATGAAATTCATTATATTTGAAATAGTCTAACATAATTAAAATTGGAAACAGTTTTTCTCCGACAGCCATTATGTAACTGAATATTTTTGTGTGGTCCTGTAAATGAATGATGAATGGTTTACACTCCATATTATACAGAAAACATGTTTCAGTGCACCTCACTAATTTATGTCAATTTCATCATGTTTGTAATAGTGTAACATGATTAAAATGCACCGCAAACGATTTTTTTCCATAGACCATAATATAACGGAATTATTTTGAGTTTCCCTGTAAAGTAATTCTAAGTGCTACACGTACCATATTCGATAGTAAGCATCTTGTAGGGCACTTCAGTGATGTAAATAGATTTCAAAATATTTGAAATAGTGTCACATCATTAAAATACACTGCAAAAGATTCCCCCCGCCCCCCATAGATCGTATTGTAACGGCATTCTTTTGAGTGCCCCTATAACGAAGTATGAGTGCTACATATTGCATTTTCAATACCGAACATGTCATTGCATATATCAATAACATATATCATTTGCATGACAATCTGAATATATTTACGTGAGTTAGAACACGGAGAGATGGACAGGCAGACTGAGAGACGGCCAGACAATTATCCCGACTTATCCTCTTCATTGTTCATAATACGAGTTTGTAAAGCATCCGTATTTTTCCAAATTTATCACCACAAAAATTAAAAAATTAAAAAAATTAATGTTCTTCACTTATCTTTTTAAAGGATATTTCTTTTGCTTTTTGCTTGGCAAAATATTTCTGAAATATATACTAAATTTTATATTTCGAATATTAACATATCTTTGAATAAGATTTTTAACACTCAAAGTAAAATAAAATTATATATTTTAGAAGTATGTTGCCAAGCACAAAAAACAAAGAAACGTCCTTTGTAAAATAAATTAAAAATTTTAATTTTCTGGTACAGACGGGGAAAAATGTGGATGCATTCCAAAACTTTAGATTAAATCTTTGAGAGGGAAATTTCAGATCGGACTGAGAAAAAGCCTGAAGAGGTTTGACTGAACTCTGAGCTGTTACCGGAAATCTTTGACTTTTGAAGTTTGAGTGAACCAAATGCAGCCAAACCTCAACAAATCGTCACAAATCATGACTCGTCAAATATTTTTTGTCTCCACTCTTTCTCACAGATACTACACCCAGAAAAAAGTTTTGTTGAATCAACGAAAAATTGGTTGACCCAACAAAACTTTTCGTTTAAATATGGGTCAATGGAAATTTTGTTTGAATAAAAAAAAAAATATATATATTGTTGATTTTTTTGCAATTCCAAAAAAATTTTTTGTATCGTCAGCAAAAAAATGTTTTGTTAATTCAAGTAAAATGGTTCAATTTTAGTTTGTTTAAATAATAAAATATGTTATATTACGAACTTATTTTTTTATACTACAAAAACTTATTTTAAGTGAACCAATCTAAATATGCCATTTTAACAATTTTTTAATTTATTTTCATCAGTGCATTACGCCTGTAAACCTTGATTAATAACAAGTGAATTTTTATCCTGCTTTTTTTCAAGCGCAAACTGAGAGAGTGAAAATCGCCCAAGCCGGGAGTCGATCCCTGGTCCTCAGAACAGCGCTTGGAGGCTATACCACTGAGCTAGAACGATATCTGCTCTCGGCATTTCTCACTCTTATATATGTCGGAACGGCTGCAACCGCAGATAAGATAGCAAAGCTAAGCTTGTAAAGATAGAAAGTAATAAATGGGACAGGGGGATTTTTAAAACTACCTTGGTCCGTCCCAATGAAAAAAAAGTTTTAATTATCCGCAAAAATTATCTGCAAAAATTATGTTAATCCTTTAATTATATAGCTATATAAGTCAAATGAATCGAGTTACGTGAGAGAGTTATGGTTACTACACAACAATTTAATTTTTGCAAAAACAACAAAATTTTGCTGGAATTACAATATTATTGTAAAATTAAAAAAAACAGATTTTGTTAATTCAAGTAAAATTGATGAAATTTTGTTAAAATTTTGTAAGAGTGTTAACAATATTTTTCTGTCCAAGCAACAAAAACAATTTTTTTACTTCAACTAAAATTTTTGCTAAAACAACCAAAATGTACTCAACAAAACATGTTTTGTTGTTTTAATCAATTCCTTTTTCTGCGTGTAGTGTATAAAATTTATCTTTTACCGGTCGCAAATACAATGCTGGAACGATTAAGCCGCTGGGAAAAACTGCCGATAGTTTATAAATTAGCGAATCGAGTAAAATATTTCAGTAAAGAGTCGGAGAAAGAATTGAAATTGAAAAATATCATGTCTATTTTGTTTTATACATCAATAGCACGAAAAAAAAAATATATATACTGTCGAACCGCGTTAACACGAAATCGCTTAACGCGAAATTTCGCTTAACACGAAATAATACTGAGGTCCCGACAGATGAGTCTGAAAATCAATGTTAATTAATTCGTTTAACACGAAATAGAATTTCGGAAAATCCCGCTTAAGGCGAATATTTTTTTTTCTTGCTCCATAGTCAAAACATGATTCCTTACGCACGGTTTTCGATATTTCAAACTTACATGTCACATCCTTTTATTAAAAATGGAATTTTTTCATGGCTTGAAAAAGACCTAAAGTGGAAATAGGTTTCAGAAAATGGTGAAATACTGAATTCTTGACTACTCCCTGCTTTTCTTTGATCTCTGATATGCGGAAGTGTTCCCTCATTAACCATATGAGCTATAGATCAGTCACAAAGAAAGCTTGGGTGAAGGAATTTCGTTTTTGAAAGTGATTGTTCCATTAATCGGCTGACTGTGTTGACAGTGACATAAACCATAAACCGGATTTCCAAATTAATCTATTGTTGAGTGAAAGAAGTGACAATCCCTACTTCAATACTTGACTAACATAACTGAACTCTGTTCGCAGTTGCTCTGTAGAATTCTGTGAAAGATGAGTCGAAAACAGCAAACTGTATCTTTAGAAACCCAGCAAAAAATTTTAAACGAAGTCAGCGAAAAAGTTCTGAAAAAAAAATCAGAAATTGCGGCGAAGTGGGGGATACCCAATAGCACACTCCCTACAATTTTAAGGAATCGTGAAAAGATTGAAGCAGCATATGCTGTGAGTCAATACAATCCAGTAAGAATACGAATGTGTAGAATGAATGAATTAAAATTGCTCTCTTACGGGAATAAAGGAAGCAAGAAGCCAGAACATTGTTTTAACTTGTGGAGTTTTGCAAGAAAAAGCAAAGGCTTTGCTGATGTTTTCGGTGAGAGCGATTTCACATGTTCTGACGGATAACTGACAAGATTTAAAGAGCGCCATAGAATCGTCTGCCAAAAGATATGTGGCCAAAAAACAGGAAATTCATTCCTAGACATTGTTTTTCAAATATACTTTCATAGATGATGATGTGCTGACTTCGGATGTGACGACAGACGAAGAAATAATAGCTGCATTAGCTGGTAAAAAACGATGACAACATCGAAATACCAGAGGAGGAGGAAAAAATTGACACAGAACGGAAAAGTTTAGTGTCATTAAATGAATCTACTCCGCAGCATTGAAAACTCAACGTTTCCTTATGGAATAAGAGGCTGCTTCCCAAGCTTTGGACAAATTAGATGAGGTCCATACGCTCCTAAAAGAAATACTCTACAAAAATTGAAGCTAAGTCTATAACGGACCTTAAAAAAATTATTATGAAGTAAATAAATTTATTATTGCCTAAAATGATGATCGATTTGTTTAATTTGTTAATGAAATTTTCTATTTATTTTTTATTTATGATTTTATGATAGGGGATATATTTATAGGTTAATTTAGTTAGTTTTTATATCTAACCATAGATGGCGCCACTATTATGACGGTTAACACGAAATTTCGGATAACACAAAAAAAATCCTCAGTCCCTTCAATTTCGTTTTAACGAGGTTCGACTGTATATGTTATTGAGGTTTTCCATGGCATGTTCATTATTGAAAATTAAGTGCCTTTAAAGTGCTTTAAAGCCTTTATACTCCATTTATCCAGCAACTCAAAAGTATCCCTTTGAATTATGGTCTATAGAGAAAAATAATTTCCGGTGTGTTTTAATGGTGGTACACTTTTCGAAACATAATAACATTTATATGCATTATTGAGGTGCACTACAAGAAGGTTACTTTAGAATATGTTATATGTAGCACTTACAGTTCATTTATAGGGGCACTCAAAAGATCCGTTATATTATAGTCTATGAGTAAAAATCGTTTGCGGCCTATTTTAATGATGTTACGCTGTTGCTGTTACAAACATAATGAAACTGATAGGAATTTCTGAGGTGTGCAATAAAAAATGCTTTATGTAGAATATAGAGTGGAGAGCAATTATCATTCATTTACAGGGTCATACAAAAGAATTCGGCTATTTAACGGTGTATGGGGAAAAACTGTTTACAGAGTATTTTATTATGTTGCAGTATTTTAAACGTGATGAAACTGATATACATTACTGAGGATACTACTAGATCAGTGGTTCCCAACGGGGGGCGTACGCCCCACAGGGGGGCAATTTGACTTTTCAGGGGGGCAATTTAACTTTTCAAGGGGACAATTCGGAATTTCTGTGAACCCATACCTTCTGAATTGTTTTTCTAATAGTAATGTTGTAGACTGTAAATAAAAGTTACACATTCAAATTTAAAAAATAAATAAATAAAAAATAAGTTTTTTATTTAATTAAAAAAATATATCCATTCAAAAGTTTTAAATACAATTCTACCAGAACAATTATAGAAAAAACTTTTTAACATATCTAGATACCTTTTATATATTTAAAAATTCTTTATAATTTTTCTGATTTATAAGTATTTTAGAATTTTAAACAACTTTTTCGATTATTTATTGAATGAGTCGCACTGCAATATGTCACATGAAAATCAATTTTACACATGAAACTATTCAAGTGTATATTTAACAATTACTTGATGACCTTCCTTTATCACGTTTTATTCTGATTAGAAATTGTTGCGTAATTTAATCGTAGAAATTCTGTGATTAAATAAGACAAAAATGTTTTATTCAAAATTATTGATTTTTCTAATCAAGGATTCTGAGCACTGTATACATCACGCATACGTGGCGACCGTGTGCCAGTAAACTACGAGGAGTGTCAGATGATTATAAAAAATATTTGATTCATCCATTACCTTCGGCACGTTTCAGGATCAATGTTAAATGCTTTTTACTCTATCAGGAGTAAATTCTTTTAAAATTTTATAAGAATTATATGTTATAGGGGGAGGGGGGCATCATCATTTTAGAGAAGTTTTGGTGGGGCGCGGCTAAAAACAGGTTGGGAACCACTGTACTAGATGCTTGCTGTAGAACATGATGTGCATAATATTTTTACAGGGGCATACAAATATGTGGGTTGCAGTACTTTATTTCTTACAGTTGTAATAAGTCTCAGAATATTTTGAGTGAGTATTTGTGTTTCATGTTGATGTCTGTTAATAAACTTCTATATTAATGTACTTTAGACGTGCTATTTATTTGAATTATGTGGTTATTTTAGATAACTAATATCTGTAAAAGATTATAACAACTCTCTTCGATTTTACATCACATTACAAAATAATATACTGTATTTGTTAAATGCTAAGAAATATCTAGTGCAGGGGTTCAAAATTCTAGGCGCCAATGGGTAGATTCCCACCACTAACTTTTATTAGTATTCTTCGTTAAATTTTATTAGTATTCTTCGCCTAAATTTTATCAGTATTCTTATTAGGCGAAGAATACTAAAAATTTAGTGGTGGGAATCGGTCCATTGGCGCCTCGAATTTTGAACCCCTGATATAGAGAAAATATTAAAATATGGTTAAAATTTTAAAAACTCAATTATTAAAATATAAAATTAAATAGCTTTTAAATAATTAGCTTTGAAAGTGACACAAATTATCGTTTTCTTAAAAGAACTCCGAATATATCTCCCAGGCTTTTCACTTAGGCTTTAGTCGAACGTATGGATTTTGGATTTAAGCTCTTCAATTATTTTCACTATTTATGTAAACGTGTCAATACTAATGAACCCTGCCGGATCTTTCTCGGTTGTATTTCATTTTTTACTGATATTTTCGTACTGACATACATCTCATCATTTATAAAAATTATGTTAAAAATCCGTACCAGAATGAATAAATATGATTAACTGAAGGTGAACATTGTTTTATGGTGCTATCACACGTACTCTCATATTATAGTCAATATCAGATATTTCATCCGAAACACGTTTTTCAAGAGAAAAACTATCGAAATCGTCCCGTTTGATAGATTGCATCTCGTAATTTCTTCAAGATCTAACTTTCAGTCGTTTGTATCCTCTACGATAGATATCAGCTTGAAATCCACCAATCAGAGCTCTCTAAAAATTTCAAGATGGCTACCGTTAGTAAGTCAACATATTATGTTTAGCGTGATCGCAAATATTGAAACAAAAAATACAGAAGAATTAAGAAAAAAGCAATATCTTTAGTAACACAGAGACCAATTATATACGAAAAGAACTTTAAAAATATGCAGTTATTTAGAAATTAAAGAATTACATATGCGTCGATTGTCCGTTCGGAGTTCGTTATTTACCACTCCCGATAAGAACTTTATTTACTAATTTAAAGTTATTTATTGCGATTATTTTATTTCAATTCCTTATATTATTTACTATCTGTTATAATTGTACTGTCGTAGTCACTTATTTACTTCTCAAACTGTACTTGTTTAAATACTTTCTGCAGCAGTATTTGACTTTATTTCGTACTTGTTGCCAAGTTATGTCGCCAAAGATAGAAACGCAAGCAAACATGCATCAAGGTATTTTATTGCAATACAAATTATTCTAGCCTACTTTTAGCATGCAGCGTTCAGAGTCTAAATTTTGTAGTGGAGGGGGGGGGGGGGGACAGAAAATTTTCTTATACTTTTAGAAAAATGAAATTTAATAAATGAAAATTTAATCTAGCAGCTATTTATAGTTAATTATATTTTAATATTTTTTTAACCCTCTCGTCACCCTGGACCTCATATGAGGCTCCTACTTCAAATAACAAAATTTTTAAGAAAAAAAGACGAATTTTTTTTTTTTTGCTTTTCGTTCAGTGACACCGTGAATTCATTCAGAACACATATGATGCTTCTAAATAGCTGCATAAATTTTACCTAGATGGCAGTACTAGACAATGTCTTTCATTATTTACAATTCTTGCTTTCTTGTTTCAGAAGAGAGAAATGAACTAATTATTTGGCTTGCTTTATTAACTTTTTTGAGAGGTAATTAAATTTTTTCTTATTTAATATGGGCATGCTTTTAAATTAATTTTAAACATAACAGATTCCTTAAAAAATGTGGAAGTGTGTTGGACCTCATATGAGGCTTACAGTTACTAGTGGTGTCTTTCACACTTAATATTCTAAAATTAAGATTTAGAAGAATAATGAAATTGCAAGCTAATATAAATATATATTACAGCTGAAAATTGAAAATTATTTGATTTAAAATATAAAAACTTGTGTATTTATTTTAAGATTATTATATATTTGTTTTTTTTTTTTATGTAGAAAGACAATGGATGAAAGCAATGATTGTTTACAAAAGAGGGAGGGGTAAAAATTTCTTTTTAACTTTTTTTTCGCTTTTGTTTTAAGGATAGCTAATAAAAGAAGAAGAATACCGCTTACACAAGCAGGGATTGATACAATCTTTTTTGGAAGTGACTCAGAAGATGATTTGCTTTCTGAAGCTGAAGATGAATTATGGGTTTCATATCCTCAGATAGCTGAAGAAGAGGCTTCAGATGACAGTGGTGATGATGAAAGCATAATCCCTTTGCTGAAACTCAAACAGCTTCTAATCGATGTCTTAAAACTTTGAGGTTTTCCGAAAAAGATAATGAAATGAAGGATAACATTACTAATTTTTTAGAGCATTATAAATCTCACTTCTCTGGCGAAATGCCAATTCATTATTCTTCTAAAAGGAATCCTGATGACTTTTTAGAATCAATTGTGTATGAATCAAATTTTTATGCAACAAGAAAAGGTAATGAAAATTTTAACCTTACTGTTTCATAATTGAAGGTGTTTTTGGGTATTAATTTTGTTATGACTTATCTTCGTTATTCACGGTTGCAACATTATTGGACATCAAAGCATGACATACGCCTAAGTATAATAGTTGATCATATGACAAAAAATATATTTGTTGAAATCAAAAAATGTTTGCATTTTTTTCCGATAATTTTCCTAAAAAAGAAAACGACAAGCTCTTTAACCCCTTGGGGACGAGCGACACGTATACGTGACGCATAAGGTGCTCAGAATCCTCGATTATTCCCACCAGTAACTTTTTATTGTAAACTTTGGCTTACTTAATGACAGCATTTCTGAGATTCAATTACGCGAAAATTTCTGTTTTGTAAAACCGGTGGCAAAAGATTAAAAATTCTGTAAAGGACGCTCGTCGCGAAGGGGTTAAAATCAGACCAGTACTAAATCACATTTCCAGAGTATTCAAGGAAGCATGTGATCCAGAAGAATATTTATCGATGACATAATTACTCCTTTCAAGAGAAGGGCAAAACTAAAACAATATACTAGAGGTAAGCCATATCCTTGGGCTATAAAGACCTGGACACTTACTGGAAATTAAGGATATGTACATGAGTTGGAAATTTATGAAGGGGCGAATCAACTAGCAGCCGAGTTTTCTACTGAATTTGGATCTGTTGGAAGTGTTGTACTAAGCTTTGTGAACATATCAAGAACAACCACAAACTGTCTTTTCATAATCTTTACCACGATTCTACTTCTAAATAAATTTGTTGAATGGAAGATTTTTGCTACCAACACAATACGTGTAAACAGATTAAAAGAAACTTCTAGCAAATTATATCCTATAAATGTTTTGAAAAAGATCCCAGAGGTTCGATTTCTGGAGTAACAAGCAATGAGTAGATAATCATTACTACATCTGGTATGATAACTCTGTGGTCCATGTTGCATCCTCATTTTTTGGAGCAAGCCCTGTAGGAACTGCTAGCCATGGTATCGAAAAGAAAAATGTATTACTCAAATTCCTAGATCAGCCGAAATAGGAATGTACAATACAAATATGAGAAGTGTAGATTTAATGAATTCTATTTTTGGTCTTTACCGACATACATTGCACCACAAAAGGTGGTAATTATGCATTTGCCATCACATATCAAACATAGCGGTAATCAATTCCTGGCTTTTGTGGAAAATGGATCCAGATAATGAAAACTTGTATTTTCTAGAGTTTAAATCCTCTATTTCCACAAAACTTTAGTTATCAAGGCTCGTCAAATTCAAACCAAAAAAGAGGTAGACCATCACAATCCTTTGTAGAACCAACAATGCAAAAAAAGGTAAAAATACAAGCTGCAACCGAACTACGAAGAGATGGGGATAACCACTCTCCTGCCAAATCTCAAGGAAAATATTCAGCTAAATGTCATCGATATGGATATCCTGAAAAAACAAGGTACATTTGTGCAAGACACAAAGAATCATTATAGCCTGAATGTTTCAAAGCTTTACATTCCTGGTAAACATATATTTATCGTGAATTTTGTATTTGTAATTAGTATTTTTTATTTCCTTTTTGTTTATTGTAATTTTTTTAAACTTAATAATTGTCTAAAATAATAAAACAAGCATTAAAAAAAAGACAGATATTGCTATCAACATTTATTTTAATGATGTAATGAAAATGTATTTGTCTATATACATGTGCAACACTTAGCTACATTAATCCTCATATGAGGCTCGTAAAGAAAATTTAGAAAGAGCGACATTACAACAAAAATTCTTTTTGCACATGGTTTATAGTGGTATTTTAGAAGCATTAAATGTTAGAAAGAATTTTTTCTTTTCTTTAATCATAATTTGGTTACGAGAGGGTTAAAGATATACAATTATTATACAGACATACATATTTATTCGTAGATCGGTGTAATAGTAAAAATCTATTCACAGTTGTCCAGTCATCCAAGGCTGGTGACTTTTTCTCCAACATGGTTTATTAGTGAGAAATTGCAGACTCAGAATCGGCCAGAGTAGTTCAGTGGTTAGAGCAACAGCCCGGAACGCTGTGGGCCCAGGTTCGATTCCTGGCTTTGGCTAATTTTTCACTTCATGTTGGATTATTGTATTTAATGTATGTGAGTGAGAATGTCCTTTTCAGTCGATTTTTCCTTTTTAATTATTGAATTTCAACCACCCTAAAATTTTGTCATCCCCCTCCTAGCGGTGTTTTAAACCTTTATATGTTTTTCAATTTGTTAAGCAAATTGTGCCCTTTTTTTACTTATTAATAATAAATAACGCATATACCCCGCCCCCCCTCCTGTTAAAAAATTTTGATTCCCTTCAAAAAAAAAAAATTAAAATTTATATATTTTCGAAAACAAAACTGAATTGTAACGTAAAACTTTCCTAACAGAAATACATTTCGAGAATTTTCAAATATGAGAACTCAAAATTAAAGCTGCATATTCCCAAGTTGCTTCAATAAAGTCACTGTTAATAAACTAATTACTGCATATATCTATGACAGACGTATAAATAGCTGCAGTGGTCGCATACTGCTAAAATTCAATATTTCCCCCGAGCAGTGGGCTCTACAGTTTAATTAGTATATTCAATCTACCAAGGTGGTCCAAAAAAATAAAAATTCATATTCCTACTGTACTGATTAATATATATAAACATAAATATTTTGGTATAATGTACTATGAGTTTCAGCTAAATAAAAGTTAAGCCAATGAGCCATCCACTTGTACTGCAGAGGCCTTAGCTCTGACAAGTTCTCTATAGTGTAATTTGTATCAAACTGTGTTTTGTAGTTTTATGTTTCATCCAAAAATATATGGTTTAACTTAACACTTTCTGACACAAAGTTCGTCCGGGGTCCCCGTACCCACCACCTACTGCGATAGATAGATAGATAGTTCGAAACTAACCAATTTGTTAAGCAAATATCAAACACACACACACACGCGGAACCAAACAAAAAATGTCTAAAAGCAATGGTTCCCCACCTGTGCTCCCTGTCAAGCTCAAGGTGACGAAAGAGGGTTCACAAAACAACA
This sequence comes from Maratus michaelseni, assembly GCA_963931845.1. Taxonomy (NCBI): domain Eukaryota; kingdom Metazoa; phylum Arthropoda; class Arachnida; order Araneae; family Salticidae; genus Maratus; species Maratus michaelseni. Next base: position 64,139,690 of record OZ007594.1, read on the forward strand.
AACTAGGGAATACACTCATACCATACAGGGCGAGCTCAGTAAGCTCGGTGACGACCAGCACATCCGAAAAAGAAGAAACAAAGCAGAAAAAACCACAGAAGAAGACAGAAAGAACACTGGAAGAGGTAGAAAAGAAAATTAACACACATCTCATGATCACATTGAATAGCAGTGATAGCGACCCAGACGAAGCGGACGATGGTGAAATCATAGAAGAGAACAACACAGGAAAAGCAACGGAATACGAGAGAAGGCTCAAACAAGAACTGATGGACTACTGTGAAAAAACAGACACTGGAATAAAAAGAAGCGTGGAGGCAGAAAGAGAAATGAGAGCCCTAAACTACTTGCAGGTAATACAACACAGATGCACGAGGATACCAGTTACAACACGAAGCGAGATAGACAGAATAGTTGAAATCATCACGAAGAACATAATGGACTTAGAGGTGAAGATGCAAGCAGCAAGTGCAAAAGTAGAAATCCTTGAACAACACTGGAAACCAACAGAAAAAGAAGACAAAGAAGAAAACACAGGTAACGTACACAGGGAGGAGGTGGCCGCCGAGACTCAAACCAGGCCTCCAAGAGGATACGCGGAAGCAGTCAAAGCGGCTAAATCCACCCTCATCATCCAAGGGACGAATGAAAGAGACGCGGAAGACCTAGAAAAACAGATAGAGAGAACAACAACAGAACACCATGGAGGAGTCAAGAAGATCAGAAGAATTAGAAACGGGGTGAAACTTATCTGTGAGGACGAAAAAGAAGCACTGAAAATAAAACATACCATCACCAACAGCGAAGAAGGCAAAGAGACAATAAGAGTAAGATCAAGAAACATTAGAAAGAAGAAGATAATGATATTCCATGTCCCAGACTTCGTGAAAGAAGACCAAAGAACTGAGAAGATAAAGAAGACCTTAGGACTGGGGCCGCAAACAAGGGAGAATGTCATCAGTTTGCACAGGCAGGTGACCGTCCGGGAGGTTAGCAAGCATCAACCTGTCCTACTCCCTGAGCCTCTGGTAGATCACTTGCTAAGGGCGAGGACGATCTGCCTGGGGCTGAGGGATTGCCCAATAAAGCCATTCATTAGTGTGACGCGCTGCCACAAATGTCTCGAATATGATCATGTGGCAGCAAATTGCAGGGGGACACAGCGATGCTCTAACTGCGCGGGCGAGCACCTGTACACTGACTGCAATCGGCAAACCCCCCGCTGTTATGCGTGCAACAAGTACAACGAAGTAAACAGACTATGGCTAAGAACACAGAAGAAGACGGATCATCAAGCCAACTCGGGTGCATGCTGGGTGCGTCGCCAGCTACTAACGATCCGCCAACTACAGTCGGACAGGGGCACAGCACTAGCCTCAGCAAAAGAAGTCAGGGAGGGGACGGTGTCACTAAATTTCACAGGCGGTAAACCACAGCTGGTCAAAATGACCAGACAAGACATTGAAGCTAGAATACAACATGACGCTCAGCGCCGCAATTATGGTAATAGACACAAATAATACTAGAACTACGTGCTCAAGGAGCGCAGCGCAAAATAAACAAATACCACATGACAAAAACCAAACTAATATGCAACAAACACACGACACCCTAAACATGATACAAATTAACCTACACGGTAGCAACAAAGCAACAGACACACTCGCAGGCTATGTAGCAGCGAAAGGAATACAGGTAGCACTCTTACAGGACTTCCACCAAAATAAAAAAACGGGTAACATAACAGGGTTCAAACCAGAAAATTGGAATGTCACAAAAGCACCACAAAACAGATCTGCGATTATAACCCGATTAGGCACCAAACCAATAACAATACTAACAAGAGAGTTCACAACAGCTATAAAACTATAAAACAAAGACAAAACTTTCACAATAATAAATACATACGCCCCCCCCCCCCTGGCGGACTTCTCAGAAGTACTAGACGAGATAGGTGAGGCCCTGAGTAAAGCGGTCGGAGAAGTACTGCTAGTGGGGGACTTTAATGCACACTCAACAGCATGGGGCTACGATGACATACACCACAGAGGGCGCGAGCTAACAGATTTTCTCCTGCTACACGGGTTGTTTGTCTACAACCCGCCGGACGCACCACCCTCATTCAAAACTGTACGAGGGAAAAACAGGGATGGTACAATAAAGGAAATACAGGGATGGCCGGACTTGACAATAACAACGGCAACACTAGGTAACGACATAAGTGATTGGCATGTCAGTGACGATGTCTCACTCAGTGACCACAGATACATAAAATTTAAAATTAAAAACTACGAGAACATAGACTACCAAAGACATGGTCTACAAACAAAGATAGATAAACATGCAAAATTTGATAAAAACATTAGAAAAATCAGAAACAAATACATTAAAGAACTCCAAAAAGCAAGCACAACAGACCAGCTAGACAACATAACACTCAGATTGCAAAATGAAATCACATCGATAGCGTTTGCAAGCTATAAGCAAAAATCTACACCTGCGGTCACTGCCCCTCCATGGTGGACGGATGAAATTAAAACAGCGAGGAACAAGGTTAGGGCACTCAGGAGGAAATTTCAAAAACAACAGAACGAAGAATTAAAAGTAAAACAACACATAATCTTCAAAAAAGAACAAGCCAAATTAAAAAAACTAATAAACGGAACAAAATCCAAAACATGGAAAGATTACTGCAACAAGGTCACAGACACATATGGCTCCCAATATAAAAACGCTAGCAACAAAAGAACAGGTCCAGTAAAACTAGTCAACATTCTACCCCCAAATACAAAAGTAACCATTAAAGACACACTAACACATTTCCTGGACAACTTATACATAACAGACCAAAATATACCCCACACACTAACAAAGGCAAATAAAGAAAACAACGAACCAGCACCACCGGTAGTAACAAAGGCGGAATTAAACAGAATAATCAGAAACATTAAACAAAATAAAGCACCCGGATTCGACTTCATAGATTACAACCTAATTAAAAGAATTAATAATGCAACACCGCAACTACTACTTACACTCTTCAATACATGCCTAAGGTTAGAATACTTCCCAAAATCGTTTAAAACAGGCATAGTGGTACTGTTCCAAAAACCAGGTAAAGACCCAACAAATCCAAAAAATTACAGGCCAATTTGCCTCTTACCAGCGCTTGGCAAAATGTTAGAACGCATAATACACGGTCGGATAAACTTCCACCTAAACAATAAAAATTATTGGAGCAACAAACAGTATGATTTCAAACAGGGGATCTCAACAGAACACGCATTAGATAACTTAATCAACACAATAAAAGAAGATAAAACAAACAAATACCAAGCACTCCTAATAGCCATGGACATCAAAGGGGCATTTCGGTAGCTTTCAATACAAAAAAGTATAAAGCTACCTATTGCAGCCGTTCGGAGGAAAGCAGTTCCGGAAAATTTCGATATATTTTCACCGATCATGACCCCCAGACCCCAAAACCACCCTCCGTTCAAATGTTGATATATATATATATATATATATATATATATATATATATATATATATATATATAAGTTTTCATACATTTATAAATTAACTTATACAATAACAAATTAAATTATACATGGATAACATTGGTGATTTTAACTCATAAACATATCTATTTGCAATATATATAAATATAAATATATATAGTTTTTATTTTTGTCTATGAATAATTAAATTTAACAAGTATTTTAATTATTTTAATTACTGCATTGCATTAATTTGATTGAAAAACAGTAGTAATACTATTAATTAACAATTTTATAAATTTTGAGATATTTTGAATTGTTTATGAATTATTTAATTAGATATTTAAATTAATCTATGAAATATAAAATATATTTACAATGTAGTATAAATTAAACATTAATTATTTAATAACAAGTTTAATATATATTTAAGTAGTAGTAAAAATAAAACATTAATTATTTAATAATATGTCTATAATATCAGTGGATTAACACAGCTGGCAGCAAAAACAATTTGAATTAAAATAATATCTCTTTTACATAATATACTCTTGTTAAGAATATCTGAAATGTTGTGCAAGTTGAATTAATTCTGTGTAGATTTATTCATATTGTAGTATTATATTTTATTTGAATTTAAAGTAAAACTACAAGTTAGTATTGTTTTTTAAAGTTTATTTATATAATTAAATATAATGAAGTGAGTATGTAAATAATAAAGTGTATATCTAACTAAATATTAATTATGAATTATTATAATACCAATAGATGGCGACACTTTACCTTTCATGTAGTGTTTGATAATATTATATTTAATTTAACTATAGAGGGAGCTATTGATTGTATATTAATTTTACTTTCAGGAATTAAAATTGGATGGAGTAATATATATTCACGGATATAATTTTGTTATAAGTGTATTAAAACCAGAATTATTTTGTATGTTTTTGAATCATTTTGTGTTTGGGTGTCATCAATGGGGATGTGTTCTGAAAAAAAAAAAAAAAAAAAAAAAAAAAAAAAAAAAAAAGTGTGCTCTCAACTTGTCTTTTAAATCATTTCTCTCAACTCGACTTAGTCAACATGTATGATGCATTGCCATGTGGATGTGAATATTATGTAGAAGTTGTGACATTTTAAGGATACTGTATAATTATTGTGAGTAAAATATTTTATCTACACTTTACGCGTTCATATTTCCAATTTTATTATTTCAGAACTGTTATCTCGTGGTAATTTCGTGAGGTGTTAAATACAGTTTTTGGGATAATCGATGTGAGTGAAATATTTTGTATATTCTTAATGGTTTTTTATTTCCTATTTAAATATTTCCAAATTTTAATATTTCCAATTGTTGTCTGGTAATAGTTCAGTGTACCTGGATGATTCTACTGATCTTAGCATTATGCCAGTAGAATTATGAAACACTGAATTATTATTTAAAACACATGTGGGTGCATCCAGGCTGATGAGTACATGTGCATGTGTTTATTCATATCCAATTCATATTTAATTCTCATGTGATCCAATTTTCCATTGTATATGGTTCATATTTGATTTATTAATCCATTTGTGTTCACTTAATTGCAACTCCAATTTATAATTTTTTTTTCCCTTTCTCTCTATTTCTTTTTTCTTTTTTCAATATTCTTTAGGTATGAGTAAAATTTGGCCAATTACCATTGAAGCACAAACTATGGTAATATTATGTTTGCATATGTTAATTATTAGCTATGTGGTATTCTGTATACACAATATCATTAATTATCTCTTTGGAGATTTAAGTAGAATGATAATAGAACTTGATATGTTTTTTGAAATTCATAGATATTATAATTATATATATATATATATATATATATATATATATATATATATATATATATATATATATATATATATATATATCTGACCTATGTCATACGATAACGCTCGTATTTATAAATCAATTTTGATGAAACTAATTGTGTGTATTAAGCTAATCAATGTCTCGACCGAGTTCGTTGGTCAGCTTGGTCCGCCATTTTGTTTCAAGATGGCGGCCATTTAAAAATTAAAAACTAAAAAATATATACAAAAAAATTAAAAATTAAAATTTATTTTTTAATTACGTTTTAGGCCTTGATACAAGGATTCCAGAGCATTTTTTGGTTTACCTCTATCTTAAAAAATTTCTGAGATAGAGCAGTTTGAAATTCTAGGGTGGCTGACATTTTGAAACAAAACAGCCCATTAACGCGATTACTCGCAAATTATTTTCTTTCATTGTTGTAATAATTTTCCCAATCATACGCATAAAACTATATATTCATATCCGTTAGCGCCAAAATTGGCGACATTGGAGACAAAATTGGCGACACTTGGCGAAATATCGCCAAATTTGGCGACCAAAATAAGTCTTCATAAATGAAGCCAATTTGGCTATTGCTCAATAATTTGGCGAATTTCTTATTCAAATTCAGTATTAACGAATCTTTTGTAAACGTTTCTTTGCATTTTAACTTGCTGTTTTCGTGTAACATTAGCTAAAATTTTAAAACGAAGATATAGGAAAGCTACCTTTTCCTCCCGGTACAGGCCGGAAGGACTTTTTTGTATTGGAAGCTACCTAATAAGGATTGTGTTTTTGTGTGAAACGAAAAATATCAAAAACTCATTTAAACTTTCGAAAAATGATTAAAATCATCAAAACCAAGGAATAATACACTGCAAAAGAGTGGGAACTATATCTAAATTCTATTACGTATTTCAATTTTACATTACATTCAATATGTAACACGAATTACATTTAAAATATGTAAAATATATTAACTAAAAATGTCATAATAGTGATTTTCGCAAAATAACTAAAACTTAATTTAAAATCTTTCTTTCCGTTACAGGCTTCGGCTTAGCGATAAAGTGTGGTTCCAATACACGTGACAAAAAACTAGTTTTAATATACTATTTTTTTCTAAATCACTTAATACTAATAGTTGAGAATTCTTAATATTTACAGGTAATGAAAAATGTAAAGTGAAGATATGGATTCTATAATTTAGAATTTTAATGTTATATTAGCGAGAGTATTGTTTTTATAATCTTGGAATTTCAAGTAAAATGATCACAATAATATATATATATATAGAACAGTCACGAAAAGAAACTGCAATATATAAAATGTTAGTACGCGATAATGCTTCCTGTTTATCAATCGAACTCTACACTAAATATTAAAACACCTGCTGCAATTACTCATTAAATGTTACGCCCTCTCCTTACATTAGCAGATAACTTTCAGTAGGGAAAATAACCCTAGTTACAGTGGAAAGTGTAGCTCCAAGCAAGCGAGAGGCAATAGCATATACTTCATATCGTATGGTATTCCGTGCGATAACAGCTTTAGTGCTATTTGCAGTGTTCTTAAATTCAAAGAAAACTGAAAATTCATGTTTGACTAGCCGACCCGGCCGATGTTGTCCGGGCCCGTGATAATAGCTTTAAGAAAACCTCACATTTGTATGGTTTTATATCTTTAACCTTATTTTGTATGAATTTATATTTTTAAATGAATAATTCTGGAAAAATATTGATATTTAGTGGTAAAAGCACTCGTACGAAGACATTTTCTTGTTTTTTCATGTACAGTCGTTTCACAGTTTAAAAAAAAAAAAATAGTTCTTGTTGTCTCAACTCTTTGAAATTTTTATCGGTTTTAAATATAACGGTTTTACAGCCCGCGTAAATATTTCCTGAAAAAATATTCATATCTAGTTGTAAAATAAATATGTTTTCTTGTATTTTTTTTCTTTTTTTCTGTTTTCGCATCGGGTCCTTTGATAAAATTAAAAAAAAAAGTAGTTCTCATCTTCTGAACTCTCTGAAATTTTAATCGGTTTAAATATAACTGTATCTAAGCTTTCATTAAAATTTCGTGAAAAAATATGCATATTTAGTAGTGAAAACAGGAGGAGCTAAAGCCACGCCGAAAACAGCCCATGTTTTAGCGTTTTCATGTTCAATTTCTCAGACTTTATTTTTGTAAGCATTTCTACACATCCGAACGTTTCAAATTTTTTGTAGGTGATTTAAATTTGGTCTGCCGAGATACTCGAAAAAGATTGTGTCGAAATACGAATACTTAGTTACTTTTGGCGTAGAAAAAAGATCGTCTAAGGGAGCCGTGGGTGATCATGCGGTCGCCATTGTTTTTAAAAGGGTTATACATAGTTCGTTTTTTTTTAATCCATTGCACCGTAGAAAAGAAGTAGGCCTCAGCAGCTATTTTGTTTGTCGGTACCTCTAAAATTGCGACCTGGGGGAGCGTTTCCGTAAGGGAGAAAACGTCAAACACGAAAACGGCCTTTTTGAAAAACATTTTTAAAGGGTTTAGAACGATATTTTTTCGAACTGATTCTGATACTTAAGAGGTAAGAGTTAAGAATATGTCTTCCATTTTTCCGTATCCCGAACCGATGGAGGTTAAAACAAAAGGCCATAAAAAGCAGGCATTTAGTTCCTTTTTCCTTTCCGCTCGAAAATCATAATTACAACTAAAAAGGTCAAAAGTTCCTGGAATTCTAGGATGTGTTTAAATTTGGGGTTCGCCCTCAATTTTTTTTTTTTAATTAAAAGACCGATTACATTTTAAGAAGGTGTTAAATTCGTGGAACAACAAATTAAATAAATAAATAAAGCTTAAAATGTTATAAATTTTAAAGTTAAAGCTGTGAAAGCTTTAATAAATCCTATTATAAAAATTTGGTCACCCTAGTTGTAGTTAAAAATCTTTGAAGAACAGTTTACAAATTTATTTTTATACGAACTTTGAAAATCTCAATTATGTACCACTATATTTCTTTCTTTCATTTAATTTGTCATGGAACATTAACTTTAAATAAAACTGTCCATTGGTATGTCAAAAAACAACGTTAACTAAAAGTTGAAATGTGTTCGGTTACTATGATATATTCATAAACACATTTTGTAGATTGGGTGATATTGCGGTTAAAACTATAAAATCGATAATGTAACAGTTATCTGTTAACGAGAGTAACAATAAAAATCAGTAAATCCATAAATAGATCACTGACACTGTATTTAGAAACGAATGCATTTAGAAATTATAAAATGGTGAAAAGAGATTTTAAATTTTAATCTAAAGCAGTGTGGTCCAACTGCGACCCATATCTTTTATCAACAAGTGGGAAATTGTACGTCAAACGTGACAAATGAGGTGCGTTCGTTCTGTTATTATTTCAGTGAATTGAATTATATCATCTGCTATTATGATATGATTAATTTCCGTAATAAAATAAGTACATTTTAAGTTGGCAATATTTTATCTTTTGTCGACATTTACTGAAAATTACAGAAATTGAAACACATATTTAGATTTTTTTTTCATTTAGTATCTATTTCTCCGGAAACATCTATCCAAAAAACTGTTGGTAGATTAAAGGATTGCTATAATTAAACAATTTTAGTAAGTAAATTCGGTTTTTAAATTCAGTGATATGGAAATAATATGACTCCATCTTTAATAGGACGTAATCACCATAGCAACCTAGAATCATTACCAATCATGGTATATCATTGAATTAATTACGTATTATAGGATTTAATAGAATGGATAACGTGGCTATAATTTGGTCATAGAGGTTATAAAATGTCATATACGTCATATATGACTATAACTTGATCGTAGAGGTTTTAAAATGTCATATACGTCATATATGACTATAATGTCATACACGTCAAATAACTCGACGATACGACTCGATCACTTGACCGAGGTCGCACTGGATTAATCCACAGAAGCTGCTATAACAAGGAAGCACCGATTTTTAAATAATTCAAATTACTTAATAAATATTTTTATTAATATCTTTTTAAGTTTTGATTCGACTTTCATAAAATTTGAAAAGATGCGACAAAATTTTGCAACGATTATATATAATAAATTTCAAACCATTTGGTTGGGTAGTTTTTGCGCTATTATATGCGGACAGACGGACGGACGGATCAGACGATGACTATAGGTGCTACTTATTTATATAATTACGAACGCACCTAAAAAGTTAAAAATAAGAAATAACTGATGTCAATGGCATGTATTTTAATTTTTTTTTTAAATAATCGAAATACTATAAATTGAATTTTTATAAATAAATATATTTGAATTATTAAAAATTCCACTACTGTTGTTTTAGTTTCAAAGTAGAAAAACAATATCGGTTTTAAAATTTGTTACACTTTTAGAGTATGTAGATCCCTCCCAGATCCCTCTCCTCCCAGATAGCTTATTTCTTAAATGCAAATTAAATGAAGACATCCCAATCGAATGGTTATTTTCGTTTTTTTTTTCAATGATAGTATGGTTATTACAATGTAGGATGAGTTATTTATTTATTTATTGGCTATCTGTACGTCTGTATCTATCAAAAATATCACTAACTATTATAAACTACAACCTTAATAATGCAAACAGTAGGACACAAAAGAAAAAAAGACATCTATGGGCTGGGACATGGAGTTTATTGGCGCCACATGAGTAAAAATAATGATAAAACTATATACATGGGTTTGACTGGGTTCAATTTAGAAAGACTGAAGATAATTTTGATTACTGGTTTCTTGAACACTAATTTGGTAAAACCCCATGCCCAGCAGATTCCAATTTATGCTATTGTCTTCAGAGGCTATTGCTTGGTGACTTTTACTATTGCTTTTCAACTTCCAGAACTGGGCTATTTTAGAAATGTGCTTGAGAAATATTTCATTGAGATTTCTTTGCTCTGAAACAACTGCTAAAATTCGCAGACTTGTCTTGCAGCCATTTGCGGAGACCTTTTCTCTTTTTTGGAACATCAATGACGTCATCTGAAAAGAAAAGTAAGAATATATGAAAATACGTTGATGTAAATATTGTACTATTCTGATAAAATAATGATACGTATTTTCCGATTTTTGTCAAATATATGAAATATCTTTGGCATATAGCGTGTTTATGTAAAATGATTTTACCATGCTGCAAACCATTTTTGTGTTGAAATAAAAAATATTTAGTTTGTTATTACTTTTAAACACTAAATTTTTTCCATTGTATTGTTCAGCATATTCCATAAACACATTTTTTTCCATATACAAATAGTATTTTATTTGTAATCATTTTCTTCAATATTTACTCGTTTTTCGACGACTTAAAAATAGCTAATATAGTACATGCCTTTTGTTTCGCATTATTTAAACAGTACAAACAAACGAATAATGTAATATATATATATATATATATATATATATATATATATATATATATTTAAATCATTCACTTTTTATCAGTAGTTTATTTTTCTTCAAATTGTCTCTATGTTGCCAGATTCCTACATCCTAATGAAATAAGAATCTGCAACAAAAGCCTGCAAAAAATGATTTTTACAACACTGTAAGCATCGGAAGGTTCCCTGTATTTTCATAAAAGTGATTGTAAAATCCAGGATTTTTTTCGTGGTTTGATGCTAAAATATCTTTCCTATTCATTCATAGTACATACATTTGAAAACATAATTCTGTTAAATATATTTTTGTTTACAGCCAATTTAACATGATTAGAAATTGATTAGAAAGGAACTTATTAAATATCTTATAAATAAAAATAGACGATTTTAATAAGTATAAAGTTATTGACATTAAATAAATAAGTAAATAAAATACTATTCCGAACATATTGTGTGCATCATATCTTTATAACCAATTCAAATTACTTGATATTAATTTTATGTTCAGCATAAATTGAAAACCTGCATTTTCTCTGGCACATTTGAACTTGAACTTGTGATAGGTTCAATGGGCTTCCAAGTTGCGAAGCAACTGCACACCCTGGCTTTGAGTAGGTGTATATCAAATCCTGAGAGAGCCATATGAAATGTCTAGCCGTAGTCCAATTGACTACATAAAATAGGATAGTGTTAAGTATATCTATGAAATAATGAAAATTTACTACTTAAAGTATAAAAATAAAAATAGTTCATAGTTCAAAAAAACAAAAATATGCCAGACGAGGTAAAGTAAAGATGTTAAGAGAAGTTTAGGAGAAAAGTCAATATAAAATTATCAGTAAAAAATTATATAATAATATATATATGTATATATATATTTTTTTAATTAAAGAGAAAAATTTTGAGGTAAGAATTATAGCTGGGAAGGACTATTCATCAAGAATAGTGGAGTACCTTGGTTTTCTGGCACATTTCAATTTAGCACAAAAGTCTTATGATAATTTGTCTTATGATTATTCTGATCTTACGTTTTCCTGTTTAAAATTTTCTTTCGGCAATCAATTTCAAACTGTGGTATTTCTGCTATAGACGCTTTCAGTCCTGACGTTTTGGTTTAAAAGAGAAAAAATTGACTCTTTACAAACGTTGTTATGTTTCATTTTCTATTTATAAATCGTAGAAAATGTTATCATTACGACTATAATATTTAAACACTTGGCCATAAGATATAACTATAAGAAATAACTATAAAGTATGCAAACGAAATTGGAAATAAAACATAGCAACCGTTTATTTAGAGTCAGTTTAACGTCAGACAGAAAGCGTTCGTTAGCTACTTTACATTATTATAACAGTCAAATGCTTATTATTGAGTTAGATTGCATAAAAAAAATAAAAAAAGACCTGAAGTATTTTAAAAAATTTAAAATAAACCAACTCGCTGGTTAATTTTTAATTAGACGTAATTTGAATGAGCTTAATAACTTCAATTAAAAATGTATTTAGTAAAATAATTAAAATATTGCAGTGTGGATGTTAAAAGTTTTTTCTTTGATGCAGTAGTTTATTGTTAAAATAATGCCTAGTTCTGAAACGAAATAAATTTATGAATAGTTTTCGAAAACAAAAACTATGGACTCATCAATTGAAAAATAATTATATCAGAGGTAGACATTTCTCAGACCCTTACCTGTTTGAACTTCAGATGACGATTTAGTGTCATTATTATCTTTTCTTTCTACTTTTTCCTTCACATATTTCACTTTAGCGAAAATACTTTCATAGTCATAGCCCGCTTCATCTTGGTGATTGTTTCCATTCAGTCCAACAACATTTACTGCCAAAGGCTTAACTTTAGAGAAAACATCTCCATGGTCACTAGCAGGGCTATTTTCCCCTCTTTCGACTACATCTGCCTCTTCATCTTTTATTTTACTGAAAGCACCTGCATTGTCCCTGCCATGGTTCTTTTCTTTCTTTTTAACTACTTTGGCCTTGACATATTTAACTTTAGGAAAAATACTTTCATAATCATAATCACATTCATATTGATGATCGTTTCCATTCTGTTCAACAATATTTGCTGTTACAGGCTTAACTTTAGCAAAAACAACTCCATGGTCATCATCATCAGCAGGGCTATTTTCCTTTCTTTCGACTACATTTGCCTCTACATATTTTATCTCACTGAGAACCCCTGCATTACACCTTTCACAATTGTTTTCTTTCATTTCAACTACTTTGGGCTTGACATATTTAACTTTAGGAAAAATACTTTCATAATCATATTCACCTTCATACTGATGGTTGTTTCCAGTCAGTTCAACAATATTTGCTGTTACAGGCTTAACTTTAGCAATAACATCTCCATGGTCATCATCATCAGCAGGGATATTTTCATTCTTTTCCACTACATTTGCCTCTACATATTTTATCTCACTGACAACACCTGCATTATCCCTTTCACAATTGTTTTCTTTCATTTCAACTTCTTTGGCCTTGACATATTTAACTTTAGGAAAAATACTTTCATAATCATATTCACCTTCATATTGATTGTTCTTTCCACTCTGTTCAACAATATTTTCTGTTATAGGCTTAACTTTAGCAAAAACATCTCCATGGCCATCACCATCAGCAGGGCTATTTTCCTTCCTTTCGACAGACGGACAGACAGACGGACGGACAGACGGACGGACCAAGCGACGACAATAGGTGCTACGTATTTATATAATTACGAACGCACCTAAAAAGAGGTTTCAGCTCTTAGCACTGATATTCTTGCATCTTAAAAGTCATAAATGTAAAATTTATGTCCATAATAATTTTAATGATATCCGTTAAAATATTGGGTAGTCCGGAAAATTCGTGCCATTTGGGAAAATTCATTACTACCGGAAAATTTTATCATTTAATTAGTAGACATTAATTCCGACAATCAATGTCTAATAATAAATTGGTAGATTTTTCCGGTATGAATTCATTTTCCCAAACGGCACGAATTTTCTGGGCAACCCAATACAAATGGTAAATGGTGAAACATTTCTGAAACTAAGATAACCCAATTATTAGCAATTTTAATCGGTAATTCTAGAAGCATTATTAATTTTTGCCTAAAAAAACAACAAATTAGTTCAAATTTCTAATTAAAATAGGATCAATTATTAAAATATTTTATCATTATTATTGGTGCAGTTTTGCCAGTAAATATAATTGTTGGTCAAATGGTAACCAATATCTTTAGGCCAACGATCCAGGTGGAGTATTAGCTGTTGCTCCAACTAACAGACAAATGTCTGGCCAATGTAGGCTTGACAACCAAACTCAATCGTTGGCCAACAAAGCAAGAAAATAATGGACTAATGATAACCCGACAATTATGTGTTGCCTGAGTGAAAAAATAATTCTGTCAAAAAGGGAAGAGTTAATCAAGTCACATCTTACAGCAGGATAACTGTTAAAAAAAAAAAAAAAAAAAAAAAAAAAAAAATCATAAATATCGTCAAGCTTGTAATAAAGCCTGAAATTTCTAAGAAAGTAAGGCAAGTTTTTTTTTTTTCGTTGCCACAAAATGGATATATCAAGTTAGACTAATGTGTTAATTTACAGTCCTGAACAAAAAAGTGATTCCCCCGTATCAATTGGAAATAATGTCTACTAATTAATGCTATGCATAAAAAGTCTAATAATGCTATGCATAAATTAATGCTATGCATAAATTAATACTGTGCATAAATTATGTTTCGGGGGTCGTCTACATAATAAAAATTATGCCAATTCGAATTTTTAAATAATAACACTAATTTTTAACACCTCATTTGAGTTCCTGGGATCGAGACAGCCCGCGGAAAAGTATAGTTTATATACTTTATCTTAAATCTTCATACAGTTAGAAGAGTTTAAAATTTGAGGATGCTAATGTAAAGTCCATTTAAGAAACATATAAAAATCAGTCGATTGAATTTTTATTAATTTTTTAATAGACCCAAACAGAATTTACAGTGGTTAAAGATTGTTTCCCTTGTGTTTTCTCAGTATGTCTTTACAAATCAATTTTCAGTTGTCTACTGAAAAAGGAGTGAGTGTTGTAGGAAAGCAAAATAACAACAACAGCAGAATACTCATTGCAATGGGGATATTAGAAGTGGTAAGGTAACGGAATCTTCAATCTATTAATTTAAAATGTGCTTGTGCAGGTTATCGTAGAGATGGAGCTGAACCTGCACTTAGATAGAAAATAAAAGCATTTCTGAAGCATTTATCTATTTTTAAATATCGTATTTTAATATCGTACTAGTATATAACCCCGTCAAAAATGACGGATTGTCGATCCGCGTTTCATTTTCATAAGACTTCATACAAACAAACAGCATGGAGATTTATTATTGAAAGGTTTATATTGTAGAAAAATACATTTTAAAAATGACAAATGATTTCTACAAATAAAAATAATGAGGATATATATATACACACACGCACATATATATATATATATATATATATATATATTACTTAGTATTACATTTTTTAAATAGTTCAACAATTGGACAAAACATTCAAATTAAATATTAACAAATAATCCATGTGTGAAAGTTTTTGTAAAAAAGTGTTATCAATGAGTTTCTAAACAGCTAGACTCACCACATAACTGATTGTTTGTTTATATAAGCAAAATTAAATGCAAATTACGCTGTACTATGTGTTTCTTATATTTTAATTACGTTTGGTAAGAAATAATCATTTTACAGTTTATGACCCATTATCCCGAAATCCAAAATCCGGAAGGAGAAAATTCGTAAATTTTCTAAATTAGAAAATTTTTACTAAATTTTTAGATTTTCTGAAATTTTTCGAAAATTTTACCAATTCTTATTTTTTTTTTCAGTCCATTGTGTTTCAGTGTCTAATCACTCAAATATTGTTACTTCGGTGACGGGTGAACACGGTCCCCTCTTCCCGAAATTAAAAACAAATCATTTTTCTCTCAAATTTTATTTTAAAATTAATTTATATTACGATTTGTTAGAAACAAAAAAAAAATAGTTATATATTTATTTCATCAGGGGTGATTCGGTTCAAGTTTTCCTAAAAATTTAAGGCATTCGGTTTCGAAACTTTTTGTCTTCAGTCCAAAAATTCGAACATAAATATCTCGAATTTTGAACGATCTTCGCCGGAAAAATCAATTATGTCTCTATCGTTCACAGAAAAACAGTAGACAATTTCTTCAAATGATTGTGGAAACAACGTGAATTTCGTCAAAGGATCGAAAAAAAAAAAAAAAAAAAAAAAAAAAAAAAAAAAAAAAAACGCAAATTTTATCGCAGGATTGAAAAAAAAAAAAAAAAAAAAAAAAAAAAACGCTTATTTTGTTTACAAATCGCAGAAAAACGCGAATTCCGTTAAAGACTTGCGAGGAAAACGCAAATTTCTTCCAAGGACTCCGAAAAAGTGTAAAATTTCATCAATGGATCACAAAAAAAAAATTGTTTAAAGGATCGCAAAAAAAATTCTCGAATTTCGTCAAATAATCGCGGAAAAACATGAATTTTTTCAAAGGGTCGCGAAAAAAAATACACAAATTTCTTCAAAGCACTGCGAAAAAATTTCTAATTTCGTTAAGGGTTCGCGAAGTTTCGGCAAAAGATCGGAAAAAACGCTAATTTCGTGAAAGAATCTCAGAAAAAATTCGAATTTTGTCAAAGGATCGTGAATAAAAGGCAAATTTCGTCAAAGAATAGCAAAAAACGCAAATTTCCTCAAAGGATCGCAAAAAGAAAACGCAAATTTCTTCAAAGGACTACGAAAAAACGCAAATTTTGTCAACGAATAGCAGAAAAAATGCAAATTTTGTCAACGAATAGCAGAAAAAAATGCAAATTTTGTCAAAGAATCACGAAAAAAAAACGAATTTTGTCAAATAATCGTAAACTTCGGAAGGACCCGAAATCCGGAAAATTCCAAAACTCGGAAAGCCTTTTTGGTCCCGAGGATTCCAGATAATGAGTTTTTACGATGGAAGTTAATTTCAAAATCCGCCAGTAGATGGCGCCTGTATACTGAATCAACCTCAAACCCTACCTACGAAATAAATCTCCGCTACTTCTGAAAAAAAAAATTGCTTACAGAAATTTTTTTTTACAGAAATGGTGATATATATGTTTTATATGATATAGTTTTTGAAGGTTTTAAACAAAATTAAAATATTTAAAAGCTTTAATATGCTTTTACAAATATTTTAACAGCAGAATCGAATGTAGCATAGATTTTTTAGTAAGCCTAACATGGCGTTTAACTATGGTTGATTCGCAAACCGGAGTGGTCGCACCCGGATGCGTTACAGACAGTTTCTTGCCTTTGGTTTTTATTATATGGGAGATTACATACTGAGCCACTAATACATTATCATCTCTTTGCGAATAGAGAGAGTTGAAATTACTTTACACAAAAACCTATGCTTTTTTAGCTGTAATTATTTCTCCAGTCAGTTAATTTGAATTACCTTCAATAATTAAATTTCATATTTACGAATATGTGCGTAAATTCACCTTCTACATATATGTTATGCATAACTTATTGTTAATAAATATATATATCATTTTGTTCTTTTAAATGCTGTGCCACTCTAATTAAAATTTTATAGAACAGAACTCCTTTTTTAGTGCAGAGAGATAGACTCAACATTCGCGGGGTTTTCCTGGAAGGTAACCCTCGCGAATGTTAAGGGATTACTGTACCATATTCCCAGGTTGCCTTCATCCAGGGAACTCAAAGAGAGTGTCAAAAGTAGGTGTTAACATTGGAAAAATCAACGTTGCATTTTCTAATGTGTAGACAATCCCCGAAACAAAATTTATAAGAAGAATTTAATGGTAGACATTATTCCACATAAATTGGTACCTATGTATTTTTTATACCTTATTTGCAGGATAATTAGTAGGGGATGATCACTTTTTTCCATGACTCTTCTGAGGTATCTACTGACAAAACAACAAAGTAGGAAAGTCCTAGCGTAGAGTCAATCTACTACAAGGTAATCTGTATCCAATTTTCTAGAGTTTTTGAATATTACAAGACATGTTTTGGAAAATTGTGTTGCATTGTGTAGATTTGATTTAACTTCAAACATGTATGAAGAATATAGCAAAGTCGTCTATCTAGACTCAAAGATATAATATTAAGCCATTTTCTTACTTGGTGCTATGCGAATGTGTTAAACCATGTCAAGTCAGATACAACACAAATAAGTAAATTTGAGATGAGTTCCTTAAAATTTTTGCGCCCTCTGAAAATCCAAGGTCTGCGCTCTTTCCCCTGGCCCAGTCCGACCCTGATGTAACCTTACAGAAATAATGATAAACTATTTAATCATTTAAGTTTAAATTCATTAAGTACTTCACATTTAAACATTCATTTAACAGGAAATTTCCAAATGCATTAAAATCTCTTGCATTCGGCGAGCAAAAAGTGCTGTTCACCAAATCGCGTCTTTTGCGCCAAATACTCGAAAATGTTTTATTTGTTTTTACAGATTTTCTATTGGAATTCCGCAACTAAATTTGACTGATCTTGTATAACACACATGAGAAGTTTCATTAGCATTAAAATTTATTTATTTATTTTTATTTTTTCGAGAATGCGCTTTAATGAGACCTTATCCTTGTTAGTCTAAGGAGACCGTCTCCCGTTATGGTTTGCTTCACAGAAAATATACTTTTATATCGCGTTCCCGTTATGAAAGTTAAGTCACTCTGCTTAACATTTTTGAACCGGACAACCTGGAATTAGGCTTCACCTGCTCACATTATCAAACATGTTAAGAGACTTAATTTAGCCTTTATCGCATGCCTCGTCCAATCAGATATCTGGCCATGCGTATAAGTTGTTAAATTTATAATTATAACTTCCGACTATACATAGTTTATTACTGTTTACATTTTTTGCGGCGTGTTAAATAAATAAACTATTGAAAAGCTCATTCGAAAAAGCTAATCAGTTACTTGAAGAACCCAACGGGAAATTTAAGAGCAGTTTCAAAGAAGAAAAATATTTCAGAAGGCAGAGTCCCATTCAAATCATAATTAAGAGAGTATCGGAAGTTAAGTGAGTTTCCAAAACTTGCTGAAGTCGAAAATTTTGATTCCGGGTCGTCCGATTCAAAACACTTCAAGTTAAGTGACTTAACTTTCTTTATGTGAATGTGATACTAGAAAGAAAGCGCTGGGAAAAGGGTGGATTAGCAAGTACGAGGGTGGGCTGATTCGAGGCCTGACAGTAAAAGCGCAACATTTATCACAAAATTTCATATTATTTTTCAATATAGTCCCCTTGCAACTTAATACATTTAAGACACACTCTTTTGTGCGAATTCTTTAGTGCTGCCCTGTACGAGGGTGGTCCGAGAAGTTCTCAGTGCGACAAAGAAAATACAAGATTTTTGACAGTATTTCGTTGTCGACTACGACAATAAGTGGACTGTAAATTAAAAAACTATCGATAAAATTTCAACTCTGTTTACTTAACGAACCATTTTTTTACGACGTATTGGTTTTCGGAGCTCCCCATGGAGACAACCGAACGAAACGAAGAACAAACGACTTCTGAATTACATTTATCGTCAAGCGATGTTAGAAGCCAAGAGTGGCGCCAACATACCGGCCACCACTGAAATATTTATTTCAGCAACATATCTTAAACAAATGTCCTTCGTTGTAAACAATTATTTTTTTTAACAATAAATCTTCAATTATAATACAAGTTTCAGTTCAATCAATAATACAAATATACAATTCAATTCAATTATAATATTAAATACAAAGTCACTGCAAAAATTTTCAAATATAAATGCACAGAAATATAAGAAAAATAAATATTTACATTATAATAAAGGATCATTTATGGGCAAAATACTAATATTAGAAATTGCTCGTTTGAATATCCATTTGGAGTTTTTACAAGCACCACCCTAATTTTACCATCGCTCCCATAAATAACGTCTTGAATACGACCTACTGACCAGGTACACATGGTCAAATTACTATACTTTAATAAAACCATAGTTCCAATTTTAATATTTTCTTTTTCAAATAACCATTTTGTTCGCTGTTGTAGATTATTTAAATAATCTCTACTCCATTTTTTCCAAATTATTTGATTAATTTTTGTAATTTGCTGCCAATGACTAAGTTTATTATTGGCAAGGTCAGTCAAGTTTGGTTCACAGATGATATTTATAGGGCGGCCTATTAAAAAATGTCCTGAGGTTAACGTTTCGTAATCGTTTGGATCCGAAGATAAAGGTATTCGAGGCCTACTGTTTAAAATACCTTCTATTTGATTAACAACAGTTAAAAATTCCTGAAAAGTTAGTTTTAAATATCCAATGGTTTTTTTTAAATGGTGCTCAAAGGATTTTAATCCTGCCTCCCACAAGCCACCAAAATTAGGGGATCTAGGAGGAAGGAATTTCCAATGAATTGAATTAGCCAATAAGTAAGCAGCCAATTCCTCGGATTGATTTTTTACAATTTTGTGCAATTTTTTCAATTTTGAATTCGCACCAACAAAATTAGAGGCATTATCGGAAAAGATGGTGGCACAAATTCCGCGCCTAGCTACAAATCTTTTTAAGGTGGCTATTAAAGCTTCAGAAGTTAAATCTGTTATTATTTGTAAATGAATTGCACGAGTAGCAAAACAGACGAAAATTGCGACATAAATTTTACTAAAAACTCCTTTACGTTGGTTTTTGTATTTTATATAAAATGGGCCACATAAATCAATGCCTGAATTTGTAAAAGGGGGATTGATATTTACACTTTCTTTAGGTAACGAGGCCATAATTTGTTCTGCCATTTTAGGTTTGTTTTTAAAACAAACAATGCAATTATGCACAATTTTTCTGGCTATGTTTCTGTCATTTAAAGGCCAGAATTCTTGTCTCACAAAATGAAGCAAGGTTTGAGCACCAACATGCAAATTTTTTAAGTGAAAATACTGGAAAATTAAAAGTGTAAGCCTGTGATCTTTGGGAAAAAAAATTGGATGTTTTTTATCATAAGATACATTTGATTGATCTAAACGACCACCAACCCTAATTATTTCATCCCTATGAAGAAAAGGATTTAAATTACTTACTCGACTATCCTTTAGTTTCTCACCTTTCTTGAGCGCCTTCATTTCCCTGGCGAAGTACATTACCTGAACTAGTTTTACCAATTTTAATTTTGCCTGGTGAAATTCCTCTTTTGTAATAGGCCCTACAATCCTTTCTTTGTGCTTGCAATTATAAATAAATCTATAAATATAAACTAAAATACAAATTAACTTAAAATAACTGTTACTTAAATCGCAAAAATTGTTAAGAAAATGATTAAAGTCCTGAATAATAAGATGCAAATTAATATTACAGTTCGATTTAAGTTCCTTTAAATAAGCATCATCTATTGGAAAGTCGTTTTTTTTTAAAGTCGCTGGATTATCACTAGAAGGAATGTGTTTCCAATAAAATTGTTCAGTTAGAGACTGAGACTCCATTTGCGATGAAAGTTTTTAATAGATGAGCAGAGGTTTTTATCCATGCCAATGCTATAGTTGAGTCTGTGAATAAAATTACTCTTTGAATGTCTAGTTGTAAGGAAGGGAGAATTTTGGAGACAAGTTGAGAAAGAAGCAAACAAGAACATAGTTCCAGTCTTGGCATAGAAATGGTCTTTAGAGGTGACACTCTTGATTTACTCGCAATGAGGTTTGATGTTGTCAAGTTGGATGAATTTAAACAATATACATAAACTGAAGCACCAAAAGCTGTTATGGAAGCGTCAGCGAAAACAAGAACAAATATTGCTTCTGTGGAAGGAGTTAAAATGTATCGACTAATTGTTATATTTTCTATAGTTTTTAGTTGACTTACGAAGTTACAGCAATCACTAGCAAGAGGTTCCGGAATGTTCTCGTCCCATCCTATTTTACACAACCATAATTTTTGAAGATAACACTTGGAAATAATTAGGCCAATGAGACCAAGAGAATCATACAATTTTGCTATGACAGAAAAAACCTGTCTTTTAGTGTATGATTCTTGGTCTTTCACCGAAACTCTAAACACAAATTGATCTTTATTGGATTGCCAAACCATGCCTAAAGTTTTATCCGTAGTGTCATACTTAGTGCAAAAGGAAACATCTTCGATTTCATTATGATTTAAAAGCTCATTCAAATTTGAATTCCACTTGTGCAAAGCTATTCCACAAGAACGAAATATGTTAATTAATTGATTTTTCAGGGCTATTGCCGACTCTGAATCTGGGGATCCAGTCACGATGTCGTCCATGTAGCTATCAGATAGAATAGCCTTTGCCGCAAGAGGAAATCTGTCCTACTCATCTAAGGCCAATTGGTTGATGCACCTTATGGCCAAAAAAGGGGCGCATTTAGTTCCATAAGTGACCGTGTTCAATTTAAAGGCAATTGTGGAATTATTTTCGTAATCCTTCCAAAGAATGCGTAGAAGGTCCCTTTGTGAAGGATCTATCAAAATCTGCCGAAACATTTTTTTAATGTCCGCAGTTAAAGCAACCTTATATTTTCGAAATCTTAACAAAATATCAAAAAGACCTTCTTTAACTTCACCGGAAAGCAAAATACAGAGGTGGCCAAAAGAGTGGACATTTTTTGAAAGTTTCATGTTTTTCAACTTTGTGTGCTTGTAAAATATATTAATTTTCACTTAAATACAAACGATTATATATCATATTGAAGGTAATTTAATGTAAAATTTAATAATAAAAACAGTATTACAATATCTGTATTACAAAAAAAGTTATGCAACTAATAGTAAGATCTATCTTAGATTTGCATTTTTTTAAAGTGATACACAATCAATACTTAGTAGGATAACTCTTATTTTTTAAGACAGCTTCACAGCGTCTTTTCATCGAGTGAACGAGTGTTTGGAGTTCATCTTTCGTAATCACATGATGCCAAGAATCAATTATAGCTTTAATAAGTTGTCTTTTATTGGATGGACGTTTTTTTTCGAACAAGAATTTTCAAACGTCGCTACAAATTTTCAATTGGATTGAGATCAGGGCTGTTTCCTGAACATGGTAATATATCTATGCCTTTATTTTGAAACCATGCTTTGCATACTTTTGCTGTGTGGCATGGAGCTAAATCCTGCTGAAAAATAAATGGTGCGTTGTTGGGGAAGAGATCCATCCCTGTTGGAAGGTATCAATTTTGGTTCCAGGACAGTTTCGATGTATTTTTTGGCATCCAGGATGCCATCAATCACTTGAATTCGGCCCACACCATCTGCAGACATACATACCCAAATCATGACATTTGTTGGGTTTTTTGTAGTTGCTTTAATGCAATCAGGATGAAGTGCTTTTCCTACTCTACGTCTCACGTATTTTCTACCATCACTACCAAAGAGCGATATTTTACTCTCATCGCTCCAGATTACTTGCTTCCATTGATTTTCTGACCATTTAATGTGTTATTTTACCCACTTAACTCGTTTTTTGCGTTGCTTTTTATTTAAATATGGTTTTTTCCTTGGAATTCTAGCTTGTAGTCCAAATTCTGATAACCTTCTTCTTATTGTTCTTGAACTTACTGCAATACCCGCTGCATTCATTTCACATCTAATGGCATCTAATGAAATTTTTCTATCTTGAAGGCATAGCCGTTCAATTTTTCTATCGGCAGTAGCACTTGTGCATTTTTTTCTGCCTGATTTGGCCTTATTTTACACTGATTTCGTTTTTTCATAACGTAAACCGAACTTTCGTACACCAGAACAAGTCACTGAACCACCAACTTGTCTTGCAATTTCAGCATAAGAGAGGCCATTTTCTCTCAATATGACAATTCGGCATCTTTTTGTAGATGTCCAATTAGTTCTTCTTGTTGATGACATTGTTTAAAATTAGTTTAATTAAAAAAAAAGACTTTAAATATTCAAAAACAGCAATACTCTATTTAATTGTACTAGTATGCATCATTCCGCAAAATATTTCCACAACAATAACTCTTTTACCTTCCAAATAACCTAAACTATAGTTACAGACATTTGATTGGTCCTCAGAACAGTGTTTGTGATTGGCTAGTACACTTTTATTACAAAACACGTCCTTATTCAAAACGATTTGTGTTTGTTTGTTCTACTAAAATGAGCATAACTGTTTTTATTATTACATTCTACATTAAATTACCTTCAATTTGATATATAAACGTTTGTATTTAAGTAAAAATTAATATATTCTACAAGCACACGAAGTTGAAAAACATGAAACATTCAAAAAATGTCCAAACTTTTGGCCACCACTGTATCATTCAAGTTTTTTCCGGTTGTGGTAGGGGCAGAGGCATTACAGACAACCCTTAATTTAGTAGAGGCTTTATCTGGTTTAAAAATGCTATGATAGAGGCATGTAATAAACTACTGAGCGAGAGTCTGCGACTGAAATTCTCTCCATATGCTCCAATGCTTCATATTCGTTTAAAAATTCGCAATAAAGTTTTTTCATAGCACTATTATTTTCCAATGTTTTAACAGTTTGTTGTAAACGCCTTTCTGCCAAATTTCTCGAATTTCCCAATGAATTTATTTGTTCAGTTTGAATCGGCATTTCGACAATAAATCTTTCGGTATCATCTCGTCTGTGCGTTTTTTGAAAATGAGATTCACAGAATTCTTCTTCTTTACTTAGAAAACGGTCAGGTGAAATATTTTCTATTTCCCAAAATTTTTTAAGATTAGATTCAATATTCTCAATTTCGGAATTAAATGTCAATCCAGAATATGAGTTAGAACTCTTGATTTTAACAGTTCCAGTAGCAATAAGGCCAAACACCGAATTTTGAAACATTAAATTTGGTGAAATGCGATTTTTTCCTTCTTTTATTATCTCATAAAAGAGTTCTGCCCCAATTATTAAATGAATTTTTACCGGTATGTCAAAAGTAGGGACAGCTAGCAATACCGATTTGGTATCAGCCTTATCAATTTTAATATTTGAAGAAGGTACACAGTCAGTAATTTTCGAAACAACAAAAAATTCGCTAGGTAAAGAGAATGAAGAATTCTTATTACGAATTATCTTATTAACTTTCCCTTTAACATTGAAGTCATTTCCACCTAATCCACTAACGGAAACATTTATTCTTTCTTTTTTCACGTCCAAATAGGAGGCCATTTCTTTCGTAATATAGTTAGCTTGGCTCGCGCTGTCGAGAATTCCCCGTGCCTGGACGAAACACTTATGTAACAGACTATAAATATAAATATATGCCGTAGACAAAAGAACTGCTTTTTTACTTTCATTATTATGTAATGAAAAACTCTGAGATATTTCCGATAAATTTTGTTTATTTGAATCATCATTTTCTTTACCAGAACGAAGTCTGTCTGGCGCCGATGATATTTCAACTTCAGAATCGGGGCCTTTTAATGACTTTTTATTTTGAAATGATTTATTTTTATCTCGATGAAGTAGTACGTTATGTCTGAAATTGCACAGCTGACAGTTATATTTTGAACCGCATTTCGAAAGCAGATGCGAGTCATTTAAAAAATTTATACAAAGTTTATTCTTTTTTACTTCATCAAATCTTTGAATTGGAGTCATTTTTAGAAAAAAATCTTTGACGGCTCGGCCTACAGGCACAGGTAGATTTCGAAGACGCAGACCGTGGGGCGCCTGTTTGTCGGGAATTGCGGAAGAAATGACCTTTTTGCGATGCTGCTGCAGTTGGAACCGCCTACTTCAAAACCAAACTTGTTTACAGGCGGAGCCAGCAAGGATTTTTTTTTTTGTTTTGCTATAAGAGTTGGTCCTATGAAAAACATGCCAATATAAAAGTTTTAGATAATATTAAGAGGATTTATAATAAATTTAAGCGGATTTGAAATCTTGGGAATTGACGAAGTTATGAATTTTTTTCTTCAAAAACCTCCCCCCCCCCCTTAAGGCAATTTTTAATTATATCAAAAATCTGTCATACATAAATTTTTGGCCCTTCTCCTAGAATTAATAATAACTTCAAACGGATTCGATACGTATCATAACTAAGAAATTATGGGTTTTTTCTGTTTTCACAAAAAGTCCCCCCCCCATCCCCCCCTGGTTCGATTTTGCCCATTAACGAACTTGACCGAGATTTTATGCCCCTTGATTTTATGTATCAGTTTCGAAAAGAAGCGGGAGTTGGAATCGCCTACTTCGAAAAATAACTTGTTTGCAGGCGGAGCCGGCAGGGATTTTTTTGTTTTTAATTTTAATTTTTTTTTTTTTGCTATAACGGTTGGTCCTATAAAAAACTTGTCAATATAAAAGATTTAGATAATATTAAGAGAATTTATAATAAATTTAAGCGGATTTGAAATCTTGGGAATTGACGAAGTTCTGATTTTTTTCTTCTAAAACCCCCCTTCCCTCCCCCCCTTAAGGCAATTTTTAATTATATCAAAAATCTGTCATACATAAGATTTGCCCCTGTTCCTAGAAGTAATAATAACTTTAAACGGATTCGATACGTATCATAATTAAGAAATTATGTTTTTTTTTCTGTTTTCACAAAAAGCCCCCCCCCCCATCCCCCCCCCTTGGTTCGATTTTGCCCATTAAAAAACTTGACCGAGATTTTATGCCCCTTGATTTTATGTATCAGTTTCGAAAAGATGCGGGAGTTGGAACCGCCTACTTCGAAAAATAACTTGTTTGCAGGCGGAGCCGGCAGGGATTTTTTTTTTGTTTTTAATTTTTTTTTGCTATAACGGTTGGTCCTATAAAAAACTTGTCAATATAAAAGTTTTAGATAATACTAAGAGGATTAATAATAAATTTACGCGGATTTGATATCTTGTGAATTGACGAAGCTATGATTTTTTTTTCTTCTAAAACCCCCCTTTTTCCCCCCCTTGGGGCCATTTTTAATTATATCAAAAATCTGTCATACATAAATTTTCGGCCCTTTTCCTAGAAGTAATAATAACTTTAAACGGATTCGATACGTATAAAAATAAAGAAATTACGAGGGTTTTTCTGTTTTCATAAAAAGCCCCCCATTTCCCCCCCCTTGGTTCGATTTTGCCCATTAACGAACTTGACCGAGATTTTATGACCCTTGATTTTATGTATCAGTTTGGAAGAGATTTATACAGAATTTTTCCAGTTATCGTGGTCAGAAAAAAGTGACATAGATAGATAGATAGATAGATAGATAGATATATAAAGTTTTGAACTGGGGGTGGTTTTCGGTTCTGGGAGTCATGATCGGCGTAGATCTGCAAAATTTTTTCAAAATTTCCAACTTAGGTGAGAATGTAATAGGTAGTATTTCTTACGAAATCTACCTAAAACAGGGCACTGGTGTAATGCATGCAATTTTTTACAAACAAGGCATGAATTAGATTTCAGAATAAAAGTTTTTTGTTTGTTCTGGGTTTTAAATTTATTTGTGTTCCTTGAAGGTTTTCTAATATTTGCACGATTTTGCAAGAATTCGATAAAGGTATCCCATCGAGGTAAATCTGTCGTTGTTAATGTCATTTCGAATTCCTTACATGTTGTTCTATCCAATTTTGTTAAAATAATATTAATCAATAAATTTTCACTAAAATTGTTCATTTCGACAATTAACACCTTTAAAGCTCTTACATGCTTTAAAATACAATCAAGCAGCATTATTAAATTTTCAGCTGATTCAGTACAAATATTATCTAACATTAATAAAGATTTAATATGACTGTTAACTATTAATCTTTTATTGTCAAATATTTTTTTAAGTGCTTCAAATAATGACTCATATGTGTCATCCGTACTTTGGATTTGTTTCGCTGTCCTCACAAGAGAGGATTGCAAATAAAAAAGTTTCTGATCATTAGTTAACAATTCGTTCGAATCAATTATACTATTAAATTGAGTCTTAAAGTTATTCCAATTTTCATACAAACCATCGAATTTCGGCAATGGAATTTCCGGTAATTCAACATTTAAATTTTTGGAATTATTAACACCATTATTTTCATTTATTAGATCAACATTTTTAGTTTTAGAAATCTCAATAAGTCTTTTAAATCTTACCTTGAGATTTTGGATATCTTGGTCGATTTCTTCAAATTCGTCTTCACACTTATCTATTTCTTCATCTTTCAAAATTTTATAGTACTCCATCTTTAAATCGTCTAATTTATCTTCTAACTTGTTCAAATTTTCGATTTTATTCAAGATATCCACTGAGTCTATTTCTTGTGCCTCATCGGCTAATAAGGTTGGAAAACTTGGTAATTTGGGCTTTTATATTGCCTCTTCTTCGATTCAGCACTTTCACATCCATTGTTTCGATTTTTTTTTCTTTTTAAACAGAAACGCAATATAATTCAACGATCACTGTTTCTTCTCCGCGAGCGGTACTATAGTGTCGACTACGACAATAAGTGGACTGTAAATTAAACAACTATCGATAAAATTTCAACTCTGTTTACTTAACGAACCATTTTTTTTTATTTACGACGTATTGTGTTTCTGAGCTCCCCATGGAGACAACCGAACGAAACGAAGAACAAACGACTTCTGAATTACATTTATCGCCAAGCGATGTTAGAAGCCAAGAGTGGCGCCAACATTCGTTTTATTTTTCAACTTGCAATACAATACATTTCAGAAAATTCTTAAAAAATGCTCATTCTTTGGCGTTTTGGGTCGACGTTCGTCAAACGCATCATGCATCGAGCGGAAAGCTTTACCCAAAACATCGAGTAAAATGTAGTTGGACACGGTCTATCGAGATGTTTGCAATGGCAACAAGTTCGCGTATCTCAATCGGCGATCATTCAATACGGCATTGTTAATTTTTGAGACGATTTCGTCGGTCATAGCGGTTTTTGGACGTCCTGAGCGTTCATCATCGTGAATTTATTTCCTACCATGGTTAAATTCAGCAGCCTACTTTTTTATCATGGAATATGAAGGACAAGAATCCTTTCTGGTGGAATGTAACTCTTTTTGTACGTCCCTGAGGGATAAACCTTATTTAACAAAGTATTTTGTGACAGCTCGAACTTCAATTTTTCCTATTTTTCGAAAATGTCAAAACTTGTTTATTTTACTTTATCGCCCGTGAATAACCCATAAATTCACGCGTCTGAAACTCGGTAGCATGTCATCTAAAGGATCATACTTTGTAAACATCATTGTCATTTGGTCATACTTGTTCCATCTCTGTGTCAGGCCTCTAACTTATCATCCCACCCTCGTATATTTGGTTACGAGATGCTAAGAGTAGCTCCTCCCAGTGAAAACCTTTAGGGTTATAAAACCAGTTTTACAGGCGATTTTGCACAGTTGGTGTAATTCTGGTTGGTCTGCGTCGTCTGCGAGAATGGTTTTATATTAAAAAAAAAAACAAAAAAAACAGCTTTTGGAAATCTCAATGCGTCCAGCATTCAGATTTGACAGAAGGATCGTTAACCGTCAGACTGCGAATTCTCTTCTTCAATGTTCATAATATGAGTTTGGAAAACATCCAAATTTTTCGAATTCCTCACCAGAAAATTTAAGTTCTTTATTTCTTTTTTAAAAGGATGTTTCTTTGCTTTTCGATTGGCAAAACATTTCTGAAATATACAAACAATTTTATCTCTCTAATCTAAAAAAAAAAAAAAAAAAAAAAAAAAAATGAAGAAATGAATAACGGCGTCGCTGTCGTAATTGAATTTACTGTGAAAGGGATCTTGCTTGATTTATATTGAGGAAACTATTGCATATAGATATATGGAAATTGCTAGTTTTATAAAGAAATACTTGTTAAACACGCTGAAGCAGACGTTTTTATAAATGGAAGATTATTTTAAGCTCTATTTAATGTTGAAGTTGGTCAAAATAGTTCGGTTTAAAATAATTTATAAGATCAAAAACTATGCATAAAAATTTAACCATCTTCTGTAGGCACATAAGTGACTAGATTGCAATGTGCAGTGTTCAATCGTTTATTTTTTAATTTGTCTAATTTTTGGAGATTTTGTTCAATTTTTTGTTTCAAATTTCAGTATCTCAGTAGCGATTTTTTTTATATTTCGAAAAACTCATTTTTTACCCAGTGTTGCCAAATTTAAAAAAAAGTTCAAATAATAATATTTCGAAACATTTTACAACTGAAAAATAAAAGAAAACTCGAAAATATTAAGAGAGAAAGTAAACTTTAAAATAATTAAATTATTACATGCAAAAAGAATTAAAGGGGGGGGGGAATTACGTCATAAAAACTTACATAATAATATTTTCAAACACTTTTCTATTGAAAATTATATTTACACGCAACTATTAAAAAAGCAGAAAACATAATAAATATATTATGTGCGATAAACATTCAATGGGGAAAATTACGTCATATTTAAAGAATATCTTTAAACCGGCATATTTAAAACGTTTTAATAAATTAATAGCATCTAAAAGAAAACTTCATTATAAAAGTCCGGGAGGCAACCGCTCTTTTTACTTAACCATTTTATACAAACTGATTTTCAAATGTGTGATAGATCTTACTTAATCAATCACGAAAAGCTCTGTCAGCTGTCACGACAGCATTGGATGCGGCCTTAGGAACCTAAAAATCCCCCTGTCAAAGTGAAATTAATAGCAACTCGATTACAAAAAACAAAGAAACATCCTTTAAAAAAGAAATTAAAAACTTTAACTTTCTGGTGAGGAAAATACGGTTACATTCCAAGACCATTAACTTTGGATGAAATCTTTGAAAGGGGAATTTCAGATCTGAATGAGGGAAAGCCTGAAGTAGTTTAACAGAACTTTGGTCTGACTCCGAGGTTTCACTGAAGATCTTTGACTTTTCAGGTTTGAGTGAACCAAATGCAATCAAACATCAATAAATCGTCACAAATCATAACTCATCAAATATTTTTTGCCTCATCTCTTTCTCATAGACACTAATGTATAAAATTTATCTTTTACCTGTCGCAAATACAATTCTGGAACGATTATGCCTCTATCGTGTGAAAAACTGCCGATAGTTTATAAATTAGCGAATCGAGTAAAATATTTCAGCAAAGTGTCGGAGAAAGAATTGCAATTGAAATATACCATCTCAATCTTGTTTTATACATCAATCGCACAAAAAAAATAATAATACAAAAATGATAAATAATAATAATAATAATAATAAAGTGGCCAACAGTAAACCATAAAATAACCCGGATCATTACAATCTGGGAGTAACGGATATTTCGATTAATACTATAGAGCACATAGCAGCGAAGGAACAGGGTTTTTCTCTTTAAAGCAATTTATTGTCGAATAGTTTATTCGAGAATATATAAAATTATAACTGTATTATTCTCGATACTATTCTTATATATAGTCATTCCTTGATTTTATAATAAGCAGATTTTCACATTCACTGTTCTCTCTGCGGCTTTATCATCTGAGACCAAGTCTTTTTTATATTAAAAAAGCAAAACAAAATCAGCTTTTTTCGTGCTAGAAAAATCTGAAAAGTCATAAAATTAAAAATACTATAACTCGGTAAGTTGGGTCGTTCAAAAATGCAATTTTTAATATTTTATTTGTTAAGCATGGAGAAAGTTTTTCTAAATATAACTTATAGGACCAGATGGTATACAAATTTAAATTTCGTAATTTTTTTAAAAAAAAATTAGCTATTTTGACATAAATGACTTTTGATATTATGAATAATAAAATTTTAAACATTTTTACTCATGTTAATGGTTAACGAATTAGTTACCAGTTAACAATAAGAGGGGACATCGTGTATATAAGTAAATTTGTTAGTAGTTGTGTTACAAATAAAAAGGAAAAAAAAACATTCCGACACACCTTTGTTCAAATCATTCAGAATAGATAAGTAACTATCAAAACAGTAACTATATGGACAAGTAATACTTCTTGATAATATATATAAAGAATACGACACAAAAGAAAAAACACATCTTTGGGCTGGGACATGGAGTTTATTGGCGCCACATGAGAAACAATATTGATATAACTATATACATCGGTTTTGCTGAATTGGAATTTTGAAATACTGAAGATAATTTTGAATCCTGGCTTCTGAAGAACACTAATTTGGTAAAACCCCACGCCCAGCAGACTCCAATATATGCTATTGTCGTTAGAGGCTATTGCTTGCTGACTTCTATACTATTGCTTTAACAATACCAGAACTGGGCTATTTTAGAAAAAAATGCTTGAGATAGATTTCATTAAGATTTCTTTACTCTAAAAAGTCTTCTAAAATTCGTGAACTTATCTTGCAGCCATTTGAAGACACTTTTTTTCTTTTTTCCAACATTAAGGATGTCACCAGATTCTGAAAAGAATGAAAAACGAAAAAAAAGTAGATGTAAATATTTTGCTATTGTAACAAACTAATCTTACACATCGCTAGAGTTTTGTTAAAAATATTAACAATATTTGTCATTCAATTTGTTTACATTAATAGATTTTACCATTTTGCAACATAGTTATTTTTGTGTCACGATAAATTTTAAAATTTTATTACTTTTAAATAGTAGATGATTGTTATTATTTTTTTTTATCATGTTCAACATTTATCTATTTAAAACTTTTTATTTTTTTTCCTATTTGGTTATTAAAGTCGAGTACTACACGGGACCGCAAGAATGCATTTACTATTATGGAATTTTGTTTATTTCAGAAAAAGCTATAAAAGTACAGAATCGAAAGTTTTGAAACATTTAAGAAATACTATCTAACCAAGTTAAAAGTTTTTTTTTTAATGAAAGAATTCAACGAGTGTAATGTATGGTTCTCTACATCAAATGGTACAGTAATTTATTCAGTAAGGTGCATGGAAAGTGGTAAAGAAAAAATTTCCCACTTAGCATCAGGGGTATTCTGGGGGGTATGCAATGGACACGCCGTATATCTTCTGGATTTTTTTTAAACTACGTATACCCCCTTTTTCTCAAGTAAAGCTATAGCGTATACTCTCTAACGTATATCCTCTACCTATGGACATAAAGTATACCTTCTGCTTTTTTTTTCTTTTCTTTTTTTACGATTACACCACTGGTTTGCAATTATAGGGTTTCTACATTAAAATATATTTTGCCCCTGTTTTTTCATCTGCTTTATTATTTTGTTATTATTTTATGATATTAATGATTTTAATTAATGGTAAAAATTAACAAAACGGAGTTCTTTAGTAGATCTGAAGTTTATTTTGGCCAGAGTTTTTTTAAAAATAAATTGAAATGTTGAAGGAACGTTTTTCAATTTTAATTTCAAATATACCAGGCTAAACTGGATGCAGTACTTTTCACAATGTAGAAAAGTAGATCAATGAAATATTATGCTCAAGTCAAACATTCTCCAATATGTAAATTTAAAAGAACATAAACTGTCTTGACGTAGTAGGAAAAAAGAAAAACACAAGCGTTATCGTATAGCTTGTGGAGTTTCTGCATCAAACAAATATTTTAAAGATGCGAAACGAGGGTATGCGGGATGTTATTTCAGACGACTTTTCGTAACAATCGAAGTATCTATCCATTTAAAGCAGAAAAAAAAACATTTAACGAATTTTCAAATTTTTTCCCAATTATGAGTTTTCTGAAGTAAGTGATTCAGTTATATTTCTTTAATGGAATTCTACATAGTTGTAACGGATTTTTTACCTAATTGAATTTCGATGTTAGAGAACTTGACTAAGTACTCAAATAAAATACTTACTATTTTCAATTTTCTGCTTTTTCAAGGTTACAAAAGAACTCAAATAATATAGTAAGTCTTTTATTTATTTACCTTTTGTTAAATATTACAAACAAGTAATTTAAAATAAATTTTTGGTCATCTTTCTACCATTATGGATTTT
The DNA here is from genome assembly GCA_963931845.1 of Maratus michaelseni. Lineage (NCBI taxonomy): Eukaryota > Metazoa > Arthropoda > Arachnida > Araneae > Salticidae > Maratus > Maratus michaelseni. Next base: position 64,173,327 of record OZ007594.1, read on the forward strand.
TTTTTTAATTGTTTATGTTGCCAAAATTCTAAATTCTACTTAAGATTCTGCAATAAACATATCTAAAAAAAATCCCTTTTTTTAATATTTAAATGTTTGGTTTACCTTTTTTTTTAGTTTTTTCCTGAAATTTAAGATGTCTATTGTAATACCGGTTTATAAATATACTGCATAATGTAATAGGTTCTCACTGTTCAATACCCACCTTCGTTGGTTTTCTTGATAACAAATAGTTTCTTGGCAACTACGGTTACTGAAATACAGATTTAAAAATAATTGCAATCTAGGTATATTTCTGACTCCATGAGTATCGAATTTGTTACCGTTTTAAACGTGGAATTTTAAGCATGTTTTAAAGAATATTTATGGTTTCGAATTATTTGATAAAAATGTTGCATTTCTAATATAACAATAGTATCATATATTTTTCAATTTACTAATGCCTTCTTTTTTTTTTAAATTAGTTTTGGACATGCATTTTCCTTATGAGAAAGAATGAATCAATTAAATCTATTGATTTTAGGCGATCAGTTTTCGAAAATAAATTTATAAATAGTTTGGTATTGACAGCTAACAGTTGAAAAATAATTATATGAGATGTAGACTTTTATGAGATCCTTACCAAATTCAACTGGACATGACACTTTGTTTTTCTTACTCTCAACTATGTCTACCTTCACATCTTCTATTTCTGTAAAAACACTTGCACTGTCACCTGCAGGGCTGTTTTCATTTTTTTCAATTATATCTACCTTCACACTTTCTATCTCAGAGAAGACATCTGGATTGTCACCAGCATGGTTGATCTCCTTCTTTTCAACTACATTTTTCTTTACATATTTAACTTTAGCAAAAACAGCTTCATGGTCACCTTCGTTAAAATTTTCAACATTTTCATCAGCCCTTGGCATTTCGAAGCCCATTCCTTCTGTGTATCTGGTCACTATTCGCTCAAGTTTCGTAGGGCATGCTAAAAAGTAAAAGTGAGTATTGTGAAACTTTTGTGTTTATGTTAAAAAAAAGAGAAAAAATACAGAAAACAACAACAACAACAAATACAAATATTATAGCAAGTTTCAGAAATGTTTGATAGTTTGCCATTAAAATAAATCTAAAGCTATTATTGTGCTTTATTAGTAACTATCATTTATTTCTTATATCAATAATTTTCAATAAAATAACATTTTTCTAGAAAAAAATTAATGTGGAATAGTATACTTCTATATTGACCGAATTTTCAAATACTTTAAAATTACAAATGCCTCTTCAGAATAAATAAATGACCAAAAATTATATTTGTAAATACTTCTGGAAGCATCCTGCATGATAACATTTTATGTTGGACAAAGTTATGTGAGAAATAAAGTTAAGGTTGAAAAATGTATAATTTCGAATTATTAATTGCGGTTAATAAACATTTCTTAATCATATTTCCACATTAACTGAAATCGTATTTTAAGGTTGCTATTAATTATCTTTGGAAATTCACTTATGAGTTTGGTAACATCCAAATTATTAGATGGCAACAGCAAATATGCATAGTATTTTTTACGAATTAGAAAAATCCTTGTTATGTTTTTAAATCAAAATTCTTCGAAGAATACTGATAGAAGAAAATGTCCAAATATCGTCCGCATAAAAAAATTTCGGAATTTTGAAAATTAAGAAAAAAGTAGTCGGATATGCCAATCCCAAAACTTTCTTCTATCTCATACATGTTAATATTTTGAAATTCGCTATCACACCGCCATTTTGTTCGTCATTCTGTTGTACGTCAGCTGTTTGCGAATCGTCGGGTAACCTGGATGCGTGCAGCCGATGTATACTAAACTACGAAAAGTCCTTCTGGCTTGAACCAGCAGGAAAAGGTAGCCTCCCTATTGCTTGGTTGTAACGTTTGACCTAATTTTACTGGTAAATACGAAGCTAAAATGCGTGGAACCCGATTACAGAAGATTTATTCCCAGTTCTCGTTATTACTAAATTTGAATGAAAATATCTCCAAATTAGACAGCCATAGCCAAGTTGGCTTCATATATGGCAACGTATTTTTTTCGCCAAATTTGGCAATATTTCCTTAATTGTCTCCAAGTTTGGCGAGAATTTGACGTTGGCGAATGTAAATATATAGTATTAAACATATAAGAGTTAAAACGATAGTTACAAGAATGAAAGAAAATATGCCGAAACCATGTTCAGTAAAACTCATAAAATAAACCCGTTTATGAAGAAATCCTGCTGTATTGTTTCAAAATGTCAGCCACTCTAAAATTTCAAACTGGTATATCTCAGTCATTTTTTAAGGTTGAGGCAAAACCAAAATTGCTTTTTGAATCCTTGGATCAAGACCGAACATTTAACGAAAGAAAAAAACAATTTCAAATTTTTTTGCACATCTTTCTGAATTTGAAATATTCAAATGGCTATCATAACGCCCCCTTCCGGAGGAATATCCCTAAATTCAAATGGGTCCTACAGGCCATAGTCAAATACATATACAAAAAATTTGGTTAAATTCTCTCCATAACTTCATACACTTTTCGATAATACAATAATGAAAATGGGACAAAAATCGCTATTACAGCGCCCCCTTTCGTCGGAATATACCCAAATTCAAGTGAGATGTGCTGGCCATAGCCTAAAACCTATAAATGAAATTTGGTTCAATTCAAGGAATAACTTCATACACTTCTCGATGATAGAAAGAGGACAACACACGCACAGACAGGCATTTTTAAAAAAAATGTTTTTCGGAATTGCCATAACCTCTGAGTAAGCAAAAATAAAACTAATCCAATTTCTCGAATTTTGAAGAAGTGTTCCTAATTCACAGGCATCAACACCCCGACCTTCTAATTTTGGCTTCAGAGTCAGATCAGACATTTGAGAATGATTCTAGCTGCTGCTGCCATCAATATTCTAAAATATTAATTTTTTGATATGAAAATTGTTTTCGCCGTTTTGTTTTATTCTTAGTCATTCGCAGTTAACTTAAAATCTGTTCTTTCTCCCTGTCAATATGAAAAATATGGATCTCTAAAAATATGAAATTCTTTATAGCCGTTATCACTGAAACGCGTGTGTAGGTGCTTCGCGCTCAGGAAATAAAATAAATAAATAAATAAATAAAAATAAATAAATAAATCAGTGAATTTAGCTAATTTGTACTAGAATCGCTAAAAAAAAGAAATTCTCTACAGCCATTATCACTAAAACGTGTTCACGAGCGCTTCCTTCCTATAAAAACCAAATTAAATCAGAAGGGAGTCAGCTAATTCATTGTGGTAGAATCTCTACACAAGAATGGAATTCTTTATAGCCACTATCACTAAAATACGTGTATGAGAGTTTCGCGCTCATGAAAGAAGAAAAAAACACACCTGTGTATTCAGCTAATTTGTTGTATTGAAATATCTAAATATATTAATTTCGTTAAAACCGCGATCACTATAACGCATATTAAAAAAGTTTTACATTATATAAATTGTTAATATTGTTTTAAATTATTCTTCATAACTTAATTAAATAAATTGAAAAATAAGAACATGACATTTTTTAACATTTCCGCTCTCTGTATCCGAACATAGTTCTAAAATAAATAAACAAATAAAATGTCAGCTCTAGCAGCGATGAAAAGTCAAATTGTAAGAACTTCTCCATTTAAAATTTTTTTTGACTGGTCACGTTAGGTTGACTTTTTGATTGAGGAATTTAAGGGAGGCGAATTTAGGCTGCCGAATTTAGGACTAGAAGTACTAAACACATGTTGGTCGCATCCAGCCAAACGATGAACCTCCAGCACATGGACAGTTTGAACTTAACAAAAATTCTCCAAACTGCACAGATCAATCATGCAATGTCAAAAACACGCCTTGAAGCACTAGAAATAACATTCTGAAGTTGAATAAAAACTTTAACCAATTTTCCTCAAACTATTATTGAAAAATAAAACGAAGAAAAAACATTTACTTTCTATCTCACTGTCAATGCTGGATTGAGAAATATAGAACAATTCCATTAGCTAGCCAAGAGGTTGCATCAAAAGTTAACAAGAGAGGAGGGGAGGGCGAACTTAAGCAACAGACGGGTTTCGGGCACTTTATTCTACTTGAAACTTAAACTGAAACAAGTATCAGATTGATACGCTTTCATTCCTAAATTCAACAAACGGTGGCATGTGTTCGTCATTCAAACTTCTCACGATTTAATCTAAAGGGAAGATAATAGGTCTCATGATGTACTCCCCATCCCACACGAAAAATTTCAACAAAAAATCACATTTTGTCGTATGGAATAGGTGATAAAACATTTAAAAATGCTTCATTTAGGCATGTGAAACCCACTCAAATCAAGAAGATATACAGAGCTGAATTAGTCCCTGCGTTTGATTGCACTAATGTCTCCTTTTGCTACACTTCTCGCAAAACTGGCGTAAATAGCGGCACAAAAGAAAAAAAAAATGAAATCTTACTATATTTATCCCAAATATCATCCGATGGAGTTGGAGTGACATATTTATAACAGCCTCCAAATAGTTTATGATTCACCAAGTCAGAACAGGAGGGCCTTGCTTCAGGATCTGGATTTAAACAACTGGTTATGAAATTCCTTACATATGTCACCTTTTTCCGGGACAACTTGTACCTCGGAGATGAACGTTGCACCAGCACTTCAAAGTTTTTATCCTGGAGAATTTGAAACAGGATGGGGTATATTTGTTTAACCCAACTGTAAATTCTTCCACCTGTTGTTTTTATGAGAGTCTCTGACAACATTTTACGGGTGAACATTTCAAGAGCAAGAACACCCAGCGTCCATACATCATACTTTATACCGTTAACAGCTGTCTGTCCTTCCCTTGTTATCTGCGCTTCTGGTGCTCTATAAAACAGCGGTGATGCATAACTGAAATGACACAAAATAGAAACTACAATAAATATATGTAAAATGTACGAGAACATAAAAAGAAAATGATGAAGACTAAATTTAGATTAGATGCACATCAGTTGACATTTACGTCACAGGTTTCTTTTTCTCAATGATTGCCTTTCTAAAAATTTAAACTTTCTTTTTTAATTTTTCTAAATTGTTAGCGAATCGAATCTAAAACATATAACTCAAAAGAGAAAGCTTTCTGATTCTCTTCCTATGTACACTTTGAAATATTATCACGAACGTGTTATCAATGTTAATTTGTTCTGCATTAATTTTTGTTGCAAATAACCAGCTTATAATATTTAATAAATATATTCAGACCCGTCACTTCATTTCTCAAAGAAAACAAGCTCTCATTCTATCTCCATGAAGAAAAGTTGATGAATTAGTTGCTGCAGCAGGATTTTCTGGCTATTTAAAAAGGCGATATCTCAAACTTGCTTCATAGTTCTAGCTTAGATTATAATTAGAATAATTTGCAAAGAAATTAACAAGAATTGTTCAGGGTTGAGGACAGAGGCGGTGAAACTATGGCACGCGTGCCCAACATGGCACCTAAGAAAGTTTTCCTGGTATTTGGAAACTTATATAGATAATAATTAGTTTATGGGTCAAATTCAATTTTTATGCTTGTCCGAAGCACTACAATTTTGTTCAACATGCTTAGTCTCTTAAAAGTTTAGTGTAAGCATTATGTAGCATTTGCAAAATTAGTTTGTTTCTTTACAAAATTGAATTTTTTGAAAAAAAAACGTTGAATTTTAAGAGATAGTTTCAGTAATCAAGTACTATTGGACTCGCTTCTACAGTCATATAGATAAAAATGACAAAATAAGAGCCAAATTTCGCATCAGACGTATAGAGTACTGAAAAAAAATCTGTTTTATAAATTATTAGTACCCTTTCTAATGCGACATAACTATGTATGTTATTATTAAACATAATAAATGTTATACGAGTAGCAATTTTCCCATCTGAGATAAAATGTGTCCAGGCTGGGACTCGAACCCAGATCCTTGGGCTTAAATAGCCAATGAGCTAATTCCAATTGAGCTATTTGGATGACATACTGGCGAATACAATATTCGCTCAGATCGGAAAATTGTTACTCGTATGAATTATTTACTAATCAGTTGATTGTGTTAAAAATAATTAAAGTATAATAAGGTCCGTCTCAAAAGTTTAAGCACAAGCATAAAATGTCGATTTTTAAAGAATAATAAAAAGTTAGAATAAATAGTAATATTTTAATTTGGTTTTTTTGCAACTTCATTTAAATAAATGTTTTCAAAGGTAGAAAATAATAAATTACTTAATTGTAAAAAAATATAATTTAAAAGATCTTCAAACGAAACTGTCTCAAAAATTTATGCACAATGGCAAAAACAACTACATTTATCACTTTTACAAAGTGTCACATACGAATTGTTTTTCCTTGATTTCAGATTACTTTAAATAAACGTCCGCCCATCCAAATTATTAATTTTTTCAGGTTTTCTGGAGGCAAAGAGCACCAAGCTTTCTCAATGGCCTCTTGGAGTTCTTCAAGAGAGTCATACTGCTTTCCATTGCTGTAAAAAAGAAGACAAAAGGGTTTATGTCTGGACTTAAAGCTGGCCAATCAAGAATGTTAACATTTTTCTGTGAAAGCCACAGTTTTGTAGAATGTTGTATGTGGATTGAGGCTCTGTGTTGTTAAAAGATCCATTCTGAACCCCCCCCAAAAAAAAAAATGTCACCGAATGGAAGCAAATGTTCGTTCGGCATCTCTTGATATTTTTGGGGATTTTGTCTTCCTAAGCCAGAGAGGTCCGGCTGTTGAAGCCGAACGCCCCCCATACCATAACAGACTTACCGCCGTGCTGCCTGCTGAAGAATGCCCTTGGTTCCTTTCGTAGATAATGCCAATACGTGTTCCACCCATCAAGTCCATCTAAGCGCCATTTTCCCACATCACAGATTAAAACAGCAACCTACTTGTCCCGTAGGACATGTGTTCTTAGCCCAGTTCATTCTTGCCTGTTTGTTGTGTAGTTTGAGACACGGTTTGCGAGCCATTTTCTTTCGTATAATGTAATCGCATTCCTTAATGCGTCTATGTGCAGTGTCTTTGGATACATGTACACCGAGATTATTTTTAATTTGCTGTATGGACAAATTTTGTTCAGACACCAATCTCCGTATTCTCCGATCCGTCTGAACAGTCGTCATACGTGGTCGTCCACATCTTGTTTTCCGGTTGAAATTATCATTTCTAGAGAGTACTTGATACAGTGGTGGCCAAAAGTATGGACATTTTTTGAAAGTTTCATGTTTTTCAACTTTGTGTGCTTGTAGAATATATTAATTTTCACTTAAATACAAACGATTATATATCATATTGAAGGTAATTTAATGTAGAATTTAATAATAAAAACAGTATTACAATATCTGTATTATAAAAAAAGTTATGCAACTAATAGTAAGATCTATCTTAGATTTGCATTTCCTTAAAGTGATACTTACAAAATCAATACTTAGTAGGATAACCCTTATTTTTTAAGACAGCTTCACAGCGTCTTTTCATCGAGTGAACGAGTGTTTGGAGTTCATCTTTCGTAATCACATGGTGCCAAGAATCAATTATAGCTTCAATAAGTTGTCTTTTACTGGATGGACTTTTTTTCGTACAAGAATTTTCAAACGTCGCCACAAATTCTCAATTGGATTGAGATCGGGGCTGTTTCCTGGCCATGGTAATATATCTATGAATTTATTTTGAAACCATGCTTTGCATACTTTTGCTGTGTGGCATGGAGCGGAATCCTGCTGAAAAATAAATGGTGCGTTGTTGGGGAAGAGATCCCTGATGGAAGGTATCAATTTTGGTTCCAGCACAGTTTCGATGTATTTTTTGGCATTCAGGATGCCATCAATCACTTGAATTCGGCCCACACCATCTGCAGACATACATGCCCAAATCATGACATTTGTTGGGTTTTTTGTAGTTGCTTCAATGCAATCAGGTTGATGTGCTTCTCCTACTCTACGTCTCACTCTTTTTCTACTATCACTACCAAAGAGCAATATTTTACTCTTATCGCTCCAGATTACTTGCTTCCATTGATTTTCTGACCATTTAATGTGTTCTTTTGCCCACTTAACTCGTTTTTCGCGTTGCTCTTGATTTAAATATGGTTTTTTCCTTGGAATTCTAGCTTGTAGTCCAAATCCTGATAACCTTCTTCTTATTGTTCTTGCACTTAATGCAATACCCGCTGCATTCATTTCACATCTAATGGCATATGATGAAATTTTTCTATCTTGAAGGCATAGCCGTTTAATTTTTCTACGGGCAGTAGCACTTGTGCATTTTTTTCGGCCTGATTTGGCCTTATTTTCCACTGATTTCGTTTTTTCATAACTTAAACAAAACTTTCGTACACCAGAACAAGTCACTGAACCACCAACTTTGTCTTGCAATTTCAGCATAAGAGAGGCCATTTTCTCTCAATATGACAATTCGGCTTCTTTTTGTAGATGTCTAATTAGTTCTTCTTGTTGATGACATTGTTTAAAATTAGTTTAATTTAAAAAAAAGGACTTTAAATATTCAAAAACAGCAATACTCTATTTAATTGTAATAGTATGCATCATTCCGCAAAATATTTCCACAACAATAACTCTTTTACCATCCAAATAACCTAAACTATAGTTACAGACATTCGATTGGTCCTCAGAACAGTGTTTGTGATTGGCTAGCACGCTTTTATTACAAAACACGTCCTTATTCAAAACGATTTTTGTTTGTTTGTTCTACTAAAATGAGCGTAACTTTTTTTGTAATACAGATATTGTAATACCGTTTTTATTATTAAATTCTAAATTAAATTACCTTCAATTTAATATGTAAACGTTTGTATTTAAGTGAAAATTAATATATTGTACAAGCACACAAAGTTGAAAAACATGAAACTTTCAAAAAATGTCCAAACTTTTGGCCACCACTGTATATACCTTGCTTGGGTCGATTTAAAATTTTTAGCAATTGCAGAAACAGTTTTAATTTACGATTTTAATTTAAAAACTTTTAAAATATCCTTTTTTGTGAATTTTTTATCCTTCGGTATTTTTAAAATTAGTGGCAAGGATTTCTCCACCTTTATACTTTTATAAAACTGGAATGCGACGTCATACGACTTCATAACAGCTGTTAAATCCCGTCTTTCTTAAAAAAATTTACATGAAGCGCTTAAACTTTTGAGATAATGTTTCTTCAAGAAAAAAAGTTAATTAAGTAAAAATTAATGTAATTTTTATTAGAACCAACAAAAAATGCTTATTTAATTTGATTTTCATTAAATGTAGAGTATTTATTGTATACATTTTCTTCTTCAAATATTTTTAACTAGATTTGCAGAGTACTTAAGCTTTTGAGACGAACTATAAATGTTAGTAAATATAATATAATAAATGCTAGCAATCGAATTTTGAATAAGAAAAATAAATTTTTACTAAAACATCTGTCAAATTTAATGATATTCATTAAGATAACTTCTTAGAATACTCCTGATACGTTAGTAAGTTGGTAAATAAAATTCTGGGATTTTCGGCGCGCATACTTAGAAAGCTTCGACATCCCTGATTTAGGAGAAAGCAATAGTTCCTTTGTTGGCAATAGACTATATGGATCAACGAAAGCACTAATACAATTAATTAAACTGTGGTTAATATAAAGCATTTACACCTTTAGCACAAAAATATGCTATTTTTGAAAAGCTTCTGCTGAAATCGAACATTAAAAAAATTACATTTGATGCGAAATGTTTATTAAAGAAAAAAATTTATACACAATTTTCTTCAATATCATTATACAATATGAAAAAAATAATTTGTTTATAATAATTTAATGTGAAAAGTAGTATTTCTGATTATCTAAAAAATTGGCATTGTACAAAACAGTGTACGCTGACGAGTAACGAAAAGAGATTTATTACATTTGATTCTTAGTCATATAAAAGTTTTATAAAATCAACAGTACGATGTACCAATTTTTTTCAGTAAAAGTTCTACTTATTACTTACCCATCATACGTAGTATAGGGTAAGTCTTGTAATCGATTTGAAAATCGAAAAAAAAATTACGGATTTACACGTTTCAGACACTGGAAACGTGATTTTAAATAATTTTAAATAACATTTCTAGAAAAAAAAAATGAGATTTTCATGCATTAAGAGATACGGTGGCAAATTAGAACAAAGTGGTTCACGCTTACTTTCTCAAAAGTAGTCACCGGAAGAAAACCAAATCTAACATTAAAACAAGGCTTAACTTAACTAAAACCATATTTCCGAGAAACATTAATAACTTTTTACTATTGTATATAGGTAATTCGGAAAGTGGGAGATATTTTATATAAGAATAATTCTATCTAATATCTATATTTTCCACTAACATAGTTATAATGTAATGCTGTATTTATTGTGTTGCAATGTATACAGTTATTACTAACCTGTCGACAAGTTCTTCAGCACTGCACACACATCCCAGATCGCATATGCATGGTTTCCCATTTTTCTTAATGAGGATATTAGTAAGCTTAAGATCGAGATGACACATGTTCTCTCCGTGTATATCGGCTACTCCACTCACGATATTACGAAGCCACTTTTTCATTACTTTAAACACTTGTTGATTCTGAAAAAATTTATCCTCTTCCAACTTCTCAGCCAAAGACCCTTGACATAATGGCGAGAAAAATACGTGTGCTGGAGCATCCTGAAACTTTACTTGTCCAAGCAGAGGAAGGACATATTCACTTGCAAGTTTAGGCCACACCTCTGTCTCACTTTTAGTAGCACATATATCCAAAACTATTTTAGCAGCCACTTTTGTGGACTTGCGTTTATTTTCTACTTTTATTACTTGACCGAAGGTGCCCTCTCCAATCGTCTCACCACACTCATATCCATACGATTCCAGCAAACATTTAGTCGTTTTGACTGCAAGATCACGGTAAACGTCTTCACTGATGATCTTCTTTGCGACAGCAGACGCTATGACATCCATTTTTAACAAAATTTACAAATATTCAGCAAAATATATCACCTTTTAACAGCTTTAACAGTTAAGCAATAGCAATTTTAAGCAAATCACAGTAGCTTTTCTTAGAGCAGTGCATTGTTACAGAAAACTTTGTTTGAATATATTTATAATAATGTGCATTGTATTGTTTATACGTGTCAACAATATCGTATTCTTTAAAAATATTTTTTAATATTAAAAAACACATTGTTATCAATTTGATCAATGTATTGTTGGAAGAATAAAATTACGTGACATGGAATACCCATTAATATTAAAAAAGGAAGTGAAATCTTACATTACACATAATGCATAATATATTATTACAAACACAATAATTTACAAACATTACTGCACAATACATTTTTACAACATTACAAATACATAATTTATTACCCATTTTTCAATACTAAGAGTACCCATATCAAGCCAACTATCTTTTTCTTTTCTTAGTGATATAACTATATTTACTCTCTTCACAAACGAACACAAATTTTACAAGCACAGTAAAACTTTAAATACATTACTAAGCAATTTAACCAATACGTATCAATTGTAATTAATTTTTTTAAAAATTCTATGAAGGACCTATTGAAATAAATACTAAATTAAATTTAAATTAACAAAATGTTCTAAGATATGTTCTTTGAATTTACGTAAACATCATTAACAAAACCCAGAGAAAATACAATAAATACAGATGAGCAGAAGGAAAGTTTAGATTGACACAATGAAAAAGTAATTTAAAGTAGCTACTTTGTAAGACAGATGCTCAATCCAGAAAAATATAATATAACAATGAACAAGATTATACAAGAACCTCTTCCGAGTTACCCACAATTCTGAAAAGCGTTCCTTATCTTAAGGAACCTCTGAAAGCAATATATTAAAAAAAAAGGCAAAAAAAAAAAACATTTATAAAAACAAAGTATCCTTTGCTGCCTCTAATTTTTGAAGAGGTTTCTGGGTAGTTTTTATGGCGTATTAATCAGTTTTCAGTTTTCTCGAACCAGAATATCAGTTTTCAAGTAAACATTTTTATATTAAAAAACATGTATTAGAAACAAACATGACAAATTTACAGTATAAAAAAAATAACAAAGTTATAAATATTATATTACTCTTGCATGTATTATAAATTCAGTCACGCAGCTGAAAATACCTACTTGAGAATGAATATCATCCTAATAAATCCCTGACGGCTCGGCCTACAGGCACAGGTAGCTTTCGAAGACTCAGAACATGGGGCGCCTGTTTATTAGGAATTGCAGAAGAAAGACCTCTTTGCCATGATGCGGCTGTTAGGACCGCCCACTTTGAAATCTACCTGTGCCTATAGGCGAAGCAAGCAAAGATTTTTATTATTTATTTATTTATTTTTTGCTGTAAGAGTTGGTCCTATAAAAAACTTGTCAATGTAAAAGTTGTAGATAATATTAAGAAGATTTATAATAAATTTAAGCGGATTTGATATCTTGTTAATTGACGAACTTATGAATATTTTTCTTCTTAAATCCCTATCCCCCCCTCCCCCCACTTTGAGGCCATTTTTAATGATAGCAAAAATCTGTCATATATAAATTTTTGTCCTTTTTCTTAGAAGTAGTAATAACTTTAAACAGATTTGTATTATAATTAAAAAGGTATGGGTTTTTTCTGTTTTCATAAAAAGCCGCCCCCCCCCCCTGGTCCGATTTTGCCCATTAACGAACTTGACCGAGATTTTATGCCCCTTGATTTTATGTATCAGTTTGGAAAAGATTTGTGCAGAATTATGGAAGTTATATTGTCCATAAAAAAGTGATATTGATATAAAGATAGATAGATAAAGTTTAGAACTGGGGGTGGTTTTGTGTTCTAGGAGTCATGATCGGCGTAGATCTGCAAAAACATTTCTGAAATTCCATCATAGGGGAGAATGTAATAGGTAGTATTTCTTACGAAATCTACCTAAAACCGATATTCCGGGTTGGAGAAACTAATTAATACCCAATAAAAACTAGTGAGAAACGTTTCCGAAAAGCAGTGGCAGTAAAACAAACTTTGCTTTTTAAAATGCATCTTTAAATCTCAAAAATATGTTGGTATTTGAAATTACTAAACATAACGAACGCTTTTCGGAAACGTGGGTAACTCTGAAGACGTTTTTGTATACTCCCTTTCGTGGTTATATTATATGTTCCGAGTTTAAGAAACCTTCGTCTTTTTAACACTATAAGCATTTTTCAACTGGAATATTAAAATGTTAATGAACTTAAAAAATTATAATTTTATTAATGCGCGTGGCTAAGGACAATAGTGCATAAGTTGATAATCTATTCTAGCTTTATTCTTGTCACCCTGTAAAAGAACTACTCTAACACTTGCCAAAACAGAATCGCAATGACAATTTTCGTTTCAGACAGGTTTTTTTTGTTACTAGGTACAATGCTCCTTATAATTGAATTGCATTCTTATATGCTTATAATTTTCGTTGGGAGCACGAAATTTCACGTTCAAGGCAGCATGTCGTTATGCATGTACCACTTTCACAATTATTACTGCCTAAATGTTACCGGCATCACTTTCAAGGAAAAATAGTATGTAATCTACCTCAATAGAAACGTCATCGCGATCAGAGCTATTTTGCATAAAATTGAACTGAGAACGTGCATAGCGACACATTAAAATTATACACATGTTGGAATTGCGTTAATTTTTCTTCAGTTCTTTCTCTTTTCTTCTTTTTCTCTAGAGTTTGCTGTTATACACTATATGGCCAATGATGACCGGTCACTTGCGATCTAGACGTTTTTTTAAATATCTAGAAAAATACATAAGGGATTATCCTGAAACTTCAGGCGTGTAAACAGTATAGTCGACGTCATATATTTCGGCGAAGATATTTTCCCGAAACCCCAATGGGGGCCGTCAATAAATTGAAGAAAAACGAATATCTTTTGGATAACCCTGTGAAAACTAATATCGCAAAAGCGTTAAAACTGTAGCACATGCTTAAGAGGCTTTTTTTTTTAATAAGCTATGATCTTTTTTATGAGAATAGCACGTATACTCGTGGAAAAATTAAGGTTTTTATAAAAATAATCCCAAATTTCACCAAGTGTTTTTGCTTAAAATTTTCAGAGTTCTTAATATAAAAGAATGCTCTTTTCAGGAACGATGAAACACAACATCACTACATAGTATAAAACAAAGTCGCTTTTTCTGTCCCTATATCCCTATGTACGCTTAAATCTTTAAAACTACGCAACGGATTTTGATGCGGTTTTTTTTAATAGATAGAGTGATTCAAGAGGAAGGTTTATATGTATATCTATTAAATAGTGGAGAAATACTGTTATTTTTGAGGTTTTTAATGTGATGTCGTAAATAATTTCATTTTTTCCGCTTATACATTGCAAACGCAGGCTGAACCCTACAAGATTTATCAAAATAATGTACTAATTATTGTACACATTAAAAAGGTCTACAGAAAACACAAAGAGATGAAGGTTTTCAAGGTTAACCCGAAGCAAAGCGAGGGAGGGCCGCTAGTTATATACAATACCCTGCAATCAAAATTAAAAAATAATAAATATCGGATAAAGAATGAGCAGGTTCACCAAATATTGTTTCACTGCGAATGCAATCAAAATATACTGTGCATAATATATTAGCTAAATGTATAGAGCAACTTTTGTGAAAGTCTCAAAAACATAGCTTGAAAATTCTGATAGTGATAGTCGATAGAATAAGCTTGAAATTCGCTGTTCCCAAAAGTAAGGAAAAAGATGAGGGGCGGTATCCAAATATACAATGAGAGACACTTCATTCTTATTATGCCAACTTTCATAAGCTAGTATATTTGGATACAACCCCTCATCTTTTTGCTTCCTTTTGGAAACAGCGAATTTCGAGCTTATTCTATCGACGATTACTATCAGAATTTTCAAACTATGTTTTTGAGACTTTCACAAAAGTTGGTCTATACATTTAGCTAAGATATTATGTACAGTATATTTTGATTGAATTCGCGCATCTGCAGTGAAATACTATTTAGTGAACCTGCTCATTTTTCATCCAATATTTATTATTTTTCCATTCTGATTGCAGGGTATTAAATATAATGTTGTATGTTATCGTTCTCAAAAATAACATTCTTTTATATTAGGAACTCTGAAAATTATAAGCAAAACACTTGGTGAAAGTTGGGATTGTTTTTATAAAAACCTTAATTTCTCCACGAATATACGTGCTATCCTCATAAAAATGAACAAAGTTTATTAAAAGAAGCCTCCTAAGCATGTACTACCGTTTCAACGCTTTTGCAATATTAATTTTTACATTATTCAAAAGGTATTCGTTTTTCTTCAATTTATTGACAGCCCCCTATGGGGTTTCGGGAAAATATCTTCGCCGAAATATATGACGTCGACTATGTTGTTTACACGCCTGAAGTTTCAGGATAATTCCTTATGTATTTTTCTAGATATTGAACAAAACGTCTAAAATCGCAAGTGGCATTAAGGTTAATTTCTAATTTTATAAAAAATATGTAAAGAACGTCTATATAAACAGGTTAATTTATTTGTATACAATTACTAAAGATAAAAAAATTAATTTATTAGATGTAACTTTTGTTACAACATTTTTACAATTTTTACTCAAAATATTGCTCTAAAAAGCTGTATTTTAATTTAAAAATGTATTTTTTTTTCCTGCTGATGCAAATTTTATAAAGATTGCGCACATGCTTCTCCTTTGTATCACCGCGTTGCATATTTGCAACACACCCAAAAGTCCATATTACATGTACAGTATATTATGTAAGCTTAGAAAAATAATATTAAACAATTTCATCGTATAAATTTAAATTCATTAAGTACTGCGTACTTAAACATTCATTTTACAAGCAATTTCCAAATGCATTAAAATCGCTTGCATTTGGCGAGAAAAAAGTGCTGTTCACCAAATCGCGTCTTTTGTGCCAAATACTCGAAAATCTTTTATTTATTTTTACAGATTTTCTGCTGGAATTCCGCAGCTAAATTTGACTGATCTTTTATAACGTACATGAGCAGTTTAATTAGCATATATATATATTTTTTGAGTATGCGCTTTAATCAGACCTTATCCTTTGTTAGTCTAAGGAGACCGTCTCCCATTATCGTTTTCATCACAGAAAATATATTCTTATATGGCGTCGTAGTTAATATATTCTTATATCGTATCATAGTTTATTCTTATATCGCGTTCACATTATGGAAGTTAAGTCACTTCGTTTAACTTTTTTGAACCGGACAACTCGGAATTAGGCTTCATCCGCTCACATTATCAAACATTTTAAGAGACTTAATTTAGCCTTTATCACATGCCTCGGCCAAACAGATGTCTGGGCAAGCGTATAAGTTGTTAAATTTGTAACTACAACTTCTGACTATATATAGTTTATTATTGTTTACATGTTACGCGGCATGTTAAATAAATAAACTACTGAAAGGATCATTCTAAAAAGCTGACCAATTACTTGTAGAACCCAACGCGAAATTTAAGAGCAGTTTCAAATAAGAAAAATAGTTCAGAAGGCAGAGAGAGTCCCATTCAACTCATAGTTAAGAGAGTATTGGAAGTTAAATGAGTTTCAAAAACTTGCTGAAGTCGAAAATTTTGATTCCGGGTCGTCCGCTTCAAAAAACTTCAAGTTAAGTGACTAAACTTTCATAATGTGAACGCAATATTGGAAAGAAAGCTGTGGATTAGCAAGAATATTTGGCTATAAAATGCGAAGAGTAGCTCCTCCCACTGAAAACCTTTTGTGTTATAAAATAAGTTTTACAGACGATTTTGAATAATTGGTTTAATTCTGGTCTGCATCGTCTACGTGATTAGTTCTATAGTAAACAAGAAAGTTAAATGATGTACCAATCATAGATTATTAAACGTTTTCCAACATATATACCTAACTAAACCTTTTAGTAAACGTAAAACACATTTAAAAATCAGATTTTCACGATTACAAGAAAAGTACTCCAATCCTGTTGTGCAGCCCTGTATATAATCTATAGATTTGTATATACTCTATATAGTAAGCTACAATTTAGTTTAGTAAGGAAACACATAACACAGTTGATAATTTACCTTCAGCAGTTTCTTCAATAGACGGAAACATATTTGAATTCATTTGTACAGCCCTATATATTATCTTAAAATGTTTTATACTCGACACATAGTAAGCTAAATTTTAATTCAGGCAGAAACGCGCTGTAAACTACTGAAATCACACTTGCAGAAATTATCATACATAAGCGGTTATGTATCCAGTTCTTTGCATGACTTTGTATATGATTCTATATTACAGTCCCTGGCCAAATTATTAGAATATTTAAAATTATCAGAATATACTTTATTTTTATTAGAATATTTGGTATGTAATGACCCTAAAAACTAATTCAGCGTGGTAATATAGTTTTAATTCATTAAAATAATGTACACCACATATTTTCCTAATTTGAGAAACTGCTTTTGTTGACATGTCGAATTATAACATTATCTAAAGGTCAACCGAACTAAAAAACGTCATGACAGGCTTCAATTACGTGGCTATGTGCGACGATCATGGAGGTGTTTGTAGCATTGTAAAATCAGTTGTTAGATGTTTATTTGTATTTCTATTGTGAATATATTATTTTTAATTGTGAATATATTATTTTCAATAGTCAATATACTATTTTTAGTAATTAAAATATGTGTAGAAAAACTGATTTGTCAACAGAAAACAAAGGTGAAATAAAAGCGCTTTTCAATATTAAAAAATATTCGAATAGAGAAATTTCAATAATAATTTCAAATAGAATATTTCTGAAGCAAGTGTAAGACGAAACTTGGGTTTGGACAAACATTGAGCACAAAAAGAAAGAATAAATATGGAAGAAAATCTGTATTTACACCAAGGATAGAACGATGCTTAAAGAAGATCTGCGTGGAAAATCGATTTGCTACTACAAAACAGATCAGATCGCAGCTCGAAGAGTCTGACGTTGTTTTGTCAGAACGATCTGTAAGCAGAAAAACAAAAGCTATGAATTTCAAGGCCTTTAGACCAGCTAAAAAACCAAAATTAACCGAAACAATGAAAGCTAAGTGACTGAAGTGGGCTAGAGAGCATAAACAGAAGACATTGGAGTTCTGGAAATCGGCAATTATAAAGTTATTCTTATTTTATTAATACTTAAAACACCTAACAATGTCTGCGAAGCATTAGATAAATTCTTCATGTTAAAAATTATTTATTTCAGGTTTGCTTCAGTGACGAAAGAACTTTTGAAATTTTAGCAAACAAATCCCAGTTTATGTGTCGTCGTCCTGGCGAAAAGTTTCATCAAGATTGTGTCGTGCCAACTATCAAGCACCCAAAAAAGGTCATGGTTTGGTCTGTCATAAGTGGCAAAGGCACTGGACGTCTTTACATAGTCAAAAGAACTATGAAACAAGAGCAATACAAAGAGGTGTTACAAAGTCGGTTGATTCCACAACTAAAAGAATGGTTTCCAAATGGAGAACTTTTTACATTTATGCAATATGGAGCTCCTTGCCACACAGCACGATCAGTAAAGGCTTATTTACAACAAGAAAAAATACCTGTATTGAACTGGCCGGGTAATTCAAAAGATATGAATCCCATTGAAAATGTTTGGCAGCTGATGAAGAGGGAGTTGGCCAAAGAGCTCATAACAAACAAAACCCAATTGATAGAAAAACGTATCCATGTCTGGAATCATCACCCACATATGCAAGAAACTATTCAATGTTGCATTAGCAGTATGCCACGACGAATAGAGGCAGATTGCCGCCAAAAGAGGATCTACGAAATAGTGATATTTTTAAATTTAAAGTTAAAAGTTTTTCAAATTCTATAATTTTAATTTGACTTACAAAAATAAATAATTTTAAAGTCATTGGCGTGCTTTTTATTCATTCTTACCCTACAATTAATGTTTATTCGGAATTTTAATTGTTTATATAATAATATCATCTCTATGAAGCTAGTAATATGATTTTACACAAAAAAGCACGAGTGCGTCTAATAATTTGGCCAGGGGCTGTATATTCAACAAAGATCTCTTAATATACTAAATATATTTCACGTTCAAAATGCATAGCTCGATTAAAAAACACATTAAAGCAATTTACACTGATATACAGTAATGCTTACGAATTCTTTTGTGTAGCCCTGTATATGATGTATAGCATTTATATATACCACATAGTAGTAAAAAATTTAGTTAAACGCATACCTAACTGAATGCGCACTTCTACCAATTATCGCTTATAGGCAGTACTTCGGTTACAGTACTTTATCCGAATTTGTTGTGAGTCCCTGTAAATGAACGTTAAATGCTATGCACAGTATATTACACAACAAGTATCTTGTAGTAAACCTCAGTAATTTAAATGAAATTCATTATATTTGAAATAGTCTAACATAATTAAAATTGGAATCAGTTTTTCTCCGACAGCCATTATGTAACTGAATATTTTTGTGTGGTCCTGTAAATGAATGATGAATGCTTTACACTCCATATTATACAGAAAACATGTTTCAGTGCACCTCACAAATTTATGTCAATTTCATCATGTTTGTAATAGTGTAACATGATTAAAATGCACCGCAAACGATTTTTTTCCATAGACCATAATATAACGGAATTATTTTGAGTTTCCCTGTAAAGTAATTCTAAGTGCTACACGTACCATATTCGATGGTAAGCATCTTGTAGGGCACTTCAGTGATGTAAATAGATTTCAATATATTTGAAATAGTGTCACATCATTAAAATACACTGCAAAAGATTCCCCCCCCCCGCCCCCCATAGATCGTATTGTAACGGCATTCTTTTGAGTGCCCCTATAACGAAGTATGAGTGCTACATATTGCATTTTCAATACCGAACATGTCATTGCATATATCAATAACATATATCATTTGCATGACAATCCGAATATATTTATGTGAGTTAGAACACGGAGAGATGGACAGGCAGACAGAGAGACGGCCAGACAATTATCCCGACTTATCTTCTTCACTGTTCATAATACGAGTTTGTAAAGCATCCGTATTTTTCCAAATTTATCACCACAAAAATAAAAAAATAAAAAAAAATAATGTTCTTCACTTATCTTTTTAAAGGATATTTCTTTTGCTTTTTGCTTGGCAAAATATTTCTGAAATATATACTCAATTTTATATTTCGAATATTAACATATCTTTGAATAAGATTTTTAACACTCAAAGTAAAATAAAATTATACTAGGGGGCTCAGCCCCCTACTCGCTGACGCTCGCCAACCCCCGGTGAATTGCAAGGCAATTCACATTGAGAACGCTACGCGGTCACAGCTCGCTTTGCTCGCTCGCCTCATTTTATTTTTCTAGTAATTCTAGCCGGAATAAGCACTACAATAAATCATTTGAATATATAAAATTGACAATTTTTTTAATGTAAAAAAGTAATTGAAAACTCCGTTGAAAACACAACTAAAAATGCATTTAGTTGATGCTACTAATGGACATATAAATAATTTAAATACTATGAAAAGAGGATCTTGGAAACATAATTAGCACCTATAATATTGTACAGAACGGCTTAAATTCATTAAAAAAAAAAAAAAAAAAAAAACTACGTGGTAGGAAGATAGTTTATCATCAATGATTGTTTAAATTTCGTTCAACATTTTATTATTCTAATTGATTATAGATTTCTGCAAAAGAAATTATTTTTACTTCAATAAAACGGTAACAGATGGCAGCAGGGCATTCTAGAAAGTTTATATTTTCTTATCTCCGATTTTTTGTGTGAGTGAAATTCGTAAATAAATTCTAAATGAATTCATTTGAAAAAAATGCATTCATTTGAAATTAACACTATTTCTCATAATTAAAATGAGGAATCATCTCAGACGCTTTGGATTACGTTCATATTATTTTATTTTTAATAATTGCTAGCTTCAGTGTCACTGCTCTGACACTTTCCGCCATATTGGAGGCGGGGCTAACACAATCTTGTCTGTTCATTGGTCTGAGCTCTGGAAACTACGATTGTTGCCAACGATAAGGTAGAAATTCAGCCTTATTTCCGCGCCACGTAAGACAAATATATATATAGATATTTTAGAAGTATGTTGCCAAGCACAAAAAACAAAGAAACGTCCTTTATAAAAGAAATTAAAAATTTTAATTTTCTGGTAAGGACGTGGAAAAATGTGGATGCATTCCAAAACTTTAGATTAAATCTTTGAGAGGGAAATTTCAGATCGGACTGAGGAAAAGCCTGAAGAGGTTTGACTGAACTCTGAGCTTTTACCGGAAATCTTTGACTTTTGAAGCTTGAGTGAACCAAATGCAGCCAAACCTCAACAAATCGTCACAAATCATGACTCGTCAAATATTTTTTGTCTCCACTCTTTCTCACAGATACTACACCCAGAAAAAAGTTTTGTTGAATCAACGAAAAATTGGTTGACCCAACAAAACTTTTCGTTTAAATATGGGTCAATGGAAATTTTGTTTGAATAATAAAAAAAAATATATTGTTGATTTTTTTGCAATTTCAAAAAAATTTTTTGTATCGTCAGCAAAAAAAATGTTTTGTTAATTCAAGTAAAATGGTTCAATTTTACTTGAATTAACAAAATTCTTTTTGTTACATAGATATATGCTATGTGTTATTTTAACAATCTATTTTCTTTTTTCAACAAAATATATTTAGTTTGTTTAAATAATAAAATATGTTATATTACGAACTTATTTTTTTATACTACAAAAACTTTTTTTAAGTGAACCAATCTAAATATGCCATTTTAACATTTTTTAAATTTATTTGCAGCAGTGCATTACGCCTGTAAACCTTGAATAATAACAAGTGAATTTTTATCCTGCTTTTTTCCAAGCGCAAACTGAGAGAGTGAAAATCGCCCTAGCCGGAAGTCGATCCCGGGTCCTCAGAACAGCGCTTGGAGGCTATACCACTGAGTTAGAACGATAACTGATCGCGGCATTTCTCACTCTTATATATGTCGGAACGGCTGCAACCGCAGATAAGATAGTAAAGCTAAGCTTGTAAAGATAGAAAGTAATAAATGGGACAGGGGGATTTTTAAAACTACCTTGGTCCGTCCCAATGAAAAAAAAGTTTTAATTATCCGCAAAAATTATCTGCAAAAATTATGTTAATCCTTTAATTATATAGCTATATAAGTCAAATAAATCGAGTTACGTGAGAGAGTTATGGTTGCTACACAACAATTTAATTTTTGGAAAAACAACAAAATTTTGCTGGAATTACAATATTATTGTAAAATTTAAAAAAACAGATTTTGTTAATTCAAGTAAAATTGATGAAATGTTGTTAAAATTTTGTAAGAGTGTACTGTGTAAGAGTACAATATTTTTTTGTCCAAGCAACAAAAACAATTTTTTTTACTTCAACTAAAATTTTTGCTAAAGCAACCAAAATGTACTCAACAAAACATGTTTTGTTGTTTTAATCAATTCCTTTTTCTGCGTGTAGTGTATAAAATTTATCTTTTACCGGTCGCAAATACAATGCTGGAACGATTAAGCCGCTGGGAAAAACTGCCGATAGTTTATAAATTAGCGAATCGAGTAAAATATTTCAGTAAAGAGTCGGAGAAAGAATTGAAATTGAAAAATATCATGTCTATTTTGTTTTATACATCAATAGCACGAAAAAAAAAATATATTATATGTTATTGAGGTTTTCCATGGCATGTTCAGTATTGAAAATTAAGTGCATTTAAAGTGCTTTAAAGCCTTTATACTCCATTTATACAGCAACTCAAAAGTATCCCGTTGAATTATGGTCTATAGAGAAAAATCATTTCCGGTGTGTTTTAATGGTGGTACACTTTTCGAAACATAATAACATTTATATGCATTATTGAGGTGCACTACAAGAAGGTTACTTTAGAATATGTTATATGTAGCACTTACAGTTCATTTATAGGGGCACTCAAAAGATTTCCGTTATATTATAGTCTATGAGTAAAAATCGTTTACGGCCTATTTTAATGATGTTACGCTGTTGCTGTTACAAACATAATGAAACTGATAGGAATTTCTGAGGTGTGCAATAAAAAATGCTTTATATAGAATATAGAGTGGAGAGCAATTATCATTCATTTACAGGGTCATACAAAAGAATTCGGCTATTTAACGGTGTATGGGGAAAAACTGTTTACAGAGTATTTTATTATGTTGCAGTATTTTAAACGTAATGAAACTGATATACATTACTGAGGATACTACTAGATGCTTGCAGTAGAACATGATGTGAATAATATTTTTACAGGGGCATACAAATATGTGGGATGCAGTACTTTATTTCTTACAGTTGTAATAAGTCTCAGAATATTTTGACTGAGTATTTGTGTTTCATGTTGATGTCTGTTAATAAACTTCTATATTAATGTACTTTAGCCGTGCTACTTATTTGAATTATGTGGTTATTTTAGATAACTAATATCTGTAAAAGATTATAACAACTCTCTTCGATTTTACATCACATTACAAAATAATATACTGTATTTGTTAAATGCTAAGAAATATCTAGTGCATGGGTTCAAAATTCTAGGCGCCAATGGGCAGATTCCCACCACTAAATTTTATTAGTATTCTTCGTTAAATTTTATTAGTATTCTTCGCCTAAATTTTATCAGTATTCTTATTAGGCGAAGAATACTAAAAATTTAGTGGTGGGAATCGGTCCATTGGCGCCTAGAATTTTGCACCCCTGATATAGAGAAAATATTAAAATATGGTTAAAATTTTAAAAACTCAATTATTAAAATATAAAATTAAATAGCTTTTAAGTAATTAGCTTTGAAAGTGACACAAATTATCGTTTTCTTAAAAGAACTCCGAATATATCTCCCAGGCTTTTCACTTAGGCTTTAGTCGAACGTATGGATTTTGGATTTAAGCTCTTCAATTATTTTCACTATTTATGTAAACGTGTCAATACTAATGAACCCTGCCGGATCTTTCTCCGTTGTATTTCATTTTTTACTGATACTTTCGTACTGACATACATCTCGTCATTTATAAAAATTATGTTAAAAATCCGTACCAGAATGAAGAAATATGATTAACTGAAGATGAACATTGTTTTATGGTGCTATCACACGTACTCTCATATTATAGTCAATATCAGATATTTCATCCGAAACACGTTTTTCAAGAGAAAAACTATCGAAATCGTCCCGTTTGATAGATTGCCTCTCGTAATTTCTTCAAGATCTAACTTTCAGTCATTTGTATCCTCTACGATAGATATCAGCTTGAAATCCACCAATCAGAGCTCTCTAAAAATTTCAATATGGCTACCGTTAGTAAGTCAACATATTATGTTTAGCGTGATCGCAAATATTGAAACAAAAAATACAGAAGAATTAAGAAAAAAGCAATATCTTTAGTAACACAGGGACCAATTATACACGAAAAGAACTTTAAAAATATGCAGTTATTTCGAAATTAAAGAATTACATATGCGTCGATTGTCCGTTCGGAGTTCGTTATTTACCACTCCCGATAAGAACTTTATTTACTAATTTAAAGTTATTTATTGCGATTATTTTATTTCAATTACTTATATTATTTACTATCTGTTATAATTGTACTGTCGTAGTCACTTATTTACTTCTCAAACTGTACTTGTTTAAATACTTTCTGCAGCAGTATTTGGCTTTATTTCGTACTTGTTGCCAAGTTATATCGCCAAAGATAGAAACGCAAGCAAACATGCATCAAGGTATTTTATTGCATATATTTATATATGTCTTTTAGCATGCAGCGTTCAGAGTCTAAATTTTGTAGTGGAGGGGGGGGGGGGGGGGGACAGAATATTTTCTTATACTTTTAGAAAAATGAAATTTAATAAATGAAAATTTAATCTAGCAGCTATTTATAGTTAATTATATTTTAATATTTTTTTAACCCTCTCGTCACCCTGGACCTCATATGAGGCTCCTACTTCAAATAACAAAATTTTTAAGAAAAAAAGACGGATTTTTTTTTTTTTTTTTGCTTTTCGTTCAGTGACACCGTGAATTCATTCAGAACACATATGATGCTTCTAAATAGCTGCATAAATTTTACCTAGATGGCAGTACTAGACAATGTCTTTCATTATTTACAATTCTTGCTTTCTTTTTTCAGAAGAGAGAAATGAACTATTTATTTGGCTTGCTTTATTAACTTTTTTGAGAGGTAATTAAATTTTTTCTTATTTAATATGTGCTTGCTTTTAATTTAATTTTAAACATAACAGATTTCTTGAAAAATGTAGAAGTGTGTTGGACCTCATATGAGGCTTACAGTTACTAGTGGTGTCTTTCACACTTAATATTCTAAAATTAAGATTTAGAAGAATAATGAAATTGCAAGCTAATATAAATATATATTACAGCTGAAAATTGAAAATTATTTGATTTAAAATATAAAAACTTGTGTATTTATTTTAAGATTATTATATATTTGTTTTGTTTTTTTATGTAGAAAGACAATGGATGAAAGCAATGATTGTTTACAAAAGAGGGAGGGGTAAAAATTTCTTATTAACTTTTTTTTCGCTTTTGTTTTAAGGATAGCTAATAAAAGAAGAAGAATACCGCTTACACAAGCAGAGATTGATACAATCTTTTTTGGAAGTGACTCAGAAGATGATTTGCTTTCTGAAGCTGAAGATGAATTATGGGTTTCATATCCTCAGATAGCTGAAGAAGAGGCTTCAGATGACAGTGGTGAAGATGAAAGCATAATCCCTTTGCTGAAACTCAAACAGCTTCTAATCGATGTCTTAAAACTTTGAGGTTTGCCGAAAAAGATAATGAAATGAAGGATAACATTACTAATTTTTTAGAGCATCATAAATCTCACTTCTATGGCGAAATGCCAATTCATTATTCTTCTAAAAGGCTTCCTGATGACTTTTTAGAATCAATTGTGTAGGAATCAAATTTTTATGCAACAAGAAAAGGTAATGAAAATTTTAACCTTACTGTTTCATAATTGAAGGTGTTTTTGGGTATTAATTTTGTTATGACTTATCTTCGTTATTCACGGTTGCAACATTATTGGACATCAAAGCATGATATACGCCTAAGTATAATAGTTGATTTAAAAGATTAAAAATAAAGATTAAAAATTCTGTAAAGGACGCTCGTCGCGAAGGGGTAAAAATCAGACCAGTACTAAATCACATTTCCAGAGTATTCAAGGAAGCATGTGATCCAGAAGAATATTTATCGATGACATAATTACTCCTTTCAAGAGAAGGGCAAAACTAAAACAATATACTAGAGGTAAGCCATATCCTTGGGGTATAAAGACCTGGACACTTACTGGAATTTAAGGATATGTACATGAGTTGGAAATTTATGAAGGGGCGTATCAACTAGCAGCTGAATTTTCTACTGAATTTGGATCTGTTGGAAGTGTTGTACTAAGCTTTGTGAACATATCAAGAACAACCACAAACTGTCTTTTCATAATCTTTACCACGATTGTACTTCTAAATAAATCTGTTGAATGGAAGATTTTTGCTACCAACACAATACGTGTTGATTAAAACAATACGTGTTGAAAGTACAGATTAAAAGAAACTTCTAGCAAATTATATCCTATAAATGTTTTGAAAAAGATCCCAGAGGTTCGATTTCTCGAGTAACAAGCAATGAGTAGATAATCATTACTACATCTGGTATGATAACTCTGTGGTCCATGTTGCATCCTCATATTTTGGAGCAAGCCCTGTAGGAACTGCTAGCCATGGTATCGAAAAGAAAAATGTATTACTCAAATTCCTAGATCAGCCGAAATAGGAATGTACAATACAAATATGAGAAGTGTAGATCTAATGAATTCTTTATTTGGTCTTTACCGACATACATTGCACCACAAAAGGTGGTAATTATGCATTTGCCATCACATATCAAACATAGCGGTAATCAATTCCTGGCTTTTGTGGAAAATGGATCCAGATAATGAAAACTTGTATTTTCTAGAGTTTAAATCCTCTATTTCCACAAAACTTTAGTTATCATGGCTCGTCAAATTCAAACCAAAAAAGAGGTAGACCATCACAATCCTTTGTAGAACCAACAATGCAAAAAAAGGTAAAAATACAAGCTGCAACCGAACTGCGAAGAGATGGGGATAACCACTATCCTGCCAAATCTCAAGGAAAATATTCAGCTAAAAGTCATCTATATGAATGTCCTGAAAAAACAAGTTACATTTGTGCAAGATGCAAAGAATCATTATAGCCTGAATGTTTCAAAGCCTTACATTCCTGGTAAACATATATTTATGATGAATTTTGTATTTGTAATTAGTATTTTTTATTTCCTTTTTTTTTATTGTAATTTTTTTAAACTTAATAACTGTCTAAAATAATAAAACAAGCATTAAAAAAAAGACAGATATTGCTATCAACATTTATTTTAATGATGTAATGAAAATGTATTTGTCTATATACATGTGCAACACTTAGCTACATTAAGCCTCATATGAGGCTCGTAAAGAAAATTTAGAAAGAGCGACATTACAACAAAAATTCTTTTTGCACATGGTTTATAGTGGTATTTTAGAAGCATTAAATGTTAGAAAGAATTTTTTCTTTTCTTTAATCATAATTTGGTTACGAGAGGGTTAAAGATATACAATTATTATACAGACATACATATTTATTCGTAGATCGGTGTAATAGTAAAAATCTATTCACCGTTGTCCAGTCATCCAAGGCTGGTGACTTTTTCTCCAACATGGTTTATTAGTGAGAAATTACAGACTCAGAATCGGCCAGAGTAGTTCAGTGGTTAGAGCAACAGCCCGGAACGCTGTGGACCCAGGTTCGATTCCTGGCTTTGGCAAATTTTTCACTTCATGTTGGATTATTGTATTTAATGTATGTGAGTGAGAATGTCCTTTTCAGTTTATTTTTCCTTTTTAATTATTGAATTTCAACCACCCTAAAATTTTGTCTTCCCCCTCCTAGCGGTGTTTTAAACCTTTATATGTTTTTCAATTTGTTAAGCAAATTGTGCCCTTTTTTTACTTATTAATAATAAATAACGC
Organism: Maratus michaelseni; assembly: GCA_963931845.1. Classification (NCBI taxonomy): domain Eukaryota; kingdom Metazoa; phylum Arthropoda; class Arachnida; order Araneae; family Salticidae; genus Maratus; species Maratus michaelseni. The sequence goes on from OZ007594.1 coordinate 64,201,455, forward strand.
ATAACCCCCCCCCCCCTCCTGTTAAAAAATTTTGCTACCCTTCAAAAAAAAAAAAAAATTAAAATTTATATATTTTCGAAAACAAAAATGAATTGTAACGTAAAACTTTCCTAACAGAAATAAATTTCAAGAATTTTCAAATATGAGAACTCAAAATTAAAGCTGCATATTCCCAAGTTGCTTCAATAAAGTCACTGTTAATAAACTAATTACTGCATATATCTATGACAGACGTATAAATAGCTGCAGTGGTCGCATACTTCTAAAATTCAATATTTCCCCCGAGCAGTGGGCTCTACAGTTTAATTAGTATATTCAATCTACCAAGGTGGTCCAGAAAAATAAAAATTCATATTCCTACTGTACTGATTAATATATATAAACATAAATATTTTGGTATAATGTAATATGAGTTTCAGCTAAATAAAAGTTAAGCCAATGAGCCATCCACTTGTACTGCAGAGGCCTTAATTTCTGACTAGTTCTCTATAGTGTAATTTGTATCAAACTGTGTTTTGTAGATTTATGTTTCATCCAAAAATATATGGTTTAACTTGACACTTTCTGACACAAAGTTCGTCTGGGGTCCCCGTACCCGCCACCTACTGCGATAGATAGATAGATAGTTCGAAACTAACCAATTTGTTAAGCAAATATCAAACACACACACACACGCGGAACCAAACAAAAAATGTCTAAAAGCAATGGTTCCCCACCTGTGCTCCCTGTCAAGCTCAAGGTGACAAAACAGGGTTCACAAAACAACAAACTAGGGAATACACTCAAACCATACAGGGCGAGCTCAGTAAGCTCAGTGACGACCAGCACATCCGAAAAAGAAGAAACAAAGCAGAAAAAACCACAGAATAATACAGAAAGAACACTGGAAGATGTAGAAAAGAAAATTAACACACATCTCATGATCACATTGAATAGCAGTGATAGCGACCCAGACGAAGCGGACGATGGTGAAATCATAGAAGAGAACAACACAGGAAAAGCAACGGAATACGAGAGAAGGCTCAAACAAGAACTGATGGACTACTGTGCAGAAACAGACACTGTAATAAAAAGAAGCGTGGAGGCAGAAAGAGTAATGAGAGCCCTAAACTACTTGCAGGTAATACAACACAGATGCACGAGGATACCAGTTACAACACGAAGCGAGATAGACAGGATAGTTGAAATCATCACGAAGAACATAATGGACTTAGAGGTGAAGATGCAAGCAGCAAGTGCAAAAGTAGAAATCCTTGAACAACACTGGAAACCAACAGAAAAAGAAGACAAAGAAGAAAACACAGGTAACGTACACAGGGAGGAGGTGGCCACCGAGACTCAAACCAGGCCTCCAAGAGGATACGCGGAAGCAGTCAAAGCGGCTAAATCCACCCTCATCATCTAAGGGACGACTGAAAGAGACGCGGAAGACCTAGAAAAACAGATAGAGAGAACAACAACAGAACACCATGGAGGAGTCAAGAAGATCAGAAGAATTAGAAACGGGGTGAAACTTATCTGTGAGGACGGAAAAGAAGCACTGAAAATAAAACATACCATCACCAACAGCGAAGAAGGCAAAGAGACAATAAGAGTAAGATCAGGAAACATTAGAAAGAAGAAGATAATGATATTCCATGTCCCAGACTTCGTGAAAGAAGACAAAAGAACTGAGAAGATAAAGAAGACCTTAGGACTGGGGCCGCAAACAAGGGAGGATGTCATCAGTTTGCACAGGCAGGTGACCGTCCGGGAGGGTAGCAAGCATCAACCTGTCATACTCCCTGAGCCTCTGGTAGATCACTTGCTAAGGGCGAGGACGATCTGCCTGGGGCTGAGGGATTGCCCAATAAAGCCATTCATTAGTGTGACGCGCTGCCACAAATGTCTCGAATATGATCATGTGGCAGCAAATTGCAGGGGGACACAGCGATGCTCTAACTGCGCGGGCGAGCACCTGTAAACTGACTGCAATCGGCAAACCCCCCGCTGTCATGCGTGCAACAAGTACAACGAAGTAAACAGACTACGGCTAAGAACACAGAAGAAGACGGATCATCAAGCCAACTCGGGTGCATGCTGGGTGCGTCGCCAGCTACTAACGATCCGCCACTACAGTCGGACAGGGGCACAGCACTAACCTCAGCAAAAGAAGTCAGGGAGGGGACGGTGTCACTAAAGTTCACAGGCGGTAAACCACAGCTGGTCAAAATGACCAGACAAGAAATTGAAGCTAGAATACAACATGACGCTTAGCGCCGCAATTATGGTAATAGACACAAATAATACTAGAACTACGTGTTCAAGGAGCGCAGCGAAAAATAAAAAAATACCTCATGACAAAAACCAAACTAATATGCAACAAACACACGACACCCTAAACATGATACAAATTAACCTACACGGTAGCAACAAAGCGACAGACACACTCGCAGGCTATGTAGCAGCGAAAGGAATACAGGTAGCACTCTTACAGGACTTCCACCAAAATAAAAAAAACGGGAAACATAACAAGGTTCAAACCAGAAAATTGGAATGTCACAAAAACACCACAAAACAGATCTGCGATTATAACCCGATTAGGCACCAATCCAATAACAATACTAACAAGAGAGTTCACAACAGCTATAAAACTAGAAAACAAAGACAAAACTTTCACAATAATAAATACATACGCCCCCCCCCCCCCTGGCGGACTTCTCAGAAGTACTAGACGAGATAGGTGAGTCCCTGAGTAAAGCGGTCGGAGAAGTACTGCTAGTGGGGGACTTTAATGCACACTCAACAGCATGGGGCTACGATGACATAGACCACAGAGGGCGCGAGCTAACAGATTTCCTCTTGCTACACGGGTTGTTTGTCTAAAACCCGCCGGACGCACCACCGTCATTCCAAACTGTACGAGGGAAAAACAGGGATGGTACAATAAAGGAAATACAGGGATGGCCGGACTTGACAATAACAACGGCAACACTAGGTAACGACATAAGTGATTGGCATGTCAGTGACGAAGTCTCACTCAGTGACCACAGATACATAAAATTTAAAATTAAAAACTACGAGAACATAGACTACCAAAGACATGGTCTACAAACAAAGATAGGTAAACATGCAAAATTTGATAAAAACATTAGAAAAATCAGAAACAAATACATTAAAGAACTCCAAAAAGCAAGCACAACAGACCAGCTAGACAACATAACACTCAGATTGCAAAATGAAATCACATCGATAGCGTTTGCAAGCTATAAGAAAAAATCTACACCTGCGGTCACTGCCCCTCCATGGTGGACGGATGAAATTAAAACTGCAGAGGAACAAGGTTAGGGCACTCAGGAGGAAATTTCAAAAACAACAGAACGAAGAATTAAAAGTAAAACAACACATAATCTTCAAAACAGAACAAGCCAAATTAAAAAAACTAATAAACGGAACAAAATCCAAAACATGGAAAGATTACTGTAACAAGGTCACAGACACATATGGCTCCCAATATAAAAACGCTAGCAACAAAAGAACAGGTCCAGTAAAACTAGTCAACATTCTACCCCCAAAGACAAAAGTAACCATTAAAGACACACTAACACATTTCCTGGACAACTTATACATAACAGACCAAAATATACCCCACACACTAACAAAGGCAAATAAAGAAAACAACGAACCAGCACCACCGGTAGTAACAAAGGCGGAATTAAACAGAATAATCAGAAACATTAAACAAAATAAAGCACCCGGATTCGACTTCATAGATTACAAACTAATTAAAAGAATTAATAATGCAACACCGCAACTACTACTGACACTCTTCAATACATGCCTAAGGTTAGAATACTTCCCAAAATCGTTTAAAATAGGCATAGTGGTACTGTTTCAAAAACCAGGTAAAGACCCAACAAATCCAAAAAATTACAGGCCAATTTGCCTCTTACCAGCGCTTGGCAAAATGTTAGAACGCATAATACACGGTCGGATAAACTTGCACCTAAACAATAATAATTATTGGAGCAACAAACAGTATGGTTTCAAATAGGGGATCTCAACAGAACACGCATTAGATAACTTAATCAACACAATAAAAGAAGATAAAACAAACAAATACCAAACACTCCTAATAGCCATGGACATCAAAGGGGCATTTGGGTAGCTTTCAATACAAAAAAGTATAAAGCTACATATTGCAGCCGTTCGGAGGAAAGCAGTTCCGGAAAATTTCGATATATTTTCACCGATCATGACCCCCAGACCCCAAAACCACCCTCTGTTCAAATGTTGATTTATATATATATATATATATATTCATAGATATTATAATTATATATATATATATATATATATATATATATATATATACTAGGGGGTCTACCCCCTGCGAGCTACGCTCGCCAACCCCCACTCAGACTTCGAGGCCTCTAAAAACATGACAGCGTGCTTTGTTTTAAAAATATCGGTCAATCTGTAATTGGGTTGCCATGCTTTTAACGTTTTAATGGGGCATTTTTTGATTATCTTGTCCTCATACACAGCTGTTACAACAACTGACGACTGTTTTCGGGATTGATAAGTAAAATCAATTATAACTTGAAAACCAGCTTGTATAAAATTGTTAGGTTTAAATTGTGGCTACCTCTCGGACTTTTATAACAACGATCTGTATTCTATTCTTCCTTTGCGTTTAAGGATGAGAAAAATTCCATCTGCTTGTGAATAACATTAAGAAGCATGGTATTGAAAAGTACTATGTTATAGATATTTTCAGTAACAGGTTTTAATTTTCTCTCTAGTTTAGTGCACCATCATGCATATTTTCATGTTATTTTAAATATGTAAATTATTTATTTTAATTAATATGTATATGCGAATTTTCTAATAATTATGTATCATACAAAATTAATTAAATATTTTGTGCATGCATGCCTGCATTTATTTGGCATCAATTGATGAGATATTTAAACAAATTTGCTATCCGCGATAATTTTACACCATGTTATGGCACTTGAATATTGTCCATAAGAAAATCGGGTACTTTTCCAGTATAGGATCCTTTTCTTTGGTTTGGCGTAATTCGAGCTTCAAAAAGGGATAGATTCGTTAATATACATAGATTTGTTGCCAAAAGTTATGAAAACAAACCCAATGAACTTTTGGTGCTTTTCTATTATAGGGGTCTCGACGCTTTTTTAAAAAGCTTGGCGCAATTCGGGCATCAGAAAGTGAGATTTGGTGCCAAATGACATAAACAGCCATGGAAACAAATTCGACGATTTTTTTTGTTTATATGCGTATTTTAATTATACGTATATTATTAATGTTTTTTCTATACAAATTACTTTTGATTATATATAAAATAGGATAAATGACATTTTACGCTAAACAAATTGTATAAATATTGAAAAAATGCTTCTGTATACGAAATGACAAAGTGAATAAGTTGACAGAAAGTATGTTGCCAAATTTCCTTTTCCGCCAAGGCTATTTTCCCTATTTCGCCAAGGCCCCATATACTGGAAAAGCACCGAATAAATTAAATTAAATGCTGACAGACAATTGAATCCTGACGATAGAAATGTTATTTTTTTTTCAAATTTTCCTGAAAAACATAATTTAATCACAATCTTGTCTTCATTAATGATAGAAATAAAAGATAAATTCAAAGTAAAAAATATAGAGTCAAAGTAGATTCAAAGTAGATTCAAATAAAAAGAAATCAATAATCCCTATCGGGATCCTTTTCAATTTATTTTCCTTTTTTGTCACAAAAAACTGAGTAATTAGTTGCCATCATTACAGAAATGCCATTTAAAATTAGAAAAAAAATCATATCTCGAAAACTAATTCCAATTTCAAAATTCCATTACCAGTTTTGACATTCGCGGATTTTTATGGACAATTGGTATTAATTTCACTATCAAGCGTTTAATATTTTATTAAAAATAGCTCTGAAACATAATCAATCGTTTAACCAGTCGTTTCATAAAATCGTTTCATAAATTCGTTTCATAAAATCGTTTCACAAATTCGTTTCATTAGGATTTTATATATATAGGGTAGATATATTAACTGACCTATGTCATACGATAACGCTCGTATTTATAAGTCAATTTTGATGAAACTAATTGTGTGTATTAAGCTAATCAATGTCTCGACCGAGTACGTTGGTCAGCTTGGTCAGCCATTTTGTTTCAAGATGGCGGCCATTTAAAAATTTAAAACTAAAATAAATATACAAAAAAATTAAAAATTAAAATTTATTTTTTAATTACGTTTTAGGCCTTGATACAAGGATTCCAGAGCATTTTTTGGTTTACCTCTATCTTAAAAAATGGCTGAGATAGAGCAGTTTGAAATTCTAGGGTGGCTGACATTTTGAAACAAAACAGCCCATTAACGCGATTACTCGCAAATTATTTTCTTTCATTGTTGTAATAATTTTCCCAATCATACGCATAAAACTATATATTCATATCCGTTAGCGCCAAAATTGGCGACATTGGAGACAAAATTGGCAAAATTGGCGACACTTGGCGAAATATCGCCAAATTTGGCGACCAAAATAAGTCTTCATAAATGAAGCCAATTTGGCTATTGCTCAATAATTTGGCGAATTTCTTATTCAAATTAAGTATTAACGAATCTTTTGTAAACGTTTCTTTGCATTTTAACTTGCTGTTTTCGGGTAACATTAGCTAAAATTTTAAAACGAAGATATAGGAAAGCTACCTTTTCCTCCCGGTGCAGGCCGGAAGGACTTTTTTGTATTGGAAGCTACCTAATAAGGATTGTGTTTTTGTGTGAAATGAAAAATATCAAAAACTCATTTAAACTTTCGAAAAATGATTAAAATCATCAAAACCAAGGAAGAATACACTGCAAAAGAGTGGGAACTATATCTAAATTCTATTACGTATTTCAATTTTACATTACATTCAATATGTAACACGAATTACATTTAAAATATGTAAAATATATTAACTAAAAATGTCATAATAGTGATTTTCGCAAAATAACTAAAACTTAATTTAAAATCTTACTTTGCGTTACAGGTTTCGGCTTAGCGATAAAGTGTGGTTCCAATACACGTGATAAAAAACTAGTTTTAATATAGTATTTTTTTCTAAATCACTTAATACTAATAGTTGAGAATTCTTAATATTTACAGGTAATGAAAAACGTAAAGTGAAGATATGGATTTTATAATTTAGAATTTTAATGTTATATTAGCAAGAGTATTGTTTTTATAATCTTGGAATTTCAAGTAAAATGATCACAATAAAATATATATATAGAACAGTCACGAAAAGAAACTGCAATATATAAAATGTTAGTACGCGATAATGCTTCCTGTTTATCAATCGAACTTTACACTAAATATTAAAACACCTGCTGCAATTACTCATTAAATGTTACGCCCTCTCCTTACATTAGCAGATAACTTTCAGTAGGGAAAATAACCCTAGTTACAGTGGAAAGTGTAGCTCCAAGCAAGCGAGAGGCAATAGCATATACTTCATATCGTATGGTATTCCGTGTGATAACAGCTTTAGTGTTATTTGCAGTGTTCTTAAATTCAAAGAAAAACTGAAAATTCATGTTTGACTAGCCGACCCGGCCGATGTTGTCCGGGCCCGTGATAATAGCTTTAAGAAAACCTCACATTTGTATGGTTTTATATCTTTAACTTTATTTTGTATGAATTTATATTTTTAAATGAATAATTCGCGGAAAAATATTGATATTTAGTGGTAAAAGCACTCGTACGAAGACATTTTCTTGTTTTTTCATGTACAGTCGTTTCACAGTTAAAAAAAAAAAAATAGTTCTTGTTGTCTCAACTCTTTGAAATTTTTATCGGTTTTAAATATAACGGTTTTACAGCCCGTGTAAATATTTCCTGAAAAAATATTCTTATCTAGTTGTAAAATAAATATGTTTTCTTCTCTTTTTTTTCTTTTTTTCAGTTTTCTCATCGGGTCCTTTAATAAAAAAAAAAATAATAATAACAAAAAAAAAAGTAGTTCTCATCTTCTGAACTCTCTGAAATTTTAATCGGTTTAAATATAACTGTATCTAAGCTTTCATTAAAATTTCGTGAAAAAATATGCATATTTAGTAGTGAAAACAGGAGGAGCTAAAGCCACGCCGAAAACAGCCCATGTTTTAGCGTTTTCATTTTCAATTTCTCAGACTTTATTTTTGTAAGCATTTCTACACATCCGAACGTTTCAAATTTTTTGTAGATGATTTAAATCTGGTCTGCCGAGATACTCGAAAAAGATTGCGTCGAAATACGAATATTTAGTTACTTTTGGCGTAGAAAAAAGATCGTCTAAGGGAGCCGTGGGTGATCATGCGGTCGCCAATGTTTTTAAAAGGGTTATACATAGTTCGTTTTTTTTTAAATCCATTGCACCGATGAAAAGAAGTAGGCCTCAGCAGCTATTTTGTTTGTCGGTACCTTTAAAATTGCGACCTGGGGGAGCGTTTCCGTAAGGGAGAAAACGTCAAACGCGAAAACGGCCTTTTTGAAAAACATGTTTAAAGGGTTTAAAACGATATTTTTTCGAACTGATTCTGATGTTTACGAGGTAAGAGTACGAACTTTAAGAATATGTCTTCCATTTTTCCGTATCCCGAACCGATGGAGGTTAAAACAAAAGGCCATAAAAAGCAGGCATTTAGTTCCTTTTTCCTTTCCGCTCGAAAATCATAATTACAACTAAAAAGGACAAAAGTTCCTGGAATTCTAGGATGTGTTTAAATTTGGGGTTCGCCCTCAATTTTTTTTTTATTAAAAGACCGATTACATTTTAAGAAGGTGTTAAATTCGTGGAACAACAAATTAAATAAATAAATAAAGCTTAAAATGTTATAAATTTTAAAGTTAAAGCTGTGAAAGCTTTAATAAATCTATGATATATTCATAAATGCATTTTGTAGATTGGGTGATATTGCGGTTAAAACTATAAAATAGATAATGTAACAATTATCTGTTAACGAGAGTAACAATAAAAATCAGTAAATCCATAAATAGATCACTGACACTGTATTTAGAAACGAATGCATTTAGAAATTATAAAATGGTGAAAAGAGATTTTAAATTTTAATCTAAAGCAGTGTGGTCCAACTGCGACCCATATCTTTTATCAACAAGTGGGAAATTGCACGTCAAACGTGACAAATGAGGTGCGTTCGTTCTGTTATTATTTCAGTGAAATTAATTATATCATCTGTTATTATGATATGATTAATTTCCGTAATAAAATAAGTACATTTTAAGTTGGCAACATTTTATCTTTTGTCGACATTTACTGAAAATTCAAATGGGATAGCTTTGAAAATTACAGAAATTGAAACACATATTTAGATTTTTTTTTCATTTAGTATCTATTTCTCCGGAAACATCTATCCAAAAAACTGTTGGTAGATTAAAGGATTGCTATAATTAAACAATTTTAGTAAGTAAATTCGGTTTTTAAATTCAGTGATATGGAAATAATATGACTCCATCTTTAATAGGACGTAATCACCATAGCAACCTAGAATCATTACCAATCATGGTATATCATTGAATTAATTACGTATTATAGGATTTAATAGAATGGATAACGTGGCTATAATTTGGTCATAGAGGTTATAAAATATCATATACGTCATATATGACTATAACTTGATCGTAGAGGTTTTAAAATGTCATATACGTCATATATGACTATAATGTCATACATGTCAAATAACTGGACGATACGACTCGATCGCTTGACCGAGGTCGCACTGGATTAATCCCCAGAAGCTGCTATAACAAGGAAGCACCGATTTTTAAATAATTCAAATTACTTAATAAATATTTTTATTAATATCTTTTTAAGTTTTGATTCGACTTTCATAAAATTTGAAAAGATGCGACAAAATTTTGCAACGATTATATATAATAAATTTCAAACCATTTGGTTGGGTAGTTTTTGCGCTATTATATGCGGACAGACGGACGGACGGATCAGACGATGACTATAGGTGCTACTTATTTATATAATTACGAACGCACCTAAAAAGTTAAAAATAAGAAATAACTGATGTCAATGGCATGTATTCAAAGTAGAAAAACAATATCGGTTTTAAAATTTGTTACACTTTTAGAGTATGTAGATCCCTCCCAGATCCCTCTCCTCCCAGATAGCTTATTTCTTAAATGCAAATTAAATGAAGACATCCCAATCGAATGGTTATTTTCGTTTTTTTTTCAATGATAGTATGGTTATTACAATGTATGATTAGTTATTTATTTATTTATTGACTGTCTGTACGTCTGTATCTATCAAAAATATCACTAACTATTATAAACTACAACCTTAATAATGCAAATAGTAGGAACAAAAGAAAAAAAGACATCTATGGGCTGGGACATGGAGTTTATTGGCGCCACATGAGTAAAAATAATGATAAAACTATATACATGGGTTTGACTGGGTTCAATTTAGAAAGACTGAAGATAATTTTGATTACTGGTTTCTTGAACACTAATTTGGTAAAACCCCATGCCCAGCAGATTCCAATTTATGCTATTGTCTTCAGAGGCTATTGCTTGGTGACTTTTACTATTGCTTTTCAACTTCCAGAACTGGGCTATTTTAGAAATGTGCTTGAGAAATATTTCATTGAGATTTTTTTGCTCTGAAACAACTGCTAAAATTCGCAAACTTGTCTTGCAGCCATTTGCGGAGACCTTTTCTCTTTTTTGGAACATCAACGACGTCATCTGAAAAGAAAAGTAAGAATATATGAAAATACGTTGATGTAAATATTGTACTATTCTGATAAAATAATGATACGTATTTTCCGATTTTTGTCAAATATATGAAATATCTTTGGCATATAGCGTGTTTATGTAAAATGATTTTACCATGCTGCAAACCATTTTTGTGTTGAAATAAAAAAGATTTAGTTTGTTATTACTTTTAAACACTAAATTTTTTCCATTGTATTGTTCAGCATATTCCATAAACACATTTTTTTCCATATACAAATAGTATTTTATTTGTAATCATTTTCTTCAATATTTACTCGTTTTTCGACGACTTAAAAATAGCTAATATAGTACATGCCTTTTGTTTCGCATTATTTAAACAGTACAAACAAACAAATAATGTAATATATATATATATATATATATATATTTAAATCATTCACTTTTTATCAGTAGTTTATTTTTCTTCAAATTGTCTCTATGTTGCCAGATTCCTACATCCTAATGAAATAAGAATCTGCAACAAAAGCCTGCAAAAAATGATTTTTACAACACTGTAAGCATCGGAAGGTTCCCTGTATTTTCATAAAAGTGATTGTAAAATCCAGGATTTTTTTCGTGGTTTGATGCTAAAATATCTTTCCTATTCATTCATAGTACATACATTTGAAAACATAATTCTGTTAAATATATTTTTGTTTACAGCCAATTTAACATGATTAGAAATTGATTAGAAAGGAACTTATTAAATATCTTATAAATAAAAATAGACGATTTTAATAAGTATAAAGTTATTGACATTAAATAAATAAGTAAATAAAATACTATTCCGAACATATTGTGTGCATCATATCTTTATAACCAATTCAAATTACTTGATATTAATTTTATGTTCAGCATAAATTGAAAACCTGCATTTTCTCTGGCACATTTCAATTTAGCACAAAAGTCTTATGATAATTTGTCTTATGATTATTCTGATCTTACGTTTTCCTGTTTAAAATTTTCTTTCGGCAATCAATTTCAAACTGTGGTATTTCTGCTATAGACGCTTTCAGTCCTGACGTTTTGGTTTAAAAGAGAAAAAATTGACTCTTTACAAACGTTGTTATGTTTTATTTTCTATTTATAAATCGTAGAAAATGTTATCATTACGACTATAATATTTAAACACTTGGCCATAAGATATAACTATAAGAAATAACTATAAAGTATGCAAACGAAATTGGAAATAAAACATAGCAACCGTTTATTTAGAGTCAGTTTAACGTCAGACAGAAAGCGTTCGTTAGCTACTTTACATTATTATAACAGTCAAATGCTTATTATTGAGTTAGATTGCATAAAAAAAATAAAAAAAGACCTGAAGTATTTTAAAAAATTTAAAATAAACCAACTCGCTGGTTAATTTTTAATTAGACGTAATTTGAATGAGCTTAATAACTTCAATTAAAAATGTATTTAGTAAAATAATTAAAATATTGCAGTGTGGATGTTAAAAGTTTTTTCTTTGATGCAGTAGTTTATTGTTAAAATAATGCCTAGTTCTGAAACGAAATAAATTTATGAATAGTTTTCGAAAACAAAAACTATGGACTCATCAATTGAAAAATAATTATATCAGAGGTAGACATTTCTCAGACCCTTACCTATTTCAACTTCAGATGACGATTTAGTGTCATTATTATCTTTTCTTTCTACTTTTTCCTTCACATATTTCACTTTAGCGAAAATACTTTCATAGTCATAGCCCGCTTCATCTTGGTGATTGTTTCCATTCAGTCCAACAACATTTACTGCCAAAGGCTTAACTTTAGAGAAAACATCTCCATGGTCACTAGCAGGGCTATTTTCCCCTCTTTCGACTACATCTGCCTCTTCATCTTTTATTTTACTGAAAGCACCTGCATTGTCCCTGCCATGGTTCTTTTCTTTCTTTTTAACTACTTTGGCCTTGACATATTTAACTTTAGGAAAAATACTTTCATAATCATAATCACATTCATACTGATGATCGTTTCCATTCTGTTCAACAATATTTGCTGTTACAGGCTTAACTTTAGCAAAAACAACTCCATGGTCATCATCATCAGCAGGGCTATTTTCCTTCCTTTCGACTACATTTGCCTCTACATATTTTATCTCACTGAGAACACCTGCATTACACCTTTCACAATTGTTTTCTTTCATTTCAACTACTTTGGGCTTGACATATTTAACTTTAGGAAAAATACTTTCATAATCATATTCACCTTCATACTGATGGTTGTTTCCAGTCTGTTCAACAATATTTGCTGTTACAGGCTTAACTTTAGGAATAACATCTCCATGGTCATCATCATCAGCAGGGATATTTTCATTCTTTTCCACTACATTTGCCTCTACATATTTTATCTCACTGACAACACCTGCATTATCCCTTTCACAATTGTTTTCTTTCATTTCAACTTCTTTGGCCTTGACATATTTAACTTTAGGAAAAATACTTTCATAATCATGTTCACCTTCATATTGATTGTTCTTTCCACTCTGTTCAACAATATTTTCTGTTATAGGCTTAACTTTAGCAAAAACATCTCCATGGCCATCACCATCAGCAGGGCTATTTTCCTTCCTTTCGACTACATTTGCCCCTACATATTTTATCTCACTGAAAACACCTGCATTATCCCTTTTACGGTTGTTTTCTTTCATTTCAACTACTTTTGCCTTGACATATTTAACTTTAGGAAAAATACTTTCATAATCATATTCACCTTCATATTGATGGTCGTTTCCACTATGTTCAACAACATTTGCTGGTACAGGCTTAACTTTAGTGAAATCATCTCCACAGTCACCTTCGTAAATATCAGTCACGTCTTTGTTAGCTGCTGACATTCCAAACCCAAATCTTACCCTGAATCTTAACAACATTCTCTCAAGTTTGGTTTCGACAGCAGACGCTATTATAACAATTTTTAACAAAATTTACCAATATTCAGTAAATTATATCGCTTTTTATCAGCTTTAACATATAGGCAAAAGCAATTTTAAACTAATCATAATGGCTTTTCTGAGAGCAGTGACATTGTTACAGTAAACATTGTTTGAATATGTTTGTAATGTGCATTGTTTACTTTATACGTGGCAACAATGTGGTATTCTTTAAAAATATTTTTTAATATTAAAAAATGCATTGTTATAAATTTGATCAATGTATTGTTGGAAGAATAAAAATATGTGACATTGAACACCCATTTAATATTAAAAAAGAAAGTGAAATCTTATATTACACACATAATGCGTAATACATTATTACAAACACAATAATTTACAAACATTACTGCACAATACATTATTAAAATATTATAAATACATAATTTATTACACATTTTTTAATATTAAGAGTACACTTATCTAGCTAACTATTTTTTTCTTTTCTTTGTGATATAACTATTTACGATCTTCAGAAACGAACACAAATTTTACAAGCACGATAAAATTTTAAATATATTACTAAGCAATTTAACAAATTCATATCAATTGTATTCAAATGAAAGAAATTTATGAAGAACCTATTCTAATAAATACGATATAAAATTTAAATTAACAAAATGGTATGTTCTAGGATAGGTCCTTTGAATTTACGTAAACATCATTAACAAAACCGAGACAAAACACAATGCAATTTAACCATAGACAGACTAAATGCAGATGAGCAGAAGGAAAGGTTAGATTGATACATTGAAAGAGTAATTTAAAGTAGCTATTTTATATATTAAAAAAAAGTCAGCTGCTCAATCTCAGGAAAATGTAATATAAGCATGATCGAGAGTATAGAATAACCTCTTCCGAATTACCAACGATTCCAAAAAGCGTTCCTTATCTTTAGGAACCCCAGAAAGCAATATATTTTCGATATTTAAAGAAGCATTTTTTTTTTAAGTTTCCTTTGCTGCCACTGATTTTTGGAAAAATTTCTGGGTAGTTTTTCTAGTGCATTAATCAGTTTTCTCGAACCGGAATATCGGTGTTTAGAATGCTACCAAGTAAACATTTTCATAAAAAAAATGTATTACAAACAGACATGATTCATTAACAACATTAAAAGTAACATTAAATTTAGAATTATTTTGTTAGTCTTACATGTATAAATTCAGTTACGCAGCTGAAAATACCCATACCTGAGAATGGATGACATATCCTAAAAACCGATATTCCGGGTTGAGGAAATTAATTAATACTCAATAAAAATTAGTGAGAAACTTTTCCGAAAAATAGTGACTGCGAAAGAAACTTTGCTTTTATAACTTCATCTTTAAATCTCAAAATATGTTGGTATTTGAAGTTACTGAAGATAACGAACGCTTTTCGGAATCTTGGGTAACTCCGAAGAAGTTTTTGTATATTCTCTTTCGTGGTTATATTATATTTTCCGAGATTAAGAAACCTTTGGCTCTTTAACAGTGTAAGCATTTTTCAACTGAAATATTAAATAGTTAATGAACTTAAAAATTTATAATTTTATTAATACGCGTGTCTAATGAAAATAGTGCATAAGTTGATAATCTATTATAGCTTTCTTCTTGCCATACCCTGTAAGCAAACCACACTAACACCTGCCAAAACAGAATCGCAATAACAAATTTCGTTTCAGACAAATTTTTTTGTTACTAGGTACAATGTTTCTTATAATTGTATTGCATTATATATGGTTATAATTTTCGTTGGGAGCACGAAATTTCCCGTTCAAGGCAGGATTCCGTTATGCATGTTCCATTCTCACAATTATTACTGCCTAAGTGTTACCGGTATCACTTTCAAGGAAAAATAGTATGTCATCTACCTTAATAAAAGCGTCATCGCGATCAGAGCTATTTTGCATAAAATTGAACAAGAACGTGCGCGTAGAGACACATTAAAATTATAAACATTTTGGAATTGTGTTGAGAAGAAATTTTTCTTCATTTATTTCTCTTTTCTTCTTTTTCGCATGTTTTTATTATCATTCTTATTATTTTAGTATTAGTAATACAGTAAAACTTCTATAACGGACACTTCCAAATAGCGGACATCTCTATTTAACGAATACTTTTCCAATCCCTACTCCCCAAACTAAAATTTTTGTATGTTTAACCTCTGAATAGCAGACAATAATTTTGTCGATAAAGAATGAAAAATGTTTTTTTAAAGAGATAGAAAATTGTGGAAAAAAGTAAAAAGCCTCTAAATTTATCAGGGCAATGTCTCGCAAATGTTGTGACCACAGATAAATGTAGGGGGTGGGCTGGGGAATCTCCCAATTTTGCAATGGATTTTGTATCGATTACTGTTTGATTCTTGTGACTTAATTGACATACATTACTCTAAGCTTCAAAATATGTCAACAGCATTTTTATAGTTTTATGAATATATTGAGTTCTTTGTACTCTGAATTTAATGTCTTGTTTGTGATTAATGTTTCGAGAATGACCTTGAAACGAAAGCGATTAACTTTAAAAGGAAAAAATTGAAACTGTAAGTGTAAGTGAATCTGAAAAACAGAAATTGAGTTTACGAATACTTGCCGAACGATTTAAAATAGGTAAAACACATGTGGGAGAGATTTTACGAAATAAAGAAGAAATAAGGAATTTGTGGATTACTAACTCTCACTCTAACACCAAAAATGTGAAATTGAGGAATACTGATTCCATTGAAATTGATTGTATAATTCTGAATTGGTTTACTTCACTTTGTTCAAAAAAATTCTTATCAGCAGGCCTTTAATTCAAGAAAAGGCTTTAGAGGTCGCCAAAGAACTCGGATTACATGATTTTAAGTATTTGAGTGGATGGCTGGGACAATGCAATTTCTCACCGAAAACATTTGAAATTGGGCAATGTTGAAACTGTATTTCCCCCCCCCCCCAAAAAAAATAAAAAATTTCCGTATGCCAACACCTTGATCAAAGTGTTATACACAATTGTAAAGCCTGGGTACAGAAAACTTTTATTAAGCCACACTCTTTCGAAGTTAGATTCTATCAATACACCTGAGAACTGCCTAAAATTATTTCATGTCCCGATGTTCTCGAATTTGGATTTCTTCAACTGTAAAAAAACATAACAACCGGAAAGCGTACGACAATGTTTCAGAAAAGCAGGATTTATATTAAAAGAAAATGAAAGACTTATTTCGGATAGAATAAAGAATTAAACGCAATAAGTGAATTAATGAAATGTGTTAGGAGTGAAGAAACTGCCGAAATGTTCATCAACATTGATGATGATCCACTGAAGAAGAATCAGTGTATGTAGGCGATTATATTCCTTCAGAATATTCGACAAAAGCTGACTCTATTAGTGATATGAATGAGATACTGAAACTAGGGGATGTTTCCTGCGATATCGAGAATTTCCAAGAAAAAGCAAAATACAATGAGAAGTTACACTTTTTGTGAAAAAAGATGCTTCAGAAGGATTAAAACTACTCATAGAATTAAAACTTTACATAGAAAAACAAATCACATGCAATCGCAAGCAAAAGCAAACTTTTGTAACGGATTTTTTTCTTAAGAATGTAATAAACAGTGGAAAAAAATGTATGTACAATATAATTTCAGTTTTATTGCTTAAAAAATAATTTTAATTTCTGAGTAATTATATAATAGATGTTCTCGGACATATAAAAGCCAACTAATGAAACATTAAGCATTTCTAAACGATTTCGTGAAACTCTGAGGTTTTCCCAATAGTGGACACCTCCGAATAGCGGACAATTTCTGCGCTCTCGAGGTGTACGTTATTTAGAGGTTTAACTGCATCTTTATTTTTTTTTAGATAAGCGTATTTTTGTTTTGTAACTTCTGTTACTGCAATTTTAGTTTGAAATATTGTATTACAGAGAAAAAAAAGGTCTTTCTAATTTTATAAATATAGGTAAAGAGCGTTTATATAAACAACAGTTTAATTTATTTGCATACAATTACTAAATATAAAAAGTTTCATTTATTAGATGTAACCTCTGTTACAATATTTTTACAATTTTTACTCCAAATATTGCTCTAAAAAGGTGTATTTTAATTTTAAAAATTACTTTTTCCTGCTGATGCAAATTTTATAAAGATTGCGCACATGCTTATCTTTTGTATCTTCGCGCTGCATATCTGCAACATACCCAAAAGTCAATGTTACATGTATAGTATATTATGTAACCTTACAGAAATAATGATAAACTATTTAATCATTTAAGTTTAAATTCATTAAGTACTTCACATTTAAACATTCATTTAACAGGAAATTTCCAAATGCATTAAAATCACTTGCATTCGGCGAGCAAAAAGTGCTGTTCACCAAATCGCGTCTTTTGCGCCAAATACTCGAAAATGTTTTATTTGTTTTTACAGATTTTCTATTGGAATTCCGCAACTAAATTTGACTGATCTTGTATAACACACATGAGAAGTTTCATTAGCATTAAAATTTATTTATTTATTTTTATTTTTTCGAGAATGCGCTTTAATGAGACCTTATCCTTGTTAGTCTAAGGAGACCGTCTCCCGTTATGGTTTGCTTCACAGAAAATATACTTTTATATCGCGTTCCCGTTATGAAAGTTAAGTCACTCAGCTTAACAATTTTGAACCGGACAACCTGGAATTAGGCTTCACCTGCTCACATTATCAAACATTTTAAGAGACTTAATTTAGCCTTTATCGCATGCCTCGTCCAAACAGATTGGTCATGCGTATATAAGTTGTTAAATTTATAACTATAACTTGTGACTATACATAGATTATTGTTTACATATTTTTGCGGCGTGTTAAATAAATAAACTATTGAAAAGGTCATTCGAAAAAGCTAATCAGTTACTTGAAGAACCCAACGCGAAATTTAAAAGCAGCTTCAAAGAAGAAAAATATTTCAGAAGGCAGAGTCCCATTCAAATCATAATTAAGTGAGTATCGGAAGTTAAGTGAGTTTCCAAAACTTGCTGAAGTCGAAAATTTTGATTCCGGGTCGTCCGATTCAAAACACTTCAAGTTAAGTGACTTAACTTTCATTATGTGAATGTGATACTAGAAAGAAAGCGCTGAGAAAAGGGTGGATTAGCAAGTACGAGGGTGGGCTGATTCGAGGCCTGACAGTAAAAGCGCAAGATTTATCACAAAATTTCATATTATTTTTCAATATAGTCCCCTTGCAACTTAATACATTTAAGACACACTCTTGTGTGCGAATTCTTTAGTGCTGCCCTGTACGAGGGTGGTCGGAGAAGTTCTCAGGGCGACAAAGAAAATACAAGATTTTTGGCAGTATTTCGTTGCCGACTACGACAATAAGTGGACTGTAAATCAAAAAACTATCGATAAAATTTCAACTCTGTTTACTTAACGAACCATTTTTTTTACGACGTATTGGTTTTCGGAGCTCCCCATGGAGACAACCGAACGAAACGAAGAACAAACGACTTCTGAATTACATTTATCGTCAAGCGATGTTAGAAGCCAAGAGTGGCGCCAACATACCGGCCACCACTGAAATATTTATTTCAGCAACATATCTTAAACAAATGTCCTTCGTTGTAAACAATTATTTTTTTTAACAATAAATCTTCAATTATAATACAAGTTTCAGTTCAATCAATAATACAAATATACAATTCAATTCAATTATAATATTAAATACAAAGTCACTGCAAAAATTTTCAAATATAGATGCACAGAAATATAAGAAAATAAATATTTACATTATAATAAAGGATCATTTATGGGCAAAATACTAATATTAGAAATTGCTCGTTTGAATATACCATTTGGAGTTTTTACAAGCACCATCCTAATTTTACCATCGCTCCCATAAATAACGTCTTGAATACGACCTACTGACCAGGTACACATGGTCAAATTACTATACTTTAATAAAACCATAGTTCCAATTTTAATATTTTCTTTTTCAAATAACCATTTTGTTCGCTGTTGTAGATTATTTAAATAATCTCTACTCCATTTTTTCCAAATTATTTGATTAATTTTTGTAATTTGCTGCCAATGACTAAGTTTATTATTGGCAAGGTCAGTCAAGTTTGGTTCACAGATGCTATTTATAGGGCGGCCTATTAAAAAATGTCCTGAGGTTAACGTTTCGTAATCGTTTGGATCCGAAGATAAAGGTATTCGAGGCCTACTGTTTAAAATACCTTCTATTTGATTAACGACAGTTAAAAATTCCTGAAAAGTTAGTTTTAAAATAATTTATAAGATCAACAACTATGCATAAAAATTTAACCATCTCCTGTAGGCACATAAGTGACTAGATTGCAATGTGCAGTGTTCAATCGTTTATTTTTTAATTTGTCTAATTTTTGGAGATTTTGTTCAATTTTTTGTTTCAAATTTCAGTATCTCAGTAGCGATTTATTTTATATTTCGAAAAAGTCATTTTTTACCCAGTGTTGCCAAAATTTAAAAAAAGGTCAAATAATAATATTTCCAAACATTTTACAACTGAAAAATAAAAGAAAACTCGAAAATGTTAAGAGAGAAAGTAAACTTTAAAATAATTAAATTATTACGTGCAAAAAGAATTAAAGGGGGGAAAATTACGTCATAAAAACCTACATAATAATATTTTCAAGCACTTTCCTATTGAAAATTATATTTACACGCAACTATTAAAAAAACAGAAAACATAATAAAAATATTATATGCGATAAACATTCAATGGGGAAAATTACGTCATATTTAAAGAATATCTTTAAAACGGCATATTTAAAACGTTTTAATAAATTAATAGCATCTAAAAGAAAACCTCATTATAAAAGTCCGGGAGGCAACCGCTTTTTTTACTTAACCATTTTATACAAACTGATTTTCAAATGTGTGATAGATCTTACTTAATCAATCACGAAAACCTCTGTCAGCTGTCACGACAGCATTGGATGCGGCCTTAGGAACCTAAAAATCCCCCTGTCAAAGTGAAATTAATAGCAACGCGATTACAAAAAACAAAGAAACATCCTTTAAAAAAGAAATTAAAAACTTTAACTTTCTGGTCAGGAAAATACGGTTGCATTCCAAGACCATTAACTTTGGATGAAATCTTTGAAAGGGGAATTTCAGATCTGAATGAGGAAAAGCATGAAAAGGTTTGACGGAACTCTGGTCTGACTCCTAGGTTTCACTGAAGATCTTTGAATTTTGAGGTTTGAGTGAACCAAATGCAATCAAACCTCAATCAATCGTCACAAATCATAACTCATGAAATATTTTTTGCCTCATCTCTTTCTTATAGACACTAATGTATAAAATTTATCTTTTACCTGTCGCAAATACAATTCTGTAACGATTAAGCCGCTATCTTGGGAAAAACTGCCTATAGTTTATTAATTAGAGAATCGAGTAAAATATTTCAGCAAAGTGTCAGAGAAAGAATTGCAATTGAAATATACCATCTCAATCTTGTTTTATACATCAAACGCACAAAAAAAATAATAATACATAAATGATAAATAATAATAATAATAATAATAAAGTGGCCAACAGTAAACCATAAAATAACCCGGATCATTAGAATCTGGAAGTAAAGGATATTTCCATTAATACTGTACAGCACATAGCAGCGAAGGAACAGGGTTTTTCTCTTTAAAGCAATTTATTGTCGAATAGTTTATTCGAGAAAATATAAAATTATAACTGTATTATTCTCGATACTATTCTTATATATAGTCATTCCTTGATTTTATAATAAGCAGATTTTCACATTCACTGTTCTCTCTGCGGCTTTATCATCTGAGACCAAGTCTTTTTTATATTAAAAAAGCAAAACAAAATCAGCTTTTCGTGCTAGAAAAATCTGAAAAGTCATAAAATTTAAAATACTATAACTCGGTAAGTTGGGTCGTTCAAAAATGCAATTTTTAATATTTTATTTGTTAAGCATGGAGAAAGTTTTTCTAAATAGGACTGGATCGTATACAAATTTAAATTTCGTAATTTTTTAAAAAAAATTAGCTATTTTGACATAAATGACTTTTGATATTATGAATAACAAAATTTTAAACATTTTTACTCATGTTAATGGTTAACGAATTAGTTACCAGTTAACAATAAGAGGGGACATCGTGTATATAAGTAAATTTGTTAGTAGTTGTGTTACAAATAAAAAAGAAAAAAAAACATTCCGACACACCTTTGTTCAAATCATTCAGAATAGATAAGTAACTATCAAAACAGTAACTATATGGACTAGTAATACTTCTTGATAATATATATAAAGAAAGCGACACAAAAGAAAAAATACATCTTTGGGCTGGGACATGGAGTTTATTGGCGCCACATGAGAAACAATATTGATATAACTATATACATAGGTTTTGCTGAATTGGAATTTTGAAATACTGAAGATAATTTTGAATCCTGGCTGCTGAAGAACACTAATTTGGTAAAACCCCACGCCCAGCAGACTCCAATATATGCTATTGTCGTTAGAGGCTATTGCTTGCTGACTTCTATACTATTGCTTTAACAATACCAGAACTAGGCTATTTTAGAAAAAAATGCTTGAGATAGATTTCATTAAGATTTCTTTACTCTAAAAAGTCTTCTAAAATTCGTGAACTTATCTTGCAGCCATTTGAAGACACTTTTTTTCTTTTTTCCAACATTAAGGATGTCACCAGATTCTGAAAAGAATGAAAAACGAAAAAAAAGTAGATGTAAATATTTTGCTATTGTAACAAACTAATCTTACACATCGCTAGAGTTTTGTTAAAAATATTAACAATATTTGTCATTCAATTTGTTTACATTAATAGATTTTACCATTTTGCAACATAGTTATTTTTGTGTCGCGATAAATTTTAAAATTTTATTACTTTTAAATAGTAGATGATTGTTATTATTTTTTTTTATCATGTTCAACATTTATCTATTTAAAACTTTCTATTTTTTTTTCCTATTTGGTTATTAAAGTCGAGTACTACACGGGACCACAAGAATGCATTTACTATTATGGAATTTTGTTTATTTCAGAAAAAGCTATAAAAGTACAGAATCGAAAGTTTTGAAACATTGAAGAAATACTATCTAACCAAGTTAAAAGTTTTTTTTTTTTAATGAAAGAATTCAATGAGTGTAAAGTATGGTTCTCTACATCAAATGGTACAGTAATTTATTCAGTAAGGTGCATGGAAAGTGGTAAAGAAAAAATTTCCTACTTAGCAGCAGGGGTATTCTGGGGGGTATGCATTGGACACGCCGTATATCTTCTGGATTTTTTTTAAAACTACGTATACCCCCTTTTTCTAAAGTAAAGCTATAGCGTATACTCTCTAACGTATATCCTCTACCTATGGACATAAAGTATACCTTCTGCCTTTTTTTTTCTTTTCTTTTTTTACGATTACACCACTGGTTTGCAATTATAGGGTTTCTACACTAAAATATATTTTGCCCCTGTTTTTTCATCTGCTTTATTATTTTGTTATTATTTTATGATATTAATGAGTTGAATTAATGGTAAAAAATAACAAAACGGAGTTCTTTAGTAGATCTGAAGTTTATTTTGGCCAGAATTTTTTTAAAAATAAATTGAAATGTTGAAGGAACGTTTTTCAATTTTAATTTCAAATATACCAGGTTAAACTGGATGCAGTACTTTTCACAATGTAGAAAAGTAGATCAATGAAATATTATGCTCAAGTCAAACATTCTCCAATATGTAAATTTAAAAGAACGTAAACTGTCTTGACGTAGTAGGAAAAAAGAAAAACACAAGCGTTATCGTATAGCTTGTGGAGTTTCTGCATCAAACAAATATTTTAAAGATGCGAAACGAGGGTATGCGGGATGTTATTTCAGACGACTTTTTGTAACAATCGAAGTATCTATCCATTTAAAGCAGAAAAAAAAAACATTTAACGAATTTTCAAATTTTTCCCCAATTATGAGTTTTCTGAAGTAAGTGATTCAGTTATATTTCTTTAATGGAATTCTACATAGTTGTAACGGATTTTTTACCTAATTGAATTTCGATGTTAGAGAACTTGACTAAGTACTCAGATAAAATACTTACTATTTTCAATTTTCTGCTTTTTCAAGGTTACAAAAGAACTCAAATAATATAGTAAGTCTTTTATTTATTTACCTTTTGTTAAATATTACAAGCAAGTAATTTAAAATAAATGTTTGGTCATCTTTCTACCATTAT
Organism: Maratus michaelseni; assembly: GCA_963931845.1. NCBI lineage: Eukaryota > Metazoa > Arthropoda > Arachnida > Araneae > Salticidae > Maratus > Maratus michaelseni. The sequence goes on from OZ007594.1 coordinate 64,225,368, forward strand.
GGATTTTTTTTAAATTGTTTATGTTGCCAAAATTCTAAATTCTACTTAAGATTCTGCAATAAACATATCTAAAAAAAATCCCTTTTTTTAATATTTAAATGTTTGGTTTACCTTTTTTTTTAGTTTTTTCCTGAAATTTAAGATGTCTATTGTAATACCGGTTTATAAATATACTGCATAATGTAATAGGTTCTCACTGTTCAATACCCACCTTCGTTGGTTTTCTTGATAACAAATAGTTTCTTGGCAACTACGGTTACTGAAATACAGATTTAAAAATAATTGCAATCTAGGTATATTTCTGACTCCATGAGTATCGAATTTGTTACCGTTTTAAACGTGGCATTTTAAGCATGTTTTAAAGAATATTTATGGTTTCGAATTATTTGATAAAAATGTTGCATTTCTAATATAACAATAGTATCATATATTTTTCAGTTTCCTAATGTCTTCTTTTTTTTAAATTAGTTTTGGACATGCATTTTCCTTATGAGAAAAAATGAACCAATTAAATCTATTGATTTTAGGCGATCAGTTTTCGAAAATAAATTTATAAATAGCTTGGTATTGACAGCTAACAGTTGAAAAATAATTATATGAGATGTAGATTTTTATGAGATCCTTACCAAATTCAACTTGACATGACACTTTGTTTTTCTTACTCTCAACTATGTCTACCTTCACATCTTCTATTTCTGTAAAAACACTTGCACTGTCACCTGCAGGGCTGTTTTCATTTTTTTCAATTATATCTACCTTCACACTTTCTATCTCAGAGAAGACATCTGGATTGTCACCAGCATGGTTGATCTCCTTCTTTTCAACTACATTTTTCTTTACATATTTAACTTTAGCAAAAACAGCTTCATGGTCACCTTCGTTAAAATTTTCAACATTTTCATCAGCCCTTGGCATTTCGAAGCCCAGTCCTTCTGTGTATCTGGTCACTATTCGCTCAAGTTTCGTAGGGCATGCTAAAAAGTAAAAGTGAGTATTGTGAAACTTTTGTGTTTATGTTAAAAAAAAGAGAAAAAATACAGAAAACAACAACAACAACAAATACAAATATTATAGCAAGTTTCAGAAATGTTTGATAGTTTGCCATTAAAATAAATCTAAAGCTATTATTGTGCTTTATTAGTAACTATCATTTATTTCTTATATCAATAATTTTCAATAAAATAACATTTTTCTAGAAAAAAATTAATGTGGAATAGTATACTTCTATATTGACCGAATTTTCAAATACTTTAAAATTACAAATGCCTCTTCAGAATAAATAAATGACCAAAAATTATATTTGTAAATACTTCTGGAAGCATCCTGCATGATAACATTTTATGTTGGACAAAGTTATGTGAGAAATAAAGTTAAGGTTGAAAATTGTATAATTTCGAATTATTAATTGCGGTTAATAAACATTTCTTAATCATATTTCCACATTAACTGAAATCGTATTTTAAGTTTGCTATTAATTATCTTTGGAAATTCACTTATGAGTTTGGTAACATCCAAATTATTAGATGGCAACAGCAAATATGCATAGTATTTTTTACGAATTAGAAAAATCCTTGTTATGTTTTAAATCAAAATTCTTCGAAGAATACTGATAGAAGAAAATGTCCAAATATCGTCCGCATAAGAAAATTTCGGAATTTTGAAAATTAAGAAAAAAGTAGTCGGATATGCCAATCCCAAAACTTTCTTCTATCTCATACATGTTAATATTTTGAAATTCGCTATCACACCGCCATTTTGTTCGTCATTCTGTTGTACGTCAGCTGTTTGCGAATCGTCGGGTAACCTGGATGCGTGCAGCCGATGTATACTAAACTAAGTCCTTCTGGCTTGAACCAGCAGGAAAAGGTAGCTTCCCTATTGCTTGGTTGTAACGTTTGACCTAATTTTACTGGTAAATACGAAGCTAAAATGCGTGGAACCCGATTACAGAAGATTTATTCCCAGTTCTCGTCATTACTAAATTGGAATGAAAATATCTCCAAATTAGACAGCCATAGCCAAGTTGGCTTCATATATGGGAACGTATTTTTGTCGCCAAATTTGACAATATTTCCTTAATTGTCTCCAAGTTTGGCGAGAATTTGACGTTGGCGAATGTAAATATATAGTATTAAGCATATAAGAGTTAAAACGATAGTTACAACAATGAAAGAAAATTTGCCGAAACCATGTTCAGTAAAACTCATAAAATAAACCCGTTTATGGAGAAATCCTGCTGTATTGTTTCAAAATGTCAGCCACTCTAAAATTTCAAACTGGTATATCTCAGTCATTTTTTAAGATTGAGGCAAAACCAAAATTGCTTTTTGAATCCTTGGATCAAGACCGAACATTTAACGAAAGAAAAAAACAATTTCAAATTTTTTTGCACATCTTTCTGAATTTGAAATATTCAAATGGCTATCATAACGCCCCCTTCCGGAGGAATATCCCTAAATTCAAATGGGTCCTACAGGCCATAGTCAAATACATATACAAAAAATTTGGTTAAATTCTCTCCATAACTTCATACACTTTTCGATAATACAATAATGAGAATGGGACAAAAATCGCTATTACAGCGCCCCCTTTCGTCGTAATATACCCAAATTCAAGTGAGCTGTGCGGGCCATAGCCTAAAACCTATAAATGAAATTTGGTTCAATTCAAGGAATAACTTCATACACTTCTCGATGATAGAAAGAGGACAACACACGCACAGACAGGCATTTTTAAAAAAAATGTTTTTCGGAATTGCCATAACCTCTGAGTAAGCAAAAATAAAACTAATCCAATTTCTCGAATTTTGAAGAAGTGTTCCTAATTCACAGGCATCAAAACCCCGACCTTCTAATTTTGGCTTCAGAGTCAGATCAGAGATTTGAGAATGATTCTAGCTGCTGCTGCCATCAATATTCTAAAATATTAATTTTTTGATATGAAAATTGTTTTCGCCGTTTTGTTTTATTCTTAGTCATTCGCAGTTAACTTTAAATCTGTTCTTTCTCCCTGTCAATATGAAAAATATGGATCTCTAAAAATATGAAATTCTTTATAGCCGTTATCACTGAAACGCGTGTGTAGGTGCTTCGCGCTCATGAAATAAAATAAATAAATAAATAAATAAAAATAAATAAATAAATCAGTGAATTTAGCTAATTTGTACTAGAATCGCTAAAAAAAAGAAATTCTCTACAGCCATTATCACTAAAACGTGTTCACGAGCGCTTCCTTCCTATAAAAACCAAATTAAATCAGAAGGGAGTCAGCTAATTCATTGTGGTAGAATCTCTACAAGAATGGAATTCTTTATAGCCACTATCACTAAAATACGTGTATGAGAGTTTCGCGCTCATGAAAGAAGAAAAAAACACACCTGTGTATTCAGCTAATTTGTTGTATTTAAATATCTAAATATATTAATTTCGTTAAAACCGCGATCACTATAACGCATATTAAAAAAATTTTACATTATATAAATTGTTAATATTGTTTTAAATTATTTTTCATAATTTAATTAAATAAATTGAAAAATAAGAACATGACATTTTTTAACATTTCCGCTCTCTGTATCCGAACATAGTTCTAAAATAAATAAACAAATAAAATGTCAGCTCTAGCAGCGATGAAAAGTCAAATTGTAAGAACTTCTCCATTTAAAAATTTTTTTTGACTGGTCACGTTAGGTTGACTTTTTGATTGAGGAATTTAAGGGAGACGAATTTAGGCTGAAGAATTTAGGACTAGAAATACTAAACACATGTTGGTCGCATCCACCCAAACGATGAACCTCCAGCGCATGGACAGTTTGAACTTAACAAAAATTCTCCAAACTGCAAAGATCAATCATGCAATGTCAAAAACACGCCTTGAAGCACTAGAAATAACATTCTGAAGTTGAATAAAAACTTTAACCAATTTTCCTCAAACTATTATTGAAAAATAAAACTAAGAAAAAACATTTACTTTCTATCTCACTGTCAATGCTGGATTGAGAAATATAGAACAATTTCATTAGCTAGCCAAGAGGTTGCATCAAAAGTTAACAAGAGAGGAGGGGAGGGCGAACTTAAGCAACAGGACGGGTTTCGGGCACTTTATTCTACTTGAAACTTAAACTGAAACAAGTATCAGATTGATACGCTTTCATTCCTAAATTCAACAAATGGTGGCATGTGTTCGTCATTCAAACTTCTCACGATTTAATCTAAAGGGAAGATAATAGGTCTCATGATGTACTCCCCATCCCACACGAAAAATTTCAGCAAAAAATCACATTTTGTCGTATGGAATAGGTGATAAAACATTTAAAAATGCTTCATTTAGGCATGTGAAACCCACTCAAATCAAGAAGATATACAGAGCTGAATTAGTCCCTGCGTTTGACTGCACTAATGTCTCCTTTTGCTACACTTCTCGCAAAATTGGCGTAAATAGCGGCACAAAAGAAAAAAAATAATGAAAACTTACTATATTTATCCCAAATATCATCCGATGGAGTTGGAGTGACATATTTATAACAGCCTCCAAATAGTTTATGATTCACCAAGTCAGAACAGGAGGGCCTTGCTTCAGGATCTGGATTTAAACAGCTGGTTATGAAATTCCTTACATATGTCACCTTTTTCCGGGACAACTTGTACCTCGGAGATGAACGTTGCACCAGCACTTCAAAGTTTTTATCCTGGAGAATTTGAAACAGGATGGGGTATATTTGTTTAACCCAACTGTAAATTCTTCCACCTGTTGTTTTTATGAGAGTCTCTGACAACATTTTACGGGTGAACATTTCAAGAGCAAGAACACCCAGCGTCCATACATCATATTTTATACCGTTAACAGCTGTCAGTCCTTCCCTTGTTATCTGCGCTTCTGGTGCTCTATAAAACAGCGGTGATGCATAACTGAAATGACACAAAATAGAAACTACAATAAATATATGTAAAATGTACGAGAACATAAGAAGAAAATGATGAAGACTAAATTTAGATTAGATGCACATCAGTTGACATTTACGTCACAGGTTTCGTTTTCTCAATGATTGCCTTTCTAAAAGTTTTTAACTTTCTTTTTTAATTTTTCTAAATTGTTAAGCGAATCGAAGCTAAAACATATAACTCAAAAGAGAAAGCTTTCTGATTCTCTTCCTATGTACACTTTGAAATATTATCACGAACGTGTTATCAATGTTAATTTGTTCTGCATTAATTTTTGTTGCAAATAACCAGCTTATAATATTTAATAAATATATTCAGACCCGTCACTTCATTTCTCAAAGAAAACAAGCTCGCATTCTATCTCCATCAAGAAAAGTTGATGAATTAGTTGCTGCAGCATGATTTTCTGGCTATCTAAAAAGGCGATATCTCAAACTTGCTTCGTAGTTCTAGCTTAGATTATAATTAGAATAATTTGCAAAGAAATTAACAAGAATTGTTCAGGGTTGAGGACAGAGGCGGTGAAACTATGGCACGCGTGCCCAACATGGCACCTAAGAAAGTTTTCCTGGTATTTGGAAACTTATATAGATAATAATTAGTTAATGGGTCAAATTTAATTTTTATGCTTGTCCGAAGAACTACAATTTTGTTCAACATGCTTAGTCTCTTAAAATTTTAGTGTAAGCATTATGTAGCATTTGCAAAATTAGTTTGTTTCTTTACAAAATTGAATTTTTTGAAAAAAAAACTTGAATTTTAAGAGATAGTTTCAGTAATCAAGTACTATTGGACTCGCTTCTACAGTCATATAGATAAAAATGACAAAATAAGAGCCAAATTTCGCATCAGACGTATAGAGTACTGAAAAAAAATCTGTTTTATAAATTATTAATACCCTTTCTAATGCGACATAACTATGTATGTTATTATTAAACATAATAAATGTTATACGAGTAGCAATTTTCCCATCTGAGCTAAAATGTGTCCAGGCTGGGACTCGAACCCAGATCATTGGGCTTAAATAGCCAATGAGCTAATTCCAATTGAGCTATTTGGATGACATACTGGCGAATACAATATTCGCTCAGATCGGAAAATTGTTACTCGTATGAATTATTTACTAATCAGTTGATTGTGTTAAAAATAATTAAAGTATAATAAGTTCCGTCTCAAAAGTTTAAGCACAAGCATAAAATGTCGATTTTTAAAGAATAATAGAAGGTTACAATAAATAGTAATATTTTAATTTGGGTTTTTTGCAACTTCATTTAAATAAATGTTTTCAAAGGTAGAAAAATAATAAATTACTTAATTGTAAAAAAATATAATTTAAAAGATCTTCAAACGAAACTGTCTCAAAAATTTATGCACAATGGCAAAAACAACTACATTTATCACTTTTACGAAGTGTCACATACGAATTGTTTTTCCTTGATTTCAGATTACTTTAAATAAACGTTCGCCCATCAAAATTATTAATTTTTGTAGGGTTTCTGGTGGCAAAGAGCACCAAGCTTTCTCAATGGCCTCTTGGAGTTCTTCAAGAGAGTCATACTGCTTTCCATTGCTGTAAAAAAGAAGGGTTAAAATGCCCCAGGCATTCTCAAAAGGGTTTATGTCTGGACTTAAAGCTGGCCAATCAAGAATGTTAACATTTTTCTGTGAAAGCCACAGTTTTGTAGAATGTTATATGTGGATTGAGGCTCTGTGTTGTTAAAAGATCCATTCTGAACCCCCCCCCCCCCAAAAAAAAAAAAAAAAAAAAAAAATGTCACCGAATGGAAGCAAATGTTCGTTCGGCATCTCTTGATATTTTTAGGGATTTTGTCTTCCTTTTGGAAAAGCCAGAGACGTCCGGCTGTTGAAGCCGAACGCCCCCCATACCATAACAGACTTACCGCCTTGCTGCCTGCTGAAGAATGCCCTTGGTTCCTTTCGTAGATCATGCCAATACGTGTTCCACCCATCAAGGCCATCTAAGCTCCATTTTCCCACATCACAGATTAAAACGGCAACCCACTTGTCCCGTAGGACATGTGTTCTTAGCCCAGTTCATTCTTGCCTGTTTGTGGTGTAGTTTGAGACACGGTTTGCGAGCCATTTTCTTTCGTATAATGTAATCGCATTCCTTAATGCGTCTATGTGCAGTGTCTTTGGATACCTGTACACCGAGATTATTTTTAATTTGCTGTATGGACAAATTTTGTTCAGACACCAATCTCCGTATTCTCCGATCCGTCTGAACAGTCGTCATACGTGGTCGTCCACATATTGTTTTCCGGTTGAAATTATCATTTCTAGAGAGTACTTGATACAGTGGTGGCCAAAAGTATGGACATTTTTTGAAAGTTTCATGTTTTTCAACTTTGTGTGCTTGTAGAATATATTAATTTTCACTTAAATACAAACGATTATATATCATATTGAAGGTAATTTAATGTAGAATTTAATAATAAAAACAGTATTACAATATCTGTATTATAAAAAAAGTTATGCAACTAATAGTAAGATCTATCTTAGATTTGCATTTCTTTAAAGTGATACTTACACAATCAATACTTAGTAGGATAACCCTTATTTTTTAAGACAGCTTCACAGCGTCTTTTCATCGAGTGAACGAGTGTTTGGAGTTCATCTTTCGTAATCACATGGTGCCAAGAATCAATTATAGCTTCAATAAGTTGTCTTTTACTGGATGGACTTTTTTTCGTACAAGAATTTTCAAACGTCGCCAAAAATTTTCAATCGGATTGAGATCAGGACTGTTTCCTGGCCATGGTAATATATCTATGCATTTATTTAGAAACCATGCTTTGCATACTTTTGCTGTGTGGCATGGAGCTGAATCCTGCTGAAAAATAAATGGTGCGTTGTTGGGGAAGAGATCCCTGATGAAAGGTATCAATTTTGGTTCCAGCACAGTTTCGATGTATTTTTTAGCATTCAGGATGCCATCAATCACTTGAATTCGGCCCACACCATCTGCAGACATACATGCCCAAATCATGACATTTGTTGGGTTTTTTGTAGTTTCTTCAATGCAATCAGGATGAAGTGCTTCTCCTACTCTACGTCTCACTTATTTTCTACTATCACTACCAAAGAGCAATATTTTACTCTTATCGCTCCAGATTACTTGCTTCCATTGAATTTCTGACCATTTAATGTGTTCTTTTGCCCACTTAACTCGTTTTTTGCGTTGCTTTTGATTTAAGTATGGTTTTTTCATTGGAATTCTAGCTTGTAGTCCAAATCCTGATAATCTTCTTCTTATTGTTCTTGCACTTACTGCAATACCCGCTGCATTCATTTCACATCTAATTGCATATGATGAAATTTTTCTATCTTGAAGGCATAGCCGTTTAATTTTTCTACCGGCAGTAGTACTTGTGCATTTTTTTCGGCCTGATTTGGCCTTATTTTCCACTGATTTCGTTTTTTCATAACTTAAACAGAACTTTCGTACACCAGAACAAGTCACTGAACCACCAACTTGTCTTGCAATTTCAGCATAAGAGAGGCCATTTTCTCTCAATATGACAATTCGGCTTCTTTTTGTAGATGTCTAATTAGTTCTTCTTGTTGATGACATTGTTTAAAATTAGTTTAATTAAAAAAAAGACTTTAAATATTCAAAAACAGCAATACTCTATTTAATTGTACTAGTATGCATCATTCCGCAAAATATTTCCACAACAATAACTCTTTTACCATCCAAATAACCTAAACTATAGTTACAGACATTTGATTGGTCCTCAGAACAGTGTTTGTGATTGGCTAGTACGCTTTTATTACAAAACACGTCCTTATTCAAAACGATTTGAGTTTGTTTGTTCTACTTAAATGAGCATAACTTTTTTTGTAATACAGATATTGTAATATTTTATTATTAAATTCTAAATTAAATTACCTTCAATTTGATATGTAAACGTTTGTATTTAAGTGAAAATTAATATATTGTACAAGCACACAAAGTTGAAAAACATGAAACTTTCAAAAAATGTCCAAACTTTTGGCCACCACTGTATATACTTTGCTTGGGTCGATTTAAAATTTTTAGCAATTGCAGAAACAGTTTTAATTTGCGATTTTAATTTAAAAACTTTTAAAATATCCTTTTTTGTGAATTCTTTATCCTTCGGTATTTTTAAAATTAGTGGAAAGGATTTCTCCACCTTTATACTTTTATAAAACTGGAATGCGACGTCATACAACTTCATAACAGCTGTTAAATCCCGTCTTTCTTAAAAAAATTTACATGAAGAACATGAACTTTTGAGATAATGTTTCTTCAAGAAAAAAAGTTAATTAAGTAAAAATTAATGTAATTTTTATTATAACCAACAAAAAATGCTTATTTAATTTGATTTTCATTAAATGTAGAGTATTTATTGTATACATTTTCTTCTTCAAATATTTTTAACTAGATTTGCAGAGTACTTAAGCTTTTGAGACGGACTATAAATGTTAGTAAATATAATATAATAAATGCTAGCAATCGAATTTTGAATAAGGAAAATAAATTTTTACTAAAACATCTGTCAAATTTAATGATATTCATTAAGATAACTTCTTAGAATACTCTTGATACGTTAGTAAGTTGGTAAATAAAATTCTGGGATTTTCGGCGCGCATACTTAGAAAGCTTCGACATCCTTGATTTAGGAGAAAGCAATAGTTCCTTTGTTGGCAATAGACTATATGGCTCAACGAAAGCACTAATACAATTAATTAAATCGTGGTTAATATAAAGCATTTACACCTTTAGCACAAAAATATGCTATTTTTGAAAAGCTTCTGCTGAAATCGAACATTAAAAAAATTACATTTGATTCGAAATGTTTATTAAAGTAAAAAATTTATACACAACTAGCGGCCCTCCCTCGCTTTGCTTCGGGTTAACCTTGAAAACTTTCATCTCTTTGTGTTTTCTGTAGACCTTTTTAATGTGTACAATAATTAGTACATTATTTTGATAAATCTTGTAGGGTTCAGCCTGCGTTTGCAATGTATAAGCGGAAAAAATGAAATTATTTACGACATCACATTAAAAACCTCAAAAATAACAGTATTTCTCCACTATTTAATGGATATACATATAAACCTTCCTCTTGAATGACTCTATCTATTAAAAAAAACCGCATCAAAATCCGTTGCGTAGTTTTAAAGATTTAAGCGTACATAGGGATATAGGGACAGAAAAAGCGACTTTGTTTTATACTATGTAGTGATTTATCTGAAATTACAAAGCAAAACATATGGTTATTATACATATAAACCTTCCTCTTGAATCACTCTATCTATTAAAAAAAACCGCATCAAAATCCGTTGCGTAGTTTTAAAGATTTAAGCGTACATAGGGATATAGGGACAGAAAAAGCGACTTTGTTTTATACTATGTAGTGATTTGCATAGACATGTTATATATTTCTTACTACATTATCCTGTTTATGTATATATTAAATTAAGTGCTTCACGCTAAGTGGTGTAAATAGTGAACAAACTGCTTGTGGATTTTATAAATTGATAGATATTTAACAAAGATATAACAATCTGATGCGATTCTAAAATGTAAATAAAGGTTGCTAGAAAGTACTTTAAATTCTGCCCAATTTAACTTCGATATTTTCTCTATCGCGTCAAGGACACTAGAAGCAAATAAATACCGACGACACAAATCTGATAATCTAAATTTACATATTTTTGTTAGTATATATAGGATTATTTTGATTTATTTCATGCGCTTGAAATTTTTTACGCTTTCTCTAGGGTTAGGTGTCGAATAAATGTACTTTCTTGTTATTTTATTTTGCCATTTCTATTTATTCTGTTTTCCATTCATTCCATTTAGGGATATTGATTTCATTTACATATTCGTGTCAAAGAATATTCTTTAAAGTTATTATCAGGATTAGGATAGGATTCGATTAGGGTTAGGATTAGGAATAAAAATTGAACGACAATGGCATGACCGATTCAGGTTTAAAGTATGAACCAGGAAGTATATTTACATCATGAAGCAATAAGAAAATTAGAAAATTATCGGCTAATATTTTTTAATATGTTTTACAGTCATAGTTGGCATCAAAGGTGAGCGGGGAAATGATCACCTAAAATATCATTAAGTGTTTATCACGCAAAAAACAAATCTGGTTACAACAATGTATTTAATTTTGCGCCAAATTTCACTTGATTAAAAAAAATCAAATTGACTATGGACCTAATTACAGACCCCTAACCTTCCTATTCTCACAAATGTTCTACCTATATGAAAAAAAAAATTCTACTGTATAGAACGCGCTTTCACGTTTATAATGTTATGAATTGGCACGATCGGCTTGTTCAAGTTTACACAATTCGGCTGGAAGAAAAGATTCATTACTTTTTTATTTCTTCTTTGCTTTTGCATTACGCGAATTTGTTGGTAAAATCGATTTTCTTTTCGATAACATTGTTGTTTTTTAAGTTTAAAAAATATTGTAATTTTACTTAAACATTGCTTTAAAATCTATGCAATTTTTCTTATCCTGCAAGACTTTACATTAAAATCTATTATGAAACAACTTTAAAAAAAGCTATATTTAAAAAAGACAACAAAGTTTTTCCTATTTTAAAACTAAAAGAAATGTAAAATTAAATTCCGGTTCGAAACGACGATTTACAAATGTGTTTTCGATTGTGGGAAAATGATAGAGGAAAAATGCTGTTACTTCGACACAATCATATTAAATCTTTAGCTTTTATGAGAAAAGCAACTTTCTTTTAAAAAATATAGTTATTTTTATTAAGATTTTCTGATTTTCGATACGGATAATTTTGCGGTGCATATTATTGACATTTGCCGTCCAATATCTTTTTTTAACTTTTGAAATTAAATTAAAAATATGGTATCTTTATATTAGCCGTGTGTAGACAATAAACTACCAAGTATTATTCCTATCACCATCATTCGTATTGAATTCATTTAAAATATAAATATTTTACTCATTTCATTTAAAACACAGAACTTTAATTTACAACACATACATTTAAAATACATATATTACGTACATTTAAAATAATTCCTTTCATGTGAAAAAGAAAAAAGGAAAAAAGAGAAATTAATCACAAATAATTTGATAACCCAAGATCATTTTATTTCAACATCAAAACAAATCTGTTTTATTTTTCTATATATGACATCATATTCGCTTGCTTTCCATACTTACTCGTATTTATGCACTTTGTATTATTATCAAATATTTGAAAACGCACGTTTTATTTATAATATGACATCATTTCATATTCTGTTTAATTCTTAAATAATTCATTTCCTTTTCATTTTTCACGTGGAAATTTTCACTTGAAAATAAATTGTTGATTAAAAATTATTATTCAGGGGTTTTATTTTATATTGGCAACGATAAAGTATTAGCAACGGTAAAATAAATTTAACCATTTTAAAAAAAGATGCAAAACCGGGCCCTTTGGGCCAAACCAACCAAACCAACCAACCATTGTAAAATATACGAAAAAATGTCCATTTATTCTGTATGAAAATAATGAAAATTTTAATTTTAAAGAAAAATATTGAAATAAAATAAACGAAAACCAGCCTATATTCATTTGAGGGTTATAATCAACTTATATGCAAAGATACAGGATAATTAAATGCTTCATTTTGACGCTGGCTTCAGCCTAACATTTGCACACAATCAGATTTATAATATTATTAGGATTTTCTTCAATATCATTATACAATATGAAAAAAATAATTTTTTTTATAATAATTTAATGTGAAAAGTAGTATTTCTGATTATCTAAAAAATTGGCATTGTACAAAACAGTGTACGCTGACGAGTAACGAAAAGAGATTTATTACATTTGATTCTTAGTCATATAAAAGTTTTATAAAATCAACAGTACGATGTACAAATTTTTTTCAGTAAAAGTTCTACTTATTACTTACCCATCATACGTAGTATAGGGTAAGTCTTGTAATCGATTTAAAAATCGAAAAAGAAAATGACGGATTTACACGTTTCAGACACTGGAAACGTGATTTTAAATAATTTTAAATAACATTTCTAGGAAAAAAAATTGAGATTTTCATGCATTAAGAGATACGGTGGCAAATTAGAACAAAGTGGTTCACGCTTACTTTCTCAAAAGTAGTCACCGGAAGAAAACCAAATCTAACATTAAAACAAGGCTTAACTTAACTAAACCCATATTTCCGAGAAACATTAATAACTTTTTACTATTGTATATAGGTAATTCGGAAAGTGGGAGATATTTTATATAAGAATAATTCTATCTAATATCTATATTTTCCACTAACATAGTTATAATGTAATGCTGTATTTATTGTGTTGCAATGTATACAGTTATTACTAACCTGTCGACAAGTTCTTCAGCACTGCACACACATCCCAGATCGCATATGCATGCTTTCCCATTTTTCTTAATGAGGATATTAGTAAGCTTAAGATCGAGATGACACATGTTCTCTCCGTGTATATCGGCTACTCCACTCACGATATTACGAAGCCACTTTTTCATTACTTTAAACACTTGTTGATTCTGAAAAAATTTATCCTCTTCCAACTTCTCAGCCAAAGACCCTTGACATAATGGCGAGAAAAATACGTGTGCTGGAGCATCCTGAAACTTTACTTGTCCAAGCAGAGGAAGGACATATTCACTTGCAAGTTTAGGCCACACCTCTGTCTCACTTTTAGTAGCACTTATATCCAAAACTATTTTAGCAGCCACTTTTGTGGACTTGCGTTTATTTTCTACTTTTATTACTTGACCGAAGGTGCCCTCTCCAATCGTTTCACCACACTTATATCCATACGATTCCAGCAAACATTTAGTCGTTTTGACTGCAAGATCACGGTAAACGTCTTCACTGATGATCTTATTTGCGACAGCAGACGCTATGACATCCATTTTTAACAAAATTTACAAATATTCAGCAAAATATATCACTTTTTAACAGCTTTAACAGTTAAGCAATAGCAATTTTAAGCAAATCACAGTAGCTTTTCTTAGAGCAGTGCATTGTTACAGAAAACTTTGTTTGAATATATTTATAATAATGTGCATTGTTTTGTTTATACGTGTCAACAATATCGTATTCTTTAAAAATATTTTTTAATATTAAAAAACACATTGTTATTAATTTGATCAATGTATTGTTCGAAGAATAAAATTACGTGACATGGAATACCCATTAATATTAAAAAAGGAAGTGAAATCTTACATTACACATAATGCATAATATATTATTATAAACACAATAATTTACAAACATTACTGCACAATACATTTTTACAACATTACAAATACGTAATTTATTAACCATTTTTCAATACTAAGAGTACCCATATCAAGCCAACTATCTTTTTCTTTTCTTAGTGATATAACTATATTTACTCTCTTCACAAACGAACACAAATTTTACAAGCACAGTAAAACTTTAAATACATTACTAAGCAATTTAACCAATACGTATCAATTGTAATTAATTTTTTTAAAAATTCTATGAAGGACCTATTGAAATAAATACTAAATTAAATTTAAATTAACAAAATGGTATGTTCTAAGATATGTGCTTTGAATTTACGTAAACATCATTAACGAAACCCAGAGAAAATACAATAAATACAGATAAGCAGAAGGAAAGGTTAGATTGACACAATGAAAAAATAATTTAAAGTAGCTACTTTGTAAGACAGATGCTCAATCCAGAAAAATATAATATAACAATGAACAAGATTATATAAGAACCTCTTCCGAGATACCCACAATTCTGAAAAGCGTTTTTTATCTTAAGGAACCTCTGAAAGCAATATATTAAAAAAAAAAGGCAAAAAAAAAACATGTATAAAAACAAAGTATCCTTTGCTGCCTCTAACTTTGAAGAGGTTTCTGGGTAGTTTTTATGGTGTATTAATCAGTTTTCAGTTTTCTCGAACCAGAATATCAGTTTTCAAGTAAACATTTTTATATTAAAAAACATGTATTAGAAACAAACATGACAAATTTACAGTATAAAAAAAATAACAAAGTTATAAATATTATGTTACTCTTGCATGTATTATAAATTCAGTCACGCAGCTGAAAATACCTACTTGAGAATCAAGATCATCCTAATAAATACCTGACGGCTCGGCCTACAGGCACAGGTAGCTTTCGAAGACTCAGACCATGGGGCGCCTGTTTATTAGGAATTGCGGAAGAAAGACCTTTTTGCCATGATGCGGCTGTTAGGACCGCCCACTTTGAAATCTACCTGTGCCTATAGGCGAAGCGAGCAAAAAATTTTATTATTTATTTATTTATTTATTTATTTTTTGCTGTAAGAGTTGGTCCTATAAAAAACTTGTCAATGTAAAAGTTGTAGATAATATTAAGAAGATTTATAATAAATTTAAGCGGATTTGATATCTTGTTAATTGACGAACTTAAGAATATTTTTCTTCTTAAATCCCTATCTCCCCCCTCCCCCCACTTTGAGGACATTTTTAATGATAGCAAAAATCTGTCATATATAAATTTTTGTCCTTTTTCTTAGAAGTATTAATAACTTTAAACGGATTTGTATCACAATTAAAAAGGTATGGGGTTTTTCTGTTTTCATAACCCCCCCCCCTGGTCCGATTTTGGCAATTAACGAACTTGACCGAGATTTTATGCCCCTTGATTTTATGTATCAGTTTGGAAAATATTTGTGCAGAATTATAGAAGTTATATTGTCCATAAAAAAGTGATATTGATAGAAAAATAGATAGATAAAGTTTTGAACTGGGGGTGGTTTTGTGTTCTAGGAGTCATGATCGGCGTAGATCTGCAAAAACATTTCTGGAATTCCATCATAGGGGAGAATGTAATAGGTAGTAATTCTTACGAAATCTACCTAAAACCGATATTCCGGGTTGGAGAAACTAATTAATACCCAATAAAAACTAGTGAGAAACGTTTCCGAAAAGCAGTGGCAGTAAAACAAACTTTGCTTTTTAAAATGCATCTTTAAATCTCAAAAATATGTTGGTATTTGAAATTACTAAACATAACGAACGCTTTTCGGAAACGTGGGTAACTCTGAAGACGTTTTTGTATACTCCCTTTCGTGGTTATATTATATGTTCCGAGATTAAGAAACCTTCGTCTTTTTAACACTATAAGCATTTTTCAAGTGGAATATTAAAATGTTAATGAACTTAAAAAATTATAATTTTATTAATGCGCGTGTCTAAGGACAATAGTGCATAAGTTGATAATCTATTCTAGCTTTATTCTTGTCACCCTGTAAAATAACTACTCTAACACTTGCCAAAACAGAATCGCAATGACAATTTTCGTTTCAGACAGGTTTTTTTGTTACTAGGTACAATGTTTCTTATAATTTAATTGCATTCTAATATGCTTATAATTTTCGTTGGGAGCACGAAATTTCACGTTCAAGGCAGGATGTCGTTATGCATGTACCACTTTCACAATTATTACTGCCTAAATGTTACCGGCATCACTTTCAAGGAAAAATAGTATATAATCTACCTCAATAGAAACGTCATCGCGATCAGAGCTATTTTGCATAAAATTGAACTGAGAACGTGCATAGAGACACATTAAAATTATACACATGTTGGAATTGTGTTAAGAAATTTTTCTACAGTTCTTTCTCTTTTCTTCTTTTTCTCTAGAGTTTGCTGTTATACAATATATGGCCAATGATGACCGGTCACTTGCGATCTAGACATTTTCTTAAATATCTAGAAAAATACATAAGGGATTATCCTGAAACTTCAGGCGTGTAAACAGTATAGTCGACGTCATATATTTCGGCGAAGATATTTTCCCGAAACCCCATAGGGAGCCGTCAATAAATTGAAGAAAAACGAATATCTTTTGGATAACCCTGTGAAAACTAATATCGCAAAAGCGTTGAAACTGTAGCACATGCTTAAGAGGCTTTTTTTTTTTAATAAGCTATGATCATTTTTATGAGAATAGCACGTATACTCGTGGAAAAATTAAGGTTTTTATAAAAATAATGAGCAGGTTCACCAAATATTGTTTCACTGCGCATGCGCGAATGCAATCAAAATATACTGTGCATAATATATTAGCTAAATGTATAGAGCAACTTTTGTGAAAGTCTCAAAAACATAGCTTGAAAATTCTGATAGTGATAGTCGATAGAATAAGCTTGAAATTCGCTGTTCCCAAAAGGAAGGAAAAAGAGGCAGGGCGGTATCCAAATATACAATGAGAGACACTTCATTCTTATTATGCCAACTTTCATAAGCTAGTATATTTGGATACAACCCCTCATCTTTTTGCTTCCTTTTGGAAACAGCGAATTTCGAGCTTATTCTATCGACGATTACTATCAGAATTTTCAAGCTATGTTTTTGAGACTTTCACAAAAGTTGGTCTATACATTTAGCTAATATATTTAGTACAGTATATTTTGATTGAATTCGCGCATCTGCAGGGAACTACTATTTAGTGAACCTGCTCATTTTTCATCCAATATTTATTATTTTTCCATTCTGATTGCAGGGTATTAAATATAATGTTGTATGTTATCGTTCTCGAAAAGAACATTCTTTTATATTAGGAACTCTGAAAATTATAAGCAAAATACTTGGTGAAAATTGGGATTGTTTTTATAAAAACCTTAATTTCTCCACGAGTATACGTGCTATCCTCATAAAAATGAACAAAGTTTATTAAAAGAAGCCTCCTAAGCATGTGCTACCGTTTCAACGCTTTTGCGATATTAATTTTTACATTATTCAAAAGGTATTCGTTTTTCTTTAATTTATTGACAGCCCCCTATGGGGTTTCGGGAAAATATCTTCGCCGAAATATATGACGTCGACTATGTTGTTTACACGCCTGAAGTTTCAGGATAATTCCTTATGTATTTTTCTAGATATTGAACAAAACGTCTAAAATCGCAAGTGGCATTAAGGTTAATTTCTAATTTTATAAAAAATATGTAAAGAACGTCTATATAAACAACAGGTTAATTTATTTGTATACAATTACTAAAGATAAAAAAATTAATTTATTAGATGTAACTTTTGTTACAACATTTTTACAATTTTTACTCAAAATATTGCTCTAAAAAGCTGTATTTTAATTTTAAAATGTATTTTTTTTCCTGCTGATGCAAATTTTATAAAGATTGCGCACATGCTTATCCTTTGTATCACCGCGTTGCATATTTTCAACACACCCAAAAGTCAATATTACATGTACAGTATATTATGTAAGCTTAGAAAAAAAATATTAAACAATTTCATCGTATAAATTTAAATTCATTAAGTACTGCGTACTTAAACATTCATTTAACAAGCAATTTCCAAATGCATTAAAATCGCTTGCATTTGGCGAGGAAAAAGTGCTGTTCACCAAATCGCGTCTTTTGTGCCAAATACTCGAAAATGTTTTATTTATTTTTACAGATTTTCTGCTGGAATTCCGCAGCTAAATTTGACTCATCTTTTATAACGTACATGAGCAGCTTAATTAGCATATATATATATTTTTTTTTGAGTATGCGCTTTAATGAGACCTTATCCTTTGTTAGTCTAAGAAGACCGTCTCCCATTATCGTTTTCATCACAGAAAATATATTCTTATATCGCGTCGTAGTTAATATATTCTTATATCGTATCATAGTTTATTCTTATATCGCGTTCACATTATGGAAGTTAAGTCACTTCGTTTAACTTTTTTGAACCGGACAACTCGGAATTAGGCTTCATCCGCTCACATTATCAAACATTTTAAGAGACTTAATTTAACCTTTATCACATGCCTCGGCCAAACAGATGTCTGGGCAAGCGTATAAGTTGTTAAATTTGTAACTACAACTTCTGACTATATATAGTTTATTATTGTTTACATGTTATGCGGCGTGTTAAATAAATAAACTCACGAAAGGATCATTCTAAAAAGCTGACCAATTACTTGTAGAACCCAACGCGAAATTTAAGAGCAGTTTCAAATAAGAAAAATAGTTCAGAAGGCAGAGAGAGTCCCATTCAACTCATAGTTAAGAGAGTATCGGAAGTTAAATAAGTTTCAAAAACTTGCTCAAGTCGAAAATTTTGATTCCGGGTCGTCCGCTTCAAAAAACTTCAAGTTAAGTGACTGAACTTTCATAATGTGAACGCAATATTGGAAAGAAAGCTGTGGATTAGCAAGAATATTTGGCTATAAAATGCGAAGAGTAGCTCCTCCCACTGAAAACCTTTTGTGTTATAAAATAAGTTTTACAGACGATTTTGAATAATTGGTTTAATTCTGGTCTGCATCGTCTACGTGGTTAGTTCTATAGTAAACAAGAAAGTTAAATGATGTACCAATCATAGATTATTAAACGTTTTCCAACATATATACCTAACTAAACCTTTTAGTAAACGTAAAACACATTTAAAAATCAGATTTTCGCAATTACAAGAAAAGTACTCCAATCCTGTTGTGCAGCCTTGTATATAATCTATAGATTTGTATATACTCTATATAGTATGCTACAATTTAGTTTAGTAAGGAAACACATAACACAGTTGATAATTTACCTTCAGCAGTTTCTTCAATAGACGGAAACATATTTGAATTCATTTGTACAGCCCTATATATTAACTTAAAATGTTTTATACTCGACACATAGTAAGCTAAATTTTAATTCAGGCAGAAACGAGCTGTAAACTACTGAAATCACACTTGCAGAAATTATCACACATAAGCGGTCATGTATCCAGTTCTTTGCATGACTTTGTATATGATTCTATATTACAGTCCCTGGCCAAATTAGTAGAATATTTAGAATTATCAGAATATACTTTATTTTTATTAGAATATTTGTTATGTAATGACCCTAAAAACTAATTCAGCGTGGTAATATAGTTTTAATTCATTAAAATAATGTACACCACATATTTTCCTAATTTGAGAAACTGCTTTTGTTGACATGTCGAATTATAACATTATCTAAAGGTCAACCGAACTAAAAAACGTCATGACAGGCTTCAATTACGTGGCTATGTGCGACGATCATTGAGGTGTTTGTAGCATTGTAAAATAAGTTGTTACATGTTTATTTGTATTTCTATTGTGAATATATTATTTTTAATTGTGAATATATTATTTTTAATTGTGAATATATTATTTTCAATAGTCAATATACTATTTTTAGTAATTAAAATATGTGTAGAAAAGCAGATTTGTCAACAGAAAAGAAAGGTGAAATAAAAGCGCTTTTAAATATAAAAAAATATTCGAATAGAGAAATTTCAATAATAATTTCAAATAGAATATTTCTGAAGCAAGTGTAAGACGAAACTTGGGTTTGGACAAACATTGAGCACAAAAAGAAAGAATAAATGTGGAAGAAAATCTGTATTTACACCAACGATGCTTAAAGAAGATCTGCGTGGAAAATCGATTTGCTACTACAAAACAGATCAGATCGAAGCTGGAAGAGTCTGATGTTGTTTTGTCAGAACGATCTGTAAGCAGAAAAACAAAAGCTATGAATTTCAAGGCCTTTAGACCAGCTAAAAAACCAAAATTAACCGCAACAATGAAAGCTAAGTGACTGAAGTGGGCTAGAGAGCATAAACACAAGACATTGGAGTTTTGGAAATCGGCAATTATAAAGTTATTCTTATTTTATTAATACTTAAAACACCTAACAATGTCTGCGAAGCATTAGATAAATTCTTCATGTTAAAAATTATTTATTTCAGGTTTGCTTCAGTGACGAAAGAACTTTTGAAATTTTAGCAAACAAATCCCAGTTTATGCGTCGTCGTCCTGGCGAAACGTTTCATCAAGATTGTGTCGTGCCAACTATCAAGCACCCAAAAAAGGTCATGGTTTGGTCTGTCATAAGTGGGAAAGGCACTGGACGTCTTTACATAGTCAAAAGAACTATGAAACAAGAGCAATACAAAGAGGTGTTGCAAAGTCGGTTGATTCCACAACTAAAAGAATGGTTTCCAAATGGAGAACTTTTTACATTTATGCAATATGGAGCTCCTTGCCACAGAGCACGATCAGTAAAGGGTTATTTACAACAAGAAAAAATACCTGTATTGAATTGGCCGGGTAATTCAAAAGATATGAATCCCATTGAAAATGTCTGGCAGCTGATGAAGAGGGAGTTGGCCAAAGAGCTCATAACAAACAAAACCCAATTGATAGAAAAACTTATCCATGTCTGGAATCATCACCCACACATGCAAGAAACTATTCAATGTTGCATTAGCAGTATGCCACGACGAATAGAGGCAATGATTGCCGCCAAAAGAGGCTCCACGAAATAGTGATATTTTTTAATTTAAAGTTAAATTTTTTCAAGTTCTATAATTTTTATTTGACTTACAAAAATAAATAATTTTAAAGTCATTGGCGTGCTTTTTATTCATTCTTACCCTACAATTAATGTTTATTCGGAATTTTAATTGTTTATATAATAATATCATCTCTATGAAGCTAGTAATATGATTTTACACAAAAAAACACGAGTGCGTCTAATAATTTGGCCAGGGGCTGTATATTCAACAAAGATCTCTTAATATACTAAATATATTTCACGTTCAAAATGCATAGCTCGATTAAAAAACACATTAAAACAATTTACACTGATATTCAGTAATGCTAACGAATTCTTTTGTGTAGCCCTGTATATGATGTATAGCATTTATATATACCACATAGTAGTAAAAAATTTAGTTAAACGCATATCTAACTGAATGCGCACTTCTACCAATTATCGCTTATAGGCAGTACTTCGGTTACAGTACTTTATCCGAATTTGTTGTGTGTTCCTGTAAATGAACGTTAAATGCTATGAACAGTATATTACACAACAAGTATCTTGTAGTAAACCTCAGTAATTTAAATGAAATTCATTATATTTGAAATAGTCTAACATAATTAAAATTGGAAACAGTTTTTCTCCGACAGCCATTATGTAACTGAATATTTTTGTGTGGTCCTGTAAATGAATGATGAATGGTTTACACTCCATATTATACAGAAAACATGTTTCAGTGCACCTCACAAATTTATGTCAATTTCATCATGTTTGTAATAGTGTAACATGATTAAAATGCACCGCAAACGATTTTTTTCCATAGACCATAATATAACGGAATTATTTTGAGTTTCCCTGTAAAGTAATTCTAAGTGCTACACGTACCATATTCGATAGTAAGCATCTTGTAGGGCACTTCAGTGATGTAAATAGATTTCAAAATATTTGAAATAGTGTCACATCATTAAAATACACTGCAAAAGATTCCCGCCGCCCCCCATAGATCGTATTGTAACGGCATTCTTTTGAGTGCCCCTATAACGAAGTATGAGTGCTACATATTGCATTTTCAATACCGAACATGTCATTGCATATATCAATAACATATATCATTTGCATGACAATCCGAATATATTTACGTGAGTTAGAACACGGAGAGATGGACAGGCAGACTGAGAGACGGCCAGACAATTATCCCGACTTATCCTCTTCATTGTTCATAATACGAGTTTGTAAAGCATCCGTATTTTTCCAAATTTATCACCACAAAAATTAAAAAATTAAAAAAATTAATGTTCTTCACTTATCTTTTTAAAGGATATTTCTTTTGCTTTTTGCTTGGCAAAATATTTCTGAAATATATACTCAATTTTATATTTCGAATATTAACATATCTTTGAATAAGATTTTTAACACTCAAAGTAAAATAAAATTATATATTTTAGAAGTATGTTGCCAAGCACAAAAAACAAAGAAACGTCCTTTATAAAATAAATTAAAAATTTTAATTTTCTGGTACAGACGGGGAAAAATGTGGATGCATTCCAAAACTTTAGATTAAATCTTTGAGAGGGAAATTTCAGATCGGACTGAGGAAAAGCCTGAAGAGGTTTGACTGAACTCTGAGCTGTTACCGGAAATCTTTGACTTTTGAAGTTTGAGTGAACCAAATGCAGCCAAACCTCAACAAATCGTCACAAATCATGACTCGTCAAATATTTTTTGTCTCCACTCTTTCTCACAAATACTACACCCAGAAAAAAGTTTTGTTGAATTAACGAAAAATTGGTTGACCCAACAAAACTTTTCGTTTAAATATGGGTCAATGAAAATTTTGTTTGAATAAAAAAAAAAAAAAAAAATATTGTTGATTTTTTTGCAATTCCAAAAAAATTTTTTGTATCGTCAGCAAAAAAATGTTTTGTTAATTCAAGTAAAATGGTTCAATTTTAGTTTGTTTAAATAATAAAATATGTTATATTACGAACTTATTTTTTTATACTACAAAATCTTATTTTAAGTGAATCAATCTAAATATGCCATTTTAACAATTTTTTAATTTATTTTCATCAGTGCATTACGCCTGTAAACCTTGAATAATAACAAGTGAATTTTTATCCTGCTTTTTTTCAAGCGCAAACTGAGAGAGTGAAAATCGCCCAAGCCGGGAGTCGATCCCTGGTCCTCAGAACAGCGCTTGGAGGCTATACCACTGAGCTAGAACGATATCTGATCTCGGTATTTCTCACTCTTATATATGTCGGAACGGCTGCAACCGCAGATAAGATAGAAAAGCTAAGCTTGTAAAGATAGAAAGTAATAAATGGGACAGGGGGATTTTTAAAACTACCTTGGTCCGTCCCAATGAAAAAAAAGTTTTAATTATCCGCAAAAATTATCTGCAAAAATTATGTTAATCCTTTAATTATATAGCTATATAAGTCAAATGAATCGAGTTACGTGAGAGAGTTATGGTTACTACACAACAATTTAATTTTTGCAAAAACGACAAAATTTTGCTGGAATTACAATATTATTGTAAAATTAAAAAAAAACAGATTTTGTTAATTCAAGTAAAATTGATGAAATTTTGTTAAAATTTTGTAAGAGTGTTAACAATATTTTTTTGTCCAAGCAACAAAAACAATTTTTTTACTTCAACTAAAATTTTTGCTAAAACACCCAAAATGTACTCAACAAAACATGTTTTGTTGTTTTAATCAATTCCTTTTTCTGCGTGTAGTGTATAAAATTTATCTTTTACCGGTCGCAAATACAATGCTGGAACGATTAAGCCGCTGGGAAAAACTGCCGATAGTTTATAAATTAGCGAATCGAGTAAAATATTTCAGTAAAGAGTCGGAGAAAGAATTGAAATTGAAAAATATCATGTCTATTTTGTTTTATACATAAATAGCACGAAAAAAAAATATATATATACTGTCGAACCGCGTTAACACGAAATCGCTTAACGCGAAATTTCGCTTAACACGAAATAATACTGAGGTCCCGACAGATGAGTCTGAAAATCAATGTTAATTAATTCGTTTAACACGAAATAGAATTTCGGAAAATCCCGCTTAAGGCGAATATTTTTTTTTCTTGCTCCATAGTCAAAACATGATTCCTTACGCACGGTTTTCGATATTTCAAACTTACATGTCACATCCTTTTATTAAAAATGGAATTTTTTCATGGCTTGAAAAAGACCTAAAGTGGAAATAGGTTTCAGAAAATGGTGAAATACTGAATTCTTGACTAATCCCTGCTTTTCTTTGATCTCTGATATGCGGAAGTGTTCCCTCATTAACCATATGAGCTATAGATCAGTCACAAAGAAAGCTTGGGTGAAGGAATTTCGTTTTTGAAAGTGATTGTTCCATTAATCGGCTGACTGTGTTGACAGTGACATAAACCATAAACCGGATTTCCAAATTAATCTATTGTTGAGTGAAAGAAGTGACAATCCCTACTTCAATACTTGACTAACATAACTGAACTCTGTTCGCAGTTGCTCTGTAGAATTCTGTGAAAGATGAGTCGAAAACAGCAAACTGTATCTTTAGAAACCCAGCAAAAAATTTTAAACGAAGTCAGCGAAAAAGTTCTGAAAAAAAAATCAGAAATTGCGGCGAAGTAGGGGCTACCCAATAGCACACTCCCTACAATTTTAAGGAATCGTGAAAAGATTGAAGCAGCATATGCTGTGAGTCAATACAATCCAGTAAGAATACGAATGTGTAGAATGAATGAATTAAAATTGCTCTCTTACGGTGAATAAAGGAAGCAAGAAGCCAGAACATTGTTTTAACTTGTGGAGTTTTGCAAGAAAAAGCAAAGGCTTTGCTGATGTTTTCGGTGAGAGCGATTTCACATGTTCTGACGGATAACTGACAAGATTTAAAGAGCGCCATAGAATCGTCTGCCAAAAGATATGTGGCCAAAAAACAGGAAATTCATTCCTAGACATTGTTTTTCAAATATACTTTCATAGATGATGATGTGCTGACTTCGGATGTGACGACAGACGAAGAAATAATAGCTGCATTAGCTGGTAAAAAAACGATGACAACATCGAAATACCAGAAGAGGAGGAAAAAATTGACACAGAACGGAAAAGTTTAGTGTCATTAAATGAATCTACTCCGCAGCATTGAAAACTCAACGTTTCCTTATGGAATAAGAGGCTGCTTCCCAAGCTTTGGACAAATTAGATGAGGTCCATACGCTCCTAAAAGAAATACTCTACAAAAATTGAAGCTAAGTCTATAACGGACCTTAAAAAAATTATTATGAAGTAAATAAATTTATTATTGCCTAAAATGATGATCGATTTGTTTAATTTGTTAATGAAATTTTTTATTTATTTTTTATTTATGATTTTATGATAGGGGATATATTTGTAGGTTAATTTAGTTAGTTTTTATATCTAACCATAGATGGCGCCACTATTATGACGGTTAACACGAAATTTCGGATAACACGAAAAAAAATCCTCAGTCCCTTCAATTTCGTTTTAACGAGGTTCGACTGTATATGTTATTGAGGTTTTCCATGGCATGTTCATTATTGAAAATTAAGTGCCTTTAAAGTGCTTTAAAGCCTTTATACTCCATTTATCCAGCAACTCAAAAGTATCCCTTTGAATTATGGTCTATAGAGAAAAATAATTTCCGGTGTGTTTTAATGGTGGTACACTTTTCGAAACATAATAACATTTATATGCATTATTGAGGTGCACTACAAGAAGGTTACTTTAGAATATGTTATATGTAACACTTACAGTTCATTTATAGGGGCACTCAAAAGATCCGTTATATTATAGTCTATGAGTAAAAATCGTTTGCGGCCTATTTTAATGATGTTACGCTGTTGCTGTTACAAACATAATGAAACTGATAGGAATTTCTGAGGTGTGCAATAAAAAATGCTTTATGTAGAATATAGAGTGGAGAGCAATTATCATTCATTTACAGGGTCATACAAAAGAATTCGGCTATTTAACGGTGTATGGGGAAAAACTGTTTACAGAGTATTTTATTATGTTGCAGTATTTTAAACGTGATGAAACTGATATACATTACTGAGGATACTACTAGATGCTTGCTGTAGAACATGATGTGCATAATATTTTTACAGGGGCATACAAATATGTGGGATGCAGTACTTTATTTCTTACAGTTGTAATAAGTCTCAGAATATTTTGAGTGAGTATTTGTGTTTCATGTTGATGTCTGTTAATAAACTTCTATATTAATGTACTTTAGCCGTGCTATTTATTTGAATTATGTGGTTATTTTAGATAACTAATATCTGTAAAAGATTATAACAACTCTCTTCGATTTTACATCACATTACAAAATAATATACTGTATTTGTTAAATGCTAAGAAATATCTAGTGCAAAGGTTCAAAATTCTAGGCGCCAATGGGTAGATTCCCACCACTAACTTTTATTAGTATTCTTCGTTAAATTTTATTAGTATTCTTCGCCTAAATTTTATCAGTATTCTTATTAGGCGAAGAATACTAAAAATTTAGTGGTGGGAATCGGTCCATTGGCGCCTAGAATTTTGAACCCCTGATATAGAGAAAATATTAAAATATGGTTAAAATTTTAAAAACTCAATTATTAAAATATAAAATTAAATAGCTTTTAAATAATTAGCTTTGAAAGTGACACAAATTATCGTTTTCTTAAAAGAACTCCGAATATATCTCCCAGGCTTTTCACTTAGGCTTTAGTCGAACGTATGGATTTTGGATTTAAGCTCTTCAATTATTTTCCCTATTTATGTAAACGTGTCAATACTAATGAACCCTGCCGGAACTTTCTCGGTTGTATTTCATTTTTTACTGATACTTTCGTACTGACATACATCTCATCATTTATAAAAATTATGTTAAAAATCCGTACCAGAATGAATAAATATGATTAACTGAAGGTGAACATTGTTTTATGGTGCTATCACACGTACTCTCATATTATAGTCAATATCAGATATTTCATCCGAAACACGTTTTTCAAGAGAAAAACTATCGAAATCGTCCCGTTTGATAGATTGCCTCTCGTAATTTCTTCAAGATCTAACTTTCAGTCGTTTGTATCCTCTACGATAGATATCAGCTTGAAATCCACCAATCAGAGCTCTCTAAAAATTTCAAGATGGCTACCGTTAGTAAGTCAACATATTATGTTTAGCGTGATCGCAAATATTGAAACAAAAAATACAGAAGAATTAAGAAAAAAGCAATATCTTTAGTAACACAGAGACCAATTATATACGAAAAGAACTTTAAAAATATGCAGTTATTTCGAAATTAAAGAATTACATATGCGTCGATTGTCCGTTCGGAGTTCGTTATTTACCACTCCCGATAAGAACTTTATTTACTAATTTAAAGTTATTTATTGCGATTATTTTATTTCAATTCCTTATATTATTTACTATCTGTTATAATTGTACTGTCGTAGTCACTTATTTACTTCTCAAACTGTACTTGTTTAAATACTTTCTGCAGCAGTATTTGACTTTATTTCGTACTTGTTGCCAAGTTATGTCGCCAAAGATAGAAACGCAAGCAAACATGCATCAAGGTATTTTATTGCAATACAAATTATTCTAGCCTACTTTTAGCATGCAGCGTTCAGAGTCTAAATTTTGTAGTGGAGGGGGGGGGGGGACAGAAAATTTTCTTATACTTTTAGAAAAATGAAATTTAATAAATGAAAATTTAATCTAGCAGCTATTTATAGTTAATTATATTTTAATATTTTTTTAACCCTCTCGTCACCCTGGACCTCATATGAGGCTCCTACTTCAAATAACAAAATTTTTAAGAAAAAAAGACGAATTTTTTTTTTTTTGCTTTTCGTTCAGTGACACCGTGAATTCATTCAGAACACATATGATGCTTCTAAATAGCTGCATAAATTTTACCTAGATGGCAGTACTAGACAATGTCTTTCATTATTTACAATTCTTGCTTTCTTGTTTCAGAAGAGAGAAATGAACTAATTATTTGGCTTGCTTTATTAACTTTTTTGAGAGGTAATTAAATTTTTTCTTATTTAATATGTGCATGCTTTTAAATTAATTTTAAACATAACAGATTCCTTAAAAAATGTGGAAGTGTGTTGGACCTCATATGAGGCTTACAGTTACTAGTGGTGTCTTTCACACTTAATATTCTAAAATTAAGATTTAGAAGAATAATGAAATTGCAAGCTAATATAAATATATATTACAGCTGAAAATTGAAAATTATTTGATTTAAAATATAAAAACTTGTGTATTTATTTTAAGATTATTATATATTTGTTTTTTTTTTTATGTAGAAAGACAATGGATGAAAGCAATGATTGTTTACAAAAGAGGGAGGGGTAAAAATTTCTTTTTAACTTTTTTTTCGCTTTTGTTTTAAGGATAGCTAATAAAAGAAGAAGAATACCGCTTACACAAGCAGGGATTGATACAATCTTTTTTGGAAGTGACTCAGAAGATGATTTGCTTTCTGAAGCTGAAGATGAATTATGGGTTTCATATCCTCAGATAGCTGAAGAAGAGGCTTCAGATGACAGTGGTGAAGATGAAAGCATAATCCCTTTGCTGAAACTCAAACAGCTTCTAATCGATGTCTTAAAACTTTGAGGTTTTCCGAAAAAGATAATGAAATGAAGGATAACATTACTAATTTTTTAGAGCATCATAAATCTCACTTCTCTGGCGAAATGCCAATTCATTATTCTTCTAAAAGGAATCCTGATGACTTTTTAGAATCAATTGTGTATGAATCAAATTTTTATGCAACAAGAAAAGGTAATGAAAATTTTAACCTTACTGTTTCATAATTGAAGGTGTTTTTGGGTATTAATTTTGTTATGACTTATCTTCGTTATTCACGGTTGGAACATTATTGGACATCAAAGCATGACATACGCCTAAGTATAATAGTTGATCATATGACAAAAAATATATTTGTTGAAATCAAAAAATGTTTGCATTTTTTTTCGATAATTTTCCTAAAAAAGAAAACGACAAGCTCTTTAACCCCTTGGGGACGAGCGACACGTATACGTGACGCATGAGGTGCTCAGAATCCTCGATTATTCCCACCAGTAACTTTTTATTGTAAACTTTGGCTTACTTAATGACAGCATTTCTGAGATTCAATTACGCGAAAATTTCTGTTTTGTAAAACCGGTGGCAAAAGATTAAAAATTCTGTAAAGGACGCTCGTCGCGAAGGCGTTAAAATCAGACCAGTACTAAATCACATTTCCAGAGTATTCAAGGAAGCATGTGATCCAGAAGAATATTTATCGATGACATAATTACTCCTTTCAAGAGAAGGGCAAAACTAAAACAATATAGTAGAGGTAAGCCATATCCTTGGGGTATAAAGACCTGGACACTTACTGGAAATTAAGGATATGTACATGAGTTGGAAGGGGCGAATCAACTAGCAGCCGAGTTTTCTACTGAATTTGGATCTGTTGGAAGTGTTGTACTAAGCTTTGTGAACATATCAAGAACAACCACAAACTGTCTTTTCATAATCTTTACCACGATTCTACTTCTAAATAAATTTGTTGAATGGAAGATTTTTGCTACCAACACAATACGTGTAAACAGATTAAAAGAAACTTCTAGCAAATTATATCCTATAAATGTTTTGAAAAAGATCCCAGAGGTTCGATTTCTCGAGTAACAAGCAATGAGTAGATAATCATTACTACATCTGGTATGATAACTCTGTGGTCCATGTTGCATCCTCATTTTTTGGAGCAAGCCCTGTAGGAACTGCTCCAAAAAAATGTATTACTCAAATTCCTAGATCAGCCGAAATAGGAATGTACAATACAAATATGAGAAGTGTAGATTTAATGAATTCTATTTTTGGTCTTTACCGACATACATTGCACCACAAAAGGTGGTAATTATGTATTTGCCATCACATATCAAACATAGCAGTAATCAATTCCTGGCTTTTGTGGAAAATGGATCCAGATAATGAAAACTTGTATTTTCTAGAGTTTAAATCCTCTATTTCCACAAAACTTTAGTTATCAAGGCTCGTCAAATTCAAACCAAAAAAGAGGTAGACCATCACAATCCTTTGTAGAACCAACAATGCAAAAAAAGGTAAAAATACAAGCTGCAACCGAACTACGAAGAGATGGGGATAACCACTCTCCTGCCAAATCTCAAGGAAAATATTCAGCTAAATATCATCGATATGGATGTCCTGAAAAAACAAGGTACATTTGTGCAAGATGCAAAGAATCATTATAGCCTGAATGTTTCAAAGCTTTACATTCCTGGTAAACATATATTTATCGTGAATTTTGTATTTGTAATTAGTATTTTTTATTTCCTTTTTGTTTATTGTAATTTTTTTAAACTTAATAATTGTCTAAAATAATAAAACAAGCATTTAAAAAAAAGACAGATATTGCTATCAACATTTATTTTAATGATGTAATGATAATGTATTTGTCTATATACATGTGCAACACTTAGCTACATTAAGCCTCATATGAGGCTCGTAAAGAAAATTTAGAAAGAGCGACATTACAACAAAAATTCTTTTTGCACATGGTTTATAGTGGTATTTTAGAAGCATTAAATGTTAGAAAGAATTTTTTCTTTTCTTTAATCATAATTTGGTTACGAGAGGGTTAAAGATATACAATTATTATACAGACATACATATTTATTCGTAGATCGGTGTAATAGTAAAAATCTATTCACAGTCGTCCAGTCATCCAAGGCTGGTGACTTTTTCTCCAACATGGTTTATTAGTGAGAAATTGCAGACTCAGAATCGGCCAGAGTAGTTCAGTGGTTAGAGCAACAGCCCGGAACGCTGTGGACCCAGGTTCGATTCCTGGCTTTGGCTAATTTTTCACTTCATGTTGGATTATTTTATTTAATGTATGTGAGTGAGAATGTCCTTTTCAGTCTAGTTTTCCTTTTTAATTATTGAATTTCAACCACCCTAAAATTTTGTCATCCCCCTCCTAGCGGTGTTTTAAACCTTTATATGTTTTTGAATTTGTTAAGCAAATTGTGCCCTTTTTTTACTTATTAATAATAAATAACGCATATACCCCCCCCCACCCCCTCCTGTTAAAAAATTTTGATTCCCTTCAAAAAAAAAAATTAAAATTTATATATTTTCGAAAACAAAACTGAATTGTAAAGTAAAACTTTCCTAACAGAAATAAATTTCTAGAATTTTCAAATATGAGAACTCAAAATTAAAGCTGCATATTCCCAAGTTGCTTCAATAAAGTCACTGTTAATAAACTAATTACTGCATATATCTATGACAGACGTATAAATAGCTGCAGTGGTCGCATACTGCTAAAATTCAATATTTCCCCCGAGCAGTGGGCTCTACAGTTTAATTAGTATATTCAATCTACCAAGGTGGTCCAAAAAAATAAAAATTCATATTCCTACTGTACTGATTAATATATATAAACATAAATATTTTGGTATAATGTAATATGAGTTTCAGCTAAATAAAAGTTAAGCCAATGAGCCATCCACTTGTACTGCAGAGGCCTTAGCTCTGACAAGTTCTCTATAGTGTAATTTGTATCAAACTGTGTTTTGTAGTTTTATGTTTCATCCAAAAATATATGGTTTAACTTAACACTTTCTGACACAAAGTTCGTCCGGGGTCCCCGTACCCACCACCTACTGCGATAGATAGATAGATAGTTCGAAACTAACCAATTTGTTAAGCAAATATCAAACACACACACACACGCGGAACCAAACAAAAAATGTCTAAAAGCAATGGTTCCCCACCTGTGCTCCCTGTCAAGCTCAAGGTGACGAAAGAGGGTTCACAAAACAACAAACTAGGGAATACACTCATACCATACAGGGCGAGCTCAGTAAGCTCGGTGACGACCAGCACATCCGAAAAAGAAGAAACAAAGCAGAAAAAACCACAGAAGAAGACA
This sequence comes from Maratus michaelseni, assembly GCA_963931845.1. NCBI lineage: Eukaryota > Metazoa > Arthropoda > Arachnida > Araneae > Salticidae > Maratus > Maratus michaelseni. The sequence goes on from OZ007594.1 coordinate 64,257,611, forward strand.
GAAAGAACACTGGAAGAGGTAGAAAAGAAAATTAACACACATCTCATGATCACATTGAATAGCAGTGATAGCGACCCAGACGAAGCGGACGATGGTGAAATCATAGAAGAGAACAACACAGGAAAAGCAACGGAATACGAGAGAAGGCTCAAACAAGAACTGATGGACTACTGTGCAGAAACAGACACTGGAATAAAAAGAAGCGTGGAGGCAGAAAGAGTAATGAGAGCCCTAAACTACTTGCAGGTAATACAACACAGATGCACGAGGATACCAGTTACAACACGAAGCGAGATAGACAGGATAGTTGAAATCATCACGAAGAACATAATGGACTTAGAGGTGAAGATGCAAGCAGCAAGTGCAAAAGTAGAAATCCTTGAACAACACTGGAAACCAACAGAAAAAGAAGACAAAGAAGAAAACACAGGTAACGTACACAGGGAGGAGGTGGCCGCCGAGACTCAAACCAGGCCTCCAAGAGGATACGCGGAAGCAGTCAAAGCGGCTAAATCCACCCTCATCATCCAAGGGACGAATGAAAGAGACGCGGAAGACCTAGAAAAACAGATAGAGAGAACAACAACAGAACACCATGGAGGAGTCAAGAAGATCAGAAGAATTAGAAACGGGGTGAAACTTATCTGTGAGGACGAAAAAGAAGCACTGAAAATAAAACATACCATCACCAACAGCGAAGAAGGCAAAGAGACAATAAGAGTAAGATCAGGAAACATTAGAAAGAAGAAGATAATGATATTCCATGTCCCAGACTTCGTGAAAGAAGACCAAAGAACTGAGAAGATAAAGAAGACCTTAGGACTGGGGCCGCAAACAAGGGAGAATGTCATCAGTTTGCACAGGCAGGTGACCGTCCGGGAGGTTAGCAAGCATCAACCTGTCCTATTCCCTGAGCCTCTGGTAGATCACTTGCTAAAGTCGAGGACGATCTGCCTGGGGCTGAGGGATTGCCCAATAAAGCCATTCATTAGTGTGACGCGCTGCCACAAATGTCTCGAATATGATCATGTGGCAGCAAATTGCAAGGGGACACAGCGATGCTCTAACTGCGCGGGCGAGCACCTGTACACTGACTGCAATCGGCAAACCCCCCGCTGTTATGCGTGCAACAAGTACAACGAAGTAAACAGACTATGGCTAAGAACACAGAAGAAGACGGATCATCAAGCCAACTCGGGTGCATGCTGGGTGCGTCGCCAGCTACGAACGATCCGCCAACTACAGTCGGACAGGGGCACAGCACTAGCCTCAGCAAAAGAAGTCAGGGCGGGGACGGTGTCACTAAATTTCACAGGCGGTAAACCACAGCTGGTCAAAATGACCAGACAAGACATTGAAGCTAGAATACAACATGACGCTGAGCGCCGCAATTATGGTAATAGACACAAATAATACTAGAACTACGCGCTCAAGGAGCGCAGCGCAAAATAAACAAATACCACATGACAAAAACCAAACTAATATGCAACAAACACACGACACCCTAAACATGATACAAATTAACCTACACGGTAGCAACAAAGCAACAGACACACTCGCAGGCTATGTAGCAGCGAAAGGAATACAGGTAGCACTCTTACAGGACTTCCACCAAAATAAAAAAACGGGTAACATAACAGGGTTCAAACCAGAAAATTGGAATGTCAAAAAAACACCACAAAACAGATCTGCGATTATAACCCGATTAGGCACCAAACCAATAACAATACTAACAAGAGAGTTCACAACAGCTATAAAACTATAAAACAAAGACAAAACTTTCACAATAATAAATACATACGCCCCCCCCCCCCCCCCTGGCGGACTTCTCAGAAGTACTAGACGAGATAGGTGAGGCCCTGAGTAAAGCGGTCGGAGAAGTACTGCTAGTGGGGGACTTTAATGCACACTCAACAGCATGGGGCTACGATGACATAGACCACAGAGGGCGCGAGCTAACAGATTTTCTCCTGCTACACGGATTGTTTGTCTACAACCCGCCGGACGCACCACCCAAATTCAAAACTGTACGAGGGAAAAACGGGGAAGGTACAATAAAGGAAATACAGGGATGGCCGGACTTGACAATAACAACGGCAACACTAGGTAACGACATAAGTGATTGGCATGTCAGTGACGATGTCTCACTCAGTGACCACAGATACATAAAATTTAAAATTAAAAACTACGAGAACATAGACTACCAAAGACATGGTCTACAAACAAAGATAGGTAAACATGCAAAATTTGATAAAAACATTAGAAAAATCAGAAACAAATACATTAAAGAACTCCAAAAAGCAAGCACAACAGACCAGCTAGACAACATAACACTCAGATTGCAAAATGAAATCACATCGATAGCGTTTGCAAGCTATAAGCAAAAATCTACACCTGCGGTCACTGCTCCTCCATGGTGGACGGATGAAATTAAAACAGCGAGGAACAAGGTTAGGGCACTCAGGAGGAAATTTCAAAAACAACAGAACGAAGAATTAAAAGTAAAACAACACATAATCTTCAAAAAAGAACAAGCCAAATTAAAAAAACTAATAAACGGAACAAAATCCAAAACATGGAAAGATTACTGCAACAAGGTCACAGACACATATGGCTCCCAATATAAAAACGCTAGCAACAAAAGAACAGGTCCAGTAAAACTAGTCAACATTCTACCCCCAAATACAAAAGTAACCATTAAAGACACACTAACACATTTCCTGGACAACTTATACATAACAGACCAAAATATACCCCACACACTAACAAAGGCAAATAAAGAAAACAACGAACCAGCACCACCGGTAGTAACAAAGGCGGAATTAAACAGAATAATCAGAAACATTAAACAAAATAAAGCACCCGGATTCGACTTCATAGATTACAACCTAATTAAAAGAATTAATAATGCAACACCGCAACTACTACTTACACTCTTCAATACATGCCTAAGGTTAGAATACTTCCCAAAATCGTTTAAAACAGGCATAGTGGTACTGTTCCAAAAACCAGGTAAAGACCCAACAAATCCAAAAAATTACAGGCCAATTTGCCTCTTACCAGCGCTTGGCAAAATGTTAGAACGCATAATGCACGGATAAACTTCCACCTAAACAATAAAAATTATTGGAGCAACAAACAGTATGATTTCAAACAGGGGATCTCAACAGAACACGCATTAGATAACTTAATCAACACAATAAAAGAAGATAAAACAAACAAATACCAAGCACTCCTAATAGCCATGGACATCAAAGGGGCATTTCGGTAGCTTTCAATACAAAAAAGTATAAAGCTACCTATTGCAGCCGTTCGGAGGAAAGCAGTTCCGGAAAATTTCGATATATTTTCACCGATCATGACCCCCAGACCCCAAAACCACCCTCCGTTCAAATGTTGATTTATATATATATATATATATATATATATATATATATATCTGACCTATGTCATACGATAACGCTCGTATTTATAAATCAATTTTGATGAAACTAATTGTGTGTATTAAGCTAATCAATGTCTCGACCGAGTTCGTTGGTCAGCTTGGTCCGCCATTTTGTTTCAAGATGGCGGCCATTTAAAAATTAAAAACTAAAATATATATACAAAAAAATTAAAAATTAAAATTTATTTTTTAATTACGTTTTAGGCCTTGATACAAGGATTCCAGAGCATTTTTTGGTTTACCTCTATCTTAAAAAATTTCTGAGATAGAGCAGTTTGAAATTCTAGGGTGGCTGACATTTTGAAACAAAACAGCCCATTAACGCGATTACTCGCAAATTATTTTCTTTCATTGTTGTAATAATTTTCCCAATCATACGCATAAAACTATATATTCATATCCGTTAGCGCCAAAATTGGCGACATTGGAGACAAAATTGGCAAAATTGGCGACACTTGGCGAAATATCGCCAAATTTGGCGACCAAAATAAGTCTTCATAAATGAAGCCAATTTGGCTATTGCTCAATAATTTGGCGAATTTCTTATTCAAATTCAGTATTAACGAATCTTTTGTAAACGTTTCTTTGCATTTTAACTTGCTGTTTTCGTGTAACATTAGCTAAAATTTTAAAACGAAGATATAGGAAAGCTACCTTTTCCTCCCGGTACAGGCCGGAAGGACTTTTTTGTATTGGAAGCTACCTAATAAGGATTGTGTTTTTGTGTGAAACGAAAAATATCAAAAACTCATTTAAATTTTCGAAAAATGATTAAAATCATCAAAACCAAGGAATAATACACTGCAAAAGAGTGGGAACTATATCTAAATTCTATTACGTATTTCAATTTTACATTACATTCAATATGTAACACGAATTACATTTAAAATATGTAAAATATATTAACTAAAAATGTCATAATAGTGATTTTCGCAAAATAACTAAAACTTAATTTAAAATCTTTCTTTCCGTTACAGGTTTCGGCTTAGCGATAAAGTGTGGTTCCAATACACGTGACAAAAAACTAGTTTTAATATACTATTTTTTTCTAAATCACTTAATACTAATAGTTGAGAATTCTTAATATTTACAGGTAATGAAAAACGTAAAGTGAAGATATGAATTCTATAATTTAGAATTTTAATGTTATATTAGCGAGAGTATTGTTTTTATAATCTTGGAATTTCAAGTAAATGATCACAATAATATATATATATATAGAACAGTCACGAAAAGAAACTGCAATATATAAAATGTTAGTACGCGATAATGCTTCCTGTTTATCAATCGAACTCTACACTAAATATTAAAACACCTGCTGCAATTACTCATTAAATGTTACGCCCTCTCCTTACATTAGCAGATAACTTTCAGTAGGGAAAATAACCCTATTTACAGTGGAAAGTGTAGCTCCAAGCAAGCGAGAGGCAATAGCATATACTTCATATCGTATGGTATTCCGTGCGATAACAGCTTTAGTGTTATTTGCAGTGTTCTTAAATTCAAAGAAAACTGAAAATTCATGTTTGACTAGCCGACCCGGCCGATGTTGTCCGGGCCCGTGATAATAGCTTTAAGAAAACCTCACATTTGTATGGTTTTATATCTTTAACCTTATTTTGTATGAATTTATATTTTTAAATGAATAATTCTGGAAAAATATTGATATTTAGTGGTAAAAGCACTCGTACGAAGACATTTTCTTGTTTTTTCATGTACAGTCGTTTCACAGTTTTAAAAAAAAATAGTTCTTGTTGTCTCAACTCTTTGAAATTTTTATCGGTTTTAAATATAACGGTTTTACAGCCCGCGTAAATATTTCCTGAAAAAATATTCATATCTAGTTGTAAAATAAATATGTTTTCTTGTCTTTTTTTTCTTTTTTTCTGTTTTCGCATCGGTCCTTTAATAAAATTAAAAAAAAAAAGTAGTTCTCATCTTCTGAACTCTCTGAAATTTTAATCGGTTTAAATATAACTGTATCTAAGCTTTCATTAAAATTTCGTGAAAAAATATGCATATTTAGTAGTGAAAACAGGAGGAGCTAAAGCCACGCCGAAAACAGCCCATGTTTTAGCGTTTTCATGTTCAATTTCTCAGACTTTATTTTTGTAAGCATTTCTACACATCCGAACGTTTCAAATTTTTTGTAGGTGATTTAAATTTGGTCTGCCGAGATACTCGAAAAAGATTGTGTCGAAATACGAATATTTAGTTACTTTTGGCGTAGAAAAAAGATCGTCTAAGGGAGCCGTGGGTGATCATGCGGTCGCCAATGTTTTTAAAAGGGTTATACATAGTTCGTTTTTTTTTAATCCATTGCACCGTAGAAAAGAAGTAGGCCTCAGCAGCTATTTTGTTTGTCGGTACCTCTAAAATTGCGACCTGGGGGAGCGTTTCCGTAAGGGAGAAAACGTCAAACGCGAAAACGGCCTTTTTGAAAAACATTTTTAAAGGGTTTAGAACGATATTTTTTCGAACTGATTCTGATGTTTAAGAGGTAAGAGTTAAGAATATGTCTTCCATTTTTTCGTAACCCGAACCGATGGAGGTTAAAACAAAAGGCCATAAAAAGCAGGCATTTAGTTCCTTTTTCCTTTCCGCTCGAAAATCATAATTACAACTAAAAAGGTCAAAAGTTCCTGGAATTCTAGGATGTGTTTAAATTTGGGGTTCGCCCTCAATTTTTTTTTTTATTATTAAAAGACCGATTACATTTTAAGAAGGTGTTAAATTCGTGGAACAATAAATTAAATAAATAAATAAAGCTTAAAATGTTATAAATTTTAAAGTTAAAGCTGTGAAAGTTTTAATAAATCCTATTATAAAAATTTGGTCACCCTAGTTGTAGTTAAAAATCTTTGAAGAACAGTTTACAAATTAATTTTTATACGAACTTTGAAAATCTCAATTATGTACCACTATATTTCTTTCTCTCATTTAATTTGTCATGGAACATTAACTTTAAATAAAACTGTCCATTGGTATGTCAAAAAACAACGTTAACTAAAAGTTGAAATGTGTTCGGTTACTATGATATATTCATAAATACATTTTGTAGATTGGGTGATATTGCGGTTAAAATTATAAAATCGATAATGTAACAATTATCTGTTAACGAGAGTAACAATAAAAATCAGTAAATCCATAAATAGATCACTGACACTGTATTTAGAAACGAATGCATTTAGAAATTATAAAATGGTGAAAAGAGATTTTAAATTTTTATCTAAAGCAGTGTGGTCCAACTGCGACCCATATCTTTTATCAACAAGTGGGAAATTGTACGTCAAACGTGACAAATGAGGTGCGTTCGTTCTGTTATTATTTCAGTGAACTGAATTATATCATCTGCTATTATGATATGATTAATTTCCGTAATAAAATAAGTACATTTTAAGTTGGCAATATTTTATCTTTTGTCGACATTTACTGAAAATTACAGAAATTGAAACACATATTTAGATTTTTTTTTTATTTAGTATCTATTTCTCCGGAAACATCTATCCAAAAAACTGTTGGTAGATTAAAGGATTGCTATAATTAAACAATTTTAGTAAGTAAATTCGGTTTTTAAATTCAGTGATATGGAAATAATATGACTCCATCTTTAATAGGACGTAATCACCATAGCAACTTAGAATCATTACCAATCATGGTATATCATTGAATTAATTACGTATTATAGGATTTAATAGAATGGATAACGTGGCTATAATTTGGTCATAGAGGTTATAAAATGTCATATACGTCATATATGACTATAACTTGATCGTAGAGGTTTTAAAATGTCATATACGTCATATATGACTATAATGTCATACACGTCAAATAACTCGACGATACGACTCGATCGCTTGACCGAGGTCGCACTGGATTAATCCACAGAAGCTGCTATAACAAGGAAGCACCGATTTTTAAATAATTCAAATTACTTAATAAATATTTTTATTAATATCTTTTTAAGTTTTGATTCGACTTTCATAAAATTTGAAAAGATGCGACAAAATTTTGCAACGATTATATATAATAAATTTTAAACCATTTAGTTGGGTAGTTTTTGCGCTATTATATGCGGACAGACGGACGGACGGATCAGACGATGACTATAGGTGCTACTTATTTATATAATTACGAACGCACCTAAAAAGTTAAAAATAAGAAATAACTGATGTCAATGGCATGTATTTTAATTTTTTTTTAATAATCGAAATACTATAAATTGAATTTTTATAAATAAATATATTTGAATTATTAAAAATTCCACTACTGTTGTTTTAGTTTCAAAGTAGAAAAACAATATCGGTTTTAAAATTTGTTACACTTTTAGAGTATGTAGATACCTCCCAGATCCCTCTCCTCCCAGATAGCTTATTTCTTAAATTCAAATTAAATGAAGACATCCCAATCGAATGGTTATTTTCGTTTTTTTTTTTTTCAATGATAGTATGGTTATTACAATGTAGGATGACTTATTTATTTATTTATTGGCTATCTGTACGTCTGTATCTATCAAAAATATCACTAACTATTATAAACTACAACCTTAATAATGCAAACAGTAGGACACAAAAGAAAAAAAGACATCTATGGGCTGGCACATGGAGTTTATTGGCGCCACATGAGTAAAAATAATGATAAAACTATATACATGGGTTTGACTGGGTTCAATTTAGAAAGACTGAAGATAATTTTGATTACTGGTTTCTTGAACACTAATTTGGTAAAACCCCATGCCCAGCAGATTCCAATTTATGCTATTGTCTTCAGAGGCTATTGCTTGGTGACTTTTACTATTGCTTTTCAACTTCCAGAACTGGGCTATTTTAGAAATGTGCTTGAGAAATATTTCATTAAGATTTTTTTGCTCTGAAACAACTGCTAAAATTCGCAAACTTGTCTTGCAGCCATTTGCGGAGACCTTTTCTCTTTTTTGGAACATCAACGACGTCATCTGAAAAGAAAAGCAAGAATATATGAAAATACGTTGATGTAAATATTGTACTATTCTGATAATATAATGATACGTATTTTCCGATTTTTGTCAAATATATGAAATATCTTTGGCATATAGCGTGTTTATGTAAAAATGATTTTACCATGCTGCAAACCATTTTTGTGTTGAAATAAAAAAGATTTAGTTTGTTATTACTTTTAAACACTAAATTTTTTCCATTGTATTGTTCGGCATATTTCTGATTAATCCCCTCCATAAACACATTTTTTCCATATACAAATACTATTTTATTTGTAATCATTTTCTTCAATATTTACTCGTTTTTCGAAGACTTAAAAATAGCTAATATAGTACATGCCTTTTGTTTCGCATTATTTAAACGGTACAAACAAACAAATAATGTAATATATATATATATATATATATATATTATATATTTAAATCATTCACTTTTTATCAGTAGTTTATTTTTCTTCAAATTGTCTCCATGTTGCCAGATTCCTACATCCTAATGAAATAAGAATCTGCAACAAAAGCCTGCAAAAAATGATTTTCACAACACTGTAAGCATCGGAGGGTTCCCTGTATTTTCATAAAAGTGATTGTAAAATCCAGAATTTTTTTCGTGGTTTGATGCTAAAATATCTTTCCTATTCATTCATAGTACATACATTTGAAAACATAATTCTGTTAAATGTATTTTTGTTTACAGCCAATTTAACATGATTAGAAATTGATTAGAAAGGAACTTATTAAATATCTTATAAATAAAAATAGACGATTTTAATAAGTATAAAGTTATTGACATTAAATAAATAAGTAAATAAAATACTATTCCGAACATATTATGTGCATCATATCTTTATAACCAATTCAAATTACTTGATATTAATTTTATGTTCAGCATAAATTGAAAACCTGCATTTTCTCTGGCACATTTCAATTTAGCACAAAAGTCTTATGATAATTTGTCTTATGATTATTCTGATCTTACGTTTTCCTGTTTAAACTTTTCTTTCGGCAATCAATTTCAAACTGTGGTATTTCTGCTATAGACGCTTTCAGTCCTGACGTTTTGGTTTAAAAGAGAAAAAATTGACTCTATACAAACGTTGTTATGTTTCATTTTCTATTTAATATAAATCGTAGAAAATGTTATCATTACGACTATAGTATTTAAACACTTGACCATAAGATATAACTATAAGAAATAACTATAAAGTATGCAAACGAAATTGGAAATAAAACATAGCAACCGTTTATTTAGAGTCAGTTTAACGTCAGACAGAAAGCGTTCGTTAGCTACTTTACATTATTATAACAGTCAAATGCTTATTATTGAGTTAGATTGCATAAAAAAAAAATAAAAAAGACCTGAAGTATTTTAAAAATTTTAAAATAAACCAACTCTCTGGTTAATTTTTAATTAGACGTAATTTGAATGAGCTTAATAACTTCAATTAAAAATGTATTTAGTAAAATAATTAAAATATTGCAGTGTGGATGTTATAAGTTTTTTCTTTGATGCAGTAGTTTATTGTTAAAATAATGCCTAGTTCTGAAACGAAATAAATTTATGAATAGTTTTCGAAAACAAAAACTATGGACTCATCAATTGAAAAATAATTATATCAGAGGTAGACATTTCTCAGACCCTTACCTATTTGAACTTCAGATAACGATTTAGTGTCATTATTATCTTTTCTTTCTACTTTTTCCTTCACATATTTCACTTTAGCGAAAATACTTTCATAGTCATAGCCCCCTTCATCTTGGTGATTGTTTCCATTCAGTCCAACAACATTTACTGCCAAAGGCTTAACTTTAGAGAAAACATCTCCATGGTCACTAGCAGGGCTATTTCCCCCTCTTTCGACTACATCTGCCTCTTCATCTTTTATTTTACTGAAAGCACCTGCATTGTCCCTGTCATGGTTCTTTTCTTTCTTTTTAACTACTTTGGCCTTTACATATTTAACTTTAGGAAAAATACTTTCATAATCATAATCACATTGATGATGGTTTCCATTCTGTTCAACAATATTTGCTGTTACAGGCTTAACTTTAGCAAAAACAACTCCATGGTCATCATCATCAGCAGTTCTATTTTCCTTCCTTTCGACTAAATTTGCCTCTACATATTTTATCTCACTGAGAACACCTGCATTACCCCTTTCACAATTGTTTTCTTTCATTTCAACAACTTTGGCCTTGACATATTTAACTTTAGGAAAAATACTTTCATAATCATATTCACCTCCATACTGATGGTTGTTTCCAGTCTGTTCAACAATATTTGCTGTTACAGGATTAACTTTAGCAAAAACATCTCCATGGTCATCATCATCAGCAGGGCTATTTTCCTTCCTTTCGACTACATTTGCCTCTACATATTTTATCTCACTGAAAACACCTGCATTATCCCTTTCACGGTTGTTTTCTTTCATTTCAACTACTTTTGCCTTGACATATTTAACTTTAGGAAAAATACTTTCATAATCATATTCACCTTCATATTGATGGTTGTTTCCACTGTGTTCAACAACATTTGCTGGTACAGGTTTAACTTTAGTGAAATCATCTCCACAGTCACCTTCGTGAATATCAGTCACGTCTTTGTTAGCTTCTGACATTCCAAACCCAAATCTTTCCCGGAATCTTAACAACATTCTCTCAAGTTTGGTTTCGACAGCAGAAGCTATTATAACAATTTTTAACAAAATTTACCAATATTCAGTAAATTATATCGCTTTTTATCAGCTTTAACATATAGGCAAAAGCAATTTTAAACTAATCATAATGGCTTTTCTGCGAGCAGTGACATTGTTACAGTAAACATTGTTTGAATATGTTTGTAATGTGCATTGTTTACTTTATACGTGGCAATAATGTCGTATTCTTTTAAAATATTTTTTAATATTAAAAAATGCATTGTTATAAATTTGATCAATGTATTGTTGGAAGAATAAAAATATGTGACATGGAATATTAAAAAAGAAAGTTAAATCTTACATTACACACATAATGCGTAATACATTATTACAAACACAATAATTTACAAACATTACTGCACAATACATTATTAAAATATTACAAATACATAATTTATTACACATTTTTCAATATTAAGAGTACACATATCAAGCCAACTATTTTTTTCTTTTCTTAGTGATATAACTATTTACGATCTTCAGAAACGAACACAAATTTTACAAGCACGATAAAATTTTAAATATATTACTAAGCAATTTAACAAATTCATATCAATTGTAATCAAATGAAAAAAATCTATGAAGAACCTATTCTAATAAATACGATATAAAATTTAAATTAACAAAATGGTATGTTCTAGGATATGTCCTTTGAATTTACGTAAACATCATTAACAAAACCGAGAGAAAATACAATGCAATTTAACCGTAGACAGACTAAATACTGATGAGCAGAAGGAAAGGTTAGATTGATACATTGAAAGAGTAATTTAAAGTAGCTATTTTATATATAAAAAAAAAGTCAGCTGCTCAATCTAAGGAAAATGTAATATAAGCATGATCGAGAGTATAGAATAACCTCTTCCGAATTACCAACGATTCCAAAAAGTGTTCCTTATCTTTAGGAACCCCAGAAAGCAATATATTTTCGATATTTAAAGAAGCATTTATTTAAAAAAAAGTTTCCTTTGCTGCCACTGATTTTTGGAAAAATTTCTGGGTAGTTTTTCTAGTGCATTAATCAGTTTTCTCGAACCGGAATATCGGTTTTTAGAATGCTACCAAGTAAACATTTTCATAAAAAAAAATGTATTACAAACAGACATGATTCATTAACAACATTAAAAGTAACATTAAATTTAGAAATATTTTGTTAGGCTTACATGTATAAATTCAGTTACGCAGCTGAAAATACCCATACCTGAGAATGGATGACATATCCTAAAAACCGATATTCCGGGTTGAGGAAATTAATTAATACCCAATAAAAATTAGTGAGAAACTTTTCTGAAAAATAGTGACTGCGAAAGAAACTTTGCTTTTATAACTTCATCTTTAAATCTCAAAAATATGTTGGTATTTGAAGTTACTGAAGATAACGAACGCTTTTCGGAATCTTGGGTAACTCCGAAGAGGTTTTTGTATATTCTCTTTCGTGGTTATATTATATTTTCCGAGATTAAGAAACCTTTGGCTCTTTAACAGTGTAAGCATTTTTCAACTGGAATATTAAATAGTTAATGAACTTAAAAATTTATAATTTTATTAATACGCGTGTCTAATGAAAATAGTGCATAAGTTGATAATCTATTATAGCTTTCTTCTTGCCATACCCTGTAAGCAAACCACACTAACACCTGCCAAAACAGAATCGCAATAACAAATTTCGTTTCAGACAAATTTTTTTGTTACTAGGTACAATGTTTCTTATAATTGTATTGCATTATATATGGTTATAATTTTCGTTGGGAGCACGAAATTTCCCGTTCAAGGCAGGATTCCGTTATGCATGTTCCATTCTCACAATTATTACTGCCTAAGTGTTACCGGTATCACTTTCAAGGAAAAATAGTATGTCATCTACCTCAATAAAAGCGTCATCGCGATCAGAGCTATTTTGCATAAAATTGAACAAGAACGTGCGCGTAGAGACACATTAAAATTATAAACATTTTGGAATTGTGTTGAGAAGAAATTTTTCTTCATTTATTTCTCTTTTCTTCTTTTTCGCGTGTTTTTATTATCATTCTTATTATTTTAGTATTTGTAATACAATAAAACTTCTATAACGGACACTTCCAAATAGCGGACATCTCTATTTAACGAATACTTTTCCAATCCCTACTCCCCAAACTAAAATTTTTGTATGTTTAACCTCTGAATAGCAGACAATAATTTTGTCGATAAAGAATGAAAAATGTTTTTTTAAAGAGATAGAAAATTGTGGAAAAAAGTAAAAAGCCTCTAAATTTATCAGGGCAATGTGTCGCAAATGTTGTGACCACAGATAAATGTAGGGGGTGGGCTGGGGAATCTCCCAATTTTGCAATGGATTTTGTATCAATTACTGTTTGATTCTTGTGACTTAATTGACATACATTACTCTAAGCTTCAAAATATGTCAACAGCATTTTTATAGTTTTATGAATATATTGAGTTCTTTGTACTCTGAATTTAATGTCTTGTTTGTGATTAATGTTTCGAGAATGACCTTGAAACGAAAGCGATTAACTTTAAAAGAAAAAAATTGAAACTGTAAGTGTAAGTGAATCTGAAAAACAGAAATTGAGTTTACGAATACTTGCCGAACGATTTAAAATAGGTAAAACACAAGTGGGAGAGATTTTACGAAATAAAGAAGAAATAAGGAATTTGTGGATTACTAACTCTCACTCTAACACCAAAAATGTGAAATTTAAGGAATACTGATTCCATTGAAATTGATTGTATAATTCTGAATTGGTTTACTTCACTTTGTTCAAAAAAATTCTTATCAGCAGGCCTTTGATTCAAGAAAAGGCTTTAGAGGTCGCCAAAGAACTCGGATTACATGATTTTAAGTATTTGAGTGGATGGCTGGAAAAGTTCCGGTTTCAGCACAACATCGATTTCATAACAATATGTGGAAAAGCAAAATCTTTAGTTCTTAATAAAGTGGAGGATTTGCATGAACGCCTGCAATCAATTTGTGAAGGTTATGAGGAGAGAAACATTTTTAATGCTGATGAAACCGGACTCTTTTTCAGAAATTTTCCGAATAAGACTGTGCTTTAAAAAGGAAGACTGTTGTATCATCGGCGAAAAAATGTCAAAAGAGCGACTCACTACTTTATTATGTTGCAATGTATAAGGAGAATTTGAAATCCGTCTTATAATTGAAAAATGTCTGAAACCCACGTTTTTCTCAAAGAAAATCCAATTTAATAAATTTTGTGTTATGTGGAGAGCGAATAAAAAAGCGTTGATGACCAGTTCTTTAGTGATTAAATGGTTAACTTCCTTTAATAATAGGATGAAAAAACAATGAAAAGTTCTCTTGTTTTGGGACAATGCAATTTCTCACCGAAAACATTTGAAATTGGGCAATGTTGAAACTGTATTTTCCCCCCCAAAACACAATTTCCGTATACCAACACCTTGATCAAAGTGTTATACACAATTGTAAAGCCTGGGTACAGAAAACTTTTATTAAGCCACACTCTTTCGAAGTTAGATTCTATCAATACACCTGAGAACTGCCTAAAATTATTTGATGTTCCCGATGTTCTCGAATTTGGATTTCTTCAACTGTAAAAAAACATAACAACCGGAAAGCGTACGACAATGTTTCAGAAAAGCAGGATTTATATTAAAAGAAAATGAAAGACTTATTTCGGATAGAATAAAGAATTAAACGCAATAAGTGAATTAATGAAATGTGTTAGGAGTGAAGAAACTGCCGAAATGTTCATCAACATTGATGATGATCTACTGAAGAAGAATCAGTTGATGTAGGCGATTATATTCCTTCAGAATATTCGACAAAAGCTGACTCTATTAGTGATATGAATGAGATACTGAAACTAGGGGATGTTTCCTGCGATATCGAGAATTTCCAAGAAAAAGCAAAATACAATGAGAAGTTACACTTTTTGTAAAAAAAGATGCTTCAGAAGAATTAAAACTACTCATAGAATTAAAACTTTACATAGAAAAACAAATCACATGCAATCGCAAGCAAAAGCAAACTTTTGTAACGGATTTTTTTCTTAAGAATGTAATAAACAGTGGAAAAAAAATGTATGCACAATATAATTTCAGTTTTATTGCTTAAAAAATAATTTTAATTTCTGAGTAATTATATAATAGAGGTTCTCGGACATATAAAAGCCAACTAATGAAACATTAAGCATTTCTTAACGATTTCGTGAAACTCTGAGGTTTTCCCAATAGTGGACACCTCCGAATAGCGGACAATTTCTGCGCTCTCGAGGTGTACGTTATTTAGAGGTTTTACTGCATCTTTATTTTTTTTAGATAAGCGTATTTTTGTTTTGTAACTTCTGTTACTGCAATTTTAGTTTGAAATATTGTATTACAGAGAAAAAAAAGGTCTTTCTAATTTTATAAAAATAGGTAAAGAGCGTTTATATAAACAACAGTTTAATTTATTTGCATACAATTACTAAATATAAAAATTTTCATTTATTAGATGTAACCTCTGTTACAATATTTTTACAATTTTTACTCCAAATATTGCTCTAAAAAGGTGTATTTTAATTTTAAAAATTACTTTTTCCTGCTGATGCAAATTTTATAATGATTGCGCACATGCTTATCTTTTGTATCTTCGCGCTGCATATCTGCAACATACCCAAAAGTCAATGTTACATGTATAGTATATTATGTAACCTTGCAGAAATAATGATAAACTATTTAATCATTTAAGTTTAAATTCATTAAGTACTTCACATTTAAACATTCATTTAACAGGAAATTTCCAAATGCATTAAAATCACTTGCATTCGGCGAGCAAAAAGTGCTGTTCACCAAATCGCGTCTTTTGCGCCAAATACTCGAAAATGTTTTATTTGTTTTTACAGATTTTCTATTGGAATTCCGCAACTAAATTTGACTGATCTTGTATAACACACATGAGAAGTTTCATTAGCATTAAAATTTATTTATTTATTTTTATTTTTTCGAGAATGCGCTTTAATGAGACCTTATCCTTGTTAGTCTAAGGAGACCGTCTCCCGTTATGGTTTGCTTCACAGAAAATATACTTTTATATCGCGTTCCCGTTATGAAAGTTAAGTCACTCTGCTTAACATTTTTGAACCGGACAACCTGGAATTAGGCTTCACCTGCTCACATTATCAAACATTTTAAGAGACTTAATTTAGCCTTTATCGCATGCCTCGTCCAAACAGATTGGTCATGCGTATATAAGTTGTTAAATTTATAACTATAACTTCTGACTATACATAGTTTATTACTGTTTACATTTTTTGCGGCGTGTTAAATAAATAAACTATTGAAAAGATCATTCGAAAAAGCTAATCAGTTACTTGAAGAACCCAACGCGAAATTTAAGAGCAGTTTCAAAGAAGAAAAATATTTCAGAAGGCAGAGTCCCATTCAAATCATAATTAAGAGAGTATCGGAAGTTAAGTGAGTTTCCAAAACTTGCTGAAGTCGAAAATTTTGATTCCGGGTCGTCCGATTCAAAACACTTCAAGTTAAGTGACTTAACTTTCTTTATGTGAATGTGATACTAGAAAGAAAGCGCTGGGAAAAGGATGGATTAGCAAGTACGAGGGTGGGCTGATTCGAGGCCTGACAGTAAAAGCGCAAGATTTATCACAAAATTTCATATTATTTTTCAATATAGTCCCCTTGCAACTTAATACATTTAAGGCACACTCTTGTGTGCGAATTCTTTAGTGCTGCTCTGTACGAGGGTGGTCCGAGAGGTTCTCAGGGCGACAAAGAAAATACAAGATTTTTGACAGTATTTCGTTGTCGACTACGACAATAAGTGGACTGTAAATTAAAAAACTATCGATAAAATTTCAACTCTGTTTACTTAACGAACCATTTTTTATTTACGACGTATTGGTTTTCGGAGCTCCCCATGGAGACAACCGAACGAAACGAAGAACAAACGACTTCTGAATTACATTTATCGTCAAGCGATGTTAGAAGCCAAGAGTGGCGCCAACATACCGGCCACCACTGAAATATTTATTTCAGCAACATATCTTAAACAAATGTCCTTCGTTGTAAACAATTATTTTTTTTAACAATAAATCTTCAATTATAATACAAGTTTCAGTTCAATCAATAATACAAATATACAATTCAATTCAATTATAATATTAAATACAAAGTCACTGCAAAAATTTTCAAACATAAATGCACAGAAATATAAGAAAAATAAATATTTACATTATAATAAAGGATCATTTATGGGCAAAATATTAATATTAGAAATTGCTCGATTGAATATACCATTTGGAGTTTTTACAAGCACCACCCTAATTTTACCATCGCTCCCATAAATAACGTCTTGAATACGACCTACTGACCAGGTACACATGGTCAAATTACTATACTTTAATAAAACCATAGTTCCAATTTTAATATTTTCTTTTTCAAATAACCATTTTGTTCGCTGTTGTAGATTATTTAAATAATCTCTACTCCATTTTTTCCAAATTATTTCATTAATTTTTGTAATTTGCTGCCAATGACTAAGTTTATTATTGGCAAGGTCAGTCAAGTTTGGTTCACAGATGATATTTATAGGGCGGCCTATTAAAAAATGTCCTGAGGTTAACGTTTCGTAATCGTTTGGATCCGAAGATAAAGGTATTAGAGGCCTACTGTTTAAAATACCTTCTATTTGATTAACGACAGTTAAAAATTCCTCAAAAGTTAGTTTTAAATCTCCAATGGTTCTTTTTAAATGGTGCTTAAAGGATTTTACTCCTGCCTCCCACAAGCCACCAAAATTAGGGGATCTAGGAGGAAGGAATTTCCAATGAATTGAATTAGCCAATAAGTAAGCAGCCAATTCCTCGGATTGATTTTTTACAATTTTGTGCAATTTTTTCAATTTTGAATTCGCACCAACAAAATTAGAGGCATTATCGGAAAAGATGGTGGCACAAATTCCGCGCCTAGCTACAAATCTTTTTAAGGTGGCTATTAAAGCTTCAGAAGTTAAATCTGTTATTATTTGTAAATGAATTGCACGAGTAGCAAAACAGACGAAAATTGCGACATAAATTTTACTAAAAACTCCTTTACGTTGGTTTTTGTATTTTATATAAAATGGGCCACATAAATCAATGCCTGAATTTGTAAAAGGGGGATTGATATTTACCCTTTCTTTAGGTAACGAGGCCATAATTTGTTCTGCCATTTTAGGTTTGTTTTTAAAACAAACAATGCAATTATGCACAATTTTTCTGGCTATGTTTCTGTCATTTAAAGGCCAGAATTCTTGTCTCACAAAATGAAGCAAGGTTTGAGCACCAACATGCAAATTTTTTAAGTGAAAATACTGGAAAATTAAAAGTGTAAGCCTGTGATCTTTGGGAAAAAAAATTGGATGTTTTTTATCATAAGATACATTTGATTGATCTAAACGACCACCAACCCTAATTATTTCATCCCTATCAAGAAAAGGATTTAAATTACTTACTCGACTATCCTTTAGTTTCTCACCTTTCTTGAGCGCCTTCATTTCCCTGCCGAAGTACATTACCTGAACTAGTTTTACCAATTTTAATTTTGCCTGGTGAAATTCCTCTTTTGTAATAGGCCCTACAATCCTTTCTTTGTGCTTGCAATTATAAATAAATCTATAAATATAAACTAAAATACAAATTAACTTAAAATAACTGTTACTTAAATCGCAAAAATTGTTAAGAAAATGATTAAAGTCCTGATTAATAAGATGCAAATTAATATTACAGTTCGATTTAAGTTCCTTTAAATAAGCATCACCTATTGGAAAGTCGTTTTTTTTTAAAGTCGCTGGATTATCACTAGAAGGAATGTGTTTCCAATAAAATTGTTCAGTTAGAGACTGAGACTCCATTTGCGATGAAAGTTTTTAATAGATGAGCAGAGGTTTTTATCCATGCCAATGCTATAGTTGAGTCTGAGAATAAAATTACTCCTTGAATGTCTAGCTGTAAGGAAGGGAGAATTTTGGATACAAGTTGAGAAAGAAGCAAACAAGAACATAGTTCCAGTCTTGGCATAGAAATGGTCTTTAGAGGTGACACTCTTGATTTACTCGCAATGAGGTTTGATGTTGTCAAGTTGGATGAATTTAAACAATATACATAAACTGAAGCACCAAAAGCTGTTATGGAAGCGTCAGCGAAAACAAGAACAAATATTGCTTCTGTGGAAGGAGTTAAAATGTATCGACTAATTGTTATATTTTCTATAGTTTTTAGTTGACTTACGAAGTTACAGCAATCACTAGCAAGAGGTTCCGGAATGTTCTCGTCCCATCCTATTTTACACAACCATAATTTTTGAAGATAACACTTGGAAATAATTAGGCCAATGAGACCAAGAGAATCATACAATTTTGCTATGACAGAAAGAACCTGTCTTTTAGTGTATGATTCTTGGTCTTTCACCGAAACTCTAAACACAAATTGATCTTTATTGGATTGCCAAACCATGCCTAAAGTTTTATCCGAAGTGTCATACTTAGTGCAAAAGGAAACATCTTCGATTTCATTATGATTTAAAAGCTCATTCAAATTTGAATTCCACTTGTGCAAAGCTATTCCACAAGAACGAAATATGTTAATTAATTGATTTTTCAGGGCTATTGCCGACTCTGAATCTGGGGATCCAGTCACGATGTCGTCCATGTAGCTATCAGATAGAATAGCCTTTGCCGCAAGAGGAAATCTGTCCTTCTCATCTAAGGCCAATTGGTTGATGCACCTTATGGCCAAAAAAGGGGCGCATTTAGTTCCATAAGTGACCGTGCTCAATTTAAAGGCAATTGTGGAATTATTTTCGTAATCCTTCCAAAGAATGCGTAGAAGGTCCCTTTGTGAAGGATCTATCAAAATCTGCCGAAACATTTTTTTAATGTCCGCAGTTAAAGCAACCTTATATTTTCGAAATCTTAACAAAATATCAAAAAGACCTTCCTTAACTTCACCGGAAAGCAAAATACAGAGGTGGCCAAAAGAGTGGACATTTTTTGAAAGTTTCATGTTTTTCAACTTTGTGTGCTTGTAGAATATATTAATTTTCACTTAAATACAAACGTTTATATATCAAATTGAAGGTAATTTAAAATAGAATTTAATAATAAAAACAGTATTACAATATCTGTATTACAAAAAAAAGTTATGCAACTAATAGTAAGATCTATCTTAGATTTGCATTTTTTTAAAGTGATACACAATCAATACTTAGTAGGATAACCCTTATTTTTTAAGACAGCTTCACAGCGTCTTTTCATCGAGTGAACGAGTGTTTGGAGTTCATCTTTCGTAATCACATGGTGCCAAGAATCAATTATAGCTTTAATAAGTTGTCTTTTATTGGATGGACTTTTTTTCGTACAAGAATTTTCAAACGTCGCTACAAATTTTCAATTGGATTGAGATCAGGGCTGTTTCCTGAACATGGTAATATATCTATGCCTTTATTTTGAAACCATGCTTTGCATACTTTTGCTGTGTGGCATGGAGCTAAATCCTGCTGAAAAATAAATGGTGCGTTGTTGGGGAAGAGATCCATCCCTGTTGGAAGGTATCAATTTTGGTTCCAGGACAGTTTCGATGTATTTTTTGGCATCCAGGATGCCATCAATCACTTGAATTCGTCCCACATCATCTGCAGACATACATACTCAAATCATGACATTTGTTGGGTTTTTTGTAGTTTCTTTAATGCAATCAGGATGAAGTGCTTTTCCTACTCTACGTCTCACGTATTTTCTACCATCACTACCAAAGAGCGATATTTTACTCTCATCGCTCCAGATTACTTGCTTCCATTGATTTTCTGACCATTTAATCAATCATTTTGTCATACATAAGTTTTTGCCCCTGTTCCTAGAAGTAATAATAACTTTAAACGGATTCGATACGTATCATAATTAAGAAATTATGTTTTTTTTTCTGTTTTCACAAAAAGCCCCCCCCCCCCCCCTTGGTTCGATTTTGCCCATTAAAAAACTTGACCGAGATTTTATGCCCCTTGATTTTATGTATCAGTTTCGAAAAGATGCGGGAGTTGGAACCGCCTATTTCGAAAAATAACTTGTTTGCAGGCGGAGCCGGCAGGGATTTTTTTTTTTTTTTTTAATTTTTTTTTGCTATAACGGTTGGTCCTATAAAAAACTTGTCAATATAAAAGTTTTAGATAATACTAAGAGGATTAATAATAAATTTACGCGGATTTGATATCTTGTGAATTGACGAAGCTATGATTTTTTTTCTTCTAAAACCCCCCTTTTTCCCCCCCTTGGGGCCATTTTTAATTATATCAAAAATCTGTCATACATAAATTTTCGGCCCTTTTCCTAGAAGTAATAATAACTTTAAACGGATTCGATACGTATAAAAAGAAAGAAATTATGAGGGTTTTTCTGTTTTCACAAAAAGCCCCCCCATTTCCCCCCCCCCCCTTGGTTCGATTTTGCCCATTAACGAACTTGACCGAGATTTTATGACCCTTGATTTTATGTATCAGTTTGGAAGAGATTTATGCAGAATTTTTCCAGTTATCGTGGTCAGAAAAAAGTGACATAGATAGATAGATAGATAGATAGATAGATAGATAGATAAAGTTTTGAACTGGGGGTGGTTTTGGGTTCTGGGAGTCATGATCGGCGTAGATCTGCAAAATTTTTTCAAAATTTCCAACTTAGGTGAGAATGTAGTAGGTAGTATTTCTTACGAAATCTACCTAAAACAGGGCACTGGTGTAATGCATGCAATTTTTTACAAACAAGGCATGAATTAGATTTCAGAATAAAAGTTTTTTGTTTGTTCTGGGTTTTAAATTTATTTGTGTTCCTTGAAGGTTTTCTAATATTTGCACGATTTTGCAAGAATTCGATAAAGGTATCCCATCGAGGTAAATCTGTCGTTGCTAATGTCATTTCGAATTCCTTACATGTTGTTCTATCCAATTTTGTTAAAATAATATTAATCAATAAATTTTCACTAAAATTGTTCATTTCGACAATTAACACCTTTAAAGCTCTTACATGCTTTAAAATACAATCAAGCAGCATTATTAAATTTTCAGCTGATTCAGTACAAATATTATCTAACATTAATAAAGATTTAATATGACTGTTAACTATTAATCTTTTATTGTCAAATATTTTTTTAAGTGCTTCAAATAATGACTCATATGTGTCATCCGTACTTTGGATTTGTTTCGCTGTCCTCACAAGAGAGGATTGCAAATAAAAAAGTTTCTGATCATTAGTTAACAATTCGTTCGAATCAATTATACTATTAAATTGAGTCTTAAAGTTATTCCAATTTTCATACAAACCATCGAATTTCGGCAATGGAATTTCCGGTAATGCTACATTTAAATTTTTGGAATTATTAACACCATTATTTTCATTTATTAGATCAACATTTTTAGTTTTAGAAATCTCAATAAGTCTTTTAAATCTTACCTTGAGATTTTGGATATCTTGGTCGATTTCTTCAAATTCGTCTTCACACTTATCTATTTCTTCATCTTTCAAAATTTTATAGTACTCCATCTTTAAATCGTCTAATTTATCTTCTAACTTGTTCAAATTTTCGATTTTATTCAAGATATCCACTGAGTCTATTTCTTGTGCCTCATCGGCTAATAAGGTTGGAAAACTTGGTAATTTGGGCTTTTATATTGCCTCTTCTTCGATTCAGCACTTTTACATCCATTGTTTCGATTTTTTTTCTTTTTAAACAGAAACGCAATATAATTCAACGATCACTGTTTCTTCTCCACGAGCGGTACTATAGTGTCGACTACGACAATAAGTGGACTGTAAATTAAACAACTATCGATAAAATTTCAACTCTGTTTACTTAACGAACCATTTTTTTTTTATTTACGACGTATTGTTTTTCTGAGCTCCCCATGGAGACAACCGAACGAAACGAAGAACAAACGACTTCTGAATTACATTTATCGCCAAGCGATGTTAGAAGCCAAG
Organism: Maratus michaelseni; assembly: GCA_963931845.1. NCBI lineage: Eukaryota > Metazoa > Arthropoda > Arachnida > Araneae > Salticidae > Maratus > Maratus michaelseni. The sequence goes on from OZ007594.1 coordinate 64,280,707, forward strand.
AGTGGCGCCAACATTCGTTTTATTTTTCAACTTGCAATACAATACATTTCAGAAAATTCTTAAAAAATGCTCATTCTTTGGCGTTTTGGGTCGACGTTCGTCAAACGCATCATGCATCGAGCGGAAAGCTTTACCCAAAACATCGAGTAAAATGTAGTTGGACACGGTCTATTGAGATGTTTGCAATGGCAACAAGTTCGCGTATCTCAATCGGCGATCATTCAATACGGCATTGTTAATTTTTGAGACGATTTCGTCGGTCATAGCGGTTTTTGGACGTCCTGAGCGTTCATCATCGTGAATTGATTTCCTACCATGGTTAAATTCAGCAGCCTACTTTTTTATCATGGAATATGAAGGACAAGAATCCTTTCTGGTGGAACGTAACTCTTTTTGTACGTCCCTGAAGGATAAACCTTATTTAACAAAGTATTTTGTGACAGCTCGAACTTCAATTTTTCCTATTTTTCGAAAATGTCAAAACTTGTTTATTTTACTTTATCGCCCGTGAATAACCCATAAATTCACGCGTCTGAAACTCGGTAGCATGTCATCTAAAGGATCATACTTTGTAAACATCATTGTCATTTGGTCATACTTGTTCCATCTCTGTGTCAGGCCTCTAACTTATCATCCCACCCTCGTATATTTGGTTACGAGATGCTAAGAGTAGCTCCTCCCAGTGAAAAACTTTAGGGTGATAAAACCAGTTTTACAGGCGATTTTGGACAGTTGGTGTAATTCTGGTTGGTTTGCGTCGTCTGCGAGAATGGTTTTATATTAAAAAAAAAAACAGCTTTTGGAAATCTCAATGCGTCCAGCATTCAGATTTGACAAAAGGATCGTTAACCGTCAGACTGCGAATTCTCTTCTTCAATGTTCAAAATATGAGTTTGGAAAACATCCAAATTTTTCGAATTCCTCACCAGAAAATTTAAGTTCTTTATTTCTTTTTTAAAAGGATGTTTCTTTGCTTTTCGATTGGCAAAATATTTCTGAAATATACAATCAATTTTATCTCTCTAATCTAAAAAAAAAAAAAAAAAAAAAAAATGAAGAAGTGAATAACGGCGTCGCTGTCGTAATTGAATTTACTGTGAAAGGGATCTTGCTTGATTTATATTGAGGAAACTATTGCATATAGAAATATGGAAATTGGTAGTTTTATAAAGAAATACTTGTTAAACACGCTGAAGCAGACGTTTTTATAAATGGAAGATTATTTTAAGCTCTATTTAATGTTGAAGTTGGTCAAAATAGTTCGGTTTAAAATAATTTATAAGATCAACAAATATGCATAAAAATTTAACCATCTTCTGTAGGCACATAAGTGACTAGATTGCAATGTGCAGTGTTCAATCGTTTATTTTTTAATTTGTCTAATTTTTGGAGATTTTGTTCAATTTTTTGTTTCAAATTTCAGTATCTCAGTAGCGATTTATTTTATATTTCGAAAAAGTCATTTATTACCCAGTGTTGCCAAATTTTAAAAAAAGTTCAAATAATAATATTTCCAAACATTTTACAACTGAAAAATAAAAGAAAACTCGAAAATATTAAGAGAGAAAGTAAACTTTAAAATAATTAAATTATTACGTGCAAAAAGAATTAAAGGAGGGAAAATTACGCCATAAAAACCTACATAATAATATTTTCAAACACTTTTCTATTGAAAATTATATTTACACGCAACTATTAAAAAAACAGAAAACATAATAAATATATTATGTGCGATAAACATTCAATGGGGAAAATTACGTCATATTTAAAGAATATATTTAAAACGGCATATTTAAAACGTTTTAATAAATTAATAGCATCTAAAAGAAAACTTCATTATAAAAGTCCGGGAGGCAACCGCTCTTTTTACTTAACCATTTTATACAAACTGATTTTCAAATGTGTGATAGATCTTACTTAATCAATCACGAAAACCTCTGTCAGCTGTCACGACAGCATTGGATGCGGCCTTAGGAACCTAAAAATCCCCCTGTCAAAGTGAAATTAATAGCAACGTGATTACAAAAAACAAAGAAACATCCTTTAAAAAAGAAATTAAAAACTTTAACTTTCTTGTGAGGAAAATACGGTTGCATTCCAAGACCATTAACTTTGGATGAAATCTTTGAAAGGGGAATTTCAGATCTGAATGAGGGAAAGCCTGAAGTAGTTTAACAGAACTCTGGTCTGACTCCGAGGTTTCACTGAAGATCTTTGACTTTTGAGGTTTGAGTGAACCAAATGCAATCAAACCTCAATAAATCGTCACAAATCATAACTCATCAAATATTTTTTGCCTCATCTCTTTCTCATAGACACTAATGTATAAAATTTATCTTTTACCTGTCGCAAACACAATTCTGGAACGATTAAGCCGCTATCTTGGGAAAAACTGCCGATAGTTTATAAATTAGCGAATCGAGTAAAATATTTCAGCAAAGTGTCGGAGAAAGAATGAGGAATTTGCACACATGAGGAAATCGGCCAACTTTATATTTTTCTGATAATTCCAGGCTCATAAATTTCAAAAATGTTCTCAGAAATGTAAAAAAATCGTTCAATAATTGTTAAATTAGGTTTAAAGTTACGAGAAAACCACGCGACTTGAAAACGCTGCGTGATTGGCTATGACGTCACTGTTCACGATGTGCCAATGTTTACATTTTGTTTGCAAGCGGCGTTTCGGTTCTCGGCTCGGGTTTTGCAAGCATTTTGAATTTTTTTATCTCCAAATTTATTTCTACTTTGGTCTTTACGATATTTTTATCAATCTCTCATTTTCGTTGTATCTCACTATTCTTAAAAAAAGTACTTAACTAATGCTGATGCCGTTGACGTAATTGAATTTATTGTGACATTTTGACTTTCTCGGCTTATAATACAGTAATTATTGCATATAACAACATAAAAAAATGTAGTTTTGTAGAAAAATGTATAATAAATACGCTGAAGCAAGCAGATTTTAAATCGAAGAATCATTTTATTAGCTATTTAATGTTAAAATTGGTCAAAATAGCTCATTTAAAAAGTTTTATAGGATCAAAAACTATGCATAGCAATTTAATAATCTTTCGTAGGCATACTTGTCTAGATTGTGGTGTGCAATATGCAAACATTTTTTTAATTTGTTAAATTTTTAAAGTACTTTTCAAATTTTTCATTCAAAATTTCATTATCTAAATAAAGATGTAATTAATAGTTTGAAATAACATTTTATTTCCAACTGTCACCCGTTTTAAAATAGCCTAAATATGTAATAACATTTACAAATACTTTTCAATCGAAACATTTATTTACACCCGATTGTAAAAAAATAAAGAAACTTTAAAATAATTAAATTATTACGTGCGAAAAGCAATGAATGTTAAAAATCACTCCTAATTAAAACGATATATATTTAATTCGTCGTATTTACATCATATAAACGATTTTATTATAGCATGTAAAATAAAACTTTTTTCTAAGCATTATAAAACTTCGGGAAGCAGCGACAGTTTTAACTTAAGACTGTTAAATCCAAAAGAGCTACTTTCTGACACATTTCTGAATTCATTTTTGTTAGGAAACGCATGAAATAGGCAGGTGTTCTTATTCAGAAACTATGTAATCGAAGACGTTTTTTCTTTTTTGCGAAAGCAGAAGATCTTTCAGAAAACGCTGTCAAAGTCGTCGTTTTGAACTGAATTCTCGACACGGCAGCACGAGAAAAGGGAAAAAAGTATGTCACGTGACACAAATCAGTTATAACTTGATAAGTAATTTATTTATTAAAAAAATGGAAAACTCATTTCGATTTCAAATAGCTTCAATAGTCATGCCTGCCAATTTCATGCTTTTGCGTTTAAAAATGAATCGCGTTGTTGAGAAGACCATTTTAGAATCACCTTAACTATTTTATAACAGCTGATTTTCAAATCTTTAATTGATCTTTCTTAACTAATCACGAAAAGAGACGTCAGCTTTTGCGACAACAGTGGATGCGGTCTGGGGCGCTGAAAATCCCCCACTCAAATTGAAATAAACGGCAACCTGATTACAGGACATCGCCACTTCTTGCAATAATATCATTTAACCTTCATAATCAGATAAAGTTTTTTAAACGAAGAAAATTAGCATGTTTTTATAGCCTGTGGGAGTCTGGATGGGAGTTGTCGAGCATAACTGTTAGGAGGGCATTTATATATATATATATATATATAGGTGTGTGTGTGCGTGTGTGTGTTTATTTATATCTAGCATAAATATCTTATTATTTTTCCTAATCAAAGTTTATATTTTGATTTCTGCTAAAAAATACTGACGCATCACAGAAATACATTTTTTTTCAGGTTAATTATAAATTTCAGTCTTTCTTTTATGCAAAAAACATTAATTATATACTGGTATCTGACTGTTTGGACACATCATATCAAATTTGTATATATATTATATATATAGGTTGTTGTAACAGTGCTTTATATATGTGTAAACGGATATTATAATTATGTTTAAATAAAAAGTGATACAAAAGTATTTATACTTAATATAATATTGAAATTATTTCCACCTGGTTAAACAAACAAAATCCTGAAAGGTACTTTAACATTGGGGTTTCTAATGTTATATTTAAAAAAAAAAAAAAAAAAAAAGCTAGAATCAATACATCTAATCTTAAAAGAAACCATCATGTGTGGTGATAAAATTTATCAACAAATTATTGTTTTGAGTTAAATTCTAATTAATTTATATTTACATTCAAAATATATTCATTTTATGAATTAAATTTAATCAAAACAATCATTTCCTTTACTTTATATTTTAATAATGTATATAAATAAATCAAGGAGTTTTGTAAAATTATTGCAACGTTAGCAGATTACCGTCAAATTCTCAAATATCTGTCACACATTGCCAGAAATGCTTTTGCCTCTGTAGTATATTGAATGATTTATAAAAATCATATTTTTTCTAATAAAAAATAATTATTCTAACACACAATATCGTATAACTTATAACTGGTATAAATATTTTATATTGGAATCATTTTTTTTCTTTCAAAATTTAAATGTCAATGGAGAAAATCAAATTTACTTTAACTGTTACTTTTGTATTATGCTATTTTTTTAAAAGGTCTTAAAAAATTAAGGATAACTTTTTTGTAGTTTGCGAGTTGTTTAGATCTTTAGTACATTTGTATTTTCATAAAGATTCTATTACTTTTGATAATGTAATACCCACGAATTTTATTACAAGAAGAAAAGAAAACCTCCAAACGTTCTATCCAAAGCGTAAACAAATGCTGCGTTTCTCTCCTTGTCATGAACTATGACGTCACAAGACCGGCGTAGTAAAAAGTGTCGTTTTCGGAACACGGTAAATAGTGCGCTATAAAAACTGTCAGAAATCAACAATTACAGCTCAAAATTAAAAAAAAAAAAAACATACTGTTCTTCTTATCTTTCTGTTTTCTATTATATAAAAATAAAATTAGAAAACGTGAAAATTCCTAATTGCAATTGAAATATACCATCTCAATCTTGTTTTATACATCAATCGCACAAAAATAATAATAATACATAAATGATAAATAATAATAATAATAATAATAATAAAGTGGCCAACAGTAAACCATAAAATAACCCGGATCATTACAATCTGGGAGTAAAGGATATTTCCATTAATACTGTAGAGCACATAGCAGCGAAGGAACAGGGTTTTTCTCTTTAAAGCAATTTATTGTCGAATAGTTTATTCGAAAAAATATAAAATTATAACTGTATTATTCTCGATACTATTCTTATATATAGTAATTCCTTGATTTTATAATAAGCAGTTTTTCACATTCACTGTTCTCTCTGCGGCTTTATCATCTGAGACCAAGTCTTTTTTATATTAAAAAAGCAAAACAAAATCAGCTTTTTTCGTGCTAGAAAAATCTGAAAAGTCATAAAATTTAAAATACTATAACTCGGTAAGTTGGGTCGTTCAAAAATGCAATTTTTAATATTTTATTTGTTAAGCATGGAGAAAGTTTTTCTAAATATAATTTATAGGACCGAATCGTATACAATATTAAATTTCGTAATTTAAAAAAAAAAAAAAAAATAGCTATTTTGACAGAAATGACTTTTGATATTATGAATAACAAAATTTTAAACATTTTTACTCATGTTAATGGTTAACGAATTAGTTACCAGTTAACAATAAGAGGGGACATCGTGTATATAAATAAATTTGTTAGTAGTTGTGTTACAAATAAAAAAGAAAAAAAAATATTCCGACACACCTTTGTTCAAATCATTCAGAATAGATAAGTAACTATCAAAACAGTAACTATATGGACTAGTAATACTTCTTGATAATATATATAAAGAATACGACACAAAAGAAAAAACACATCTTTGGGCTGGGACATGGAGTTTATTGGCGACACATGAGAAACAATATATTGATATAACTATATACATCGGTTTTGCTGAATTGGAATTTTGAAATACTGAAGATAATTTTGAATCCTGGTTTCAGAAGAACACTAATTTGGTAAAACCCCACGCCCAGCAGACTCCAATATATGCTATTGTCGTTAGAGGCTATTGCTTGCTGACTTCTATACTATTGCTTTAACAATACCAGAACTGGGCTATTTTAGAAAAAATGCTTGAGATAGATTTCATTAAGATTTCTTTACTCTAAAAAGACTTCTAAAATTCGTGAACTTATCTTGCAGCCATTTGGAGACACTTTTTTTCTTTTTTCCAACATTAAGGATGTCACCAGATTCTGAAAAGAATGAAAAACGAAAAAAAAGTAGATGTAAATATTTTGCTATTGTAACAAACTAATCTTACATATCGCTAGAGTTTTGTTAAAAATATTAACAATATTTGTCATTCAATTTGTTTACATTAATAGATTTTACCATTTTGCAACATAGTTATTTTTGTGTCGCGATAAAATTAAAAATTTTATTACTTTTAAATAGTAGATGATTGTTATTATTATTTTTTTTTATCATGTTCAACATTTATCGATTTAAAACTTTCTATTTTTTTTTCCTACTTGGTTATTAAAGTCGAGTACTACACGGGACCGCAAGAATGCATTTACTATTATGGAATTTTGTTTATTTCAGAAAAAGCTATAAAAGTACAGAATCGAAAGTTTTGAAACATTTAAGAAATACTATCTAACCAAGTTAAAAGTTTTTTTTTTATGAAAGAATTCACCGAAGTGTAAAGTATGGTTCTCTACATCAAATGGTACAGTAATTTATTCAGTAAGGTGCATGGAAAGTGGTAAAGAAAAAATTTCCCACTTAGCAGCAGGGGTATTCTGGGGGGTATGCAATGGACACGCCGTATATCTTCTGGATTTTTTTTAAAACTACGTATACCCCCTTTTTCTCAAGTAAAGCCATAGCGTATATTCTCTAACGTATATCCTCTACCTATGGACATAAAGTATACCTTCTGCTTTTTTTTTTCTTTTCTTTTTTACGATTACACCACTGGTTTGCAATTATAGGGTTTCTACATTAAAATATATTTTGCCCCTGTTTTTTCATCTGCTTTATTATTTTGTTATTATTTTATGATATTAATGAGTTGAATTAATGGTAAAAATTAACAAAGCGGAGTTCTTTAGTAGATCTAAAGTTTATTTTGGCTAGAATTTTTTAAAAAATAAATTGAAATGTTGAAGGAACGTTTTTTAATTTTAATTTCAAACATACCAGGTTAAACTGGATGCAGTACTTTTCACAATGTAGAAAAGTAGATCAATGAAATATTATGCTCAAGTCAAACATTCTCCAATATGTAAATTTAAAAGAACGTAAACTGTCTTGACGTAGTAGGAAAAAAGAAAAACACAAGCGTTATCGTATAGCTTGTGAAGTTTCTGCATCAAACAAATATTTTAAAGATGCGAAACGAGGGTATGCGGGATGTTATTTCAGACGACTTTTTGTAACAATCGAAGTATCTATCCATTTACAGCAGAAAAAAAAACAGTTAACGAATTTTCGAATTTTTTCCCAATTATGAGTTTTCTGAAGTAAGTGATTCAGTTATATTTCATTAATGGAATTCTACATAGTTGTAACGGATTTTTTACCTAATTGAATTTCGATGTTAGTGAACTTGACTAAGTACTCAAATAAAATACTTACTATTTTCAATTTTCTGCTTTTTCAAGGTTACAAAAGAACTCAAATAATATAGTAAGTCTTTTATTTATTTACCTTTTGTTAAATATTACAAGCATAAGTAATTTAAAATAAATTTTTAGTCATCTTTCTACCATTATGGATTTTATTTTTAATTGTTTATGTTGCCAAAATTCTAAATTCTACTTAAGATTCTGCAATAAACAAATCTAAAAAATCCCTTTTTTTAATATTTAAATGTTTGGTTTACCTTTTTTTTTAGTTTTTTCCTGAAATTTAAGATGTCTATTGTAATACCGGCTTATAAATATACTGCATAATGTAATAGGTTCTCACTGTTCAATACCCACCTTCGTTGGTTTTCTTAATAACAAATAGTTTCTTGGCAACTACGGTTACTGAAATACAGATTTAAAAATAATTGCAATCTAGGTATATTTCTGACTCCATGAGTATCGAATTTGTTACCGTTTTAAACGTGGAATTTTAAGCATGTTTTAAAGAATATTTATGGTTTCGAATTATTTGATAAAAATGTTGCATTTCTAATATAACAATAGTATCATATATTTTTCAATTTCCTAATGTTTTCTTTTTTTTAAATTAGTTTTGGACATGCATTTTCCTTATGAGAAAGAATGAATCAATTAAATCTATTGATTTTAGGCGATCAGTTTTCGAAAATAAATTTATAAATAGTTTGGTATTGACAGCTAACAGTTGAAAAATAATTATATGAGATGTAGACTTTTATGAGATCCTTACCAAATTTAACTTGACATGACACTTCGTTTTTCTTACTCTCAACTATGTCTACCTTCACATCTTCTATTTCAGTAAAAACACTTGCACTGTCACCTGCAGGGCTGTTTTCATTTTTTTCGATTATATCTACCTTCACACTTTCTATCTCAGAGAAGACATCTGGATTGTCACCAGCATGGTTGATCTCCTTCTTTTCAATTACATTTTTCTTTACATATTTAACTTTAGCAAAAACAGCTTCATGGTCACCTTCGTTAAAATTTTCAACATTTTCATCAGCCCTTGGCATTTCGAAGCCTATTCCTTCTGTGTATCTGGTCACTATTCGCTCAAGTTTCGTAGGGCATGCTAAAAAGTAAAAGTGAGTATTGAGAAACTTTTGTGTTTATGTGAAAAAAAAGAAAAAAAAATACAGAAAACAACAACAACAACAAATACAAATATTATAGCAAGTTTCCGAAATGTTTGATAGTTTGCCATTAAAATAAATCTAAAGCTATTATTGTGCTTTATTAGTAACTATCATTTATTTCTTATACAATAATTTTCAATAAAATAACATTTTTCTAGAAAAAAATTAATGTGGAATAGTATACTTCTATATTGACCGAATTTGCAAATACTTTAAAATTACAAATGCCTCTTCAGAATAAATAAATGACCAAAAATTATATTTGTAAATACTTCTGGAAGCATCCTGCATGATAACATTTTATGTTGGACAAAGTTATGTGAGAAATAAAGTTAAGGTTGAAAAATGTATAATTTCGAATTATTAATTGCGGTTAATAAACATTTCTTAATCATATTTCCACATTAACTGAAATCGTATTTTAAGGTTGCTATTAATTATCTTTGGACATTCACTTATGAGATTGGTAACATCCAAATTATTAGATGGCAACAGCAAATATACATAGTATTTTTTACAAATTAGAAAAATCCTTGTTATGTTTTTAAATCAAAATTCTTCGAAGAATACTGATAGAAGAAAATGTCCAAATATCGTCCGCATAAGAAAATTTCGGAATTTTGAAAATTAAGAAAAAAGTAGTCGGATATGCCAATCCCAAAACTTTCTTCTATCTCATACATGTTAATATTTTAAAATTCGCTATCACACCGCCATTTTGTTCGTCATTCTGTTGTACGTCAGCTGTTTGCGAATCGTCGGGTAACCTGGATGCGAGCAGCCGATGTATACTAAACTACGAAAAGTCCTTCTGGCTTGTACCAGCAGGAAAAGGTAGCCTCCCTATTGCTTGGTTGTAACGTTTGACCTAATTTTACTGGTAAATACGAAGCTAAAATGCGTGGAACCCGATTACAGAAGATTTATTCCCAGTTCTCGTCATTACTAAATTGGAATGAAAATATCTCCAAATTAGACAGCCATAGCCAAGTTGGCTTCATATATGGAAACGTATTTTTGTCGCCAAATTTGGCAATATTTCCTTAATTGTCGCCAAGTTTGGCGAGAATTTGACGTTGGCGAATGTAAATATATAGTATTAAGCATATAAGAGTTAAAACGATAGTTACAACAATGAAAGAAAATATGCCGAAACTATGTTCAGTAAAACTCATAAAATAAACCCGTTTATGGAGAAATCCTGCTGTATTGTTTCAAAATGTCAGCCACTCTAAAATTTCAAACTGGTATATCTCAGTCATTTTTTAAGATTGAGGCAAAACCAAAATTGCTTTTTGAATCCTTGGATCAAGACCGAACATTTAACGAAAGAAAAAAACAATTTCAAATTTTTTTGCACATCTTTCTGAATTTGAAATATTCAAATGGCTATCATAACGCCCCCTTCCGGAGGAATATCCCTAAATTAAAATGGGTCCTACAGGCCATAGTCAAATACATATACAAAAAATTTGGTTAAATTCTCTCCATAACTTCATACACTTTTCGATAATACAATAATGAAAATGGGACAAAAATCGCTATTACAGCGCCTCCTTTCGTCGGAATATACCCAAATTCAAGTGAGATGTGCTGGCCATAGCCTAAAACCTATAAATGAAATTTGGTTCAATTCAAGGAATAACTTCGTACACTTCTCGATGATAGAGAGAGGACAACACACGCACAGACAGGCATTTTGTAAAAACAGGTTTTTCGGAATTGCCATAACCTCTGAGTAAGCAAAAATAAAACTAATCCAATTTCTCGAATTTTGAGGAATTGTTCCTAATTCAAAGGCATCAACACCCCGACCTCCTAATTTTGGTTCAGAGTCAGATCAGAGATTTGAGAATGATTCTAGCTGCTGCTGCCATCAATATTCTAAAATATTAATTTTTTGATATGAAAATTATTTTCGCCGTTTTGTTTTATTCTTAGTCTTTCGCTGTTAACTTAAAATCTGTTCTTTCTCCCTGTCAATATGAAAAATATGGATCTCTAAAAATATGAAATTCTTTATAGCCGTTATCACTGAAACGCGTGTGTAGGTGCTTCGCGCTCGTGAAATAAAATAAATAAATAAATAAATAAAAATAAATAAATAAATCAGTGAATTTAGCTAATTTGTACTAGAATCGCTAAAAAAAAAAAGAAATTCTCTACAGCCATTATCACTAAAACGTGTTCACGAGCGCTTCCTTCCTATAAAAACCAAATTAAATCAGAAGGGAGTCAGCTAATTCATTGTGGTAGAATCTCTACAAGAATGGAATTCTTTATAGCCACTATCACTAAAATACGTGTATGAGAGTTTCGCGCTCATGAAAGAAAAAAAAACACCTGTGGATTCAGCTAATTTGTTGTATTGAAATATCTAAATATATTAATTTCGTTAAAACCGCGATCACTATAACGCATATTAAAAAAGTTTTACATTATATAAATTGTTAATATTGTTTTAAATTATTTTTCATAACTTAATTAAATAAATTGAAAAATAAAAACAAGCCATTTTTTAACATTTCCGCTCTCTGTATCCGAACAGAGTTCTAAAATAAATGAACAAATAAAATGTCAGCTCTAGCAGCGATGAAAAGTCAATTTGTAAGAACTTCTCCATTTAAAATTTTTTTTGACTGGTCACGTTAGGTTGACTTTTTGATTGAGGAATTTAAGGGAGACGAATTTAGGTTGCCGAATTTAGGACTAGAAGTACTAAACACATGTTGGTCGCATCCAGCCAAACGATGAACCTCCAGCACATGGACAGTTTGAACTTAACAAAAATTCTCCAAACTGCAAAGATCAATCATGCAATGTCAAAAACACGCCTTGAAGCACTAGAAATAACATTCTGAAGTTGAATAAAAACTTTAACCAATTTTCCTCAAACTATTATTGAAAAATAAAACTAAGAAAAAACATTTACTTTCTATCTCACTGTCAATGCTGGATTGAGAAATATAGAACAATTTCATTAGCTAGCCAAGAGGTTGCATCAAAAGTTAACAAGAGAGGAGGGGAGGGCGAACTTAAGCAACAGGACGGGTTTCGGGCACTTTATTCTACTTGAAACTTAAACTGAAACAAGTATCAGATTGATACGCTTTCATTCCTAAATTCAACAAATGGTGGCATGTGTTCGTCATTCAAACTTCTCACGATTTAATCTAAAGGGAAGATAATAGGTCTCATGATGTACTCCCCATCCCACACGAAAAATTTCAGCAAAAAATCACATTTTGTCGTATGGAATAGGTGATAAAACATTTAAAAATGCTTCATTTAGGCATGTGAAACCCACTCAAATCAAGAAGATATACAGAGCTGAATGAGTCCCTGCGTTTGATTGCACTAATGTCTCCTTTTGCTACACTTCTCGCAAAACTGGCGTAAATAGCGGCACAAAAGAAAAAAAATAATGTAAACTTACTATATTTATCCCAAATATCATCCGATGGAGTTGGAGTGACATATTTATAACAGCCTCCAAAAAGTTTATGATTCACCAAGTCAGAACAGAAGGGCCTTGCTTCAGGATCTGGATTTAAACAGCTGGTTATGAAATTCCTTACATATGTCACCTTTTTCCGGGACAACTTGTACCTCGGAGATGAACGTTGCACCAGCACTTCAAAGTTTTTATCCTGGAGAATTTGAAACAGGATGGGGTATATTTGTTTAACCCAACTGTAAATTCTTCCACCTGTTGTTTTTATGAGAGTCTCTGACAACATTTTACGGGTGAACATTTCAAGAGCAAGAACACCCAGCGTCCATACATCATATTTTATACCGTTAACAGCTGTCTGTCCTTCCCTTGTTATCTGCGCTTCTGGTGCTCTATAAAACAGCGGTGACGCATAACTGAAATGACACAAAATAGAAACTACAATAAATATATGTAAAATGTACGAGAACATAAAAAGAAAATGATGAAGACTAAATTTAGATTAGATGCACATCAGTTGACATTTACGTCACAGGTTTCGTTTTCTCAATGATTGCCTTTCTAAAAGTTTTTAACTTTCTTTTTTAATTTTTCTAAATTGTTAAGCGAATCGAAGCTAAAACATATAACTCAAAAGAGAAAGCTTTCTGATTCTCTTCCTATGTACACTTTGAAATATTATCACGAACGTGTTATCAATGTTAATTTGTTCTGCATTAATTTTTGTTGCAAATAACCAGCTTATAATATTTAATAAATATATTCAGACCCGTCACTTCATTTCTCAAAGAAAACAAGCTCGCATTCTATCTCCATCAAGAAAAGTTGATGAATTAGTTGCTGCAGCAGGATTTTCTGGCTATTTAAAAAGGCGATATCTCAAACTTGCTTCGTAGTTCTAGCTTAGATTATAATTAGAATAATTTGCAAAGAAATTAAGAAGAATTGTTCAGGGTTGAGGACAGAGGCGGTGAAACTATGGCACGCGTGCCCAACATGGCACCTAAGAAAGATTTCCTGGTATTTGGAAACTTATATAGATAATAATTAGTTTATGGGTCAAATTTAATTTTTATGCTTGTCCGAAGAACTACAATTTTGTTCAACATGCTTAGTCTCTTAAAATTTTAGTGTAAGCATTATGTAGCATTTGCAAAATTAGTTTGTTTCTTTACAAAATTAAATTTTTTGAAAAAAAAACTGTTGAATTTTAAGAGATAGTTTCAGTAATCAAGTACTATTGGACTCGCTTCTACAGTCATATAGATAAAAATGACAAAATAAGAGCCAAATTTCGCATCAGACGTATAGAGTACTGAAAAAAAATCTGTTTTATAAATTATTAGTACCCTTTCTAATGCGACATAACTATGTATGTTATTATTAAACATAATAAATGTTATACGAGTAGCAATTTTCCCATCTGAGATAAAATGTGTCCAGGCTGGGACTCGAACCCAGATCCTTGGGCTTAAATAGCCAATGAGCTAATTCCAATTGAGCTATTTGGATGACATACTGGCGAATACAATATTCGCTCAGATCGGAAAATTGTTACTCGTATGAATTATTTACTAATCAGTTGATTGTGTTAAAAATAATTAAAGTATAATAAGTTCCGTCTCAAAAGTTTAAGCACAAGCATAAAATGTCGATTTTTAAAGAATAATAGAAGGTTACAATAAATAGTAATATTTTAATTTGGGTTTTTTGCAACTTCATTTAAATAAATGTTTTCAAAGGTTGAAAAATAATAAATTACTTAATTGTAAAAAAATATAATTTAAAAGATCTTCAAACGAAACTGTCTCAAAAATTTATGCACAATGGCAAAAACAACTACATTTATCACTTTTACAAAGTGTCACATACGAATTGTTTTTCCTTGATTTCAGATTACTTTAAATAAACGTCCGCCCATTAAATTATTAATTTTTGTAGGGTTTCTGGTGGCAAAGAGCACCATGCTTTCTCAATGGCCTCTTGGAGTTCTTCAAGAGAGTCATACTGCTTTCCATTGCTGTAAAAAAGAAGGGTTAAAATGCCCCAGGCATTCTCAAAAGGGTTTATGTCTGGACTTAAAGCTGGCCAATCAAGAATGTTAACATTTTTCTGTGAAAGCCACAGTTTTGTAGAATGTTATATGTGGATTGAGGCTCTGTGTTGTTAAAAGATCCATTCTGAACCCCCCCCCCCCTTCCCAAAAAAAATAAGTCACCGAATGGAAGCAAATGTTCGTTCGGCATCTCTTGATATTTTTGGGGATTTTGTCTTCCTTTTGGAAAAGCCAGAGAGGTCCGGCTGTTGAAGCCGAACGCCCCCCATACCATAACAGACTTACCGCCTTGCTGCCTGCTGAAGAATGCCCTTGGTTCCTTTCGTAGATCATGCCAATACGTGTTCCACCCATCAAGGCCATCTAAGCTCCATTTTCCCACATCACAGATTAAAACAGCAACCCACTTGTCCCGTAGGACATGTGTTCTTAGCCCAGTTCATTCTTGCCTGTTTGTGGTGTAGTTTGAGACACGGTTTGCGAGCCATTTTCTTTCGTATAATGTAATAGCATTCCTTAATGCGTCTATGTGCAGTGTCTTTGGATACCTGTACACCGAGATTATTTTTAATTTGCTGTATGGACAAATTTTGTTCAGACGCCAATCTCCGTATTCTCCTATCCGTCTGAACAGTCGTCATACGTGGTCGTCCACATCTTGTTTTCCGGTTGAAATTATCATTTCTAGAGAGTACTTGATACAGTGGTGGCCAAAAGTATGGACATTTTTTGAAAGTTTCATGTTTTTCAATTTTGTGTGCTTGTAGAATTCATTAATTTTCACTTAAATACAAACGATTATATATCATATTGAAGGTAATTTAATGTAGAATTTAATAATAAAAACAGTATTACAATATCTGTATTATAAAAAAAGTTATGCAACTAATAGTAAGATGTATCTTAGATTTGCATTTCTTTAAAGTGATACTTACACAATCAATACTTAGTAGGATAACCCTTATTTTTTAAGACAGCTTCACAGCGTCTTTTCATCGAGTGAACGACTGTTTGGAGTTCAGCTTTCGTAATCACATGGTGCCAAGAATCAATTATAGTTTCAATAAGTTGTCTTTTACTGGATGGACTTTTTTTCGTACAAGAATTTTCAAACGTCGCCACAAATTTTCAATTGGATTGAGATCAGGGCTGTTTCCTGTCCATGGTAATATATCTATGCATTTATTTTGAAACCATGCTTTATATACTTTTGCTGTGTGGCATGGAGCTGAATCCTGCTGAAAAATATATGTTGCGTTGTTGGGGAAGAGATCCCTGATGGAAGGTATCAATTTTGGTTCCAGCACAGTTTCGATGTATTTTTTGGCATTCAGGATGCCATCAATCACTTGAATTCGGCCCACACCATCTGCAGACATACATGCCCAAATCATGACATTTGTTGTGTTTTGTGTAGTTGCTTCAATGCAATCAGGATGAAGTGCTTCTCCTACTCTACGTCTCACTTATTTTCTACTATCACTACCAAAGAGCAATATTTTACTCTTATCGCTACAGATTACTTGCTTCCATTGATTTTCTGACCATTTAATGTGTTCTTTTGCCCACTTAACTCGTTTTTCGCGTTGCTTTTGATTTAAATATGGTTTTTTCCTTGGAATTCTAGCTTGTAGTCCAAATCCTGATAACCTTCTTCTTATTGTTCTTGCACTTATTGCAATACCCGCTGCATTCATTTCACATCTAATGGCATATGATGAAATTTTTCTATCTTAAAGGCATAGCCGTTTAATTTTTCTATCGGCAGTAGCACTTGTGCATTATTTTCGGCTTGATTTGGCCTTATTTTCCACTGATTTCGTTTTTTCATAACTTAAACAGAACTTTCGTACACCAGAACAAGTCACTGAACCACCAACTTGTCTTGCAATTTCAGCATAAGAGAGGCCATTTTCTCTCAATATGACAATTCGGCTTCTTTTTGTAGATGTCTAATTAGTTCTTCTTGTTGATGACATTGTTTAAAATTAGTTTAATTAAAAAAAAGGACTTTAAATATTCAAAAATAGCAATACTCTATTTAATTGTACTAGTATGCATCATTCCGCAAAATATTTCCACAACAATAACTCTTTTACCATCCAAATAACCTAAACGATAGTTACAGACATTTGATTGGTCCTCAGAACAGTGTTTGTGATTGGCTAGTACGCTTTTATTACAAAACACGTCCTTATTCAAAACGATTTGTGTTTGTTTGTTCTACTAAAATGAGCATAACTTTTTTTGTAATACAGATATTGTAATACCGTCTTTATTATTAAATTTTAAATTAAATTACCTTCAAACTGATATGTAAACGTTTGTATTTAAGTGAAAATTTATATATTGTACAAGCACACAAAGTTGAAAAACATGAAACTTTCAAAAAATGTCCAAACTTTTGGCCACCACTGTATATACCTTGCTTGGGTCGATTTAAAATTTTTAGCAATTGCAGAAACAGTTTTAATTTGCGATTTTAATTTAAAAACTTTTTAAATATCCTTTTTTGTGAATTCTTTATCCTTCAGTATTTTTAAAATTAGTGGAAAGGATTTCTCTACTTTTATACTTTTATAAAACTGGAATGCGACGTCATACAACTTCATAACAGCTGTTAAATCCCGTCTTTCTTAAAAAAATTTACATGAAGCGCTTAAACTTTTGAGATAATGTTTCTTCAAGAAAAAAAGCTAATTAAGTAAAAATTAATGTAATTTTTATTATAACCAACAAAAATGCTTATTTAATTTGAATTTCATTAAATGTAGAGTATTTATTGTATACATTTTCTTCTTCAAATATTTTTAACTAGATTTGCAGAGTACTTAAGCTTTTGAGACGGACTATAAATGTTAGTAAATATAATATAATAAATGCTAGGAATTGAATTTTGAATAAGGAAAATAAATTTTTACTAAAACATCTGTCAAATTTAATGATATTCATTAAGATAACTTCTTAGAATACTCCTGATACGTTAGTAAGTTGGTAAATAAAATTCTGGGATTTTCGGCGCGTATACTTAGAAAGCTTCGACATCCCTGATTTAGGAGAAAGCAATAGTTCCTTTGTTGGCAATAGACTATATGGCTCAACGAAGGTACTAATACAATTAATTAAATCGTGGTTAATATAAAGCATTTACACCTTTAGCACAAAAATATGCTATTTTTTAAAAGCTTCTGCTGAAATCGAACATTAAAAAAATTACATTTGATGCGAAATGTTTATTAAAGAAAAAAAAATTATACACAATTTTCTTCAATATCATTATACAATATGAAAAAAATAATTTGTTTATAATAATTTAATGTGAAAAGTAGTATTTCTGATTATCTGAAAAATTGGCATTGTACAAAACAGTGTACGCTGACGAGTAACGAAAAGAGATTTATTACATTTGATTCTTAGTCATATAAAAGTTTTATAAAATCAACAGTACGATGTACCAATTTTTTTCAGTAAAAGTTCTACTTATTACTTACCCATCATACGTAGTATAGAGTAAGTCTTGTAATCGATTTGAAAATCGAAAAAAAAATGACAGATTTACACTTTCAGACACTGAAAACGTGAATTTAAATAATTTTAAATAACATTTCTAGAAAAAAAAAATTTGAGATTTTCATGCATTAAGAGATACGGTGGCAAATTAGAACAAAGTGGTTCACGCTTATTTTCTCAAAAGTAGTCACCGGAAGAAAACCAAATCTAACATTAAAACAAGGCTTAACTTAACTAAAACCATATTTCCGAGAAACATTAATAACTTTTTACTATTGTATATAGGTAATTCGGATAGTGGGAGATATTTTATATAAGAATAATTCTATCTAATATCTATATTTTCCACTAACATAGTTATAATGTAATGCTGTATTTATTGTGTTGCAATGTATACAGTTATTACTAACCTGTCGACAAGTTCTTCAGCACTGCACACACATCCCAGATCGCATATGCATGCTTTCCCATTTTTCTTAATGAGGATATTAGTAAGCTTAAGATCGAGATGACACATGTTCTCTCCGTGTATATCGGCTACTCCACTCACGATATTACGAAGCCACTTTTTCATTACTTTAAACACTTGTTGATTCTGAAAAAATTTATCCTCTTCCAACTTCTCAGCCAAAGACCCTTGACATAATGGCGAGAAAAATACGTGTGCTGGAGCATCCTGAAACTTTACTTGTCCAAGCAGTGGAAGGACATATTCACTTGCAAGTTTAGGCCACACCTCTGTCTCACTTTTAGTAGCACATATATCCAAAACTATTTTAGCAGCCACTTTTGTGGACTTGCGTTTATTTTCTACTTTTATTACTTGACCGAAGGTGCCCTCTCCAATCATCTCACCACACTCATATCCATACGATTCCAGCAAACATTTAGTCGTTTTGACTGCAAGATCACGGTAAACGTCTTCACTGATGATCTTATTTGCGACAGCAGACGCTATGACATCCATTTTTAACAAAATTTACAAATATTCATCAAAATATATCACTTTTTAACAGCTTTAATAGTTAAGCAACATCAATTTTAAGCAAATCACAGTAGCTTTTCTGAGAGCAGTGCATTGTTGCAGAAAACTTTGTTTGAATATGTTTATAATGTGCATTGTTTACTTTATACGTGTCAACAATATCGTATTCTTTAAAAATATTTTTTAATATTAAAAACCACATTGTTATTAATTTGATCAATGTATTGTTGGAAGAATAAAATTACGTGACATGGAATACCCATTTAATATTAAAAACGGAAGTGAAATCTTCCATTACACATAATGCATAATATATTATTATAAACACAATAATTTAAAAAAATTACTGCACAATACAGTATCACAACACTACAAATACATATAATTTATTACGCATTTTTCAATATTAAGAGTACACATATCAATCCAACCATCTTTTCCTTCCTTTTCTTCGTATCATAACTATTTACTCTCTTCACAAACGAACACAAATTTTACAAGCACAGTAAAACTTTAAATACATTACTAAGCAATTTAACAAATACGTATCAATTGTAATCAATTTTAAAAAAATTCTATGAAGGACCTATTGAAATAAATACTAAATTAAATTTAAATTAACAAAATGGTATGTTCTAAGATATGTTCTTTGAATTTACGTAAACATCATTAACAAAACCGAGAGAAAATACAATAAATACAGATGAGCAGAAGGAAAGGTTAGATTGACACAATGAAAAAGTAATTTAAAGTAGCTACTTTGTAAGACAGATGCTCAATCCAGAAAAATATAATATAACAATGAACAAGATTATACAAGAACCTCTTCCGAGTTACCCACAATTCTGAAAAGCGTTCCTTATCTTAAGGAACCTCTGAAAGCAATATATTAAAAAAAAAAAAGGCAAAAAAAAAAAAAAAAAAAAACATTTATAAAAACAAAGTATCCTTTGCTGCCTCTAATTTTTGAAGAGGTTTCTGGGTAGTTTTTATGGTGTATTAATCAGTTTTCAGTTTTCTCGAACCAGAATATCAGTTTTCAAGTAAACATTTTTATATTAAAAAACATGTATTAGAAACAAACATGACAAATTTACAGTATAAAAAAAATAACAAAGTTATAAATATTATGTTACTCTTGCATGTATTATAAATTCAGTCACGCAGCTGAAAATACCTACTTGAGAATGAATATCATCCTAATAAATCCCTGACGGCTCGGCCTACAGGCACAGGTAGCTTTCGAAGACTCAGAACATGGGGCGCCTGTTTATTAGGTATTGCCGAAGAAAGACCTCTTTGCCATGATGCGGCTGTTAGGACCGCCCACTTTGAAATCTACCTGTGCCTATAGGCGAAGCAAGCAAAGATTTTTATTATTTATTTATTTATTTATTTATTTTTTGCTGTAAGAGTTGGTCCTATAAAAAACTTGTCAATGTAAAAGTTGTAGATAATATTACCCCTCCCCCCACTTTGAGGCCATTTTTAATGATAGCAAAAATCTGTCATATATAAATTTTTGTCCTTTTTCTTAGAAGTATTAATAACTTTAAACGGATTTGTATCACAATTAAAAAGGTATGGGGTTTTTCTGTTTTCATAAAAAGCCCCCCCCCCCCTGGTCCGATTTTGCCCATTAACGAACTTGACCGAGATTTTATGCCCCTTGATTTTATGTATCAGTTTGGAAAAGATTTGTGCAGAATTATGGAAGTTATATTGTCCATAAAAAAGTGATATTGATAGAAAGATAGATAGATAAAGTTTTGAACTGGGGGTGGTTTTGTGTTCTAGGAGTCATGATCGGCGTAGATCTGCAAAAACATTTCTGAAATTCCATCATAGGGGAGAATGTAATACGTAGTATTTCTTACGAAATCTACCTAAAACCGATATTCAGGGTTGGAGAAACTAATTAATACCCAATAAAAACTAGTGAGAAACGTTTCCGAAAAGCAGTGGCAGTAAAACAAACTTTGCTTTTTAAAATGCATCTTTAAATCTCAAAAATATGTTGGTATTTGAAATTACTAAACATAACGAACGCTTTTCGGAAACGTGGGTAACTCTGAAGACGTTTTTGTATACTCCCTTTCGTGGTTATATTATATGTTCCGAGATTAAGAAACCTTCGTCTTTTTAACACTATAAGCATTTTTCAACTGGAATATTAAAATGTTAATGAACTTAAAAAATTATAATTTTATTAATGCGCGTGTCTAAGGACAATAGTGCATAAGTTGATAATCTATTCTAGCTTTATTCTTGTCACCCTGTAAAATAACTACTCTAACACTTGCCAAAACAGAATCGCAATGACAATTTTCGTTTCAGACAGGTTTTTTTGTTACTAGGTACAATGTTTCTTATAATTGAATTGCATTCTAATATGCTTATAATTTTCGTTGGGAGCACGAAATTTCACGTTCAAGACAGCATGTCGTTATGCATGTACCACTTTCACAATTATTACTGCCTAAATGTTACCGGCATCACTTTCAAGGAAAAATAGTATGTAATCTACCTCAATAGAAACGTCATCGCGATCAGAGCTATTTTGCATAAAATTGAACTGAGAACGTGCATAGAGACACATTAAAATTATACACATGTTGGAATTGTGTTAAGAAATTTTTCTTCAGTTCTTTCTCTTTTCTTCTTTTTCTCTAGAGTTTGCTGTTATACACTATATGGCCAATGATGACCGGTCACTTGCGATCTAGACATTTTCTTAAATAATCTAGAAAAATACATAAGGGATTATCCTGAAACTTCAGGCGTGTAAACAGTATAGTCGACGTCATATATTTCGGCGAAGATATTTTCCGGAAACCCCATAGCGGACCGTCAATAAATTGAAGAAAAACGAATATCTTTTGGATAACCCTGTGAAAACTAATATCGCAAAAGCGTTGAAACTGTAGCACATGCTTAAGAGGCTTTTTTTTTTTAATAAGCTATGATCATTTTTATGAGAATAGCACGTATACTCGTGGAAAAATTAAGGTTTTTATAAAAATAATGAGCAGGTTCACCAAATATTGTTTCACTGCGCATGCGCGAATGCAATCAAAATATACTGTGCATAATATATTAGCTAAATGTATAGAGCAACTTTTGTGAAAGTCTCAAAAACATAGCTTGAAAATTCTGATAGTGATAGTCGATAGAATAAGCTTGAAATTCGCTGTTCCCAAAAGGAAGGAAAAAGAGGAGGGGCGGTATCCAAATATACAATGAGAGACACTTCATTCTTATTATGCCAACTTTCATAAGCTAGTATATTTGGATACAACCCCTCATCTTTTTGCTTCCTTTTGGAAACAGCGAATTTCGAGCTTATTCTATCGACGATTACTATCAGAATTTTCAAGCTATGTTTTTGAGACTTTCACAAAAGTTGGTCTATACATTTAGCTAATATATTTAGTACAGTATATTTTGATTGAATTCGCGCATCTGCAGGGAAATACTATTTAGTGAACCTGCTCATTTTTCATCCAATATTTATTATTTTTCCATTCTGATTGCAGGGTATTAAATATAATGTTGTATGTTATCGTTCTCGAAAAGAACATTCTTTTATATTAGGAACTCTGAAAATTATAAGCAAAACACTTGGTGAAAATTGGGATTGTTTTTATAAAAACCTTAATTTCTCCACGAGTATACGTGCTATCCTCATAAAAATGAACAAAGTTTATTAAAAGAAGCCTCCTAAGCATGTGCTACCGTTTCAACGCTTTTGCGATATTAATTTTTACATTATTCAAAAGGTATTCGTTTTTCTTTAATTTATTGACAGCCCCCTATGGGGTTTCGGGAAAAAATCTTCGCCGAAATATATGATGTCGACTATGTTGTTTACACGCCTGAAGTTTCAGGATAATTCCTTATGTATTTTTCTAGATATTGAACAAAACGTCTAAAATCGCAAGTGGCATTAAGGTTAATTTCTAATTTTATAAAAAATATGTAAAGAACGTCTATATAAACAACAGGTTAATTTATTTGTATACAATTACTAAAGATAAAAAAATTAGTTTATTAGATGTAACTTTTGTTACAACATTTTTACAATTTTTACTCAAAATATTGCTCTAAAAAGCTGTATTTTAATTTTAAAATGTATTTTTTTTCCTGCTGATGCAAATTTTATAAAGATTGCGCACATGATTATCCTTTGTATCACCGCGTTGCATATTTTCAACACACCCAAAAGTCAATATTACATGTACAGTATATTATGTAAGCTTAGAAAACTAATATTAAACAATTTCATCGTATAAATTTAAATTCATTAAGTACTGCGTACTTAAACATTCATTTAACAAGCAATTTCCAAATGCATTAAAATCGTTTGCATTTGGCGAGGAAAAAGTGCTGTTCACCAAATCGCGTCTTTTGTGCCAAATACTCGAAAATGTTTTATTTATTTTTACAGATTTTCTGCTGGAATTCCGCAGCTAAATTTGACTGATCTTTTATAACGTACATGAGCAGTTTAATAAGCATATATATATATTTTTTTTGAGTATGCGCTTTAATCAGAACTTATCCTTTGTTAGTCTAAGAAGACCGTCTCCCATTATCGTTTTCATCACAGAAAATATATTCTTATATCGCGTCGTAGTTAATATATTCTTATATCGTATCATAGCTTATTCTTATATCGCGTTCACATTATGGAAGTTAAGTCACTTCGTTTAACTTTTTTGAACCGGACAACTCGGAATTAGGCTTCATCCGCTCACATTATCAAACATTTTAAGAGACTTAATTTAACCTTTATCACATGCCTCGGCCAAACAGATGTCTGGGCAAGCGTATAAGTTGTTAAATTTGTAACTACAACTTCTGACTATATATAGTTTATTATTGTTTACATGTTATGCGGCGTGTTAAATAAATAAACTATTGAAAGGATCATTCTAAAAAGCTGAGCAATTACTTGTAGAACCCAACGCGAAATTTAAGAGCAGTTTCAAATAAGAAAAATAGTTCAGAAGGCAGAGAGAGTCCCATTCAACTCATAGTTAAGAGAGTATCCGAAGTTAAATGAGTTTCAAAAACTTGCTCAAGTCGAAAATTTTGATTCCGGGTCGTCCGCTTCAAAAAACTTCAAGTTAAGTGACTGAACTTTCATAATGTGAACGCAATATTGGAAAGAAAGCTGTGGATTAGCAAGAATATTTGGCTATAAAATGCGAAGAGTAGCTCCTCCCACTGAAAACCTTTTGTGTTATAAAATAAGTTTTACAGACGATTTTGAATAATTGGTTTAATTCTGGTCGGCATCGTCTACGTGATTAGTTCTATAGTAAACAAGAAAGTTAAATGATGTACCAATCATAGATTATTAAACTTTTCCAACATATATACCTAACTAAACCTTTTAGTAAACGTAAAACACATTTAAAAATCAGATTTTCGCAATTACAAGAAAAGTACTCCAATCCTGTTGTGCAGCCCTGTATATAATCTATAGATTTGTATATACTCTGTATAGTATGCTACAATTTAGTTTAGTAAGGAAACACATAACACAGTTGATAATTTACTTTCAGCAGTTTCTTCAATAGACGGAAACATATTTGAATTCATTTGTACAGCCCTATATATTAACTTAAAATGTTTTATACTCGACACATAGTAAGCTAAATTTTAATTCAGGCAGAAACGCGCTGTAAACTACTGAAATCACACTTGCAGAAATTATCATACATAAGCGGTCATGTATCCAGTTCTTTGCATGACTTTGTATATGATTCTATATTACAGTCCCTGGCCAAATTTTTAGAATTATCAGAATATACTTTATTTTTATTAGAATATTTGGTATGTAATGACCCTAAAAACTAATTCAGCGTGGTAATATAGTTTTAATTCATTAAAATAATGTACACCACATATTTTCCTAATTTGAGAAACTGCTTTTGTTGACATGTCGAATTATAACGTTATCTAAAGGTCAACCGAACTAAAAAACGTCATGACAGGCTTCAATTACGTGGCTATGTGCAACGATCATGGAGGTGTTTGTAGCATTGTAAAATCAGTTGTTAGATGTTTATTTGTATTTCTATTGTGAATATATTATTTTTAATTGTGAATATATTATTTTCAATAGTCAATATACTATTTTTAGTAATTAAAATATGTGTAGAAAAACAGATTTGTCAACAGAAAAGAAAGGTGAAATAAAAGCGCTTTTCAATATTAAAAAATATTCGAATAGAGAAATTTCAATAATAATTTCAAATAGAATATTTCTGAAGCAAGTGTAAGACGAAACTTGGGTTTGGACAAACATTGAGCACAAAAAGAAAGAATAAATGTGGAAGAAAATCTGTATTTACACCAAGGATAGAACGATGCTTAAAGAAGATCTGCGTGGAAAATCGATTTGCTACTACAAAACAGATAAGATCGAAGCTCGAAGAGTCTGATTTTGTTTTGTCAGAACGATCTGTAAGCAGAATAACAAAAGCTATGAATTTCAAGGCCTTTAGACCAGCTAAAAAACCAAAATTAACCGAAACAATGACAGCTAAGTGACTGAAGTGGGCTAGAGAGCATAAACACAAGACATTGGAGTTCTGGAAATCGGCAATTATAAAGTTATTCTTATTTTATTAATACTTAAAACACCTAACAATGTCTGCGAAGCATTAGATAAATTCTTCATGTTAAAAATTATTTATTTCAGGTTTGCTTCAGTGACGAAAGAACTTTTGAAATTTTAGCAAACAAATCCCAGTTTATGCGTCGTCGTCCTGGCGAAAAGTTTCATCAAGATTGTGTCGTGCCAACTATCAAGCACCCAAAAAAGGTCATGGTTTGGTCTGTCATAAGTGGCAAAGGCACTGGACGTCTTTACATAGTCAAAAGAACTATGAAACAAGAGCAATACAAAGAGTTGTTGCAAAGTCGGTTGATTCCACAACTAAAAGAATGGTTTCCAAATGGAGAACTTTTTACATCTATGCAATATGGAGCTCCTTGCCACACAGCACGATCAGTAAAGGCTTATTTACAACAAGAAAAAATACCTGTATTGAACTGGCCGGGTAGATATGAATCCCATTGAAAATGTTTGGCAGCTGATGAAGAGGGAGTTGGTCAAAGAGCTCATAACAAACAAAACCCAATTGATAGAAAAACTTATCCATGTCTGGAATCATCACCCACACATGCAAGAAACTATTCAATGTTGCATTAGCAGTATGCCACGACGAATAGAGGCATTGATTGCCGCCAAAAGAGGCTCTACGAAATAGTGATATTTTTTAATTTAAAGTTAAAAGTTTTTCAAGTTCTATAATTTTAATTTGACTTACAAAAATAAATAATTTTAAAGTCATTGGCGTGCTTTTTATTCATTCTTACCCTACAATTAATGTTTATTCGGAATTTTAATTGTTTATATAATAATATCATCTCTATAAAGCTAGTAATATGATTTTACACAAAAAAACACGAGTGCGTCTAATAATTTGGCCAGGGGCTGTATATTCAACAAAGATCTCTTAATATAGTAAATATATTTCACGTTCAAAATGCATAGCTCGATTAAAAAACACATTAAAGCAATTTACACTGATATACAGTAATGCTTACGAATTCTTTTGTGTAGCCCTGTATATGATGTATAGCATTTATATATACCACATAGTAGTAAAAAATTTAGTTAAACGCATACCTAACTGAATGCGCACTTCTACCAATTATCGCTTATAGGCAGTATTTCGGTTACAGTACTTTATCCGAATTTGTTGTGTGTCCCTGTAAATGAACGTTAAATGCTATGCACAGTATATTACACAACAAGTATCTTGTAGTAAACCTCAGTAATTTAAATGAAATTCATTATATTTGAAATAGTCTAACATAATTAAAATTTGAAACAGTTTTTGTCCGACAGCCATTATGTAACTGAATATTTTTGTGTGGTCCTGTAAATGAATGATGAATGCTTTACACTCCATATTATACAGAAAACATGTTTCAGTGCACCTCACAAATTTATGTCAATTTCATCATGTTTGTAATAGTGTAACATGATTAAAACGCACCGCAAACGATTTTTTTCCATAGACCATAATATAACGGAATTATTTTGAGTTTCCCTGTAAAGTAATTCTAAGTGCTACACGTACCATATTCGATAGTAAGCATCTTGTAGGGCACTTCAGTGATGTAAATAGATTTCAATATATTTGAAATAGTGTCACATCATTAAAATACACTGCAAAAGATTCCCCCCCGCTCCCCATAGATCGTATTGTAACGGCATTCTTTTGAGTGCCCCTATAACGAAGTATGAGTGCTACATATGGCATTTTCAATACCGAACATGTCATTGCATATATCAATAACATATATCATTTGCATGACAATCCGAATATATTTACGTGAGTTAGAACACGGACAGATGGACAGGCAGACAGAGAGACGGCCAGACAATTATCCCGACTTATCCTCTTCATTGTTCATAATACGAGTTTGTAAAGCATCCGTATTTTTCCAAATTTATCACCACAAAAATTAAAAAATTAAAAAAATTAATGTTTTTCACTTATCTTTTTAAAGGATATTTCTTTTGCTTTTTGCTTGGCAAAATATTTCTGAAATATATACTCAATTTTATATTTCGAATATTAACATATCTTTGAATAAGATTTTTAACACTCAAAGTAAAATAAAATATATTTTAGAAGTATGTTGCCAAGCACAAAAAACAAAGAAACGTCCTTTATAAAAGAAATTAAAAATTTTAATTTTCTGGTAAGGACGTGGAAAAATGTGGATGCATTCCAAAACTTTAGATTAAATCTTTGAGAGGGAAATTTCAGATCGGACTGACGAAAAGCCTGAAGAGGTTTGACTGAACTCTGAGCTTTTACCGGAAATCTTTGACTTTTGAAGTTTGAGTGAACCAAATGCAGCCAAACCTCAACAAATCGTCACAAATCATGACTCGTCAAATATTTCTTGTCACCACTCTTTGTCACAGATACTACACCCAGAAAAAAGTTTTGTTGAATCAACGAAAAATTGGTTGACCCAACAAAACTTTTCGTTTAAATATGGGTCAATGGAAATTTTGTTTGAATAATAAAAATATATATATATTGTTGATTTTTTTGCAATTCCAAAAAATTTTTTTGTATCGTCAGCAAAAAAAATGTTTTGTTAATTCAAGTAAAATGGTTCAATTTTACTTGAATTCACAAAATTCTTTTTGTTACATAGATATATGCTATGTGTTATTTTAACAATCTATTTTCTTTTTTCAACAAAATATATTTAGTTTGTTTAAATAATAAAATATGTTATATTACGAACTTATTTTTTTATACTACAAAAACTTTTTTTAAGTGAACCAATCTAAATATGCCATTTTAACATTTTTTAAATTTATTTTCAGCAGTGCATTACGCCTGTAAACCTTGAATAATAACAAGTGAATTTTTATCCTGCTTTTTTCCAAGCGCAAACTGAGAGAGTGAAAATCGCCCTAGCCGGGAGTCGATCCCGTGTCCTCAGAACAGCGCTTGGAGGCTATACCACTGAGCTAGAACGATACCTGATCTCGGCATTTCTCACTCTTATATATGTCGGAACGGCTGCAACCGCAGATAAGATAGTAAAGCTAAGCTTGTAAAGATAGAAAGTAATAAATGGGACAGGGGGATTTTTAAAACTACCTTGGTCCGTCCCAATGAAAAAAAAGTTTTAATTATCCGCAAAAATTATCTGCAAAAATTATGTTAATCCTTTAATTATATAGCTATATAAGTCAAATAAATCGAGTTACGTGAGAGAGTTATGGTTACTACACAACAATTTAATGTTTGCAAAAACAACAAAATTTTGCTGGAATTACAATATTATTGTAAAATTAAAAAAAAAAAACAGATTTTGTTAATTCAAGTAAAATTGATGAAATTTTGTTAAAATTTTGTAAGAGTGTTAACAATATTTTTTTGTCCAAGCAACAAAAACAATTTTTTTACTTCAACTAAAATTTTTGCTAAAACAACCAAAATGTACTCAACAAAACATGTTTTGTTGTTTTAATCAATTCCTTTTTCTGCGTGTAGTGTATAAAATTTATCTTTTACCGGTCGCAAATACAATGCGGGAACGATTAAGGCGCTGCGCTGGGAAAAACTGCCGATAGTTTATAAATTAGCGAATCGAGTAAAATATTTCAGTAGAGTCGGAGAAAGAATTGAAATTGAAAAATATCATCTCTATTTTGTTTTATACATCAATAGCACGAAAAAAAAAAATATATATATAATATGTTATTGAAGTTTCCCATGGCATGTTCAGTATTGAAAATTAAGTGCCTTTAAAGTGCTTTAAAGCCTTTATACTCCATTTATACAGCAACTCATAAGTATCCCGTTGAATTATGGTCTATAGAGAAAAATCATTTCCGGTGTGTTTTAATGGTGGTACACTTTTCGAAACATAATAACATTTATATACATTATTGAGGTGCACTACAAGAAGGTTACTTTAGAATATGTTATATGTAGCACTTACAGTTCATTTATAGGGGCACTCAAAAGATTTCCGTTATATTATAGTCTATGAGTAAAAATCGTTTGCGGCCTATTTTAATGATGTTACGCTGTTGCTGTTACAAACATAAACTGATAGGAATTTCTGAGGTGTGCAATAAAAAATGCTTTATGTAGAATATAGAGTGAAGAGCAATTATCATTTATTTACAGGGTCATACAAAAGAATTCGGCTATTTAACGGTGTATGGGGAAAAACTGTTTACAGAGTATTTTATTATGTTGCAGTATTTTAAACGTGATGAAACTGATATACATTACTGAGGATACTACTAGATGCTTGCTGTAGAACATGATGTGCATAATATTTTTACAGGGGCATACAAATATGTGGGATGCAGTACTTTATTTCTTACAGTTGTAATAAGTCTCAGAATATTTTGAGTGAGTATTTGTGTTTCATGTTGATGTCTGTTAATAAACTTCTATATTAATGTACTTTAGCCGTGCTACTTATTTGAATTATGTGGTTATTTTAGATAACTAATATCTGTAAAAGATTATAACAACTCTCTTCGATTTTACATCACATTACAAAATAATATACTGTATTTGTTAAATGCTAAGAAATATCTAGTGCAGGGGTTCAAAATTCTAGGCACCAATGGGCAGATTCCCACCACTAAATTTTATTAGTATTCTTCGTTAAATTTTATTAGCATTCTTCGCCTAAATTTTATCAGTATTCTTATTCGGCGAAGAATACTAAAAATTTAGTGGCGGGAATCGGTCCATTGGCGCCTAGAATTTTGCACCCCTGATATAGAGAAAATATTAAAATATGGTTAAAATTTTAAAAACTCATTTATTAAAATATAAAATTAAATAGCTTTTAAATAATTAGCTTTGAAAGTGACACAAATTATCGTTTTCTTAAAAGAACTCCGAATATATCTCCCAGGCTTTTCACTTAGGCTTTAGTCGAACGTATGGATTTTGGATTTAAGCTCTTCAATTATTTTCACTATTTATGTAAACGTGTCAATACTAATGAACCCTGCCGGATCTTTCTCCGTTGTATTTCATTTTTTACTGATACTTTCGTGCTGGCATAAATCTCATCATTTATAAAAATTGTTAAAAATCCGTACCAGAATGAATAAATATGATTAACTGAAGATGAACATTGTTTTATGGTGCTATCACACGTACTCTCATATTATAGTCAATATCAGATATTTCATCCGAAACACGTTGTTCAAGAGAAAAACTATCGAAATCGTCCCGTTTGATAGATTGCCTCTCGTAATTTCTTCAAGATCTAACTTTCAGTCGTTTGTATCTTCTACAATAGATATCAGCTTGAAATTTACCAATCAGAGCTCTCTAAAAATTTCAAGATGGCTACCGTTAGTA
The DNA here is from genome assembly GCA_963931845.1 of Maratus michaelseni. NCBI lineage: Eukaryota > Metazoa > Arthropoda > Arachnida > Araneae > Salticidae > Maratus > Maratus michaelseni. The sequence continues at coordinate 64,311,989 of OZ007594.1, forward strand.
AGTCAACATATTATGTTTAGCGTGATCGCAAATATTGAAACAAAAAATACAGAAGAATTAAAAAAAAAGCAATATCTTTAGTAACACAGGGACCAATTATACACGAAAAGAACTTTAAAAATATGCAGTTATTTCGAAATTAAAGAATTACATATGCGTCGATTGTCCGTTCGGAGTTCGTTATTTACCACTCACGATAAGAACTTTATTTACTAATTTAAAGTTATTTATTGCGATTATTTTATTTCAATTCCTTATATTATTTACTATCTGTTATAATGGTACTGTCGTAGTCACTTATTTACTTCTCAAACTGTACTTGTTTAAATGCGTTCTGCAGCAGTATTTGGCTTTATTTCGTACTTGTTGCCAAGTTATGTCGCCAAAGATAGAAACGCAAGCAAAATGCATCAAGGTATTTTATTGCAATACAAATTATTCTAGCCTACTTTTAGCATGCATCGTTCAGAGTCTAATTTTTGTAGTGGAGGGGGGGGGGGGGGACAGAAAATTTTCTTATACTTTTAGAAAAATGAAATTTAATAAATTAAAATTTAATCTAGCAGCTATTTATAGTTAATTATATTTTAATATTTTTTTAACCCTCTCGTCACCCTGGACCTCATATGAGGCTGCTACTTCAAATAACAAAATTTTTAAGAAAAAAAGACGGATTTTTTTTTTTTTTTTTTTTGCTTTTCGTTCAGTGACACCGTGAATTCATTCAGAACACATATGATGCTTCTAAATAGCTGCATAAATTTTACCTAGATGGCAGTACTAGACAATGTCTTTCATTATTTACAATTCTTGCTTTCTTGTTTCAGAAGAGAGAAATGAACTAATTATTTGGCTTGCTTTATTAACTTTTTTGAGAGGTAATTAAATTTTTTCTTATTTAATATGTGCTTGCTTTTAAATTAATTTTAAACATAACAGATTCCTTAAAAAATGTGGAAGTGTGTTGGACCTCATATGAGGCTTACAGTTACTAGTGGTGTCTTTCACACTTAATATTCTAAAATTAAGATTTAGAAGAATAATGAAATTGCAAGCTAATATAAATATATATTACAGCTGAAAATTGAAAATTATTTGATTTAAAATATAAAAACTTGTGTATTTATTTTAAGATTATTATATATTTGTTTTGTTTTTATGTAGAAAGACAATGGATGAAAGCAATGATTGTTTACAAAAGAGGGAGGGGTAAAAATTTCTTATTAACTTTTTTTTCGCTTTTGTTTTAAGGATAGCTAATAAAAGAAGAAGAATACCGCTTACACAAGCAGAGATTGATACAATCTTTTTTGGAAGTGACTCAGAAGATGATTTGCTTTCTGAAGCTGAAGATGAATTATGGGTTTCATATCCTCAGATAGCTGAAGAAGAGGCTTCAGATGACAGTGGTGAAGATGAAAGCATAATCCCTTTGCTGAAACTCAAACAGCTTCTAATAGATGTCTTAAAACTTTGAGGTTTGCCGAAAAAGATAATGAAATGAAGGATAACATTTTAGAGCATCATAAATCTCACTTCTCTGGTGAAATGCCAATTCATTATTCTTCTAAAAGGCTTCCTGATGACTTTTTAGAATCAATTGTGTATGAATCAAATATTTATGCAACAAGAAAAGGTAATGAAAATTTTAACCTTACTGTTTCATAATTGAAGGTGTTTTTGGGTATTAATTTTGTTATGACTTATCTTCGTTATTCACGGTTGCAACATTATTGGACATCAAAGCATGACATACGCCTAAGTATAATAGTTGATCATATGACAAAAAATATATTTGTTGAAATCAAAAAATGTTTTCATTTTTTTCCGATAATTTTCCTAAAAAAGAAAACGACAAGCTCTTTAACCCCTTGGGGACGAGCGACACGTACACGTGACGCATAGGTTCTCAGAATCCTGGATTATTCCCACCAGTAACTTTTTATTGTAAACTTTGGCTTACTTAATGACAGCATTTCTGAGATTCAATTACGCGAAAATTTCTGTTTTGAAAAACCGGTGGCAAAAGATTAAAAATTCTGTAAAGGACGCTCGTCGCGAAGGGGTTAAAATCAGACCAGTACTAAATCACATTTCCAGAGTATTCAAGGAAGCATGTGATCCAGAAGAATATTTATCGATGACATACTTACTCCTTTCAAGAGAAGGGCAAAACTAAAACAATATACTAGAGGTAAGCCATATCCTTGGGATATAAAGACCTGGACAGTTACTGGAATTTAAGGATATGTACATGAGTTGGAAATTTATGAAGGGGCGAATCAACTAGCAGCTGAGTTTTCTACTGAATTTGGATCTGTTGGAAGTGTTGTACTAAGCTTTGTGAACATATCAAGAACAACCACAAACTGTCTTTTCATAATCTTTACCACGATTCTACTTCTAAATAAATTTGTTGAATGGAAGATTTTTGCTACCAACACAATACGTGTAAACAGATTAAAAGAAACTTCTAGCAAATTATATCATATAAATGTTTTGAAAAAGATCCCAGAGCTTCGATTTCTCGAGTAACAAGCAATGAGTAGATAATCATTAATACATCTGGTATGATAACTCTGTGGTCCATGTTGCATCCTCATTTTTTGGAGCAAGCCCTGTAGGAACTGCTAGCCATGGTATCGAAAACAAAAATGTATTACTCAAATTCCTAGATCAGCCGAAATAGGAATGTACAATACAAATATGAGAAGTGTAGATCTAATGAATTCTTTATTTGGTCTTTACCGACATACATTGCACCACAAAAGGTGGTAATTATGCATTTGCCATCACATATCAAACATAGCGGTAATCAATTTCTGGCTTTTGTGGAAAATAGATCCAGATAATGAAAACTTGTATTTTCTAGAGTTTAAATCCTCTATTTCCACAAAACTTTAGTTATCAAGGCTCGTCAAATTCAAACCAAAAAAGAGGTAGACCATCACAATCCTTTGTAGAACCAACAATGCAAAAAAAGGTAAAAATACAAGCTGCAACCGAACTGCGAAGAGATGGGGATAACCACTATCCTGCCAAATCTCAAGGAAAATATTCAGCTAAATGTCATCTATATCAGGGCTGCCATTGGCGACTGTTTTTTAATTCTATCTCGCACCACTTTCTCAAAACAACCTTTTTTCAAACACACTTTGACAACATGTGCAAGAGAAATATACTACAAAATTTATATTTTTCAAACACTGGTGCGAATAGAATAGAAAAATAGTCGCCAGTGGCAGCCTTGCTATATGGGTGTCCTGAAAAAACAAGGTACATTTGTGCAAGATGCAAAGAATCATTATAGCCTGAATGTTTCAAAGCTTTACATTCCTGGTAAACATATATTTATCGTGAATTTTGTATTTGTAATTAGTATTTTTTATTTCCTTTTTGTTCATTGTAATTTTTTTAAACATTATAATTGTCTAAAATAATAAAACAAGCATTAAAAAAAAAGACAGATATTGCTATCAACATTTAATTTAATGATGTAATGAAAATGTATTTGTCTATATACATGTGCAACCCTTAGCTACATTAAGCCTCATATGAGGCTCGTAAAAAAAATTTAGAAAGAGGGACCTTACAACAAAAATTCTTTTTGCACATGGTTTATAGTGGTATTTTAGAAGCATTAAATGTTAGAAAGAATTTTTTCTTTTTTTAATCATAATTTGGTTACGAGAGGGTTAAAGATATACAATTATTATACAGACATACATATTTATTCGTAGATCGGTGTAATAGTAAAAATCTATTCACCGTTGTCCAGTCATCCAAGGCTGGTGACTTTTTCTCCAACATGGTTTATAAGTGAGAAATTGCAGACTCAGAATCGGCCAGAGTAGTTCAGTGGTTAGAGCAACAGCCCGGAACGCTGTGGACTGTTATTATTTCATTGAAATGAATTATATCATCTGTTATTATGATATGATTAATTTCCGTAATAAAATAAGTACATTTTAAGTTGGCAACATTTTATCTTTTGTCGACATTTACTGAAAATTCAAATGGGATAGCTTTGAAAATTACAGAAATTGAAACACATATTTAGATTTTTTTTTCATTTAGTATCTATTTCTCCGGAAACATCTATCCGAAAAACTGTTGGTAGATTAAAGGATTGCTATAATTAAACAATTTTAGTAAGTAAATTCGGTTTTTAAATTCAGTGATATGGAAATAATATGACTCCATCTTTAATAGGACGTAATCACCATAGCAACCTAGAATCATTACCAATCATGGTATATCATTGAATTAATTACGTATTATAGGATTTAATAGAATGGATAACGTGGCTATAATTTGGTCATAGAGGTTATAAAATGTCATATACGTCATATATGACTATAACTCTATCGTAGAGGTTTTATAATGTCATATACGTCATATATGACTATAATGTCATACATGTCAAATAACTCGACGATACGACTCGATCGCTTGACCGAGGTCACACTGGATTAATCCCCAGAAGCTGCTATAACAAGGAAGCACCGATTTTTAAATAATTCAAATTACTTAATAAATATTTTTATTAATATCTTTTTAAGTTTTGATTCGACTTTCATAAAATTTGAAAAGATACGACAAAATTTTGCAACGATTATATATAATAAATTTCAAACCATTTGGTTGGGTAGTTTTTGCGCTATTATATGCGGACAGACGGACGGACGGATCAGACGATGACTATAGGTGCTACTTATTTATATAATTACGAACGCACCTAAAAAGTTAAAAATAAGAAATAACTGATGTCAATGGCATGTATTTTAATTTTTTTTTTTTAAATAATCGAAATACTATAAATTGAATTTTTATAAATAAATATATTTGAATTATTAAAAATTCCACTAGTGTTGTTTTAGTTTCAAAGTAGAAAAACAATATCGGTTTTAAAATTTGTTACACTTTTAGAGTATGTAGATCCCTCCCAGATCCCTCTCCTCCCAGATAGCTTATCTCTTAAATGCAAATTAAATGAAGACATACCAATCAAATGGTTATTTTCGTTTTTTTTTCAATGATAGTATGGTTATTACAATGTATGATGAGTTATTTATTTATTTATTGGCTGTCTGTACGTCTGTATCTATCAAAAATATCACTAACTATTATAAACTACAACCTTAATAATGCAAACAGTAGGACACAAAAGAAAAAAAAGACATCTATGGGCTGGGATATGGAGTTTATTGGCGCCACATGAGTAAAAATAATGATAAAACTATATACATGGGTTTGACTGGATTTAATTTAGAAACACTGAGGATAGTTTTGATTCCTGGTTTCTTGAACACTAATTTGGTAAAACCCCATGCCCAGCAGATTCCAATTTATGCTATTGTCTTCAGAGGCTATTGCTTGGTGACTTTTACTATTGCTTTTCAACTTCCAGAACTAGACTATTTTAGAAAAATGCTTGAAAAATATTTCATTGAGATTTCTTTGCTCTGAAACAACTGCTAAAATTCGCAAACTTGTCTTGCAGCCATTTGCGGAGACCTTTTCTCTTTTTTGGAACATCAACGACGTCATCTGAAAAGAAAAGTAAGAATATATGAAAATACGTTGATGTAAATATTGTACTATTCTGATAAAATAATGATACGTATTTTCCGATTTTTGTCAAATATATGAAATATCTTTGGCATATAGCGTGGTTATGTAAAATGATTTTACCATGCTGCAAACCATTTTTGTGTTGAAATAAAAAAGATTTAGTTTGTTATTACTTTTAAACACTAAATTTTTTCCATTGTATTGTTCAACATATTTCTGATTATTCCCCCCATAAACACATTTTTTTCCATATACAAATAGTATTTTATTTGTAATCATTTTCTTCAATATTTACTCGTTTTTCGACGACTTAAAAATAGCTAATATAGTACATGCCTTTTGTTTCGCATTATTTAAACGGTACAAACAAACAAATAATGTAATATATATATATATATATATATATATATATATATATATATATATATATATATATTTAAATCATTCACTTTTTATCAGTAGTTTATTTTTCTTCAAATTGTCTCTATGTTGCCAGATTCCTACATCCTAATGAAATAAGAATCTGCAACAAAAGCCTGCAAAAAATGATTTTTACAACCCTGTAAGCATCGGAGGGTTCCCTGTATTTTCATAAAGTGATTGTAAAATCCAGGATTTTGTTTCGTGGTTTGATGCTAAAATATCTTTTCTGTCCATTCATTGTACATACTTTTAAACACATAATTCTGTTAAATATAATTTTATTTACAGCCAATTTAACATGATTAGAAATTGATTAGAAAGGAACTTATTAAATATCTTATAAATAAAAATAGACGATTTTAATAAGTATAAAGTTATTGATATTAAATAAATAAGTAAATAAAATACTATTCCGAAGATATTGTGTGCATCATATCTTTATAACCAATTCAACTTACTTGATATTAATTTTATGTTCAGCATAAATTAAAAATCTGCATTTTCTCTGGCATATTTCAATTTAGCACAAAAGTCTTATGATAATTTGTCTTATGATTGTTCTGATCTTACGTTTTCCTGTTTAAAATTTTCTTTCGGCAATCAATTTCAAACTGTGGTATTTCTGCTATAGACGCTTTCAGTCCTGACGTTTTGGTTTAAAAGAGAAAAAATTGACTCTATACAAACGTTGTTATGTTTCATTTTCTATTTAATATAAATCGTAGAAAATGTTATCATTACGACTATAGTATTTAAACACTTGACCATAAGATATAACTATAAGAAATAACTATAAAGTATGCAAACGAAATTGGAAATAAAACATAGCAACCGTTTATTTAGAGTCAGTTTAACGTCAGACAGAAAGCGTTCGTTAGCTACTTTACATTATTATAACAGTCAAATGCTTATTCTTGAGATAGATTGCATAAAAAAAAATAAAAAAAGACCTGAAGTATTTTAAAAATTTTAAAATAAACCAACTCTCTGGTTAATTTTTAATTAGACGTGAATGAGCTTAATAATTTCAATTAAAAATGTATTTAGTAAAGTAATTAAAATATTGCAGTGTGGATGTTAAAAGTTTTTCTTTGATGCAGTAGTTTATTGTTAAAATAATGCCTAGTTCTGAAACGAAATAAATTTATGAATAGTTTTCGCAAACAAAAATTATGGACTCATCAATTGAAAAATAATTATATCAGAGGTAGACATTTCTCAGACCCTTACCTGTTTGAACTTCAGATGACGATTTAGTGTCATTATTATCTTTTCTTTCTACTTTTTCTTTCACATATTTCACTTTAGCGAAAATACTTTCATAGTCATAGCCACCTTCATCTTGGTGATTGTTTCCATTCAGTCCAATAACATTTACTGCCACAGGTTTAACTTTAGAGAAAACATCTCCATGGTCACTAGCAGGGCTATTTTCCTCTCTTTCGACTACATCTGCCTCTTCATCTTTTATTCTACTGAAAGCACCTGCATTGTCCCTGTCATGATTCTTTTCTTTCTTTTCAACTACTTTGCCCTTGACATATTTAACTTTAGGAAAAATACTTTCATAATCATAATCACATTGATGATGGTTTCCATTCTGTTCAACAATATTTGCTGTTACAGGCTTAACTTTAGCAAAAACATTTCCATGGCCATCATCAACAGCAGGGCTATTTTGCTTCCTTTCGACTACATTTGCCTCTACATATTTTATCTCACTGAGAACACCTGCATTATCCCTTTCACAATTGTTTTCTTTCATTTCAACTACTTTGGCCTTGACATATTTAACTTTAGGAAAAATACTTTCATAATCATAATCACCTTCATATTGATGGTCGTTTCCACTCTGTTCAACAATTATTGATGTTACAGGCTTAACTTTAGCAAAAACATCACCATGGCCATCATCATCAGCAGGGCTATTTTCCTTCCTTTCGACTACATTCGCCTCTACATATTTTATCTCAGTGAGAACACTTGAATTATTCCTTTCACGTTTGTTTTCTTTCATTTCAACTACTTTGGCCTTGACATATTTAACTTTAGGAAAAATACTTTCATAATCATATTCACCTTCATATTGATGGTCGTTCTCACTCTGTTCAACAACATTTGCTGGTAAAGGCTTAACTTTAGTGAAATCATCTCCACGGTCACCTTCGTGAATATCAGTCACGTCTTTGTTAGCTTTTGACATTCCAAACCCAAATCTTCCCCTGAATCTTAACAACATTCTCTCAAGTTTGGTTTCGACAGCAGACGCTATTATAACAATTTTTAACAAAATTTACCAATATTCAGTAAATTATATCACTTTTTAGCAGCTTTAACAGATAGGCAAAAGCAATTTTAAACTAATCACAATGGCTTTTCTGAGAGAAGTGACATTGTTACAGTAAACATTGTTTGAATATGTTTATAATGTGCATTGTTTACTTTATACGTGGCAATAATGTGGTATTCTTTAAAGATATTTTTTAATATTAAAAGAACGCATTGTTATTAATTTGATCAATGCATTGTTGTAAGAATAAAAATATGTGACATGGAACACCCATTTAATATTAAAAAAGAAAGTGAAATCTTACATCAGACATAATGCGTAATACATTATTACAAACACAATAATTTACAAACATTACTGCGCAATACATTATTAAAATATTACAAATACATAATTTATTACACATTTTTCAATATTAAGAGTACACATATCAAGCCACCATATTTTTCTTTTCTTATTGATATAACTATTTGAGTCATTCCATGTCAGTTCAGGCAGGCCTGTAACCCACCATCACAGATTTTAATGAAACTGTGTGTGTTTGTTCTTACTATTAAGATATGATCACCAGTAATTTTTCTTACTCCTCGGTGAAATAGTTTCTGAGAAAAAAATTACCAAAATTTTGAAATGTTGGGGGTTTGTTCTACTTGCCTAAGTACTATTACCTTTTGCAAAAATTATGAATGAGTACAAATTACCTATGACTAAAAATTGAAATGAATCCTGTCAATATGCATACTTACAAAATTATTCTCAAACTAAAATAGATTTAGAAAAAAAGTAAATGGATTAAATTAAACAGAAACAATTAAAATTTAAAGAATTTAAATTTACTTGAATTCTAAGTTTTGAATTCAAAATAGTATAAGAATTAATCATTTAAAAGCACTGACAAGATTCTCAATTTGCACTACATCCAATTCCCCAACAATCAGCATTGTGAATTCAAGAATTAATATGAAGGGTAACAACAAGGAATTTTCATAGACATAATAATTTAGACTAAGTGAAAATTTTGGAATAAAGGGGACAAAATCTTTCTTTTAAAGAAAGTACAAAAAGGGGAGGTATAAAATTGATGATATAGGTTAAACAAAATAATATTTGACAAATATTAAAAAAATGCAAAATTAATTCCAAGAATTCACAACACTGACGCTGTGATCGTATAGATTAATCCTTGTTTGAGAGACCATGAGTAAATAATTAAATTTTGAATAAGTAATTCATTATTATAAAATGCTCCTCATAAGACTTTAGATCAAAATGTTAAAATTACTTTATATAAAAAATTCAGATAAGTATGTCCTGTAATTAATTAAAGAATAGTAAAAGGTCTCAGTTAATTAAATAAAATAAGTTTGAATATTAAAAATTACAACATCCAGTAAATTAGCAGTTTATTTTTTTTATTAGATTTAATGCTTAAAATAATATTTAGAAATTCCATGACTAGAGAATACAATAATTTACTTTAATTAATTAATTAATTTATTTATTTATTTTACCAGAATTAATATTTAAATCAATAGAATGAATTAAGTTAAAGATTACTATGCATTTTAAACTGATAACTCAAACTATACATAGTATTCCCAATTAAATTTTAATGATTAACAAAAAGTAAAATTACTGAACATGAATCTTATTGAAATGATTTAAAATAAATTAATAAGATAAGGAAAACAAAGAAGGAATTTACTTAGATATTTTGTTTATTGACAGAAACACATTATTCATAGCTTTCACGAATTATAATAGCAATCTAATGTATTGAGGTCATGATAATAGATAAAAACATTAACAAATTGGTTAATCCAAAAATCAGAAGTATCATATACTATAATCAGATAAATTTAACCAAAAATACTGATGTTATATTTACCACAGAAAGTACATAGTGATGTTAGAGGTGCTTTGGTCATTCTTTGGTAGGTTTGGTTTCACTCCATTATCATACTAACACGAGTTCGAGAATTTAAGGCACAAAAGTTCTAGTCATAGTGGCTTGTTAGTAACGATCACAATGCTTGGCTACTACACTAAGTAGTCAAAAATGTCTAAACAGAATCCGAGACGGTAGAGGACAATATGCACAAGGAAATATATGTAAATAAAGTTAGTCAAGAATAAACTATTCACAAGAAGTTGTTGTTCCCACACCGGGAGTCGAATCCAATAACTATTCTGTAACTATTTATAACACGCTCCTGTAGAGCAGTTTCTGCCCCAAAATATGAATCAGAAATACTTTTCTGATATGGTGCATAGCCGGAAATAAGTGTCACTACTCTGTGTACTCACTTCCATTTTCGATGTTCAGCCACTCCGTGTGAATCTCCAGTTACACACCGGCTCCAAATACGAGCAGTGGTGCTAATCTCTAGCAACGATTATTCTTAAACATCAGTCTTTAAAGACTGCAAAAAAATGTTTTTTTGTTCGTTTTATCTTGCAGAACGCTAGCAGAGTCTGTTACCAGGGCAAACGCATCTCTCGACAGACCACTAAATCTGCACGTCCTAACACTTAGACATCTAAAAACCTTCTCGAATTCTTAACATCTCTTTTTTTTTTTCAACAACAACATATCATTCTCGTCATTTCAGGCCGCGTAGCATACAACCATTTTCTATCAACTCCCTAGTAATCGTCCGTCTTCCTACTCACTAAAAAAAAAATCTACCGCTCGAGCAGGCGGCGGTGGAGGGGGGGGAAAGGACCCCTAACCCGCACCCACAACCTCACTGTTTGTGGTTTAAAACATCACTGCCTCTACTAACTAGCTCTCCGTTTCCTTGGTAACGCTGGACCAGGGGGTAAAAAAAGTCAACGCTGATTGGTTGAGTGGGGGGAGAAAATAACACGCCTATTGGATGAGTTGTTACTAGGTGAAAAATCCTAGCTTCAATTCCTGGAAATAAGGCGCTCGTGGTCTTCGTTGAAAAACAGCTGTATGTCGGGTCCCACGAAAACAACTATCCGCCCGCTGACACCTGCCATAAACAACGACTCGAAAGCAATATACTGATGTATCTTCGTAACAAGCCTTCGAAATAGTTTTATGACTCTCTTTTCTGAGGGTAATAAAAGTTGCACACAATACAACTGACAATAATGCTTCAGTTATTCCCATGACTTCTTAAAAAGGCCTTTTGTACTTTATCCAATCTGCCTGTGTGTGTTTCGAATTTACGATCCCTTAAATTACGTGAGAATTTCAAGTAAAAGTTGTTTGCGTGGAAACTATCTCATAGTGAAAAAGGAAGACCCTGGGTGGTCTTGACTTACAGAAAAATACAAATGTTTGGATTTTGAAAATAAGATTTTTAATTAATAATGTTTAAGAAAAATAAGAAAAAGGAGGAGGGGGTTTGATTAAATATCAAAATAGAATGAGTTTATAAAAAAGAAATGTTTTAAGATATTAATGAAAATATAAATATAAAAATTTAGATTAAATTACCTCTAACAAGAATCCCCCGTCTCTATTTAAAAAACACAATTTTTTGAAAAATAAAAAAAAAATTTGTTTTTTAAGTAAAAAGTGCGAGTAAAAATTCAATGGATGCGGGAGAGATCACTAAATGGGGCCTAACATTTCAAACAAACCAGACCTCGGTCCGAAGAATTATCAAGAAACACTTAGCAAGCCTACCCCTCAAGGTATACAGTCCGGAATGCATAACCTGAGTTTGCATACACAAAACTCTCCTCACTTGTCAACAAAATCCTAGACACACCTGTAGAATAACAAAAAAAAATTAAAAGATGAACACAAGGCTGGACATTGCTTTTGTCACCACTAACCTTATCAATCGGGAAGGTTCCATTCAAAGTATTTACCTGAACACTGTTTGCTAAACCACAAAAAAAAATTTTGAAAATTGCCAAAATAATTTTTTTTTTTTTTTTTTTTTTTTTTAAGCCAAATAAAAATTTGGGAGAGAACATTGCCAACCGAAAGAATCGCCAAATCCATTACAATAATAATGCATATCAATATAGGTATACATTGTTAGCTCGATGTACACAGATATATAAAAACATACGAACTAGTAATGTATATGCATATAAAAACACAAAAAAAAAGAATAAAAATGGTTAAAAGGCAATTTGCACAATATACAGTTAATTCACAATAAAATACATTTCACTAATTAAAATTCAGTTAACACAAATTGTATCAATGTGTAAAAATTGAGAAACACTTTCTCCAGTCGATTGATATGCAAGTTGAAACTATGAAGTAAGTTATTTACATATGCACTTACAGCGACACTGTGCATATTGGAAGAGCAACCCATTTATCTGTGCTATAAACAATTGCCAAAATAAAAGCATAATGGGGCGAAGAAGACCCAAAAGCTATGGTGAAGATTATCACCATCAGAAACTTAATTTATACAGTAAAAAAAAATAAAAATTTTGACAAAAGAAATCCTTTAAAAAAAAAGGAAAAAAAAATAGCACAGAACCAGATAAAATTTTATAAATTTTTCAATAAAACCACACCACTATACTTTAATGAAGTAATGTACTCAAGAACAAAATTAATAACCTCAAAAATTTTCAGGTAAAAAAAATATATATACACAAAACAGTACACTAATATTACCTTACACTACGAAATACCTACATATTATATCTAGTAATGAGTAAAATTAATAGTTCCCTCAAATATAGTATTATCCTGTAAATCCACTTATACTCATCTACTGAGAACTTAACTAGAACATCAATTAAAATATAAATAATATGCAAATCGATGGATACTATCGTATTACACAAACAGGGAGTACTACATGAAAAAAAGGGGGGGGGAAATTTGGATTCCCATTTTCAAAGTGCACCTAAAAATTTTCAAAGTCTCGAAATTACCCAAAAATCGAGAAAAAGCTGAGATTCGATTAAAGTCGGAATACGACTGGTTGAAGGAATAACAGAGGATTGAGCTTCAACAACTTCGTTAGCTACCGCGATATCTGGCGTGTCCGTAACTGGATTTTCAGCCGTGGAGGGGGAGGGGGTGGTTTCAGCTCGTGAGTTGTCGAACTCGGCTGAAGGAAGAGAGGGGGAAAGGGGTTCGTTGCTGGTGGCTAGTGAAGGCAACGTGTTGGCTGTTGATTGCATGGGCAATGCTTCATCTCTGTTCACTGCTGATGCTGTTGGTATGATAAACGCGCGTCTGCGTTTTTTCGTCCGCCGTTCTGGGTTATCGTTAATCGATTGGTGAATGGGAGTAGTTGGATTCTGAATATTCGATTGATCATCGAATTGACTCTGCGGCCGTTGGTCATTTGTTTGGAAATCAACATGCCTGTTTTTAAATTCAGTCAGCCTATCGACGTGTACCACTTGCGTTAATTTTAAATTTGATTGGAGGGCGATTTTAAAATTTACCTCATTTATTTTTTCAGTTATTGTATAGGGACCATTATTAAATTTAGATAGTTTTTTACATTGTCCTGGTTTAACAGCTGGTGTAAAGAGCCAAACTGAATCACCTATTTTAAGATTCTTAGAAACAGCAGTTTTTTCTCTGTATTTTTCTTGCTTCTCTGAAACTTCCACCAAACTACTGTGCACTTCAGCATACACTTTCTTCAAAGCAGGGAATAAAAGTTCACAATAGGTGTGGGCGTCATTATAATTTAAAGTTTGGGGGGTGGAAAAAAGTTTATAGGGGAGATTTAAATTTCTGCCAAACATTACTGCAGCTGGGGTTAATTTTGTAGAAGAATGCACGGCTGTCCTGAGAGCTAAAAGGCAAATTTTAATTTTGTATCCCAGTCCGACTGATTTTCATTGACAACATGGCATAGGGCATTAATTAGAGTTCTGTTTTGACGTTCAATCTGAGAATTTCCTGCTGGGTGGTAAGCTGACGTGTGAATATGTTTCATTCCAAAGTTTTTATAGACTCTCTCAATGGCTTCTGATATAAGATTTCTACCCTTGTCGGAAACAATATAGCTAGGAGCACCGTACCTTGAAACGAAATCTGCTAGAGTATCCGCTACTACGTCTGAGGTGATAGAGGATACAGCATATGCTTCAGGCCACTTAGAAAAAGCATCGATATATGTCACGATGAACTTGTTACCCGAAAAGGTTGTCGGTAAAGGACCAATTATGTCGAAATTCACTTTCGCCAATGGAAATTCTGGTGTTGGCATTCTCTGCAAAGGGGCTAGATGTTTAGGTCGATAAGCTCTTCTTTGTTGGCAACTAATGCAAGATTCTACTAGATGCTTGACATCTGCAGACATACCTGGCCAGTAAAAATTTTCGCGAATGCGATCAATAGTTTTCTGGAAGGCTTGATGACAAGCTGCTAGAGAATCGTGTGTTAGTGCGAACACTTGGGGGATTAGTTCTTTTGGCACCAGCAGTTTGGGCAATTTATTTAAAATGGGAGAGTCTCGAGTGTCCTCGCACATCAAGAGATCATCTCGGAAGAAAAATTTCATGTACTTTGGTGCTATATCCACTCCTTGATCTAGCTTCTGAGCAATTTGGCAACACTTTTTGTCAGTCTTTTGGAGTTCTTGAATTTTTTCAAGAAGATCAGTTTGGGGCATAAAAACATTCTCCTTTGCTATTTGTACACAAAAATTACAACTTACTGTATTTACAGAGATTTCATTAGAAGTAGTGTATCTAGAAAGAAAATCCGCAACACTGTTGCATTTGCCCTTGATAAATTTAATTGAAAAAGTAAAATCAGATAAGGTGCAAATCCACTTCGCCATACGAGAAGTTGGGTCCTGAATTTTAAGCATATAAGTTAGGGGGGCATGATCAGTGAAAATAAAAAAGTGGGTGTTAGCTAGGTAACACTTAAAATGGGCGGTTGCCCAGACAACAGCTAAAAGTTCCCTTTCTGTGGCTGAGTACCTTGTTTCAGGGTCCTTCAACTTTCTGCTGGCAAAAGCCACAGGGTGTAAAAAGTTGTTCTCATCCAGTTGAGATAAAACTGCGCCTAAAGCTTCACCACTCGCATCAGTATAAAGATAAAATTCCTTCGAAAAATCAGGGAGGGCAATACATGGCTTAGAAATTAAAGCAGCTTTTAAATCTTCGAATTCTGCTTGCGCTGCAGGGTTCCATGAAAAACGACCATTTTCTTTAGTTAATTCAATTAAGTTTTTAGCTCGTTTAGAAAAATCAGGGATAAATCTCCTGTAAAATGAAATTGTACCAATAAAAGATCTAACTGCTTTTCGGGTATCAGGGGGTTGAAATTTTTCAATTACTTCTATATTTTTATTAATGGGTGAGACTTTATCTTTATGGATTTCAAAACCTAAATATTTAATTTTATCAGATAGAAAAAGGCATTTACTGGGTTTTAATTTTAAATTATGCTGGCGAAGTCTATCAAAAACAGTTGTTAATTTTTCAAGGTGGGATTCTACATCTTTGCTAGCAATAACAATATCATCTATATATACAAGAATTCCCATATTTCCCAGATCTCCAAATATTGCACTCATGAGTCGTTGAAAAGAATTTCCTGAGTTTGATAAGCCAAAACAATTTCTCGACCACTCAAATAGTCCTTTATGAGTTATGATTGCTGTTTTGTGTCTGTCCTCAGGACGCACAACTTGCTGGAAAAAGCCACTTGTTAAATCAAGTGTAGAAAAGAAATTTGAACCGGATAGTGCATCAACCGAATCTGTGATATTAGGGATGGGGTATGCATCTTTAACTAAATTTTTGTTTAATTTTCTAAAATCGACAGCCAATCTATAAGATCCGTCTGCTTTCTTAACCAAAATGACTGGAGCCGCAAATTCAGAAATGGAGGGGGATATTATATTAGCTTTTAACAGGATATCTAATTGATCTTCCATTTCTTGTTTAAGATTATGGGGAACTCTATAGGCTTTACATTTTACAGGTTTATCAGAAGTTAAATTTATTACATGGGGAATAGTGTCACAGCCGGGCAAGTCTAGGACTGATGCTGCAAACACATCTTTATTTTTATTAAGAAAATTCTGCATTTTAAGTTTAAGAGGGGGGTCTAAATGGTCAAGATTAATATCTGAACTCCAGCTGAGATCAGCATGATCAAAATCAGCTAGTGGAGTGGGCACATTAACATTAAGGGGATAATTACAATTATTAGAATTACACTCAGAATCATCGATGCACTTTTGAATTTTAGCAACCCTCATTCCCTTATTCAAAGTAACCTCATCATCCGAAAAGTTAGCGAATGAAATATATAACCCGTGCTCCTGAGAACAGATTGTTCTAGATGATAAAACACCATTACCAAATTTTTTTACTAGGGGTTCCAAAATAACAACATCATTATTATCAATAAAATTGCTTCTCGAGCAGTTTACTTGAGCTAAAATTTTAGATTGGGGGGGGGGACAGTTACTAAATTTTTTAGAACAGCAAAACTAATTTTAATAATCTTCGACTTTTCACATGTATTATTTACTTCAGTTTTGACATCATTAGATTGTGACTTTTCGCTATCATTACAAATCACTTGGCATACAGGGACATTGATTTCATTTTCACTATTTTTCACATCCCTGATAGTATTTACACTAGGATCACAACCATTTGTTTCACATATATTATCCCGATCAATTGCCTTATTTTCATTTAATTTATCACTATCCATATTACTACAATTTTCATGATTATTTGTACTATTAACATTCCCTAACTTTGAAACACTCTCAGAAGATTTTTGAACAGAGGAATTGTTATCATTACTTTCACATTTATCTAAAATCACCTTATTTTTATCTTCGCTACTACATTTTTCACTATCTCGAATCTCTATTTGTTCTCTACTATCCCTTACATTGGCTTTTACTACCATACAATTGTTCTCACTGTTCTTATTCTTCTCAGAAATATTACTAGCATTAGAAAAACATTCTACATTACCCTCAGTTTGACATGACATATTTTTAAGGCAAGAAATTTTGTTATTTACAATAATTGGCGGTTTAATATTTACATGACATTCTGAAATTTTTGGAACATATTTACAAAAAGTTTGCTCATTAATACCAAGACTAATAGATTTGTCACTACACCTTATGATAGCCTTGTACTCACTCAAAAAGGGCATACCTAAAATAGCAGTAAATTCATCAGCGAGTTTACCTGCTACTACAAAAAATTCAGCTTGGCAGCTGACATTACTGAAATTGAAAAATAACTTAACTTTCTCAGTGAGAGGGACACATTCACCTGTCACAGTTAGAATGGGTACATTGCATGCCTCAGTTTTTACACCTGGGAATAAACACAATCCCTGTCGAGAAATTAAATTGATACCTGATCCCGTATCACACAGTGCAGTAATAAAAATATCACCGACAGCAATCCTTGCGGTAGGGAGATTGCATGTTGATGGTGGGAAAACATTATATACAGAGGGGGTTTTGTCGTTCGGCTTCTCATGAGTCAGTCCGACTACTCCAGACTCAGCCATTACCCGTTTAAATTTTGTTGAACATTGTGTTCATTGGCAGTGTTGTTATTCTGCTGGGTTACATTATTTTGATTACCCCTATTCCTATAATTACCTCTCTGGCCATTGTTGGTACCTCTGTTTCTATAGTTATTGCCATTTCCCCTATAGTTTCTTTGATTCTGATATCCCCTGTTACTAAACTGCCTCTGTAGTTATTGTTAGGTCTGGCCATACCTCTACGACCATAGGGATTTTCATTATAATTTTGCCAGCCTTGATTTCTGGGGTTTTGGGGGCAGTCCTGAAAAAAATGGTTGGGGTCGCCACATCTAAAAC
The DNA here is from genome assembly GCA_963931845.1 of Maratus michaelseni. NCBI lineage: Eukaryota > Metazoa > Arthropoda > Arachnida > Araneae > Salticidae > Maratus > Maratus michaelseni. Next base: position 64,330,075 of record OZ007594.1, read on the forward strand.
AGAAAAAAGGGTTGTACTGGACATTTTCCTGGGCTGGTGGTCTCGCTGCAGCTGGTTGTTGCATAACAAGACTATCAATTTTAGCCGTTAAGATTTCCATTTTGTTTTGGAGTTCTACAATTTCACGGTTGGGATGGCTAACCTGGGGTGTAGGGGGGTAAACAGCAGCACATGCTACACCTGAGGGGACCTGGGGGGCAATGTTTGCTGGTTCATAGCTGTAGAAGGGGTTAACACTCCTACAAGCCTTTTCCTCAAGTAAGGCAAACGTTAGTATTTCCTGAGGGGTCTTTGGATCTTTTGAAATGACACCCTTCCGAATTTCTGGAGATAGGTTACCTAGAAGCATAGAGTGCAGTATAGCATCTCTACTTTTATTTACAATGCCCTCAGCAATTCCATCGATGACAAGAGCTCCGCGTGACAGATCAGAGGCTCTGTCGAAAAAATCTTGGACAGACATTGAAGGCGTCTGTTTGAAGTTAAGAAACTTCGATAATGCCACATCTGGCGACTCCTGTTCCGTGAATCTGTCTTGTATAATTTCCACTAATTCCTTATAATTTTTGTTTTTATTAGCCTTAATTGATTTGGCTGCTTTCCCTGACAGTCTGTTAAACAGGGCGAAATTTTTTTTCTTTTTCATCCCAGTTAAAGAAGGTGGAAATATCTGTGAACTTTTCAATAAAGTCGGAAAAGGATACAGTAGAGTCCCCGCTAAAAGGTGGGATGTTGGATAAATTATCCATCAAAGACGATTTCTTCTGCAACTCAGCCATCTCCTTGGTAAGGGTCTCCGCCATATTTATGAAATGTTTTGTCAACAAAAAATTCAGCGATAAAAAAAATTTATAATTAACCCTACATAAACCTTAAGCAAAGGGAAAAAAAAATTACACAAATGCAAAATCTAAATAAAATTACTGAGAGCTACACCCATGTATACACTAGTCGCCTTTGTCAATATATATAATCAATTGCAAATAAATATAAACAAATGGGAAAGGTATGTTAAAATTTCTAAAAATTCAGTGCGTGTGGGGTATTATGAAAAAAAAATTTTGAACAGCACAGATATGAGGGTTAACACTTCATAACATATACTCAAAGACATAATGCACAATACATTTTGAAAAAAAAATAGTTGCCTTATACCCTGAACTTTAAGTATACACAAATAAACATTAAAAATTTGAATTGTGCCACACAGGTAAGTGTCACGGCATCAATTCTTTGTTGGGGGTTTGTTCTACTTGCCTAGGTACTATTACCTTTTGCAAAAATTATGAATGAGTACAAATTACCTATGACTAAAAATTGAAATGAATCCTGTCAATATGCATACTTACAAAATTATTCTCAAACTAAAATAGATTTAGAAAAAAAGTAAATGGATTAAATTAAACAGAAACAATTAAAATTTAAAGAATTTAAATTTACTTGAATTCTAAGTTTTGAATTCAAAATAGTATAAGAATTAATCATTTAAAAGCACTGACAAGATTCTCAATTTGCACTACATCCAATTCCCCAACAATCAGCATTGTGAATTCAAGAATTAATATGAAGGGTAACAACAAGGAATTTTCATAGACATAATAATTTAGACTAAGTGAAAATTTTGGAATAAAGGGGACAAAATCTTTCTTTTAAAGAAAGTACAAAAAGGGGAGGTATAAAATTGATGATATAGGTTAAACAAAATAATATTTGACAAATATTAAAAAAATGCAAAATTAATTCCAAGAATTCACAACACTGAAGCTGTGATCGTATAGATTAATCCTTGTTTGAGAGACCATGAGTAAATAATTAAATTTTGAATAAGTAATTCATTATTATAAAATGCTCCTCATAAGACTTTAGATCAAAATGTTAAAATTACTTTATATAAAAAATTCAGATAAGTATGTCCTGTAATTAATTAAAGAATAGTAAAAGGTCTCAGTTAATTAAATAAAATAAGTTTGAATATTAAAAATTACAACATCCAGTAAATTAGCAGTTTATTTTTTTTATTAGATTTAATGCTTAAAATAATATTTAGAAATTCCATGACTAGAGAATACAATAATTTACTTTAATTAATTAATTAATTTATTTATTTATTTTACCAGAATTAATATTTAAATCAATAGAATGAATTAAGTTAAAGATTACTATGCATTTTAAACTGATAACTCAAACTATACATAGTATTCCCAATTAAATTTTAATGATTAACAAAAAGTAAAATTACTGAACATGAATCTTATTGAAATGATTTAAAATAAATTAACAAGATAAGGAAAACAAAGAAGGAATTTACTTAGATATTTTGTTTATTGACAGAAACACATTATTCATAGCTTTCACGAATTATAATAGCAATCTAATGTATTGAGGTCATGATAATAGATAAAAACATTAACAAATTGGTTAATCCAAAAATCAGAAGTATCATATACTATAATCAGATAAATTTAACCAAAAATACTGATGTTATATTTACCACAGAAAGTACATAGTGATGTTAGAGGTGCTTTGGTCATTCTTTGGTAGGTTTGGTTTCACTCCATTATCATACTAACACGAGTTCGAGAATTTAAGGCACAAAAGTTCTAGTCATAGTGGCTTGTTAGTAACGATCACAATGTTTGGCTACTACACTAAGTAGTCAAAAATGTCTAAACAGAATCCGAGACGGTAGAGGACAATATGCACAAGGAAATATATGTAAATAAAGTTAGTCAAGAATAAACTATTCACAAGAAGTTGTTGTTCCCACACCGGGAGTCGAATCCAATAACTATTCTGTAACTATTTATAACACGCTCCTGTAGAGCAGTTTCTGCCCCAAAATATGAATCAGAAATACTTTTCTGATATGGTGCATAGCCGGAAATAAGTGTCACTACTCTGTGTACTCACTTCCATTTTCGATGTTCAGCCACTCCGTGTGAATCTCCAGTTACACACCGGCTCCAAATACGAGTAGTGGTGCTAATCTCTAGCAACGATTATTCTTAAACATCAGTCTTTAAAGACTGCAAAAAAATGTTTTTTTGTTCGTTTTATCTTGCAGAACGCTAGCAGAGTCTGTTACCAGGGCAAACGCATCTCTCGACAGACCACTAAATCTGCACGTCCTAACACTTAGACATCTAAAATCCTTCTCGAATTCTTAACATCTCTTTTTTTTTTCAACAACAACATATCATTCTCGTCATTTCAGGCCGCGTAGCATACAACCATTTTCTATCAACTCCCTAGTAATCGTCCGTCTTCCTACTCACTAAAAAAAAAATCTACCGCTCGAGCAGGCGGCGGTGGGGGGGGGGGAAAGGACCCCTAACCCGCACCCACAACCTCACTGTTTGTGGTTTAAAACATCACTGCCTCTACTAACTAGCTCTCCGTTTCCTTGGTAACGCTGGACCAGGGGGTAAAAAAAGTCAACGCTGATTGGTTGAGTGGGGGGAGAAAATAACACGCCTATTGGATGAGTTGTTACTAGGTGAAAAATCCTAGCTTCAATTCCTGGAAATAAGGCGCTCGTGGTCTTCGTTGAAAAATAGCTGTATGTCGGGTCCCACGAAAACAACTATCCGCCCGCTGACACCTGCCATAAACAACGACTCGAAAGCAATATACTGATGTATCTTCGTAACAAGCCTTCGAAATAGTTTTATGACTCTCTTTTCTGAGGGTAATAAAAGTTGCACACAATACAACTGACAATAATGCTTCAGTTATTCCCATGACTTCTTAAAAAGGCCTTTTGTACTTTATCCAATCTGCCTGTGTGTGTTTCGAATTTACGATCCCTTAAATTACGTGAGAATTTCAAGTAAAAGTTGTTTGCGTGGAAACTATCTCATAGTGAAAAAGGAAGACCCTGGGTGGTCTTGACTTACAGAAAAATACAAATGTTTGGATTTTGAAAATAAGATTTTTAATTAATAATGTTTAAGAAAAATAAGAAAAAGGAGGAGGGGGGTTTGATTAAATATCAAAATAGAATGAGTTTATAAAAAAGAAATGTTTTAAGATATTAATGAAAATATAAATATAAAAATTTAGATTAAATTACCTCTAACAGAAAAACTGCCGTCAGTTACCATTCTTGACTGCTCGGTTTTCAAATGTAGCATGTCATAAATATAATCATATTTCAATATCTATTCCACAAATCATCTTCAAATAATTTATGCATAATAAATAGGGTATGCAGCTTATGAAAAAAAATTACTGTTACGCCTATAACATTTTAAGTTTGTCTAAAAAAAAATTTAATGTTATAGAGTAGTTAATAATATGAGTTTGGAAAACATCCAAATTTTTCGAATTCATTACTAGAAAATTTAAGTTCTTTATTTCTATTTTAAAAGGATGTTTCTAAAAAAAAAAAAGAAGAAGAAGAAGAAGAAGTGAATAACGGCGTCGCTGTCGTAATTGAATTTACTCTGAAAGGGATCTTGCTTGATTTATATTGAGGAAACTATTGCATATAGAAATATGGAAATTGGTAGTTTTATAAAGAAATACTTGTTAAACACGCTGAAGCAGACGTTTTTATAAATGGAAGATTATTTTAAGCTCTATTTAATGTTGAAGTTGGTCAAAATAGTTCGGTTTAAAATAATTTATAAGATCAACAAATATGCATAAAAATTTAACCATCTTCTGTAGGCACATACGTGACCAGATTGCAATGTGCAGTGTTCAATCGTTTATTTTTTAATTTGTCTAATTTTTGGAGATTTTGTTCAATTTTTTGTTTCAAATTTCAGTATCTCAGTAGCGATTTATTTTATATTTCGAAAAAGTCATTTATTACCCAGTGTTGCCAAATTTAAAAAAAAGTTCAAATAATAATATTTCCAAACATTTTACAACTGAAAAATAAAAGAAAACTCGAAAATATTAAGAGAGAAAGTAAACTTTAAAATAATTAAATTATTACGTGCAAAAAGAATTAAAGGAGGGAAAATTACGCCATAAAAACCTACATAATAATATTTTCAAACACTTTTCTATTGAAAATTATATTTACACGCAACTATTAAAAAAACAGAAAACATAATAAATATATTATGTGCGATAAACATTCAATGGGGAAAATTACGTCATATTTAAAGAATATATTTAAAACGGCATATTTAAAACGTTTTAATAAATTAATAGCATCTAAAAGAAAACTTCATTATAAAAGTCCGGCAGGCAACCGCTCTTTTTACTTAACCATTTTATACAAACTGATTTTCAAATGTGTGATAGATCTTACTTAATCAATCACGAAAACCTCTGTCAGCTGTCACGACAGCATTGGATGCGGCCTTAGGAACCTAAAAATCCCCCTGTCAAAGTGAAATTAATAGCAACGTGATTACAAAAAAAAAAGAAACATCCTTTAAAAAAGAAATTAAAAACTTTAACTTTCTGGTGAGGAAAATACGGTTGCATTCCAAGACCATTAACTTTGGATGAAATCTTTGAAAGGGGAATTTCAGATCTGAATGAGGGAAAGCCTGAAGTAGTTTAACAGAACTCTGGTCTGACTCCGAGGTTTCACTGAAGATCTTTGACTTTTGAGGTTTGAGTGAACCAAATGCAATCAAACCTCAATAAATCGTCACAAATCATAACTCATCAAATATGTTTTGCCTCATCTCTTTCTCATAGACACTAATGTATAAAATTTATCTTTTACCTGTCGCAAACACAATTCTGGAACGATTAAGCCGCTATCTTGGGAAAAACTGCCGATAGTTTATAAATTAGCGAATCGAGTAAAATATTTCAGCAAACTGTCGGAGAAAGAATTGCAATTGAAATATACCATCTCAATCTTGTTTTATACATCAATCGCACAAAAATAATAATAATACATAAATGATAAATAATAATAATAATAATAATAAAGTGGCCAACAGTAAACCATAAAATAACCCGGATCATTACAATCTGGGAGTAAAGGATATTTCCATTAATACTGTAGAGCACATAGCAGCGAAGGAACAGGGTTTTTCTCTTTAAAGCAATTTATTGTCGAATAGTTTAATCGAAAAAATATAAAATTATAACTGTATTATTCTCGATACTATTCTTATATATAGTAATTCCTTGATTTTATAATAAGCAGTTTTTCACATTCACTGTTCTCTCTGCGGCTTTATCATCTGAGACCAAGTCTTTTTTATATTAAAAAAGCAAAACAAAATCAGCTTTTTTCGTGCTAGAAAAATCTGAAAAGTCATAAAATTTAAAATACTATAACTCGGTAAGTTGGGTCGTTCAAAAATGCAATTTTTAATATTTTATTTGTTAAGCATGGAGAAAGTTTTTCTAAATATAACTTATAGGACCGAATCGTATACAATATTAAATTTCGTAATTTTTTAAAAAAAAAATAGCTATTTCGACAGAAATGACTTTTGATATTATAAATAACAAAATTTTAAACATTTTTACTCATGTTAATGGTTAACGAATTAGTTACCAGTTAACAATAAGAGGGGACATCGTGTATATAAATAAATTTGTTAGTAGTTGTGTTACAAATAAAAAAGAAAAAAAATATTCCGACACACCTTTGTTCAAATCATTCAGAATAGATAAGTAACTATCAAAACAGTAACTATATGGACTAGTAATACTTCTTGATAATATATATATAAAGAATACGACACAAAAGAAAAAACACATCTTTGGGCTGGGACATGGAGTTTATTGGCGCCACATGAGAAAAAATATTGATATAACTATATACATCGGTTTTGCTGAATTGGAATTTTGAAATACTGAAGATAATTTTGAATCCTGGTTTCAGAAGAACACTAATTTGGTAAAACCCCACGCCCAGCAGACTCCAATATATGCTATTGTCGTTAGAGGCTATTGCTTGCTGACTTCTATACTATTGCTTTAACAATACCAGAACTGGGCTATTTTAGAAAAAATGCTTGAGATAGATTTCATTAAGATTTCTTTACTCTAAAAAGTCTTCTAAAATTCGTGAACTTATCTTGCAGCCATTTGGAGACACTTTTTTTCTTTTTTCCAACATTAAGGATGTCACCAGATTCTGAAAAGAATGAAAAACGAAAAAAAAGTAGATGTAAATATTTTGCTATTGTAACAAAATAATTTACATATCACTAGAGTTTTGTTAAAAATATTAACAATATTTGTCATTCAATTTGTTTACATTAATAGATTTTACCATTTTGCAACATAGTTATTTTTGTGTCGCGATAAAATTAAAAATTTTATTACTTTTAAATAGTAGATGATTGTTATTATTATTTTTTTTTATCATGTTCAACATTTACCGATTTAAAACTTTCTATTTTTTTTTCCTATTTGGTTATTAAAGTCGAGTACTACACCGGACCGCAAGAATGCATTTACTATTATGGAATTTTGTTTATTTCAGAAAAAGCTATAAAAGTACAGAATCGAAAGTTTTGAAACATTTAAGAAATACTATCTAACCAAGTTAAAAGTTTTTTTTTTATGAAAGAATTCACCGAAGTGTAAAGTATGGTTCTCTACATCAAATGGTACAGTAATTTATTCAGTAAGGTGCATGGAAAGTGGTAAAGAAAAAATTTCCCACTTAGCAGCAGGGGTATTCTGGGGGGTATGCAATAGACACGCCGTATATCTTCTGGATTTTTTTTAAAACTACGTATACCCCCTTTTTCTCAAGTAAAGCCATAGCGTATACTCTCTAACGTATATCCTCTAGCTATGGACATAAAGTTTACCTTCTGCTTTTTTTTTCTTTTCTTTTTTACGATTACACCACTGGTTTGCAATTATAGGGTTTCTACATTAAAATATATTTTGCCCCTGTTTTTTCATCTGCTTTATTATTTTGTTATTATTTTATGATATTAATGAGTTGAATTAATGGTAAAAATTAACAAAGCGGAGTTCTTTAGTAGATCTAAAGTTTATTTTGGCTAGAATTTTCTTAAAAATAAATTGAAATGTTGAAGGAACGTTTTTTAATTTTAATTTCAAACATACCAGGTTAAACTGGATGCAGTACTTTTCACAATGTAGAAAAGTAGATCAATGAAATATTATGCTCAAGTCAAACATTCTCCAATATGTAAATTTAAAAGAACGTAAACTGTCTTGACGTAGTAGGAAAAAAGAAAAACACAAGCGTTATCGTATAGCTTGGGGAGTTTCTGTATCAAACAAATATTTTAAAGATGCGAAACGAGGGTATGCGGGATGTTATTTCAGACGACTTTTTGTAACAATCGAAGTGTCTATCCATTTACAGCAGAAAAAAAAACAGTTAACGAATTTTCGAATTTTTTCCCAATTATGAGTTTTCTGAAGTAAGTGATTCAGTTATATTTCATTAATGGAATTCTACATAGTTGTAACGGATTTTTTACCTAATTGAATTTCGATGTTAGAGAACTTGACTAAGTACTCAAATAAAATACTTACTATTTTCAATTTTCTGCTTTTTCAAGGTTACAAAAGAACTCAAATAATATAGTAAGTCTTTTATTTATTTACCTTTTGTTAAATATTACAAGCAAGTAATTTAAAATAAATTTTTGGTCATCTTTCTACCATTATGGATTTTATTTTTAATTGTTTATGTTGCCAAAATTCTAAATTCTACTTAAGATTCTGCAATAAACATATCTAAAAAAATCCCTTTTTTTAATATTTAAATGTTTGGTTTACCTTTTTTTTTAGTTTTTTCCTGAAATTTAAGATGTCTATTGTAATACCGGCTTATAAATATACTGCATAATGTAATAGGTTCTCACTGTTCAATACCCACCTTCGTTGGTTTTCTTAATAACAAATAGTTTCTTGGCAACTACGGTTACTGAAATACAGATTTTAAAATAATTGCAATCTAGGTATATTTCTGACTCCATGAGTATCGAATTTGTTACCGTTTTAAACGTGGAATTTTAAGCATGTTTTAAAGAATATTTATGGTTTCGAATTATTTGATAAAAATGTTGCATTTCTAATATAACAATAGTATCATATATTTTTCAATTTCCTAATGTTTTCTTTTTTTTAAATTAGTTTTGGACATGCATTTTCCTTATGAGAAAGAATGAATCAATTAAATCTATTGATTTTAGGCGATCAGTTTTCGAAAATAAATTTATAAATAGTTTGGTATTGACAGCTAACAGTTGAAAAATAATTATATTAGATGTAGACTTTTATGAGATCCTTACCAAATTCAACTTGACATGACACTTCGTTTTTCTTACTCTCAACTATGTCTACCTTCACATCTTCTATTTCAGTAAAAACACTTGCACTGTCACCTGCAGGGCTGTTTTCATTTTTTTCGATTATATCTACCTTCACACTTTCTATCTCAGAGAAGACATCTGGATTGTCACCAGCATAGTTGATCTCCTTCTTTTCAACTACATTTTTCTTTACATATTTAACTTTAGCAAAAACAGCTTCATGGTCACCTTCGTTAAAATTTTCAACATTTTCATCAGCCCTTGGCATTTCGAAGCCCATTCCTTCTGTGTATCTGGACACTATTCGCTCAAGTTTCGTAGGGCATGCTAAAAAGCAAAAGTGAGTATTGTGAAACTTTTGTGTTTATGTGAAAAAAAAGAGAGAGAAAATACAGAAAACAACAACAACAACAAATACAAATATTATAGCAAGTTTCCGAAATGTTTGATAGTTTGCCATTAAAATAAATCTAAAGCTATTATTGTGCTTTATTAGTAACTATCATTTATTTCTTATACAATAATTTTCAATAAAATAACATTTTTCTAGAAAAAAATTAATGTGGAATAGTATACTTCTATATTGACCGAATTTGCAAATACTTTAAAATTACAAATGCCTCTTCAGAATAAATAAATGACCAAAAATTATATTTGTAAATACTTCTGGAAGCATCCTGCATGATAACATTTTATGTTGGACAAAGTTATGTGATAAATAAAGTTAAGGTTGAAAAATGTATAATTTCGAATTATTAATTGCGGTTAATAAACATTTCTTAATCATATTTCCACATTAACTGAAATCGTATTTTAAGGTTGCTATTAATTATCTTTGGACATTCACTTATGAGATTGGTAACATCCAAATTATTAGATGGCAACAGCAAATATGCATAGTATTTTTTACAAATTAGAAAAATCCTTGTTATGTTTTTAAATCAAAATTCTTCGAAGAATACTGATAGAAGAAAATGTCCAAATATCGTCCGCATAAGAAAATTTCGGAATTTTGAAAATTAAGAAAAAAGTAGTCGGATATGCCAATCCCAAAACTTTCTTCTATCTCATACATGTTAATATTTTAAAATTCGCTATCACACCGCCATTTTGTTCGTCATTCTGTTGTACGTCAGCTGTTTGCGAATCGTCGGGTAACCTGGATGCGAGCAGCCGATGTATACTAAACTACGAAAAGTCCTTCTGGCTTGTACCAGCAGGAAAAGGTAGCCTCCCTATTGCTTGGTTGTAACGTTTGACCTAATTTTACTGGTAAATACGAAGCTAAAATTGGAACCCGATTACAGAAGATTTATTCCCAGTTCTCGTCATTACTAAATTAGAATGAAAATATCTCCAAATTAGACAGCCATAGCCAAGTTGGCTTCATATATGGAAACGTATTTTTGTCGCCAAATTTGGCAATATTTCCTTAATTGTCGCCAAGTTTGGCGAGAATTAGACGTTGGCGAATGTAAATATATAGTATTAAGCATATAAGAGTTAAAACGATAGTTACAACAATGAAAGAAAATATGCCGAAACTATGTTCAGTAAAACTCATAAAATAAACCCGTTTATGGAGAAATCCTGCTGTATTGTTTCAAAATGTCAGCCACTCTAAAATTTCAAACTGGTATATCTCAGTCATTTTTTAAGATTGAGGCAAAACCAAAATTGCTTTTTGAATCCTTGGATCAAGACCGAACATTTAACGAAAGAAAAAAACAATTTCAAATTTTTTTGCACATCTTTCTGAATTTGAAATATTCAAATGGCTCTCATAACGCCCCTTTCCGGAGGAATATCCCTAAATTAAAATGGGTCCTACAGGCCATAGTCAAATACATATACAAAAAATTTGGTTAAATTCTCTCCATAACTTCATACACTTTTCGATAATACAATAATGAAAATGGGACAAAAATCGCTATTACAGCGCCCCCTTTCGTCGGAATATACCCAAATTCAAGTGAGATATGCTGGCCATAGGTTAAAACCTATAAATGAAATTTGGTTCAATTCAAGGAATAACTTCGTACACTTCTCGATGATAGAAAGAGGACAACACACGCACAGACAGGCATTTTGTAAAAACATGTTTTTCGGAATTGCCATAACCTCTGAGTAAGCAAAAATAAAACAAATCCAATTTCTCGAATTTTGAGGAATTGTTCCTAATTCAAAGGCATCAACACCCCGACCTTCTAATTTTGGCTTCAGAGTCAGATCAGAGATTTGAGAATGATTCTAGCTGCTGCTGCCATCAATATTCTAAAATATTAATTTTTTGATATGAAAATTATTTTCGCCGTTTTGTTTTATTCTTAGTCATTCGCTGTTAACTTAAAATCTGTTCTTTCTCCCTGTCAATATGAAAAATATGGATCTCTAAAAATATGAAATTCTTTATAGCCGTTATCACTGAAACGCGTGTGTAGGTGCTTCGCGCTCATGAAATAAAATAAATAAATAAATAAATAAAAATAAATAAATAAATCAGTGAATTTAGCTAATTTGTACTAGAATCGCTAAAAAAAAAGAAATTCTCTACAGCCATTATCACTAAAACGTGTTCACGAGCGCTTCCTTCCTATAAAAACCAAATTAAATCAGAAGGGAGTCAGCTAACTCATTGTGGTAGAATCTCTACAAGAATGGAAATCTTTATAGCCACTATCACTAAAGTACGTGTATGAGAGTTTCGCGCTCATGAAAGAAAAAAAAAACACCTGTGGATTCAGCTAATTTGTTGTATTGAAATATCTAAATATATTAATTTCGTTAAAACCGCGATCACTATAACGCATATTAAAAAAGTTTTACATTATATAAATTGTTAATATTGTTTTAAATTATTTTTCATAACTTAATTAAATTAATTGAAAAATAAAAACAAGCCATTTTTTAACATTTCCGCTCTCTGTATCCGAACAGAGTCCTAAAATAGATAAACAAATAAAATGTCAGCTCTAGCAGAGATGAAAAGTCAAATTGTAAGAACTTCTCCATTTAAAATTTTTTTTGACTGGTCACGTTAGGTTGACTTTTTGATTGAGGAATTTAAGGGAGACGAATTTAGGTTGCCGAATTTAGGACTAGAAGTACTAAACACATGTTGGTCGCATCCAGCCAAACGATGAACCTCCAGCACATGGAGAGTTTGAACTTAACAAAAATTCTCCAAACTGCAAAGATCAATCATGCAATGTCAAAAACACGCCTTGAAGCACTAGAAATAATATTCTGAAGTTGAATAAAAACTTTAACCAATTTTCCTCAAACTATTATTGAAAAATAAAACTAAGAAAAAACATTTACTTTGTATCTCACTGTCAATGCTGGATTGAGAAATATAGAACAATTTCATTAGCTAGCCAAGAGGTTGCATCAAAAGTTAACAAGAGAGGAGGGGAGGGCGAACTTAAGCAACAGGACGGGTTTCGGGCACTTTATTCTACTTGAAACTTACACTGAAACAAGTATCAGATTGATACGCTTTCATTCCTAAATTCAACAAATGGTGGCATGTGTTCGTCATTCAAACTTCTCACGATTTAATTTAAAGGGAAGATAATAGGTCTCATGATGTACTCCCCATCCCACACGAAAAATTTCAGCAAAAAATCACATTTTGTCGTATGGAATAGGTGATAAAACATTTAAAAATGCTTCATTTAGGCATGTGAAACCCACTCAAATCAAGAAGATATACAGAGCTGAATTAGTCCCTGCGTTTGATTGTACTAATGTCTCCTTTTGCTACACTTCTCGCAAAACTGGCGTAAATAGCGGCACAAAAGAAAAAAAATAATGAAAACTTACTATATTTATCCCAAATATCATCCGATGGAGTTGGAGTGACATATTTATAACAGCCTCCAAATAGTTTATGATTCACCAAGTCAGAACAGGAGGGCCTTGCTTCAGGATCTGGATTTAAACAGCTGGTTATGAAATTCCTTACATATGTCACCTTTTTCCGGGACAACTTGTACCTCGGAGATGAACGTTGCACCAGCACTTCAAAGTTTTTATCCTGGAGAATTTGAAACAGGATGGGGTATATTTGTTTAACCCAACTGTAAATTCTTCCACCTGTTGTTTTTATGAGAGTCTCTGACAACATTTTACGGGTGAACATTTCAAGAGCAAGAACACCCAGCGTCCATACATCATACTTTATACCGTTAACAGCTGTCTGTCCTTCCCTTGTTATCTGCGCTTCTGGTGCTCTATAAAACAGCGGTGATGCATAACTGAAATGACACAAAATAGAAACTACAATAAATATATGTAAAATGTACGAGAACATAAAAAGAAAATGATGAAGACTAAATTTAGATTAGATGCACATCAGTTGACATTTACGTCACAGGTTTCTTTTTCTCAATGATTGCCTTTCTAAAAGTTTTTAACTTCCTTTTTTAATTTTTCTAAATTGTTAAGCGAATCGAAGCTAAAACATATAACTCAAAAGAGAAAGCTTTCTGATTCTCTTCCTATGTACACTTTGAAATATTATCACGAACGTGTTATCAATGTTAATTTGTTCTGCATTAATTTTTGTTGCAAATAACCAGCTTATAATATTTAATAAATATATTCAGACCCGTCACTTCATTTCTCAAAGAAAACAAGCTCGCATTCTATCTCCATCAAGAAAAGTTGATGAATTAGTTGCTGCAGCAGGATTTCCTGGCTATTTAAAAAGGCGATATCTCAAACTTGCTTCGTAGTTCTAGCTTAGATTATAATTAGAATAATTTGCAAAGAAATTAACAAGAATTGTTCAGGGTTGGGGACAGAGGCGGTGAAACTATGGCACGCGTGCCCAACATGGCACCTAAGAAAGTTTTCCTGGTATTTGGAAACTTATATAGATAATAATTAGTTTATGGGTCAAATTCAATTTTTATGCTTGTCCGAAGCACTACAATTTTGTTCAACATGCTTAGTCTCTTAAAATTTTAGTGTAAGCATTATGTAGCATTTGCAAAATTAGTTTGTTTCTTTACAAAATTGAATTTTTTGAAAAAAAAAACCGTCGAATTTTAAGAGATAGTTTCAGTAATCAAGTACTATTGGACTCGCTTCTACAGTCATATAGATAAAAATGACAAAATAAGAGCCAAATTTCGCATCAGACGTATAGAATACTGAAAAAAAATCTGTTTTATAAATTATTAGTACCCTTTCTAATACGACATAACAATGTATGTTATTATTAAACATAATAAATGTTATACGAGTAGCAATTTTCCCATCTGAGCTAAAATGTGTCCAGGCTGGGACTCGAACCCAGATCCTTGGGCTTAAATAGACAATGAGCTAATTCCAATTGAGCTATTTGGATGACATACTGGCGAATACAATATTCGCTCAGATCGGAAAATTGTTACTCGTATGAATTATTTACTAATCAGTTGATTGTGTTAAAAATAATTAAAGTATAATAAGGTCCGTCTCAAAAGTTTAAGCACAATCATAAAATGTCGATTTTTAAAGAATAATAAAAAGTTAGAATAAATAGTAATATTTTAATTTGGGTTTTTTGCAACTTCATTTAAATAAATGTTTTCAAAGGTAGAAAAATAATAAATTACTTAATTGTAAAAAAATATAATTTAAAAGATCTTCAAACGAAACTGTCTCAAAAATTTATGCACAATGGCAAAAACAACTACATTTATCACTTTTACAATGTGTCACATACGAATTGTTTTTCCTTGATTTCAGATTACTTTAAATAAACGTCCGCCCATCAAAATTATTAATTTTTGTAGGGTTTCTGGTGGCAAAGAGCACCATGCTTTCTCAATGGCCTCTTGGAGTTCTTCAAGAGAGTCATACTGCTTTCCATTGCTGTAAAAAAGAAGGGTTAAAATGCCTCAGGCATTCTCAAAAAGGTTTATGTCTGGACTTAAAGCTGGCTAATCAAGAATGTTAACATTTTTCTGTGAAAGCCACAGTTTTGTAGAATGTTATATGTGGATTGAGGCTCTGTGTTGTTAAAAGATCCATTCTGAGCCCTCCCCCCCCCCCCCCCCCCCACAAAAAAAAATGTCACCGAATGGAAGCAAATGTTCGTTCGGCATCTCTTGATATTTTTGGGGATTTCGTCTTCCTTTTGTAAAAGCCAGAGATGTCCGGCTGTTGAAGCCGAACGCCCCCATACCATAACAGACTTACCGCCTTGCTGCCTGCTGAAGAATGCCCTTGGTTCCTTTCGTAGATCATGCCAATACGTGTTCCACACATCAAGGCCATCTAAGCTCCATTTTCCCACATAACAGATTAAAACAGCAACCCACTTGTCCCGTAGGACATGTGTTCTGAGCACAGTTCATTCTTGCCTGTTTGTGGTGTAGTTTGAGGCACGGTTTGCGAGCCATTTTCTTTCGTATAAGGTAATCGCATTCCTTAATGCGTCTATGTGCAGTGTCTTTGGATACCTGTACACCGAGATTATTTTTAATTTGCTGTATGGACAAATTTTGTTCAGAGTCCAATCTCCGTATTCTCCGATCCGTCTGAACAGTCGTCATACGTGGTCGTCCACATCTTGTTTTCCGGTTGCAATTATCATTTCTAGAGAGTACTTGATACAGTGGTGGCCAAAAGTATGGACATTTTTTGAAAGTTTCATGTTTTTCAACTTTGTGTGCTTGTAGAATATATTAATTTTCACTTAAATACAAACGATTATATATCATATTGAAGGTAATTTAATGTAGAATTTAATAATAAAAACAGTATTACAAAATCTGTATTATAAAAAAAGTTATGCAACTAATGGTAAGATCTATCTTAGATTTGTATTTCTTTAAAGTGATACTTACACAATCAATACTTAGTAGGATAACCCTTATTTTTTAAGACAGCTTCACAGCGTCTTTTCATCGAGTGAACGAGTGTTTGGAGTTCATCTTTCGTAATCACATGGTGCCAAGAATCAATTATAGCTTCAATAATTTGTCTTTTACTGGATGGACTTGTTTTCGTACAAGAATTTTGAAACGTCGCCACAAATTTTCAATTGGATTGAGATCAGGGCTGTTTCCTGGCCATGGTAATATATCTATGCATTTATTTTGAAACCCTGCTTTGCATACTTTTGCTGTGTGGCATGGAGCTGAATCCTGCTGAAAAATAAATGGTGCGTTGTTGGGGAAGAGATCCCTGATGGAAGGTATCAATTTTGGTTCCAGCACAGTTTCGATGTATTTTTTGGCATTCAGGATGCCATCAATCACTTGAATTCGGCCCACACCATCTGCAGACATACATGCCCAAATCATGACATTTGTTGGGTTTTTTGTAGTTGCTTCAATGCAATCAGGATGAAGTGCTTCTCCTACTCTACGTCTCACTTATTTTCTACTATCACTACCAAAGAGCAATATTTTACTCTTATCGCTCCAGATTACTTGCTTCCATTGATTTTCTCACCATTTAATGTGTTCTTTTGCCCACTTAACTCGTTTTTCGCGTTGCTTTTGATTTAAATATGGTTTTTTCCTTGGAATTCTAGCTTGTAGTCCAAATTCTGATAATCTTCTTCTTATTGTTCTTGCACTTACTGCAATACCCGCTGCATTCATTTCACATCTAATGGCATATGATGAAATTTTTCTATCTTGAAGGCATAGCCGTTTAATTTTTCTACCGGCAGTAGCACTACGAATAAAGTAAGTTGTACTATATCATTGTAAAACATCAATAAATGATTATTTATCTTTTAAATCTTTTCTAAGTATATAATTATATTTCTTTTATTGTATAGATGTTACACCAAGATGAATCAAAACAGCAGAAACTCTCTTTACCAGAAATGGATACCCCGGATGATTCATCGTCAACACATATAGAGTTAAAGAATAATATACATGTGAGTACTTATATGTGATATATTAGAATACATATATTAAACATAATTAGAGTGAATTTACAATAAAATATTGTACCAGATGTTCTATAAAATGTGATGTTTTTTCGTCTATAGTGTTAGAAGGAATTCTAAATATATGCATTTATTTCTCTTGCACATGTGTTCCACTTGTAACAAATACTTTTCAAGTAAATGGAATTTAAAATAACATATACAAATCCATACTAGTGATAAACCATATACTTGTAATCATCGTCAAAAATCATCTACAAGAAAGCGTGAATTATCTTTTACTAGAAAATACAGACCATCAGTTCATATGAAAACACATCCTGTTAAAAAATTGTTTCAGTGTGAAAAGTGTGAGAAAATATTCGTTATTCGTAATAAACTGAATAGACATATGACTGTTATGTTGAACTTGTCGAAGACAGTATCCCAAATCATATTGAAGATGGATATTCAAAAATTAACCAGTAGTTTGAAGAATTTAACAGTCAAAGATCAGATTGGATACTTCGAAAAATTGACTGTATAGAACATAAACCAACATAACATTTACCCAAACTACTCATGCAGCATTATTGATTTGACATATGATATCCAAAAAGTGAAATTTGTAAAGAAAAATCCAAAGTGTTGTAAAGAATTTTATTGATATAATTGATAAAATGTATTGAAGAGAAAATGATATAAATGTAGACAATATTCACAATGTATTGTTTAAATACCCATAATCATAAAAAATGTATCTATACACATCTGTGTTTATTTTTATAAAACATATTTCATTGTTAAAATACATTGTATGATTTTTAACATGAAATTTCTACATGACAGTAAATAACTAATTTTGCTTTACGTAAGACTTGAGATTTATCATAACTTGTTCAACGAAACAACATTTTTCCCCAATGAATATCCAGTTTACACACATACATATGAAAATCAACTTTTGATAATACTATACATCAGATTAATGAAAAATATATAAAATTCATTAAAAAAATGTTTTTACAAATAAAAAATTAAAAATTTTTTACAAATTTAAAAAAAAAAGTTTCTTTACAATTAAAAAAAGTTTTTACAAAAAAAGTTTTTACAAATTAAAAAAAAAGTTTTTACATATATAAAAAAAAGTTTCTACAAAGTTAAAAAAAAAAGTTATAAAAAAGTTTACAAAACTAAAAAAAAAAATAAAAATTTAACAAAAAATAAATAAATATTTCAAGTTTTTCTAAAAATATTTACATATTAACAAAAATTTACTCAAAAGTCAGAACCAGACCTATGTCTAACATAGCATTTTTCGACTTCAGTTGTTAAAATCATAGTGTTAGCGCTGTGAAAATACAAAATAATACCTTCAAATGGTAATCTATCTTGGATCCAATATATGGTATATTAAGAATCATTTGTGATTTCAACAAATTAAATATGCATGAGAAAACCATTAATGTATCAGCAACTGATGGGACTCATTTTGCTGATGTTATATCAATCTATAAATGGAAGTTACCGACAGTAACAGTAACCAAAGACTAACAGATAGAGATGCTTTAAGGGTGTTGACATTACAGACAGATACAAGAAACAATTTATATCAGTCTTAATCAAATAAAAAATCTTCAGAGTTTCCTTTAGATTTACCTATTGAAGTGTAGATAACTGAAAACATATCTATCGGTCCAGAAGTGACTAATATAACAGCAAAGCATACAGATAATGGGTATCGCGGACTTTTAGTTTATGTTATCACTTCAAGTGATAAATACTGCTGATTTCGGATAGATATGCATACAAGTAAATTATATGATGAGTCGAAAATGAACCGAGAATTCATATCGGAGTATAACTTAAACATGTGTACCTGCTTATGACTTGAAAAATTCACGACATTCTACAACGACTGATTTCAAATTACACAACCAATAAAATATTTACCTTCAAGGAAAGAAAATGAAACCCCATTCAACTGTTTCAGATATCCAAATTGATCACGTGATCGATGTTGAACAGCAGGATCAGGCCTAAATCTAACATCCCATTTTTTCTCGATTTCGATTGTTTAATGTGTTATTTTAAAGAGTAGTATAATGGTTGCCTAGGCAACCATAATTAGGCAACCATTATACTACTAATTATGGTTAATTACTAGTTATGGATAATTATGGTTGCCTAGGCAACCATTATACTACTCTTTAAAATAACACATTAAACAATCGAAATCGAGAAAAAATGGGATGTTAGATTTAGGCCTGATCCATTAATGGTTTTCTCATGCATATTTAATTTGTTGAAATCACAAATGATTCTTAATATACCATATATTGGATCCAAGATAGATTACCATTTGAGGTATTATTTTGTATTTTCACAGCGCTAACTCTATGATTTTAACAACTGAAGTCGAAAAATGCTATGTTAGACATAGGTCTGGTTCTGACTTTTGAGTAAATTTTTGTTAATATGTAAATATTTTTAGAAAAACTTGAAATATTTATTTATTTTTTGTTAAATTTTTATTTTTTTTTTTTAGTTTTGTAAACTTTTTTTATAACTTTTTTTTTAACTTTGTAGAAACTTTTTTTTATATATGTAAAAACTTTTTTTTTAATTTGTAAAAACTTTTTTTGTAAAAACTTTTTTTAATTGTAAAGAAACTTTTTTTTTTAAATTTGTAAAAAATTTTTAATTTTTTATTTGTAAAAACATTTTTTTAATGAATTTTATATATTTTTCATTAATCTGATGTATAGTATTATCAAAAGTTGATTTTCATATGTATGTGTGTAAACTGGATATTCATTGGGGAAAAATGTTGTTTCGTTGAACAAGTTATGATAAATCTCAAGTCTTACGTAAAGCAAAATTAGTTATTTACTGTCATGTAGAAATTTCATGTTAAAAATCATACAATGTATTTTAACAATGAAATATGTTTTATAAAAATAAACACAGATGTGTATAGATACATTTTTTTATTATTATGGGTATTTAAACAATACATTGTGAATATTGTCTACATTTATATCATTTTCTCTTCAATACATTTTATCAATTATATCAATAAAATTCTTTACAACACTTTGGATTTTTCTTTACAAATTTCACTTTTTGGATATCATATGTCAAATCAATAATGCTGCATGAGTAGTTTGGGTAAATGTTATGTTGGTTTATGTTCTATACAGTCAATTTTTCGAAGTATCCAATCTGATCTTTGACTGTTAAATTCTTCAAACTACTGGTTAATTTTTGAATATCCATCTTCAATATGATTTGGGATACTGTCTTCGACAAGTTCAACATAACAGTCATATGTCTATTCAGTTTATTACGAATAACGAATATTTTCTCACACTTTTCACACTGAAACAATTTTTTAACAGGATGTGTTTTCATATGAACTGATGGTCTGTATTTTCTAGTAAAAGATAATTCACGCTTTCTTGTAGATGATTTTTGACGATGATTACAAGTATATGGTTTTTCACTAGTATGGATTTGTATATGTTCTTTTAAATTCCATTTACTTGAAAAGTATTTGTTATAAGTGGAACACATCTGCAAGAGAAATAAATGCATATATTTAGAATTCCTTCTAACACTATAGACGAAAAAACATCACATTTTATAGAACATCTGGTGCAATATTTTATTGTAAATTCACTCTAATTATGTTTAATATATGTATTCTAATATATCACATATAAGTACTCACATGTATATTATTCTTTAACTCTATATGTGTTGACGATGAATCATCCGGGGTATCCATTTCTGGTAAAGAGAGTTTCTGCTGTTTTGATTCATCTTGGTGTAACATCTATACAATAAAAGAAATATAATTATATACTTAGAAAAGATTTAATAGATAAATAATCATTTATTGATGTTTTACAATGATATATTACAACTTACTTTATTCGTTAACAGATAAATTGTTTCCCCAACTGGGTTAAAATCAGGAAATTTACTGGAGCTATACATATACAGTCATCTGAATAGTCATCTGCAAGAATTTGACTTGGGAAATGAGAACCTCTGCATCACTTTTCAAAATTTTATATTATCATCAGTTAAAGTGATCATGTGACAAAACTGCGCATGCGTACTAAATAAAAATAATCAGTATAATAAGCTTTATCATGGAATCTTGCTTAAATATGGTCTTATATTAAAATGGTTAGTATGGTCTTAATTCTGAAATATTAATTATAAATATGAAAGTAGCAGATATACACGATTTCAAATGTTAGAGCAAAAAGTTACTCTACACGGAAGATGTTAATTGGAAATTCGCTAAATACAGTATGAAATTTGGTTTATGCGAACTTAATAATAGTGTTGGTACAATTGCAGTTGAAATTTTCTTTATAGTATCAAAAATATATAGTGTACAAAAGTCTAGGCTGCTAAATTCTGAGAAGTGATAGTGGTAATAATAGCAATTAAACTTCTAATTTTTTAAAAATATTGTAAAAAATGGGTACTTTTTGTAATATATTAAACATTCGTAATTTTTTTTTTCTTTTTTTTATGTAAAAAACTTTTTTTTTTTATTTTGTAAAATACTTTTTTTTTAAATTTTTTTGTAAAAACTTTTTTTTTTAATTTTGTAAATTTTTTTTTTCATTTGTAAATTTTTTTTTTCATTTGTAAATTTTTTTTTTTCATTTGTAATTTTTTTTTCATTTGTAATGTTTTTTTTCATTTGTAATTTTTTTTTTCATTTGTAAAATTTTTTTTCATTTGTATTTTTTTTTTTTTAACTTCGTAAGAACTTTTAATTTTTTTTTTAATTTTTTAAGTTTTGATTAATAGATTTTGTGTTTGATATTTTTAGGTACTTACAATTTATTATTTTCATTTAACGTATATTTAATTTCTACGATGTTTTTATGGTAAAAGTTATGTGTGATAAATAGTTGATAAGTGATAGAACATAAATTTTAATTTGAGATTTGAATTTTTGAATAGGAAACACAGTTCAAATATTATTTTACAGGTGTTTATGTTCAAATATGTTTTCGTTTCTGTGATATAAAATAGCTCGAAATCATTGGAATGGTGTAAAAAATCACTAAATGCAAGCTAAAATTGGATATTTACTCGTTAAATCCATATATTTATATGTATATTTCTGAAAGGAATGGATAAAATGCTATTGCATGTTAATAAGTTATGCTAAAATAGGTATGTGATCAGTATCTAAGTTTATGTTAAAATGTCTAATATTTGGTAATATGTATCGTTTTCATAAACTAGGGTATTTGAAATAAAATGTTTAGATAAACTTAAAGGTTATATTCGTGCATATTCTGTTAAAATTGGAAAATTTAAAACAATAAGGTATTCATATTCATTTAGATAAGAGTGTGTACTAAACTCATATGCGTAAGCAAGGTTCTACAAGTTCATATGGTTTCAAGTAAAAGTATAACTAAAAATGGATATCAATACTTATAACATAAATTTTAACTTGAGTTTCAAATCTTTGAATGGAAAATACAATACAAATATTATTTACTCGCGTCTGTATTCAATTATTTTTTCGTTTCTGTGATATAAAATAGCTTGAAATCATTGAAATCATTGAAATGGTGTAAAAAATTGGTAAGTGAAAGCTAAAATTGGATATATACTCGGTAAATCCATAATTTTATATGTATATTTCTGAAAGAAATAGAAGAAATGCTATGTATGCTAATAAATTATGCTAAAATAGGTATGTGATCAGTATCTAAGTTCATGTTAAAATGTTGTCTAATATTTGGTAATATGTATCGTTTTCATAAACTAGGCTATTTGAAATAAAATGTTTAGATAAAATTAAAGTTTATATTCGTGCATATTCTGTTAAAATTGGAAAATTTAAAACAATAAGGTATTCATATTCATTTAGATAACAGTCTACAAGTTCACATGGTTTCAAGTAAAAGTATAACTAAAAGTAAAGTTATAAGTGAATATTAATACTTAGAATATGAGTTTAAGTGAAATTTTAGGTACTGGTTTTTCTGTGATAAAAATGGATTAACCATATCATAGAAAATATTCAAAGTTAATTAATATAAAATTACTAATTAATATAAAACTCGTGAAAAACACGGTATAAAATAATTGGAATTGTGTAAAATTTACTAAGTATAAGTTAAGATTATTTATTTTATCCTATAAATCCTTATTTTCAAATGTAAATTAGTGATGTAAACAGGAGTTTATATAATTACTGTTAAATATTTCACGAAAAGTAATCTAAAGGTGAATACTTTTCTCTATATTGTAATCACCTAAGAAATAATATCATACCTGTTAGTGTACAATGATACCGAAAACTTGTGTAAAAATTCATTAAAATTCACCCTTTTTCGTTAAAAATCGGTATTTCTTTTGTTTTGTATAATTGTTAGCATCGTGTAGAAGATGGAGGAGGGTAAACTTTATTAAAATATAACTCATATCTATCTCCCAACATGGATTTTTTGTAAACATTGATAGCGAATAATATTTATATTATAGTAAAAGTTGTGACCTAGACGGTCATTGTTAGGCTCCCCTTTTCCTTAGAATGTTGGGTGGAATTATTATCCCTCCTTAGAAATGCTACATTTTAGGAAATAAAAAAAGTTTGCGTATTAAGAATAAATAAACAACTGGTTTTTATTTAAATATTTTTCTTATTTCAAGTCTATGATATAAAAAGATTATATTACGTACGTCTAAACAGAATTAAATCAAGTATACACAGTAAAATTAGATAATGGTTGTTAAAACTCCTATTATTGTGCGGAAAATCAATTGATTAGGTATAAAATTCATTCAAATTTTGAATATTTTCTGTGTATTACGGTTGAAAAACTAAAAAAGTGTAATTTCCTCTTTTAAGTTGATATTCTCATCTTATACTTGAAAAATTCTTAAAAAATCAGCTTTATACCTTACAATTGATATTTTTCAATTGTTTCGTCTAATTAGTAATACTCATTAAAATGTTCGTCATTTAAAATAATTATATATGTTTACTCTACGGCTTATGATTTGATATCCACATCTTATAGTTGAAAAAATTCATAGGAAATCATCATTTTCGTTAAAAGTAATATTTTCTTTTGCTTAATTATTATACTCATTAAGGTGTCTATTGTTGAGAAACTATAATATAAGTTTAAAATCCATCTTATAGTTTGATATTCTCATGTTATAGTTGAAAAATTCATAAGAAATCAGCAGTTTCGTTAAAATTGTTATTTTATTTTGCTTAATTATTATTCTCGTTAAGGTGTCCATTGTGCAAAACTAAAATGTAAGTTTAAATTTCTTCATATAAGTTGATATCGTCATCTTATAGTTGAAAAATTCTTAAGAAATCTGCTTTTTTCGTTAAGGTTGATATTTTTCCATTGTTTCGCTTAATTAGTGATACTCATTAAGGTGTTTGTCATTCAAAATTAGTATATAAAATCAATATTCATCTTATAGTATGATAATCTTGTCCATTTAACCTTTTCTTAGAGTTCTTATTTTCACCCCTCGTGTTACAGTAGAAAATTAACTCTTTTTTTTCACAATTTCCATTTTTTCCCGCTAGGGTGCGTTGCGGGTGCGGTCGGAGGGTCGGTGCCTCCGGTCGGTGGCACGGTGCCTCCGGTCGGTGGTACGGTGCCTCCGGCCGGTGGTACGGTGCCTCCGGCCGGAGTCACGATGCCTCAGTGCCTCCGGCTGAGCTCTAACTGTCCTTTTCCTACTACTGACGAGTAACGAAAAGAGATTTATTACATTTGATTCTTTAGTCATATAAAAGTTTTATAAAATCAACAGTACGATGTACCAATTTTTTTCAGTAAAAGTTCTACTTATTACTTACCCATCATACGTAGTATAGGGTAAGTCTTGTAATCGATTTGAAAATCGAAAAAAAAAAAAATGACGGATTTACACGTTTCAGACACTGGAAACGTGATTTTAAATAATTTTAAATAACATTTCTAGAAAAAAAAATTTGAGATTTTCATGCATTAAGAGATACGTTGGCAAATTAGAACAAAGTGGTTCACGCTTACTTTCTCAAAAGTAGTCACCGGAAGAAAACCAAATCTAACATTAAAACAAGGCTTAACTTAACTAAAACCATATTTCCGAGAAACATTAATAACTTTTTACTATTGTACATAGGTAATTCGGAAAGTGGGAGATATTTTATATAAGAATAATTCTATCTAATATCTATATTTTCCACTAACATAGTTATAATGTAATGCTGTATTTATTGTGTTGCAATGTATACAGTTAATACTAACCTGTCGACAAGTTCTTCAGCACTGCACACACATCCCAGATCGCATATGCATGCTTTCCCATTTTTCTTAATGAGGATATTAGTAAGCTTAAGATCGAGATGACACATGTTCTCTCCGTGTATATCGGCTACTCCACTCACGATATTACGAAGCCACTTTTTCATTACTTTAAACACTTGTTGATTCTGAAAAAATTTATCCTCTTCCAACTTCTCAGCCAAAGACCCTTGACATAATGGCGAGAAAAATACGTGTGCTGGAGCATCCTGAAACTTTACTTGTCCAAGCAGAGGAAGGACATATTCACTTGCAAGTTTAGGCCACACCTCTGTCTCACTTTTAGTAGCACATATATCCAAAACTATTTTAGCAGCCACTTTTGTGGACTTGCGTTTATTTTCTACTTCTATTACTTGGCCGAAGGTGCCCACTCCAATAGTCTCACCACACTCATATCCATACGATTCCAGCAAACATTTAGTCGTTTTGACTGCAAGATCACGGTAAACGTCTTCACTGATGATCTTATTTGCGACAGCAGACGCTATGACATCCATTTTTAACAAAATTTACAAATATTCATCAAAATATATCACTTTTTAACAGCTTTAATAGTTAAGCAACATCAATTTTAAGCAAATCACAGTAGCTTTTCTGAGAGCAGTGCATTGTTGCAGAAAACTTTGTTTGAATATGTTTATAATGTGCATTGTTTACTTTATACGTGTCAACAATATCGTATTCTTTAAAAATATTTTTTAATATTAAAAACCACATTGTTATTAATTTGATCAATGTATTGTTGGAAGAATAAAATTACGTGACATGGAATACCCATTTAATATTAAAAACGGAAGTGAAATCTTCCATTACACATAATGCATAATGTATTATTACAAACACAATAATAAAAAAAAATTACTGCACAATACAGTATCACAACACTACAAATACATATAATTTATTACACATTTTTCAATATTAAGAGTACACATATCAATCCAACCATCTTTTCCTTCCTTTTCTTCGTATCATAACTATTTACTCTCTTCATAAACGAACACAAATTTTACAAGCACAGTAAAACTTTAAATACATTACTAAGCAATTTAACCAATACGTATCAATTGTAATCAATTTTTAAAGAATTCTATGAAGGACCTATTGAAATAAATACTAAATTAAATTTAAATTAACAAAATGGTATGTTCTAAGATATGTTCTTTGAATTTACGTAAACATCATTAACAAAACCCAGAGAAAATACAATAAATACAGATGAGCAGAAGGAAAGGTTAGATTGACACAATGAAAAAGTAATTTAAAGTAGCTACTTTGTAAGACAGATGCTCAATCCAGAAAAATATAATATAACAATGAACAAGATTATACAAGAACCTCTTCCGAGTTACCCACAATTCTGAAAAGCGTTCCTTATCTTAAGAAACTTCTGAAAGCAATATATTAAAAAAAAAAGGCAAAAAAAAAAAAAACATTTATAAAAACAAAGTATCCTTTGCTGCCTCTAATTTTTGAAGAGGTTTCTGGGTAGTTTTTATGGTGTATTAATCAGTTTTCAGTTTTCTCGAACCAGAATATCAGTTTTCAAGTAAACATTTTATATTAAAAAATATGTATTAGAAACAAACATGACAAATTTACAGTATAAAAAAAATAACAAAGTTATAAATATTATGTTACTCTTGCATGTATTATGAATTCAGTCACGCAGCAGAAAATACCTACTTGAGAATGAATATCATCCTAATAAATCCCTGACGGCTCGGCCTACAGGCACAGGTAGCTTTCGAAGACTCAGAACATGGGGCGCCTGTTCATTAGGAATTGCAGAAGAAAGACCTCTTTGACATGATGTGGCTATTAGGACCGCCCACTTTGAAATCTACCTGTGCCTATAGGCGAAGCAAGCAAAGATTTTTATTATTTATTTATTTTTTATTTATTTTTTTTTGCTGTAAGAGTTGGTCCTATAAAAAAACTTGTCAATGTAAAAGTTGTAGATAATATTAAGAAGATTTATAATAAATTTAAGCGGATTTGATATCTTGTTAATTGACGAACTTATGAATATTTTTCTTCTTAAATCCCTATCCCCCCCCCTCCCCCCACTTTGAGGTCATTTTTAATGATAGCAAAAATCTGTCATATATAAATTTTTGTCCTTTTTCTTAGAAGTATTAATAACTTTAAACGGATTTGTATCATAATTAAAAAGGTATGGGGTTTTTCTGTTTTCATAAAAAGCCCCCCCCCCCCCTGGTCCGATTTTTCCCATTAACGAACTTGACCGAGATTTTGTGCCCCTTGATTTTATGTATGAGTTTGGAAAAGATTTGTGCAGAATTATGGAAGTTATATTGTCCATAAAAAAGTGATATTGATAGAAAGATAGATAGATAAAGTTTTGAACTGGGGGTGGTTTTGTGTTCTAGGAGTCATGATCGGCGTAGATCTGCAAAAACATTTCTGAAATTCCATCATAGGGTAGAATGTAATAGGTAGTATTTCTTACGAAATCTACCTAAAACCGATATTCCGTGTTGGAGAAACTAATTAATACCCAATAAAAACTAGTGAGAAACGTTTCCGAAAAGCAGTGGCAGTAAAACAAACTTTGCTTTTTAAAATGCATCTTTAAATCTCAAAAATATGTTGGTATTTGAAATTACTAAACATAACGAACGCTTTTCGGAAACGTGGGTAACTCTGAAGACGTTTTTGTATACTCCCTTTCGTGGTTATATTATATGTTCCGAGATTAAGAAACCTTCGTCTTTTTAACACTAAGCATTTTTCAACTGGAATATTAAAATGCTGATGAACTTAAAAAATTATAATTTTATTAATGCGCGTGTCTAAGGACAATAGTGCATAAGTTGATAATCTATTCTAGCTTTTTTCGTGTCACCCTGTAAAAGAACTACTCTAACACTTGCCAAAACAGAATCGCAATGACAATTTTCGTTTCAGACAGGTTTTTTTGTTACTAGGTACAATGTTTCTTATAATTGAATTGCATTCTAATATGCTTATAATTTTCGTTGGGAGCACGAAATTTCACGTTCAAGGCAGCATGTCGTTATGCATGTACCACTTTCACAATTATTACTGCCTAAATGTTACCGGCATCACTTTCAAGGAAAAATAGTATGTAATCTACCTCAATAGAAACGTCATCGCGATCAGAGCTATTTTGCATAAAATTGAACTGAGAACGTGCATAGAGACGCATTAAAATTATACACATGTTGGAATTGTGTTAAGAAATTTTTCTTCAGTTCTTTCTCTTTTCTTCTTTTTCTCTAGAGTTTGCTGTTATACACTATATGGCCAATGATGACCGGTCACTTGCGATCTAGACATTTTCTTAAATAATCTAGAAAAATACATAAGGGATTATCCTGAAACTTCAGGCGTGTAAACAGTATAGTCGACATCATATATTTCGGCGAAGATATTTTCCCAAAACCCCATAGGGGGCCGTCAATAAATTGAAGAAAAACGAATATCTTTTGGATAACCCTGTGAAAACTAATATCGCAAAAGCGTTGAAACTGTAGCACATGCTTAAGAGGCTTTTTTTTTTTAATAAGCTATGATCATTTTTATGAGAATAGCACGTATACTCGTGGAAAAATTAAGGTTTTTATAAAAATAATCCCAAATTTCACGAAGTGTTTTGCTTAAAATTTTCAGAGTTCTTAATATAAAAGAATGTTCTTTTCAGGAACGATGACACACAACATTATATACAATACCCTGCAATCAAAATTAAAAAATAATAAATATTGGATAAAAAATGAGTAGGTTCACCAAATATTGTTTCACTGCGCATACGCGAATGCAATCAAAATATACTGTGCATAATATATTAGCTAAATGTATAGAGCAACTTTTGTGAAAGTCTCAAAAACATAGCTTGAAAATTCTGATAGTAATCGTCGATAGAATAAGCTTGAAATTTGCTGTTCCCAAAAGGAAGGGAAAAGATGAGGGGCGGTATCCAAATATACAATGAGAGACACTTCATTCTTATTATGCCAACTTTCATAAGCTAGTATATTTGGATACAACCCCTCATCTTTTTGCTTCCTTTTGGAAACAGCGAATTTCGAGCTTATTCTATCGACGATTACTATCAGAATTTTCAAGCTATGTTTTTGAGACTTTCACAAAAGTTGGTCTATACATTTAGCTAATATATTAGGTACAGTATATTTTGATTGAATTCGCACATCTGCAGTGAAATAATATTTAGTGAACCTGCTCATTTTTCATCCAATATTTATTATTTTTCCATTCTGATTACAGGGTATTAAATATAATGTTGTATGTTATCGTTCTCGAAAAGAACATTCTTTTATATTAGGAACTCTGAAAATTATAAGCAAAACACTTGGTGAAAGTTGGGATTGTTTTTATAAAAACCTTAATTTCTCCACGAGTATACCAGTATACGTGCTATCCTCATAAAAATGAACAAAGTTTATTAAAAGAAGCCTCCGTTTCAAACCTACCGTTTCAACGCTTTTGCGATATTAACCCTCTCACTGACAAAGCATTTAAGCTATTACGGATCTAAAACCCAGCATAGCACGATTTTAAAATACAGCGCGAAAACAACCCCGCTCTTTCCCATTTCTCGTTGCAAACCGGCCTTATATTTGACTCCCCCCCCCCCCCCCAAATCCAATTAGTCACAGAAGGGGAGATAAGAAAATTCCTAGAAGTAATCGTCTCTCTCACCCGTCCTGTGGGAAAATCGACCAAGTGTTTCCAAATGATTTTTTAGACCTTGCAGATTAATTTAACAGCTTACAAAAATGATGGGCGTTAGAAATCTGCTATAACATACTTTAAGCCTCTAGATTTATTCTATATTTTATATTTTTTATAGTATTTTCTTTTTAAATGAGAAATTCGCTTATTTCATGGCTTATCATATAAGCGGAATTTTCGGATTCGGGTCGGGTACAACCAAACACACGCAGGACTCTATTACAGATGAAAAATGCTATATTCTTTATATGAATGACTCCTTACTTGTTTATTTTTCAACATTAAAAGATAAAATACATGAATAATTGTCTACTTTTTTTTTGTATAAGATATGTTTACTTTATTCATCAGATGAAACCGAGGCGCTAGAAGGGTATGTGAAAAATGGGATTACGACAATTTCACGTATATTATCAATCAGTGGTGTGAAAGGGAGTGTCAAAGGTACAGTTGATAGCATAGATAAGGATTTTTGAAAAAAGTAGAATCACCACCATTTTGAGTCCCAAGTACTTTATTAAATACTTGTGGATTTTGGAAGCATACAACCGGAAATAAGTCAATTAGAGAATGATCGATTTCTTATTCAAACAGCACACAATTTCTGTTGATCTTTTCCTCTATTCATTAAATAGATAGCCCCTTAAGATACCCCTTATGGACATCTGGTTGTTTCCAGGAAAAGATCCTTTCATTGACATCTGGTTTCCAGAAAAAAAGATGTTTTTATGTCTCCTAAAATGTTTGCAAAAAAAGTCAGATTTTTAACAGAAAATAGGAATTACTTATCAACAATTTTTGTACGTTTCTTCTCAGATTAGACTTTATTTAAAATTATTATTTTCTTTATTTT
Organism: Maratus michaelseni; assembly: GCA_963931845.1. Lineage (NCBI taxonomy): Eukaryota > Metazoa > Arthropoda > Arachnida > Araneae > Salticidae > Maratus > Maratus michaelseni. Next base: position 64,361,158 of record OZ007594.1, read on the forward strand.
TTAGAAACGATGCATTCAAAACCGAAGCTTTACTTAAAAAATAACTATATTTGTAAGGTTTAATAGATTAATTTTAATTCATTTATTTATTATTAAGTTATTAAACGATTTCTGTCTTAGGATCCCCTTAATTGGGCTGTAGTTCTCAGAAATTCGGTTCAAAACACCAGTTTTGACATCGTTTAATAATAAACTTTTTATCTTTACTAAAAAATGAAAAATCTTAGTTTCTGAATAAGAGTACCTTCCAATTAGAGTCCTGCATAGGATCGCAATACCCGCTTTTACCCGCACCCTACCCAAATGGTTCGGGTCCTACCTATTACATTCTTTCCTAAGTTGGAATTTTTGAAAAAAAAAATTGCAGATCTACGCTGATTATGACTCCCAGAACCCAAAACCACCCCCAGTTCAAAACTTCACCTGTCTATCTATCTATGTCACTTTTTTAAGGACACGATAACTTCAATTATTATGCATAAATCTATTCCAAACTGAGACATAAAATCAAGGGGCATAAAATATCGGTCAAGTTCGTTAATGGGCAAAATCGACACAAGGGGGGGGGGGGGGGGTTGTGAAAACAGAAAAAAACTCATAACTTCTTAATTATGATACGTATCGAATCCGCTTAAAGTTATTACTTCTATGAAAAGGGCCGAAAATGTATTTATAATAAATTTTTGATGTAACTAAAAATGGCACCAAGGGGGGGGGGGAGAGGGGTTTTAGAAGATAAAAATTCATAACTTCGTCTATTCACAAAATATCAAATCCGCTTAGATTTATTATAAATCCTCTTAATATTATCTGAAACTTTTATATTGACAAGTTCCTTATAAGACCAACCCTTATAGAAAAAAAAAAAAAAATCCCTGCGGCTCTACCTGAAAAAAAAAAAAAAAAAAAAGTTAGATTTCGAAGTGAGCGGTCCCAACTGAGGCATCATGGCAAAAAGATCATTTCTTCCGCAATTCCCAACAAACAGGCGCCCTACGATCTGCGTCTTCGAAATCTACCTGTACCTGCAGGCCGAGCCGTCAGGGATTTTTTTATTATGCATACAGTTTTAAAATTTTTAAATGGAAAAAGAATTAAACAGAAAATGATGTTTTATTATTTATATGCGATAAAAATTTTTAATAGCTTGATGTATTTCTTGAAATATTTCATATGGCTTGATTGTAATAATAAAACAATTTTTAGTATATCTAAATTATAATAGTATAATTTTTTCTACAGCAAAGAAATTCATAAACATTTTATCTAAAATAAAACTTATTAGTCATTACCACTATATTAATGTACATTTTAATTTAAAATTTTATTTTAGCAAAAGAGTTATGAAATTGCATTGTATTCTTTTAAGTTCAGATATATCAAATTGATTTTCTCTAAGTCAGGATACTCAAGGTTTATCCTTTCTTACATTCAAAATTCGCGATAATACTTACTCTTTCTCATAATTAATAGCGAAATGTTTCCTGAAATAACCTTTAATCAAGTAACTTTTAATTGTGAGGAGTTTGTGTCCCTAGTGCTGATTTTTTTTTTTTTTTTTTTTTTTTTTTTTTTTTTAAATGAGTCTATGTTCTGAAATCAGTCTCCAGTCTTAAATTATAAATTATATACTCGTGTATAAGTCGAGGAATTTTAGACAAAATTTGGGAGCTGAAAATGGGGGGCCTACTTATACAGGAGTAAAAAAAAAAAAAAAAAAAAAAAAAAAAGAAATAGCGGAGTGAAATACCAGAGTCCTATTTTTTCCGCAGATAATTGGTGAATGTGCAAGTCTTTTATTTAATCACATATGGGTCTAGGTTGGAGAGACAGATAAAAGCGGACAATGGCGATTGATAAAAAAAAAAAAAAAAAAAATCTCAACAATATAATGTCTCTGTAATTGTTCTGCACTCATTTTCTCTCAGTTTGGGTTAGCGAGAAACATTGCAAAAAACGAAAAAAAAAAACATCCTGAATTTATTTGGCGAAAAATCCTCTTTAATAAAAAGGTATGTGTTGCTGGCGACTGGGATCGTTGCCACAGATTAATCTCAGAAAATGAAACATTTGAAGTTACTGAAAAAATTAATTGCTCGAAAAGTATTTGTCAGAAAATTGTTAGACAAACTGCGTTAGAAAGGTAAAAAAATGTGTTTTTCTTGATATAAATTTCAAATCCACTGATTATGCCATTTTTCAAATATTGAATTTCAAAAATGACCAATTTCACAATGCATTACCATAGCATAGCGAAAACTTCACGCGTAAAAAAATAATAACAGCAATATGTCAGCACGAGTCACAAATTATAGTAACCGTATTATTCTGTTAAAATATAAAAGTGAATTATGATGTCACGAGTGCATTATTTTTATTTAATTCTCGACAAATACTAGATGCGCCATTATTTCTATTTAGTTGTGAATAATATAGGTTAATTCACGTTATTAAAAAATGTAGCTATAAAACATATAAATCAATGGAAAACGATAGGTAATAAATTGTAAACGTTGTAAAGAATTGGGCCTCCTCATCCAGGTGCGCGATGTGTCATTCTAGCATTTCCTGTGAGTACACTTAACTGCATACCTTCCCTCGCTATTTTTGCCTTGAAGACTAGCAGACGCCGAATTCTATTGTACTGTGAGCGGAAAGTTCGGACAGTGATGAAGTGGTAAGGCGTTACCCAAAAAGGGGTCTTTTGCTTTGATCCTTGCCGAGTTCGTGGGAAAGAGTTCATCTGCGAGAGAAGCGATCTCTGCACACGATTTTTAGGTTTGCGCCCGAAACTTTGCCCTTTGTCTTAGAACGTCCAATGACGGACTTAGTGAAAACGAAACAGAGGGATCTCAAGGCTGCTAAGAGGCTGGAGAGTTTCGAGGGGCCCGCCTCGACAAAGCCCCCGCCCCCAGAAGAAGTTCTCCTGCGAGAATGAAAAAGTGAGAGAGGACAGTTTTTGGAGAGATCGAAAAGGAGAGTGTTGACTCTCTGGAGAAGGGAAAAGGAAACGTCAGTTTCGAACTCAGCGTGGTGTAAGCGCTAGTGAGGTCCGACCTCTAGAATTGATACAGCAGGTATCCGGTGAAAATCCCAGCGAAGTGAAAAAGCACACCAAGTGCGAGAGTGAGAGTTCTTAGACTCAGAATTAACGAGTATTAGTAGATCTTCCGAAGAGAAGGAACGGACGAGCCTTGGTCCGAATGAACTTTATTTTGTAGTCACGACTGACTGTAATGTTTAGAGACTTTTGTTTGTTTCAGTTACACTTGGAGTCAAGAGGTCATTAATTTATAAGCGATTGACTCACGAAAAATAATTAAATGCTGTAATTAACTTTCTTGTACATATTTTCATTAGAATTAATATTGGTATGCAATAAATTCTATTTTCTAATTTATACGAGAAATTCTCTGTGCCAGCGATCCGATCTCGCTACCACTCACCATCTTTTTCGGGTCGGTATAGAGGAGTTACTACAACTGGTGGCCTGCCGTGATGGATTAATTAGCAAAAATTAATGACATTCTCTAAAGACAAAGAGTGGACTCTGAAATTTAAATCATCAAAGTGCTCCAAGAAAGAGTCTCCTTGTGACTTGTGACCTGAGTCTCCTTAGACGCCCCTGTGGATCAACACAGCATCAGAAAGAGAAATCTACCAAGAATTCTGGAGAGTGTTCCCCCATCAGAAAGAGAAATCTACCAAGAATTCTGGAGTGTTCCCCCATCAGAAAGAGAAATCTACCAAGAATTCTGGAGAGTGTTCCCCCATCCGGAAGAGTCCCCATCCGAAAAGTGTGACAGAGAACCCCGTCTGTGCTCCTGAGAATCTCTGAAGTCTGTGCTTCTGACGCCCTGAAAGACTCTTAGTAATGGAGGTAAGCTCTTTTTATACTCAGAGTGGCTTTAATTGTTATTAGTGTTTGTATAGGTGTTGTAGGCTTCAAAAAAAAAAAGTTGTATGTTTATTTTTGTGAGAGTAAATTTTTGAGAAATTTTTCCGGTAGAAAAAAAAAAAGCATTATGAGATACTTCCGAGATTACTGTAACTTATTTAATAGACAAATTTTGTAGTTAAAATTAAATTATTGTTGAATTAATTTAATGCAAACTGAGAGTTGTGCAGTGTTACAAAATTTTAGCTGAATCTATAAATGAGAGTTCATTGAAAAAAAAAAAGTATCGAACGCATTTCATATTTTACGATAACAGAGTTGATTTTATATGTTTTTTGTGAATTATTCTAAATTTTTTAAGAGTGGATGCAGAGATTAAGACCACCATTGATTTAAAAAAAAAAAAAAGGAATTGAATGAGACTTTTGCAATTTAAAATATTTTTACTGTACTTTTGGAATTTGAAATTTTTGTTTTGTGTAGAATTTATCCCATATGTATTTTATAACCAAATACCAAGGTGAATGTAAACGTTAGGATAGAGTTGCTTATCTTTATATGTTGCATATTTCCTATATTATTGCTAAGCGTACTTTTTTTATGAGCGTATATTTTGGTAATATTTTGACGCACTTGGTAGGATTTGATTTAATCTTATTGTATTGTTTTATATTTGTGGGAAAGATAATTTCTAATTTTATACTTTAAAAATGTCGGAGCTTAAATATTTTAGGAAAGCTGATTTGCAAACGTTAGCTTACGAATTTGAGGTCATTTTAGAGGAAAATGATACTGTACCGAAAATTATAAAAAAAATAGAGTCGTCAGAGGGTTTTGAGAAAGAGCTAGCTTTAGCACAAATTAAACTTATAGAAAAAGATAGGGAAAATAAAGTGGAGCGGGAACATGAGTTAGCTAGGTTAAAAGCGACGCAAGAGTCAGATGACCGGAGTACCGCATCTAGTAGCATCTCAGTTAGAACGAGTAATTTACCCCTAAAAACAATTATGCATCGCTTTGATGAAAAGAATTCGGATATTTCGTTGTTTTTTGAATTTATTCGAGAGACAGGCAAAAAAATGTAATCTAAATTCGGATGAGTTGGTGACGAATTTACTATCATTATTACCTGTGGGAATGGCCGAGCTAATTTTGAGAGAACCCGAAGACAAAATTGATGATTTTCAATATGTGAAAGAAAAACTGTTAGAACGCTATCGTTTGAATGCAGAGACATACCGACAAAAATTTAGTCAACATCCACGAAATCCTAATTCAGTTTGGAAGGATCTGATTTTTGAACTTAATAGTTTTTTAGAAGGTTGGCTGTCATGCTTACAAGTTTCGGATTTTGAGGGTTTGAAAAATTTGCTTGTCACGGACCAAATCAAACGGAGAGCGTCTCCAGAAATGCGCGAACATTTTATAGATAACTGGGCAGAGATTAAAAACCCGGAAGAATTAGTAAAGCTTTTAGATGCGTACGAGGCAATCAAGCGCCCCTCTAAAAAGACGTGGAATCCGAAATTCCCTTTAGAGAAGAATTTTGAAAGACCCAGGACTTTTGAAAATGGGCGAAACGGTAACAGAAATTCGGAGACTAACTTTAACTGGAGGGATCGCGATGATCATAAAGAAAGGGAAAGAGTTTACGAAAAAAGGCGAGAAGTCAAGTGTCACGCGTGTTTTCAAAGCGGTCACTACAAAGTAGATTGTCCGGAAATTAAAAAGAGAGATGTTGCGCGGGTCGGTCACTTAATAAGTAAACCGACACTTGAAGGAACCTTCTCCCCTTATTTGAGTAAAGTGTTAGTGAATGGAATTCAGACAACTGCTTTAACTGACACTGGGAGTGAAATTGATATCATCGCATACGACTTGGTCAGTCAAGATAAATTGAATGGAGATCACGTATGGATTAAAACTCCGCTGGACAGTAAATTATACTGTTTACCTATAGCAGAGGTCACTTTAGAAATTGAAGGCGTGGGGGTTATTGAAACGAAAGCGGGAGTTAACAATAAAGATTCAGATATGTTTTACTATTTGTTGGGTAATCACACTCAAAAATTGTTAGAACAGGCGAAGAAAAAACCCGAATTGATGAATGCAGTTTTGACACGAGCTCAGACGAGAGAAAAGGGTGGCCCAGCTCCGAATCCGGTAAATAAACAAATTATGATTTCCGAGGGGGAAAAAGAAATTTCTAGCGGGAATGTTGAAGCGGAAACTTTGAATTCCGAGGAAGAAAAAGAAGAGGATATTTCTAGCGGGAATGTGGAAGCGGAAACTTTGAATTCCGAGGAAGAAAAAGAAGGGGGAATTTTTCGCGAGTGCAGTGAAGCGGAAGCGTTGAATTCAAAACTAGAGGGTGAAAATCTAGAAAACCCTATTGAACTGGTCAGTGTGGATAAGGGATTATCGCCTTTGCTGATATGTGAGGAGTCTTCGTTCTTAGCAAACATTGAAAGAGGGGTTAGTAAAATGGAAAATGACAGGTATCCATCTCTCGAAGAGATTAGAGGGAAAGGGGAAATTGAAGAAACGCATTGTAATGCGGGAGATTCTTTAATAGTGGCAAAAGCCAGAGACAATCGCATGAGTGGGGGAATGCGGGTGCTTGTCCCATTGCATTGTCAGGTGGATATTTTTGGCGCATGCCTAGAAAAAGTGTCATTACACTTAGGGAAAGGGAAAGTTAAAGGAAATGTGTCAGGATACTTTGACTTCGGGAGAAGTTTGATGAATGATTTAACGACCGCATTTCTAAAACGGTTCTGTGTTAAGATGAGAGATTCGATAAGCGATAGTATTGCATGTTGGCATCGAAAAGTTAGAAAGCTTTTGAAAGCGTTTGTATTTGGAGAATGGATAAGAAAAACGGAGGAAAATAAATTCGTGAAGGGATGTGTGTTTAATCTCACGAACAGGTTAAAAAGAGGTCGAGTTTTAGCCGTTGAAAATGTGTCAGAAAAACGAGAAAAGAGGAAATTTTGGTTTGACAGAAAGGCGGTGAAACGGAAGCTTAATGTGAAAGATGAGGTTTTAGTTTTAACCACCAGAAAGCCAGATAAAATGTCAGATAGTTGGATATGGCCGGGAAGAAAGGAGTCAATAATTACGGAAACAAATTATATTGTGAATGTTCCTGGGAGGCGACAAAAATCTCAGACTTCTCACGTGAGTTTAGTAAAGCCTTACAGAAAACGGGTGGAGTTAGCAGATATCTTAACGCGGGAAATAAACGCACTTAAGAATTTCTGTTTACCGTATCTAGATGATATGGCGATTTTTTCAGATAGTTGGGAGGACAATATGCGTCATCTAGAAATAGTATTAAAAAGTGTTAATGACGCGAAACTAAAAATCAAATTGGCGAAATGCAAGTTCGCTCAGAAAACCGTAAAATATCTTGGGCATATTGTATGTGAGGGTAGACGGAGGCCAGCTGAGGCGAAAGTAAGGGCAATTAAGGAATTACCGGTTCCGAAATCGAAAACTGAAATTCGTAGATGTTTGGGAATGGCTGGATATTATTCCCGGTACATAAAAGATTATGCATTGATTGTAGAACCATTAACGAGGGCGCTTAAAGGCAAAAATAAAAAAAGAAATTCTGGAAATAATCCCAGGTTATTAAGGTGGTCCTTAGCTCTGCAACCTTATAATTATGCCATTTCTCATCGCGCAGGCAAAGACATTCCGCATGTTGATTGTCTGAGTCGAGTTTAATGAGATTTCTTGATAAACTTTTGCATATAATTATTTTAAGATTTTTTATTTTTTATTTCACTGTGTTTTATTTCATTATATGTTCATGATTTCTTATCAGAGCGCGCAAAAAAAAAAGGAAGGTAGTATTATCTTATTCATGTATGTTTTATTTCTTGCCACTCTGATGTAATTTGAGCTTGCAATTCTTTATCCGACTCTTAGAGATTCTTAGTGTTTCACCCTTAAGAATCGTTTGAGGAGGGGGTGTTGTAAAGAATTGGGCCTCCTCATCCAGGTGCGCGATGTGTCATTCTAGCATTTCCTGTGAGTACACTTAACTGCATACCTTCCCTCGCTATTTTTGCCTTGAAGACTAGCAGACGCCGAATTCTATTGTACTGTGAGCGGAAAGTTCGGACAGTGATGAAGTGGTAAGGCGTTACCCAAAAAGGGGTCTTAGGCTTTGATCCTTGCCGAGTTCGTGGGAAAGAGTTCATCTGCGAGAGAAGCGATCTCTGCACACGATTTTTAGGTTTGCGCCCGAAACTTTGCCCTTTGTCTTAGAACGTCCAATGACGGACTTAGTGAAAACGAAACAGAGGGATCTCAAGGCTGCTAAGAGGCTGGAGAGTTTCGAGGGGCCCGCCTCGACAAAGCCCCCGCCCCCAGAAGAAGTTCTCCTGCGAGAATGAAAAAGTGAGAGAGGACAGTTTTTGGAGAGATCGAAAAGGAGAGTGTTGACTCTCTGGAGAAGGGAAAAGGAAACGTCAGTTTCGAACTCAGCGTGGTGTAAGCGCTAGTGAGGTCCGACCTCTAGAATTGATACAGCAGGTATCCGGTGAAAATCCCAGCGAAGTGAAAAAGCACACCAAGTGCGAGAGTGAGAGTTCTTAGACTCAGAATTAACGAGTATTAGTAGATCTTCCGAAGAGAAGGAACGGACGAGCCTTGGTCTGAATGAACTTTATTTTGTAGTCACGACTGACTGTAATGTTTAGAGACTTTTGTTTGTTTCAGTTACACTTGGAGTCAAGAGGTCATTAATTTATAAGCGATTGACTCACGAAAAATAATTAAATGCTGTAATTAACTTTCTTGTACATATTTTCATTAGAATTAATATTGGTATGCAATAAATTCTATTTTCTAATTTATACGAGAAATTCTCTGTGCCAGCGATCCGATCTCGCTACCACTCACCATCTTTTTCGGGTCGGTATAGAGGAGTTACTACAACGTAATAATAAACCGAATTAAAAAAGCATAACTTAGTGAAATAAGTATCCGTTTTTATGTTATTTTAGGATATTCCAGGTAAAGGTACAGATTACTTTAAAATACAAGGTTAAATTCACCGATATATTTCGTTTGATTCAAGGTTCTTTTGGAGAAACCGACCAGCGCAGCGGGCGTAGTCTGCTAGTCTATGAATATTCGATGATATATTAGCATAGCAGTAATCGGTGAGATATCTCACAATACTCGGCTGCAGGTATTATGCCGAATCATTCGGCTAGCTAGACTTCAGTATTCGGCTAACCGAATATCCTGCAAAAACGCCGAATACCGAATAGCGGTCGAATATTCGTTCATCCCAAGGACGACTTCAAATGGAATTTGCGGGTTCTGTTCGGGTACAACCCGACCCGCGCAGAACTTTACTTCAAATCCCATGCGTTTACGAGCAAAAATGGATTCAGGAATGTCAGAAACTACCCAGTTAGGATTCGTAAACAGCATAAAGCTTTTTATCAAATCATTGCTTTATGACGCATTTATTACTTTTAAACTATACATTAATACAATCATATTTTTCTATACACATATAATCCGCAGAACGATGAATGAGGTATCATTCTAAAGGTACACAGAATAATTCGGTTGCAATACTGTCTATGAGCGGTGCTTGTTAGAACTGCATAAATTTATTATTATTATTATTTTTTTTTTTTTTTTTTTTTTTTTTTTTTTACTTATTACTTGGTATATATGAATTCTATAGATCATACACCGGATTGCACAAAATAATTCGACTATTTTTCACTTATTATCATTTCGTTTTTTCATACAATGAAAACCATCGTAGTTCGTCCTATTCTTTTGTTTGTCTTTGTAAATGAAGATAATACTACGCACTCCTTAATCTACAGAAAACATATTGAAGTGCATCTCAGCGATCTTTTTAAAGTTCATATTGTTTGAACTATCATAACATCATTAAAGTGCATCGCAGACGATTATTCACAATAGATCATAATGTAATGGACTCTTTTTATGTGTCCCTACAGATACAGACTAACTATAGATCATAATGTAATGGACTCTTTTTATGTGTCCCTACAGATACAGACTAACTATAAATTATGGATATTTTATAATCTTGACAAATAATTATTTAGTACACCTCAGTGTTTCATATTAATTTCATTGTGCTTGAGGTACTGTAACATTATTAAAATGCATCAGAAATGCTTTTTCTCCATAGACCGTAATGTAATTAAAAAAATTAAAATGTCTATCCTTGTAAACGAGCTTTATATTTCATTTTCGATACCAAGAACTCTATAATAAATATCAAAATATAAAAATTTCTTGCAATCCGAGTATATTTACGAGGCATGTACACCGAGACAGATATACAGTCATACAAACCGAATTCATAAACACTTTTCAACGATGTTGTAAATTGTTAAAAACGAGTTCACATATTGACATTTTCCATGGTTAGGCGTGAAAGACACGTATACAAACATTTTCTCAACATTCCAATATTTTTTTTTATATCTTAAAATCTTCCTCCAATCTCTTTAAATCCAATCTCTTTATTAAAATCTTATATATATATATATATTATATATATATATATATATATATATATATATATATATATATATATATATATATATATATATATATACATATATATATATATGTACTTGATTATTATTGTTATGAATCAGACGAGCAAAAATTTTTGTTTTATTATTACACAGCTAAATCTATTGCCATAATATATAGAAAGTAAATTCGAGTTTATTTAGAGATAGGGTATTTGGACAAAATAATAAAGAGAAACTTAATATATTCAAAATGAATCGTTATACTTTAAAAACTTAAAATTTTCTAAATATTACTTATAGTTTTCGCAATTAATTCACCGTGTTTCAAAATGATACATTCTCAACAAATTGTGAATTAAACTTTAAAAAAAAAAGAAAAGAAAAGAAAAAGATATAAAGAAAAAAAATAATAATTAACGAGAGATATTTATGCAATATATTACAATTTAATCGAAATATAAACAATAAATACAAATAGAAATAACGATCAATATCGGAAAGCAACATTTCATCGTTGGCAATGAATGCAGTTCATTTTAAACGTTTGTTAAAATTCATAGTTGCTAATATTTTTGTCACAATTCACATTAATGGAATTTTGGATTATCAATAGTGGTGAAAAAATAAACCAATGTTTTTTTTTTCTTTTTGTTATTTTTGTTCTGAAATGCATGAAAATCTCAGTTTCTTTTTTCAATAACTATTCAAACAAACTTTTTCCCCCCATTTTTCGGTAAAAGAGAGAAGATCGTTTAGCGCGCGGGAGGGTGTTACATTTTTTGGGAAAGTTATATAAAACCTTTTTAGCCACATATTTTCAGAATATCAGATTATTAGCCAATCACAAATATGTTTAGAATAAAGTTAGGGGTCTAATTAAGTTCCATAAAAAAAATAAAAAGTTTTATATTTGTATATCGTGCGAAAGATCTCGTAATATCGAACTCAAAAATATATTAATTTTAATTTTAGGTATTATATTTTCAGAGATATCCTCGAAAATGCACTGCAAAAATATGCGCCCACCCTCCTATTTCCGAATCTGCTGAAACTAAAATTAGGAAAATATTAGGGCTAGTAGGAGATTATTAATTAATAAACTTGATGTACGGTAAACTTTGACCTCGAGATATATTTATTTATTTATTTATTTATTATGCGTGTGTGTTACAAAAAAAAAAAAAAAAAAAAAAAAAAGATAAACTACCTTCGGATTTTTAACATTATATTTATTGACGTTTCACTTTTACATTTAAATTTTTTGTGTGTAAAAAACAATAATAATACGCCTTGTGTGACGGGGAGTAATTGCAAGTTACTTCCAATCGTGCGACCGTTTTTCTCCGATTATAAGCATGTGAAAGAAACTGGGTCGACAAATTATAAAGCCTATACCGATACTATTTACTTTTAAAAGTTGATTTTTTTACAAAATGGCGGGCATTTAAACAAAAAAAAAGTTTTTTTTTTTTTTTTTTTTTTTTTTTTTTACATTTTGCTAGCCAAAAAAAAAAAAAAAAAAAATGAAAATTTTGATTCACAGAAATAACAGTAAGAACTTTTTTTTTCGATTATGATATTTTCAACTGGAATACGTAATTAGCATAAAAATTCTGGCACATTTATGTACTCATTTTTAAACGTAAAAGCATAACACTTGTAGGCAGGACTATTGGAGAGATTTGAAATCAAGTAGTTTTTTTTCATTATTCAACAAATGAATTATATTTTGAATTATAAGCGATTTTTGTCTTACAACCAACGACCTTAATTAGGCTGTCGTGTTGGAAATTCGGTTCAAAACACTAGCTTTGACAACGTTTTCTGAAAGGTCTCCAGTCTTTACCAAAAAAATTTAAAATTATTTCAATTTCATAGTTTCTGAATAAGAGAATCTGCCAGTCTAATGCGTTTACAAGCAATAATGGATTCAGGAATGTGTCACAAATTAACCAGTTTGGATCTGAAAACGGTTTGGTTATTTCAGTTTCTTCTCAAAATGGTTATTTTCTGACGAATTCATGACTTTTAAACAAAGATAAAGATATTTTACAACGAAAGTTCACCATTTTGGATAGTAGACGATACCCCATTATTTATCTTTTCTTTCCTTAAAAAAATGAATAAATTTAGTTGCCCTTTAGAGAAGAACTAATAGAGTTGCCCTTTAGAGAAATTTCGTTAAAAGTTACAAGAAAATTAATATCTCGGAAAATAATTAAATTTCTGATATAGCTATTACGACATCCTCGGATCCATGCGAATAATTGGTGTTAATTTCACCACACTGCGTTCTATATTTCAGGAACAGTAGCTGTGAAATACAAATAAACTGGCAGATAAAAATGTCGTTTTAATATAAAAATGTCGTCTTTAAAAATAGTTCATTAAAAGCTGAAATAGTATAAATGAAATCCATCGTAACTCATTTTACATTGACTTGCAACCCAACCGGGACACGACAAATGATTTTTCGTCGACGTTTTTAATGTTACAGCTATTTTATTAAATAAAATTTTTGCTTCAAATATTTATATATTAGCGTGTATGCATCTTGTAAAATTTTCAATGTATTGCAAATAATATTTTTAAATATAAAATCTTGTATTATAATGTTTTTAAATCGATATTTAATAAAATTTTAGAAGCACTGAGTCCGTTTAAGGTTATTCTTATTTTTATTTCCTTAGATGAACAATATTAATATTTTCAACATATTTAGAATAGATTTTTATCTGTAAATACATGAAAGTTTCTGGAATTACGATTAAGGTTGTTCACAAATCCACATTGGCTACTTTATGACATATTTTTAATTTATTTGTGTTCGCAAAAGAATGAAATTGAAAGGTATTCTTTATCAGAAATTTTGTAATCGAGAGATGTTTTCCATTTTAAGGTAGAATATATTTCAGAAAATACTGTCAAATAAGGGCGTTTTAAACAGAATTCCCGACTCCGCACCACGAAGAAGGGGAAAAACGTGTCGTCACGTGACATTAATCGCTCATAACTCGAAAAGTAATTTATTTATCAAAAATTGAAAGACTCATTTTGATTCCAAATCGCTTCCATAGTCAATACTGCCAATTTTATGCCTTTGCATTAAAAAAATGAGCCAGAAAATGTGTCAGAAAGTTTCGCGTTGTTCAGCACATCATTTGAGAACCACCTTAAAGTGTTTACAGTATACAACAGTATTTTTATTTTTCCTATAAATGTGAAAGATTTTGAATCTTAGTTGCATTCCGATGGCGACATTTTCGTGACCATTGTTCCGAAACTCGATTTAAAACTTTAACGATATTTTTTTTTAAGATCCTTTGCTTTTATAGAAAAAAGTCTGAACGATTCCTTGGTATTTGAGTAATAATATCAGCAAATTTTATGCACTTAAGAATAAAAATAATTTCCAAAATATGTCCGATAGTAACGAGTTAGGAAAATGTAGTCTAATGCTTACTTAATTGGGGTTCAACCAAGTTTTAGTGCACATTTTCATATTTTCTCTCTTTTTAGAAAAAAAAAAAAAATAGAAAAAATGAAAAAGTAAAAAAAAAAATAGAAAACAAATACATAAATAAAGGCAAGAGGTTCTAAAAATCAAGTTCTTGAAATATGAATTAAAATTACAAATAAGAATGCAGAGAAAGGTGAGCTAATAATTTTTACTACAGATACATTACATAATTTTTAAGATTAAATATATATTTTTTTGATATATATATATATATATCAAAAAAAGAAAGAAAAAATTCTCCGCTCAACTATTCGAAACTTACAGATTCATTTTTAAACGTAAAACATGGCATTTACAGGTCTAACTATTGAAGCGATTTGAAATCGAATAACGTTTTCCATTTTTAAATAAATGAATTATTTATCGAGTTATAAGCGATTTTATTCATGAGAGGACCAACCTTTTTCTTTTCTCATGCCTGTTCAAAAATTTGGTTCAAAACTAACTGTGCTTTCTGAAATAAATGGAAAACGTCATTCTATTACAAAGTTTCAGAATAAGAATACCTGCCAATTTCATGCGTTTCCGAACAAAACTTAATTGAGAAATTCGTCAGAAAGTTAAAACCTTAAATTATACTATAATTAATAAACTTCCTAATAATCCTAATAATTAATAACCTTAAATTGTGAATTCTGCATTTTTACATGCTGCCACGATATCATACTGCTGAAAAAACATTGAATCCATCACTTTCAATTTGTTCTTATCTTCTCATCGCAGGTTAAAAACAGGACGAGAGAGGAATGCAGTGAGGGAGCATATAGCAAGTTAGTTTCTTTGCGCCGTATACCTTAATTAGCGGAAGCTTTAATGAGATTTCACAGTAGGCGGTGAAAGATAAGAAATTTTCATCTGTAGGGTCGCGAATCTCAGATGTGTGCTCAAATATGGCGGATTTGATGATTTGGTTTTTCGCGTTTTATCACTATAATCATTTCATTTCCAGCCGACCTTATCTGTTCTTTTTCCCCCATATTGCTTTGCCCTCCCGTAAGACCGTCATGGACCCGTGAAAAATTCCCCCGGTCGAGTCAAAATTTAATTGTCGTCGGGAAATATACTTTGACTCGGGTGCAGAGGCCTGCATCGGGTCGGGTAACCCGGTTTTCTCTGCACACGACCCGATCTCAGTCGGGTGTAGGTTAGTGTAAAAAAATACCCAGGCTAGTTTATTAAAAAAAAAAAAAAACCGCAAGTAGTTTGACACTTATTTTTTCTTTCCAGATCAGGTTGATTATAATTGTTTTTGTTTCGGGTTAAATTTTGATTCTTATGCGTCGGTTTGGGTTACCCTGATTTCACAAAAAGTGTTCAGAATACATTTTTAGATTAGAGTCATGTATGAAATCTGGTAACCCGGTTTTATTCGAAACCCGACTCGTCGGCGATTCTCATTGGAGCTAACTTTTTTTTTTTATGTGGGTCGGGTTGACTCTAATTATCTCGGGTGCCAATCAGTTTCGGGTTGAGATTTGATACTTCGTGTTAACTAAATTTTACCAAAAAAAAAAAAAAAATCAATTGTTTATTTATCTACAGAAAGATAGAATTGATATTAGAGGTAAGATTATTTTTTTCATAATTGTATTACATTACACAGATTCGAGATTTTCTCAGATTCGGGTTGAAATATTTCGAGTTCGGATTGACGATTTTTTTTTTTTTTTTTTTTTTTTTTTTTTTTTTTTTTTTTTGGTTTTGGGTCTGATATTGGGTCAACGGAAATCTTTCAGTCGTGTTCGGGTTGAGTTAGAAGTTGCCTATAAGCGGAATTTTCGGATTCGGGTCGGGTACAACCAAACAAGCGCAGGACTATTACAGATGAAAAATTCTATATTCTTTATATTAATGAGTCCTTACTTGTTTATTCTTAAACATTAAAAGATAAAATTTATATTGAAGTTATGAATACTTTTCCATAATTACATTAAATTTTGGGTAAATTTTCTCTAATTGCGGGTTTTGGATAGGGTTAGATTTAAATATTTCGGGTTCACATTGTAGTATTTTCGGTTGTGGTCGAATTGCTTGGCAACGCAATGTATTTTGTTGGGCTTAGGTCGGGTGGCGTGTTGACTTTAAATAAAATTTGTGAGGCTGCAAATTTCATTTATTACTCGGGAAGGACTTTAGTTAGGTGAAACGTTTAGGTGGTAATTTTCAAACGTTTTCTCTAACAAATTTAAATAATTTCAAATTTAAGTAATTTTTTGGTCATTTCATGCGTTTTTGGTAATCATTTGTCAACTGATTTTTCTCATATATCGCCAAAAATCCAGAGTCAACCCGACCCGAACATGAACGGCGTTTCGGGAGAAATGGGGTTACTCACTTACCTGATGCAGGACTGTAAATTTCTATGCGTCAGCATTTTTTTAGCGGACAGGGGTCCACGATGGCCACGATGGTTCACGATAGGGTCCACGATGATTGGACTTATAATCAAAAGACTGTTCCATACTTGGTCGTTGGCACACTGCTGTGTCTAGGGCATAATTGTGCACGTAAAATCTGTAATGTTGAATGACCTTTTATTGGGAAGTTGCTGGGTGAAAAAAAAAGAGTACGAAGCGGAGATTTTCCTTTCAGATAGGATTTTAAATTGTGTGGGATTCTTTTTCCCTTTTTGGATATGTCCGCCTATAAAGGTTAGGTGACCGGTGAAGTGTTTCAAAAATAAATTTGCAAAGAGCTATTTTTTTACGTCATTTCTGAACAATATACTTTGGCAAACTGAGGAATTTATGCTTCAAATAAAAGTCGTTTGGACTCCTACATTTCACCTCTAATCCATATTATAAAGGACAAACATATCCGTGTGTAACGCTGATATCATTTTGAGGTTGACAATACATGACCATTAATTTTAGATTTTGTAATTTTCGCTACTGCAAATTTTTTAATTTCTAACCATCGCACATTTTCAATTTTTACACCATCGTTTCGGAAAAGAAATATACGCTCAAATGCAATTTGTTTGAAAACTGTGTCGCAAATATCTCATTTATTGTGGCTTTTAAAATAAGTTTCAAGCGGGAATTTTTAAAATCGATCTTCATAGCGAGCAGGCTCTGTTACTGCAGAATAGTACAGAATAGTAATCCTTCTCCACTTAATACAGTATAATAGTGCAGCATTTTTCTCCAGCTAATTTTCCATATCGAAGTTAAAACATCATCAACAAATAAATAAATAAAGTGAAATAAAATAAAATAAAATGAAACGCATGTTTATATATATGAAATCGAACAATTTCGATTTTTACGCATCCGAATAGAAAAAAAATATATATATACTTTCAAATATAATTTGTTTGTAAACTGTATTTTATTTTATTGAATGTTTTTACGACTTTTTAAATAAACTTTCAAGTGTGAACTATTTTTAAATCAATCGTTATCGCGTGCAGCCCGATTACGAATGATTAATCCGTCGAAGAAGCGAAATCTTTGAAAAAGAATAGAAATCTTTGGTGATTTCTTCACATGTTTACACTTGGCATGCGGCTAATACGAAAGTATCATTTTTAATAAGTTTCAAAATTTTATTTGAATACATTATTTCGACTTTTGATTAAACAAAATGCTCTTTGGATTTGTCAGAGAGGAATCTAAAAAAATATATAAATATATATATACCAAAAACCCTATATGTTCTGTAACCTGGGACACTCGGACTGGATCCCCTATTTTAAATAACATAATAGGCGTTAGACATCTTCGCAGTTCGGTTTATGTCAAATCCGAACCCGACAATTCTATATCAAGTCAACCCGAAAACCGTTCGAACCAGACCAACAAAATTAGTTGACCCGCAACGGGACTCGAATACTTTTAAATAATTTTCGTCGACCTCAACCCGACCTGAACCCGAAATGAAAGAAAATTATCCCATGTTTTAATGCCGTGATGGAAAGGTAGTCTTCAGTCATATCTCTAGTATCAATATTATCTTTAAAAATCAATATGTACTCATTACTATATTCAAACATATAGTTTTCCACCTGAGAAAGTATTTTGGAGCTTCTTTTGAGTAATTGGATCAACACGAACACGGACTGCAAGTGTCAATACCCAAGCCGAATCTGAAACAATTAAAGTGAGCCTTACCTGAACCCGACCCGAAGTGAAAATAAATAGGTCAACCCGACCTCACTGAACAGAGGGTAGGGTAAAATATTGTTATATACAGTGGAACTTCCCTTTAACGAAGTCCCTATTTAACGAAGTTTTCTACTTAACGAAATTTTCTGCAGAACATTAACTTTAAACACCATTAGCCTGTAAATTATTCTCCATATTACGAAAAATATATTCTATATAACGAAGTTTATTCCGCTTTTGTACGTGTACAGAATTCAAACTAAGGGGTTGCTTTTGCGATGGATATGCAAATTTATTTCAGCGGATTGTATGAAAATGAAAACATTTAAATAATTTCCATTCTGCTTGGTGCTAAATAAAATAATTTTTTTCACACTAAGAAAAACACTTGTTATCATTACTCTCCCACACCGAGACTCCAGAGCTGACAGTTGCTGGGAAGTCAAGATCCCCTTTCTACATTCAATGATATAAAAGATGCAGCGGCGTCAGATGCATTGAAGCAAAAAATATCAATTAGAGTCAGATAATTACCATTCTGACCTTCCATTGCTGATAGACAATTGCTTTAAACATCTACAAGAATGTGCTTCAAAATGCAAATCGAACAACATCAAAGTTATTTTTGTTCCTGTCAAAACAACATCTAAACGTCAGCCATTAACCCGGGAGCAGTCGCGCCGGGTATGACATACCCCAGGGTGCGTACGGTTTTTATAATTCTCACCACTGTTTTTCGAAAAGTAATCTTCAATCTACTTTATCGCAGAATTTGTAACAATTATCACCGACTAAATAAAGGGACGATTATTATTTGTATTTATTGGTGACAAAATAAAAACCATTCACACTTTGGCAATGTGCGACTTCTCAAGGGTTAATCTAAGGAATAATAAAAAATCTTGAAGTACATTTTCGAAAAAGACAGAAAAAAGACAATGTAGTGAAAACATTAGTTTGGGAACCTGTGTATCAGGTATCACAGCTAATGAAAGCTTGAGCTAAAGCTTTGGAATGTGACGTGATATCATAGACCGTACACAACCGTTTTGTAAAAGACGGCTTCATAATTGAAACTGAATCAAATGCTTCTGAATCCAATACCTGTTTGTCATATCTGAAGGAAAAATTTTATGAATTTGAGTTGATTTCTATTTAACGAATTTTCTTCATAACGAAGTTTTTAAGTGCAACGATGAGACTTCGTTAAATGGAAGTTTCACTGTATGTTCATTTTCCTCTTAAAATTTAAAATGAAATTTAGATATACAATTGTATACTAATTTTACATAATTGCGTTAAAATATGGAGTACTTTTCCTTCATTCGGGTTCGGGTAGTTTTTGGGTGAAAGTATGTCGGATTCGGATTGGGTTATGGGTTGAAAAAAAAATCGTGTATAATCCGACGAACTCTAATCCATATATATTTATATTTATATGTTAATAATTTGCCACCCCCCCCCAATCGGACATATCATAGTTTATAAAATCATGTAAAATAGGGCACTTTATTGCAAGAACTTCAACTGTTTGTTACAATTGCCACAGAACTAATTAAACTTATTAAGGAAAACTTATTTATTTCCTAAACGTCTTTCGGAAGCATAAAAAAAAAAAAAAAAATTACCTTAGAATTCAAATATCATGTATTTCTTACGTGGTCGGAACACGTATAAAATATAGAAAAAAAGGTATAGGGTTAATTTAGTTATTTATAAAAGAGCGGGAAAAATCATTATTTCAGAAAATGGATGATAAATTAAAAGAATACATCTATGCAAAATTGTGTATAAAAACGAAAGCGTGGCAATTTCGATTATATTATAAGTAAACTATTTTCCTGCCAAAGCGTTTCTTATGCAATTTACACAGTGAGTTGTCTGATTGATGCCACAATTCTAGTGGCGTATGCAGAATTTATTTTGTGGTGGGGGGGGGGGGGTGACTAGTACAAACATCCAAAAATGTTGAACATTTTTAGAAATACCTATTGTATTGATTTCTCTCATCCGCCCCCCCCCCCCCCCCGTCCTTTTTTTTTAACATTTCGAGGAAGGGAGGGGGTGTGAATTTATTTACCTCTAAAGAGGATGCAACTTATTATTATTTTTCTCGCAGCAAATTTGTACAGTGTGAGACGGGCTTTTAAATTATTAACCACAGAAACTCATCCAAGAGTTCAATTTTGGCTGGGGTAGGGAAAGAGGATGTACCTATTGGGAAAAATAAATGTTTGCACATTATTATATTTTGGTTGGGGAGGAGGGGGGGAGTAGTTGCCTCAACACTAGTCCCTCAAAAAAAAAATTAACATCACAGTGGTGTCACTTTGACTATATTTGCTCAGAGACAAATGAGGACAAGTAGTAAATAGTAATAGAGTACACACGGCACATGGCACACACAGTGTCAAAAGGAATTTACATGTAGTCAAGCTCGAATTCTTAAAAATCATTAGAAGATAAGATATGAAAAAACAAGTCCTGAAAGAAATGTTAAATTTTTGAACAAACGGCCTGAAGTCATATAGGTTTCCAATGAAAATATACCTTTGTGCCTTGTGGGGCCTGGCTTTTACGATCAAGTGCCGATGGTGACATTGATTATTTTTTCTTGGTAGGTGATATAAACATTACACGGGACTTCCTTCTTCCTAATAGTTAGGAAATGTGTTTTGTCCTCTCTCCCCCTAACTTCTGGGAATGCTAATGATTGATTCTTTCTTCCAACACATGTGAGAGCTGACTCGATCTACTTTGATTCCATTACAAAAAAATAACAGTTTAAATTTAATACACACTAAAGTTTTACCCTGTAAAAAAATATCTTGGGAATGAAATTCACGGAGACCTATAATTGTACCCCCCCCCCCTCTTTTTTTACCCTTTTTCACCAGTATGCGCAGAAATAAGCCTTTAGAAATAATATATATATTTAAGTAAGAAATAGAAAAAACTGAGTTAAACTGCGCATAAAAATTGTAGCAAAAACGTGGAATGCAATTCATAACGAAAAACATTTTGAAGTAATGTGGTGCCATGTTAGGTTTATTACTTGATAAATATGGTATTTAGGATGCATTAGCACCATAAAACATAACATACTTTCAAAACCTAATTTAGCAAAAAATTAATTACCTATGTTTGGCACTTCTAGTTGAAAATATGGTGGGGGGGGGGGGGGTGTTCAAAATTTTATTTTATTTTACTTTAGTGTTCTAAAATTCTGGGAGAGTGTAAGGAAGTGTGGAGGGAGGGCAAATCACCTCCTGACCCTTCTTGTTATGGACTTGCTTTATTTGATTTTATTATTCTCTTTATTTGATTAACGGTTTCAAATTGCAAAATTCGAGCAAGTGCAGAGAAACGAAAACTTTTCCAGTACTGTTGACAGCTACGAAATGTGTTACAATTTGTTCAAAGTTTTATGAAGCTCAGGGGTTGCTACAAGAATGGAAAATTTGGTTGACCCATGTGATGGTGTAAGGCAGGTTTGTGTACTCCTGTACGGTCGATCTCGTTGTCCTGAATTTTGGGAGGTTTTTATTAGATGTAACGTGACTTACCTTAGAAACAACCTTAGAAAGACTATAGTATACGAACTATTTAAAATTGAAGTATTAAGTAAAATTTAATATTTAACATGAAATTAACATTTGTAGAATGCAAAGTAATTTTTCTGTCATTTGAAGCATATTTTTAACGGAAGATGCATAATTTAAGTTGGTAACTGTATAGTGATCGATGCGGGGCACAGAACTTTTTCTGTTTTCTTTTTATGCAAAGATTACAAATTATTTTAATGACTGTTACTTGATAATTTTTCGACAAGGCATGAAGTAGCTAGAAATTCTGGTATATTTCGGCAGGACCGTGCGAAGAGAAATCTGGGCGCAAGTTTCAATCCCCCCCCCCCTCCACTTCTCTTTGTAATAAAATTGTGTCACAAAACTGATAAAGCACAGAAACATAATTAAATTCTATTTAATAAATATTTGGCGTTTATTTTGCAACTTTAAAAGGTTTAATTTTAATTCAGAAATCTTAAACAACTAATAAATAACTTTACAGTTAATTGCTCTTATTTGTTAGAGAAACCACAATGTCTTGCGACTGTAAAAAAAAAGAAAAAAAAATGACGAAAACAGAAAATGAAATTCCCCGGGTAAATGATCGCCGGTCAAAAAATGAATAAATAAATTATTAAAACCGTGGTTAGTAGTAAAAATTTGGCATCCACTCAATTTCCGAGCTCCGGGATAAAGGTTCCATTTGTCCCCCTTTTCGCAAAATTGTGCAAATTTTAAACTTTAAAATTTCGTACACATCACATCTTTAAACGATTTTTAAATACTTGGGATTTCATTATTGCAATGAATTCATACAAATAAAACTTGTAATTATGTATAGCAAAATAGAATAATATTATTATATAACTCAATACTCAAAACCAATTTCTTCTCAATGATAAGACTTTTCTTTTTTACAAATCTAGTCGAAATTCTTGAACCATTTGGTCATCTATCTCCGGAAACGAAAGGAAGGAACAGGAACTTCCCCTGGCCCCCTGAGAAAGGGTCGGGGATTGAAGCAATTATCTATTGTTGAGAAGATACGGCCCCTAATGAAAGGGGTAGGCATATTT
Organism: Maratus michaelseni; assembly: GCA_963931845.1. Lineage (NCBI taxonomy): Eukaryota > Metazoa > Arthropoda > Arachnida > Araneae > Salticidae > Maratus > Maratus michaelseni. The sequence continues at coordinate 64,383,881 of OZ007594.1, forward strand.
CTTACACACGTGCACGCCAGTATTGGAGGTATTTTCTCCAAACGACTTATCACGGCTTTGCCGGTATAGAAGCCATTCTAGGAGAACGACATAAGAAAGGCTCGCCTTTTTCGGAAGACAGTTTGCTGAACGTGTTAACACGGCCTTGTCAGTGAGACTGTTAATGTTTACATTATTCAAAAGGTATTCGTTTTTCTTCAATTTATTGACAGCCCCCTATGGGGTTTCGGGAAAATATCTTCGCCGAAATATATGACGTCGACTATGTTGTTTACACGCATGAAGTTTCAGGATAATTCCTTATGTATTTTTCTAGATATTGAACAAAACGTCTAAAATCGCAAGTGGCATTAAGGTTAATTTCTAATTTTATAAAAATATGTAAAGAACGTCTATATAAACAACAGGTTAATTTATTTGTATACAATTACTAAAGATAAAAAAATTAATTTATTAGATGTAACTTTTGTTACAACATTTTTACAATTTTTACTCAAAATATTGCTCTAAAAAGCTGTATTTTAATTTAAAAATGTATTTTTTTTCCTGCTGATGCAAATTTTATAAAGATTGCGCACATGCTTATCCTTTGTATCACCGCGTTGTATATTTGCAACACACCCAAAAGTCAATATTACATGTACAGTATATTATGTAAGCTTAGAAAAATAATATTAAACAATTTCATCGTATAAATTTAAATTCATTAAGTACTGCGTACTTAAACATTCATTTAACAAGCAATTTCCAAATGCATTAAAATCGCTTGCATTTGGCGAGGAAAAAGTGCTGTTCACCAAATCGCGTCTTTTGTGCCAAATACTCGAAAATGTTTTATTTATTTTTACAGATTTTCTGCTGGAATTCCGCAGCTAAATTTGATTGATCTTTTATAACGTACATGAGCAGTTTAATTAGCATATATATATATTTTTTGAGTATGCGCTTTAATGAGACCTTATCCTTTGTTAGGCTAAGAAGACCGTCTCCCATTATCGTTTGCATCACAGAAAATATATTCTTATATCGCGTCGTAGTTAATATATTCTTATATCGTATCATAGTTTATTCTTATATCGCGTTCACATTATGGAAGTTAAGTCACTTCGTTTAACTTTTTTGAACCGGACAACTCGGAATTAGGCTTCATCCACTCACATTATCAAACATTTTAAGAGACTTAATTTAGCCTTTATCGCATGCCTCGGCCAAACAGATGTCTGGGCAAGCGTATAAGTTGTTAAATTTGTAACTACAACTTCTGACTATATATAGTTTATTATTGTTTACATGTTATGCGGCGTGTTAAATAAATAAACTATTGAAAAGATCATTCTAAAAAGCTGACCAATTACTTGTAGAACCCAACGCGAAATTTAAGAGCAGTTTCAAATAAGAAAAATAGTTCAGAAGGCAGAGAGAGTCCCATTCAACTCATAATTAAGAGAGTATCGGAAGTTAAATGCGTTTCAAAAACTTGCTCAAGTCGAAAATTTTGATTCCGGGTCGTCCGCTTCAAAAAACTTCAAGTTAAGTGACTGAACTTTCATAATGTGAACGCAATATTGGAAAGAAAGCTGTGGATTAGCAAGAATATTTGGCTATAAAATGCGAAGAGTAGCTCCTCCCACTGAAAACCTTTTGTGTTATAAAATAAGTTTTACAGACGATTTTGAATAATTGGTTTAATTCTGGTCTGCATCGTCTACGTGGTTAGTTCTATAGTAAACAAGAAAGTTAAATGATGTACCAATCATAGATTATTAAACGTTTTCCAACATATATACCTAACTAAACCTTTTAGTAAACGTAAAACACATTTAAAAATCAGATTTTCGCAATTACAAGAAAAGTACTCCAATCCTGTTGTGCAGCCCTGTATATAATCTATAGATTTGTATATACTCTATATAGTATGCTACAATTTAGTTTAGTAAGGAAACACATAACACAGTTGATAATTTACCTTCAGCAGTTTCTTCAATAGACGGAAACATATTTGAATTCATTTGTACAGCCCTATATATTATCTTAAAATGTTTTATACTCGACACATAGTAAGCTAAATGTTAATTCAGGCAGAAACGCGTTGTAAACTACTGAAATCACACTTGCAGAAATTATCATACATAAGCGGTCATGTATCCAGTTCTTTGCATGACTTTGTATATGATTCTATATTACAGTCCCTGGCCAAATTATTAGAATATTTAGAATTATCAGAATATACTTTATTTTTATTAGAATATTTGGTATGTAATGACCCTAAAAACTAATTCAGCGTGGTAACATAGTTTTAATTCATTAAAATAATGTACACCACATATTTTCCTAATTTAGAGAAACTGCTTTTGTTGACATGTCGAATTATAACATTATCTAAAGGTCAACCGAACTAAAAAACGTCATGACAGGCTTCAATTACGTGGCTATGTGCGACGATCATGGAGGTGTTTGTAGCATTGTAAAATCAGTTGTTAGATGTTTATTTGTATTTCTATTGTGAATATATTATTTTTAATTGTGAATATATTATTTTTAATTGTGAATATATTATTTTCAATAATCAATATACTATTTTTAGTAATTAAAATATGTGTAGAAAAACAGATTTTTCAACAGAAAAGAAAGGTGAAATAAAAGCGCTTTTAAATATTAAAAAATATTCGAATAGAGAAATTTCAATAATAATTTCAAATAGAATATTTCTGAAGCAAGTGTAAGACGAAACTTGGGCTTGGACAAACATTGAGCACAAAAAGAAAGAACAAATGTGGAAGAAAATCTGTATTTACACCAAGGATAGAACGATGCTTAAAGAAGATCTGCGTGGAAAATCGATTTGCTACTACAAAACAGATCAGATCGAAGCTCGAAGAGTCTGACGTTGTTTTGTCAGAACGATCTGTAAGCAGAAAAACAAAAGCTATGAATTTCAAGGCCTTTAGACCAGCTAAAAAACCAAAATTAACCGAAACAATGAAAGCTAAGTGACTGAAGTGGGCTAGAGAGCATAAACAGAAGACATTGGAGTTCTGGAAATCGGCAATTATAAAGTTATTCTTATTTTATTAATACTTAAAACACCTAACAATGTCTGCGAAGCATTAGATAAATTCTTCATGTTAAAAATTATTTATTTCAGGTTTGCTTCAGTGACGAAAGAACTTTTGAAATTTTAGCAAACAAATCCCAGTTTATGCGTCGTCGTCCTGGCGAAAAGTTTCATCAAGATTGTGTCGTGCCAACTATCAAGCACCCAAAAAAGGTCATGGTTTGGTCTGTCATAAGTGGCAAAGGCACTGGACGTCTTTACATAGTCAAAAGAACTATGAAACAAGAGCAATACAAAGAGGTGTTGCAAAGTCGGTTGATTCCACAACTAAAAGAATGGTTTCCAAATGGAGAACTTTTTACATTTATGCAATATGGAGCTCCTTGCTACACAGCACGATCAGTAAAGGCTTATTTACAACAAGAAAAAATACCTGTATTGAACTGGCCGGGTAATTCAAAAGATATGAATCCCATTGAAAATGTTTGGCAGCTGATGAAGAGGGAGTTGGCCAAAGAGCTCATAACAAACAAAACCCAATTGATAGAAAAACTTATCCATGTCTGGAATCATCACCCACATATGCAAGAAACTATTCAATGTTGCATTAGCAGCATGTCACGACGAATAGAGGCATTGATTGCCGCCAAAAGAGGCTCCACGAAATAGTAATATTTTTTAATTTAAAGTTAAAAGTTTTTCAAGTTCTATAATTTTAATTTGACTTACAAAAATAAATAATTTTAAAGTCATTGGCGTGCTTTTTATTCATTCTTGCCCTACAATTAATGTTTATTCGGAATTTTAATTGTTTATATAATAATATCATCTCTATGAAGCTAGTAATATGATTTTACACAAAAAAACACGAGTGCGTCTAATAATTTGGCCAGAGGCTGTATATTCAACAAAGATCTCTTAATATACTAAATATATTTCACGTTCAAAATGCATAGCTCGATTAAAAAACACATTAAAGCAATTTACACTGATTTACAGTAATGCTTACGAATTCTTTTGTGTAGCCCTGTATATGATGTATAGCATTTATATATACCACATAGTAGTAAAAAATTTAGTTAAACGCATACCTAACTGAATGCGCACTTCTACCAATTATCGCTTATAGGCAGTACTTCGGTTACAGTACTTTATCCGAATTTGTTGTGTGTCCCTGTAAATGAACGTTAAATGCTATGCACAGTATATTACACAACAAGTATCTTGTAGTAAACCTCAGTAATTTAAATGAAATTCATTATATTTGAAATAGTCTAACATAATTAAAATTGGAAACAGTTTTTCTCCGACAGCCATTATGTAACTGAATATTTTTGTGTGATCCTGTAAATGAATGATGAATGCTTTACACTCCATATTATACAGAAAACATGTTTCAGTGCACCTCACAAATTTATGTCAATTTCATCATGTTTGTAATAGTGTAACATGATTAAAATGCACCGCAAACGATTTTTTTCCATAGACCATAATATAACGGAATTATTTTGAGTTTCCCTGTAAAGTAATTCTAAGTGCTACACGTACCATATTCAATAGTAAGCATCTTGTAGGGCACTTCAGTGATGTAAATAGATTTCAATATATTTGAAATAGTGTCACATCATTAAAATACACTGCAAAAGATTCCCCCCCGCCCCCCCATAGATCGTATTGTAACGGCATTCTTTTGAGTGCCCCTATAACGAAGTATGAGTGCTACATATTGCATTTTCAATACCGAACATGTCATTGCATATATCAATAACATATATCATTTGCATGACAATCCGAATATATTTACGTGAGTTAGAACACGGAGAGATGGACAGGCAGACAGAGAGACGGCCAGACAATTATCCCGACTTATCCTCTTCATTGTTCATAATACGAGTTTGTAAAGCATCCGTATTTTTCCAAATTTATCACCACAAAAATTAAAAAATTAAAAAATTTAATGTTCTTCACTTATCTTTTTAAAGGATATTTCTTTTGCTTTTTGCTTGGCAAAATATTTCTGAAATATATACTCAATTTTATATTTCGAATATTAACATATCTTTGAATAAGATTTTTAACACTCAAAGTAAAATAAAATTATATATTTTAGAAGTATGTTGCCAAGCACAAAAAAACAAAGAAACGTCCTTTATAAAAGAAATTAAAAATTTTAATTTTCTGGTAAGGACGTGGAAAAATGTGGATGCATTCCAAAACTTTAGATTAAATCTTTGAGAGGGAAATTTCAGATCGGACTGAGGAAAAGCCTGAAGAGGTTTGACTGAACTCTGAGCTTACCGGAAATGTTTGACTTTTGAAGTTTGAGTAAACCAAATGCAGCCAAACCTCAACAAATCGTCACAAATCATGACTCGTCAAATATTTTTTGTCTCCACTCTTTCTCACAGATACTACACCCAGAAAAAAGTTTTGTTGAATCAACGAAAAATTGGTTGACCCAACAAAACTTTTCGTTTAAATATGGGTCAATGGAAATTTTGTTTGAATAATAATAAAAAAAAATATTGTTGATTTTTTTGCAATTCCAAAAAAAATTTTTGTATCGTCAGCAAAAAAAATGTTTTGTTAATTCAAGTAAAATGGTTCAATTTTACTTGAATTAACAAAATTCTTTTTGTTACATAGATATATGCTATGTGTTATTTTAACAATCTATTTTCTTTTTTCAACAAAATATATTTAGTTTGTTTAAATAATAAAATATGTTATATTACGAACTTATTTTTTTATACTACAAAAACTTTTTTTAAGTGAACCAATCTAAATATGCCATTTTAACAATTTTTTAATTTATTTTCAGCAGTGCATTACGTCTGTAAACCTTGAATAATAACAAGTGAATTTTTATCTTGCTTTTTTTTCAAGCGCAAACTGAGAGAGTGAAAACCGCCCAAGCCGGGAGTCGATCCCGGGTCCTCAGAACAGCGCTTGGAGGCTATACCACTGAGCTAGAACAATATCTGATCTCGGCATTTCTCACTCTTATATATGTTGGAACGGCTGCAACCGCAGATAAGATAGTAAAGCTAAGCTTGTAAAGATAGAAAGTAATAAATGGGACAGGGGGATTTTTAAAACTACCTTGGTCCGTCCCAATGAAAAAAAGTTTTAATTATCCGCAAAAATTACCTGCAAAAATTATGTTAATCCTTTAATTATACAGCTATATAAGTCAAATAAATCGAGTTATGTGAGAGAGTTATGGTTACTACACAACAATTTAATTTTTGCAAAAACAACAAAATTTTGCTGGAATTTACAATATTATTGTAAAATTTAAAAAAAAAACAGATTTTGTTAATTCAAGAAAAACTGATGAAATTTTGTTAAAATTTTGTAAGAGTGTTAACAATATTTTTTTGTCCAAGCAACAAAAACAATTTTTTTACTTCAACTAAAATTTTTGCTAAAACAACCAAAATGTACTCAACAAAACATGTTTTGTTGTTTTAATCAAGTCCTTTTTCTGCGTGTAGTGTATAAAATTTATCTTTTACCGGTCGCAAATACAATGCTGGAACGATTAAGCCGCTGGGAAAAACTGCCGATAGTTTATAAATTAGCGAATCGAGTAAAATATTTCAGTAGAGTCGGAGAAAGAATTGAAATTGAAAAATATCATCTCTATTTTGTTTTATACATCAATAGCACGAAAAAAAAAATATATATGTATATGTTATTGAGGTTTTCCATGGCATGTTCAGTATTGAAAATTAAGTGCCTTTAAAGTGCTTTAAAGCTTACAGTTCATTTATAGGGGCACTCAAACGATTTCCGTTATATTATAGTCTATGAGTAAAAATCGCTTGCGGCCTATTTTAATGATGTTACGCTGTTGCTGTTACAAACATAATGAAACTGATAGGAATTTCTGAGGTGTGCAATAAAAAATGCTTTATGTAGAATATAGAGTGGAGAGCAATTATCATTCATTTACAGGGTCATACAAAAGAATTCGGCTATTTAACGGTGTATGGGGAAAAACTGTTTACAGAGTATTTTATTATGTTGCAGTATTTTAAACGTGATGAAACTGATTTACATTACTGAGGATACTACTAGATGCTTGCTGTAGAACATGATGTGCATAATATTTTTACAGGGGCATACAAATATGTGGGATGCAGTACTTTATTTCTTACAGTTGTAATAAGTCTCAGAATATTTTGAGTGAGTATTTGTGTTTCATGTTGATGTCTGTTAATAAACTTCTATATTAATGTACTTTAGCCGTGCTACTTATTTGAATCATGTGGGTATTTTAGATAACTAATATCTGTAAAAGATTATAACAACTCTCTTCGATTTTACATCACATTACAAAATAATATACTGTATTTGTTAAATGCTAAGAAATATCTAGTGCAGGGGTTCAAAATTCTAGGCGCCAATGGGCAGATTCCCACCACTAAATTTTATTAGTATTCTTCATTAAATTTTATTAGTATTCTTCGCCTAAATTTTATCAGTATTCTTATTAGGCGAAGAATACTAAAAATTTAGTGGTGGGAATAGGTCCATTGGCGCCTAGAATTTTGCAGCCCTGATATAGAGAAAATATTAAAATATGGTTAAAATTTTAAAAACTCAATTATTAAAATAAAAAATTAAATAGCTTTTAAATAATTAGCTTTGAAAGTGACACAAATTATCGTTTTCTTAAAAGAACTCCGAATATATCTCCCAGGCTTTTCACTTAGGTTTTAGTCGAACGTATGGATTTTGGATTTAAGCTCTTCAATTATTTTCACTATTTATGTAAACGTGTCAATACTAATGAACCCTGCCGGATCTTTCTCCGTTGTATTTCATTTTTTACTGATACTTTCGTATTGACATACATCTCATCATTTATAAAAATTATGTTAAAAATCCATACCAGAATGAATAAATATGATTAAATGAAGATGAACATTGTTTTATGGTGCTATCACACGTACTCTCATATTATAGTCAATATCAGATATTTCATCCGAAACACGTTTTTCAAGAGAAAAACTATCGAAATCGTCCCGTTTGATAGATTGCCTCTCGTAATTTCTTCAAGATCTAACTTTCAGTCGTTTGTATCCTCTACGATAGATATCAGTTTGAAATCCACCAATCAGAGCTCTCTAAAAATTTCAAGATGGCTACCGTTAGTAAGTCAACATATTATGTTTAGCGTGATCGCAAATATTGAAACAAAAAATACAGAAGAATTTAGAAAAAAACAATATCTTTAGTAACACAGGGACCAATTATACACGAAAAGAACTTTAAAAATATGCAGTTATTTCGAAATTAAAGAATTACATATGCGTCGATTGTCCGTTCGGAGTTCGTTATTTACCACTCCCGATAAGAACTTTATTTACTAATTTAAAGTTATTTATTGCGATTATTTTATTTCAATTCCTTATATTATTTACTATCTGTTATAATTGTACTGTCGTAGTCACTTATTTACTTCTCAAACTGTACTTGTTTAAATACTTTCTGCAGCAGTATTTGGCTTTACACTATAATGCCATAATTGATGGAAACTTTCAGTTTTAGACATTTTTTCGAATATTTTAAAATATACATGTCAGATTCTTTTGGAATTTTAAGATGAAAAAGAACAGGTTTGACTTCATATTTATCAAGGTTGGTTTGATAAGTAGGACAATTAGGGGACCAACAAAAAATTAAAGAAGAAAAATAATACTTGGGATCACCCTGTAAAATAAAATGCACGAAATGATTTACCGCTACAGAATATACATAGGCAGACATTGTATAATATGTGTACTCATTTGTGTAAGAATAGCATGCATATTAATAGAGATATAGCGATTTTTTTAAAATTTAAAAAAATTCTTGCATGTTTTTTGCTTATAAAATACAGGGTTTTTAACCAAATTTAACGTCAGTTTCAGAAAAATTGACAAAATGTAGTAGAAATCATATAGTGTGATTGAAATATAAATATATTAAATATTTAAGGAAATATGGGCAGTTGTATGAAATAATTTTAATCTGCGCATGCGCGAATGATAACAAAAAACTTTTTGACTAATTTAATACTCAACACTATGGAGCAACTTACGCAAGCAAACATGCATCAAGGTATTTTATTGCAATACAAATAATTCTAGCCTACTTTTAGCATGCAGCGTTCAGAGTCTAAATTTTGTAGTGGAGGGGGGGGGGGGCAGAAAATTTTCTTATACTTTTAGAAAAATGAAATTTAATAAATGAAAATTTAATCTAGCAGCTATTTATAGTTAATTATATTTTAATATTTTTTTAACCCTCTCGTCACCCTGGACCTTATATGAGGCTCCTACTTCAAATAACAAAATTTTTAAGAAAAAAAGACGGATTTTTTTTTTTTTTTTTTTGCTTTTCGTTCAGTGACACCGTGAATTCATTCAGAACACGTATGATGCTTCTAAATAGCTGCATAAATTTTACCTAGATGGCAGTACTAGACAATGTCTTTCATTATTTACAATTGTTGCTTTCTTGTTTCAGAAGAGAGAAATGAACTAATTATTTGGCTTACTTTATTAACTTTTTTGAGAGGTAATTAAATTTTTTCTTATTTAATATGTGCATGTGCATGCTTTTAAATTAATTTTAAACATAACAGATTCCTTAAAAAATGTGGAAGTGTGTTGGACCTCATATGAGGCTTACAGTTACTAGTGGTGTCTTTCACACTTAATATTCTAAAATTAAGATTTAGAAGAATAATGAAATTGCAAGCTAATATAAATATATATTACAGCTGAAAATTGAAAATTATTTGATTTAAAATATAAAAACTTGTGTATTTATTTTAAGATTATTATATATTTGTTTTGTTTTTTTATGTAGAAAGACAATGGATGAAAGCAATGATTGTTTACAAAAGAGGGAGGGGTAAAATTTTCTTATTAACTTTTTTTTCGCTTTTGTTTTAAGGATAGCTAATAAAAGAAGAAGAATACCGCTTACACAAGCAGAGATTGATACAATCTTTTTTGGAAGTGACTCAGAAGATGATTTGCTTTCTGAAGCTGAAGATGAATTATGGGTTTCATATCCTCAGATAGCTGAAGAAGAGGCTTCAGATGACAGTGGTGAAGATGAAAGCATAATCCCTTTGCTGAAACTCAAACAGCTTCTAATCGATGTCTTAAAACTTTGAGGTTTGCCGAAAAAGATAATGAAATGTAGGATAACATTACTAATTTTTTAGAGCATCATAAATCTCACTTCTCTGGCGAAATGCCAATTCATTATTCTTCTAAAAGGCTTCCTGATGACTTTTTAGAATCAATTGTGTATGAATCAAATTTTTATGCAACAAGAAAAGGTAATGAAAATTTTAACCTTACTGTTTCATAATTGAAGGTGTTTTTGGGTATTAATTTTGTTATGACTTATCTTCGTTATTCACGGTTGCAACATTATTGGACATCAAAGCATGACATACGCCTAAGTATAATAGTTGATCATATGACAAAAAATATATTTGTTGAAATCAAAAAATGTTTGCATTAAAAAAATGCAAACATTTTTTGATAATTTTCCTAAAAAAGAAAATGACAAGCTCTTTAACCCCTTGGGGACGAGCGACACGTATACGTGATGCATAAGGTGCTCAGAATCCTCGATTATTCCCACCAGTAACTTTTTATTGTAAACTTTGGCTTACTTAATGAGAGCATTTCTGAGATTCAATTACGCGAAAATTTCTGTTTTGTAAAACCGGTGGCAAAAGATTAAAAATTTTGTAAAGGACGCTCGTCGCGAAGGGGTTAAAATCAGACCAGTACTAAATCACATTTCCAGAGTATTCAAGGAAGCATGTGATCCAGAAGAATATTTATCGATGACATAATTACTCCTTTCAAGAGAAGGGCAAAACTAAAACAATATACTAGAGGTAAGCCATATCCTTGGGGTATAAAGACCTGGACACTTACTGGAATTTAAGGATATGTACATGAGTTGGAAATTTATGAAGGGGCGAATCAACTAGCAGCTGAGTTTTCTACTGAATTTGGATCTGTTGGAAGTGTTGTACTAAGCTTTGTGAACATATCAAGAACAACCACAAACTGTCTTTTCATAATCTTTACCACGATTCTACTTCTAAATAAATTTGTTGAATGGAAGATTTTTGCTACCAACACAATACGTGTAAACAGATTAAAAGAAACTTCTAGCAAATTATATCCTATAAATGTTTTGAAAAAGATCCCAGAGGTTCGATTTCTCGAGTAACAAGCAATGAGTAGATAATCATTACTACATCTGGTATGATAACTCTGTGGTCCATGTTGCATCCTCATTTTTGGAGCAAGCCCTGTAGGAACTCCTAGCCATGGTATCGAAAAGAAAAATGTATTACTCAAATTCCTAGATCAGCCGAAATAGGAATGTACAATACAAATATGAGAAGTGTAGATCTAATGAATTCTTTATTTGGTCTTTACCGACATACATTGCACCACAAAAGGTGGTAATTATGCATTTGCCATCACATATCAAACATAGCGGTAATCAATTCCTGGCTTTTGTGGAAAATGGATCCAGATAATGAAAACTTGTATTTTCTAGAGTTTAAATCCTCTATTTCCACAAAACTTTAGTTATCAAGGCTCGTCAAATTCAAACCAAAAAAGAGGTAGACCATCACAATCCTTTGTAGAACCAACAATGCAAAAAAGGTAAAAATACAAGCTGCAACCGAACTGCGAAGAGATGGGCATAACCACTCTCCTGCCAAATCTCAAGGAAAATATTCAGCTAAATGTCATCGATATGGATGTCCTGAAAAAACAAGGTACATTTGTGCAAGATGCAAAGAATCATTATAGCCTGAATGTTTCAAAGCTTTACATTCCTGGTAAACATATATTTATCGTGAATTTTGTATTTGTAATTAGTATTTTTTATTTCCTTTTTGTTTATTATAATTTTTTTTAACTTAATAATTGTCTAAAATAATAAAACAAGCATTAAAAAAAATACAGATATTGCTATCAACATTTATTTTAATGATGTAATGAAAATGTATTTGTCTATATACATGTGCAACCCTTAGCTACATTAAGCCTCATATGAGGCTCGTAAAAAAAATTTAGAAAGAGCGACATTACAACAAAAATTCTTTTTGCACATGGTTTATAGTGGTATTTCAGAAGCATTAAATGTTAGAAAGAATTTTTTCTTTTCTTTAATCATAATTTGGTTACGAGAGTGTTAAAGATATACAATTATTATACAGACATACATATTTATTCGTAGATTGGTGTAATAGTAAAAATCTATTCACCGTTGTCCAGTCATCCAAGGCTGGTGACTTTTTCTCCAACATGGTTTATTAGTGAGAAATTGCAGACTCAGAATCGGCCAGAGTAGTTCAGTGGTTAGAGCAACAGCCCGGAACGCTGTAGACCCAGGTTCGATTCCTGGCATTGGCTAATTTTTCACTTCATGTTGGATTATTGTATTTAATGTATGTGAGTGAGAATGTCCTTTTCAGTCTATTTTTCCTTTTTAATTATTGAATTTCAACCACCCTAAAATTTTGTCTTCCCCCTCCTAGCGATGTTTTAAACCTTTATATGTTTTTCAATTTGTTAAGCAAATTGTGTCCCTTTTTTACTTATTAATAATAAATAACGCATATACCCCCCCCCCCTCCCCCCCTCCTGTTAAAAAATTTTGCTTCCCTTCAAAAAAAAAAAAAATTAAAATTTATATATTTTCGAAAACAAAAAGGAATTGTAACGTAAAACTTTCCTAACAGAAATAAATTTCTAGAATTTTCAAATATGAGAACTCAAAATTAAAGCTGCATATTCCCAAGTTGCTTCAATTAAGTCACTGTTAATAAACTAATTACTGCATATATCTATGGCAGACGTATAAATAGCTGCAGTGGTCGCATACTGCTAAAATTCAATATTTCCCCCGAGCAATGGGCTCTACAGTTTAATTAGTATATTCAATCTACCAAGGTGGTCCAGAAAAATAAAAATTCATATTCCTACTGTACTGATTAATATATATAAACATAAATATTTTGGTATAATGTAATATGAGTTTCAGCTAAATAAAAGTTAAGCCAATGAGCTATCCACTTGTACTGCAGAGGCCTTAGCTCTGACAAGTTCTCTATAGTGTAATTTGTATCAAACTGTGTTTTGTAGTTTTATGTTTCATCCAAAAATATATGGTTTAACTTGACACTTTCTGACACAAAGTTCGTCCGGGGTCCCCGTACCCACCACCTACTGCGATAGATAGATAGATAGTTCGAAACTAACCAATTTGTTAAGCAAATATCAAACACACACACACACGCGGAACCAAACAAAAAATGTCTAAAAGCAATGGTTCCCCACCTGTGCTCCCTGTCAAGCTCAAGGCGACGAAACAGGGTTCACAAAACAACAAACTAGGGAATACACTCAAACCATACAGGGCGAGCTCAGTAAGCTCGGTGACGACCACCACATCCGAAAAAGAAGAAACAAAGCAGAAAAAACCACAGAAGAAGACAGAAAGAACACTGGAAGAGGTAGAAAAGAAAATTAACACACATCTCATGATCACATTGAATAGCAGTGATAGCGACCCAGACGAAGCGGACGATGGTGAAATCATAGAAGAGAACAACACAGGAAAAGCAACGGAATACGAGAGAAGGCTCAAACAAGAACTGATGGACTACTGTGCAGAAACAGACACTGGAATTAAAAGAAGCGTGGAGGCAGAAAGAGTAATGAGAGCCCTAAACTATTTGCAGGTAATACAGCACAGATGCACGAGGATACCAGTTACAACACGAAGTGAGATAGACAGGATAGTTGAAATCATCACGAAGAACATAATGGACTTAGAGGTGAAGATGCAAGCAGCAAGTGTAAAAGTAGAAATCCTTGAACAACACTGGAAACCAACAGAAAAAGAAGACAAAGAAGAAAACACAGGTAACGTACACAGGAAGGAGGTGGCCGCCGAGACTCAAACCAGGCCTCCAAGAGGATACGCGGAAGCAGTCAAAGCGGCTAAATCCACCCTCATCATCCAAGGGACGACTGAAAGAGACGCGGAAGCAGGCCCTGATCATGACTAATTGGGGCCCTGGGCAAAGATAAATTAGGGGGCCCCTTTTGAATCATTGCAACTTTATTGAAATAGAACTGATGGTTAGTCATATGTGTAATGAATAAACAATATTTTTGCACCTTGGATTTTAAATAGAAGAAAATTCTTATCTCCGTCAATTCTAAATTAAGCACCTTAATTAATAAAAATATTCTTTTTTTTCTTAGTACAGAACAAAACTCTTTTATATAACTTTGGCAACTTGTTATATTACTTTAAGGCGAATTTAATAACTTCAACTTATGGAAAAGTGTGAAATACTCTAACAAGTAAATATGAGTTAACCAAGTTACTTTTTTTTTTACATTTTCTTAAGTTGTACTGCACACAACATAATATCAAATCAAATGGATTCTACTTCACAAGTAGAAAGTGTTTTTTTAATAAATCTAAAACGATGGCAATTTAGCTAATAAAGCATATAGCTATTATGTTCTCTGCTCTGTGCTTGCAACCAAAGCAGAGCAGTGATTTGCTGCTGGTTGAGGTTAGCTTTGCAAAAGCACTGAACTCTGTAAGTTCAAATTATATTTGTTTTTCAGAATCTTTTAAAGATGAAATTTGTATTCTGTATTCAAAAATTTTCAGAGTTGGAATCGGGGGTTAGGAAAAAAAAAGTTTATAAATTAATATAGGGATTTGGGGGCCCCTGGGCAAAGTCCCGATTTGCCCATGCGATAATAAGGGCCTGCGCGGAAGACCTAGAAAAACAGATAGAGAGAACAACAACAGAACACCATGTAGGAGTCAAGAAGATCAGAAGAATTAGAAACGGTGTGAAACTTATCTTTGAGGACGAAAAAGAAGCACTGAAAATAAAACATACCATCACCAACAGCGAAGAAGGCAAAGAGACAATAAGAGTAAGATCAGGAAACATTAGAAAGAAGAAGATAATGATATTCCATGTCCCAGACTTCGTGAAAGAAGACAAAAGAACTAAGAAGATAAAGAAGACCTTAGGACTGGGGCCGCAAACAAGGGAGGATGTCATCAGTTTGCACAGGCAGGTGACCGTCCGGGAGGGTAGCAAGCATCAACCTGTCCTACTCCCTGAGCCTCTGGTAGATCACTTGCTAAGGGCGAGGACGATCTGCCTGGGGCTGAGGGATTGCCCAATAAAGCCATTCATTAGTGTGACGCGCTTCCACAAATGTCTCGAATATGATCATGTGGCAGCAAATTGCAGGGGGACACAGCGATGCTCTAACTGCGCGGGCGAGCACCTGTACACTGACTGCAATCGGCAAACCCCCCGCTGTTATGCGTGCAACAAGTACAACGAAGTAAACAGACTATGGCTAAGAACACAGAAGAAGACGGATCATCAAGCCAACTCGGGTGCATGCTGGGTGCGTCGCCAGCTACTAACGATCCGCCAACTACAGTCGGACTAGCCTCAGCAAAAGAAGTCAGGGAGGGGACGGTGTCACTAAATTTCACAGGCAGTAAACCACAGCTGGTCAAAATGACCAGACAAGACATTGAAGCTAGAATACAACATGACGCTCAGCGCCTCAATTATGGTAATAGACACAAATAATACTAGAACTAAGCGCTCAAGGAGCGCAGCGCAAAATAAACAAATACCACATGACAAAAACCAAACTAATATGCAACAAACACACTACACCCTAAACATGATACAAATTAACCTACACGGTAGCAACAAAGCAACAGACACACTCGCAGGCTATGTAGCAGCGAAAGGAATACAGGTAGCACTCTTACAGGACTTCCACCAAAATAAAAAAACGGGTAACATAACAGGGTTCAATCCAGAAAATTGGAATGTCACAAAAACACCACAAAACAGATCTGCGATTATAACCCGATTAGGCACCAAACCAATAACAATACTAACAAGAGAGTTCACAACAGCTATAAAACTAGAAAACAAAGACAAAACTTTCACAATAATAAATACATACGCCCCCCCCTGGCGGACTTCTCAGAAGTACTAGACCAGATAGGTGAGGCCCTGAGTAAAGCGGTCGGAGAAGTACTGCTAGTGGGGGACTTTAATGCACACTCAACAGCATGGGGCTACGATGACATAGACCACAGAGGGCGCGAGCTAACAGATTTCCTCCTGCTACACGGGTTGTTTGTCTACAACCCGCCGGACGCACCACCCTTATTCAAAACTATACGAGGGAAAAACAGGGATGGTACAATAAAGGAAATACAGGGATGGCCGGACTTGACAATAACAACGGCAACACTAGGTAACGACATAACTGATTGGCATGTCAGTGACGATGTCTCACTCAGTGACCACAGATACATAAAATTTAAAATTAAAAACTACGAGAACATAGACTACCAAAGACATGGTCTACAAACAAAGATAGGTAAACATGCAAAATTTGATAAAAACATTAGAAAAATCAGAAACAAATACATTAAGAACTCCAAAAAGCAAGCACAACAGACCAGCTAGACAACATAACACTCAGATTGCAAAATGAAATCACATCGATAGCGTTTGCAAACCAAAAAAAAAAATCTACACCTGCGGTCACTGCCCCTCCATGGTGGACGGATGAAATAAAAACAGCGAGGAACAAGGTTAGGGCACTCAGGAGGAAATTTCAAAAACAACAGAACGAAGAATTAAAAGTAAAACAACACATAATCTTCAAAAAATTACAAGCCAAATTAAAAAAACTAATAAACGAAACAAAATCCAAAACATGGAAAGATTACTGCAACAAGGTCACAGACACATATGGCTCCCAATATAAAAACGCTAGCAACAAAAGAACAGGTCCAGTAAAACTAGTCAACATTCTACCCCCAAATACAAAAGTAACCATTAAAGACACACTAACACATTGACATTTCCTGGACAACTTATACATAACAGATCAAAATATACCCCACACACTAACAAAGGCAAATAAAGAAAACAACGAACCAGCACCACCGGTAGTAACAAAGGCGGAATTAAACAGAATAATCAGAAACATTAAACAAAATAAAGTACCCGGATTCGACTTCATAGATTACAACCTAATTAAAAGAATTAATAATGCAACACCGCAACTACTACTGACACTCTTCAATACATGCCTATGGTTAGAATACTTCCCAAAATCGTTTAAAATAGGCATAGTAGTACTGTTCCAAAAACCAGGTAAAGACCCAACAAATCCAAAAAATTACAGGCCAATTTGCCTCTTACCAGCGCTTGGCAAAATGTTAGAACGCATAATACACGGTCGGATAAACTTCCACCTAAACAATAATAATTATTGGAGCAACAAACAGTATGATTTCAAACAGGGGATCTCAACAGAACACGCATTAGATAACTTAATAAATACAATAAAAGAAGATAAAACAAACAAATACCAAGCACTCCTAATAGCCATGGACATCAAAGGGGCATTTCGGTAGCTTTCAATACAAAAAAGTATAAAGCTACCTATTGCAGCCGTTCGGAGGAAAGCAGTTCCGGAAATTTTCGATATATTTTCACCGATCATGACCCCCAGACCCCAAAACCACCCTCCGTTCAAATGTTGATTTATATATATATATATATATATATATATATATATATATATATATATATATATATATATATATATAACCATTAATGAAACATTACCAAAACACCAACTGAAACTTGAAATTATATATCTGACCTATGTCATACGATAACGCTCGTATTTATAAATCGATTTTGATGAAACTAATTGTGTGTATTAAGCTAATCAATGTCTCGACCGAGTTAGTTGGTCAGCTTGGTCCGCCATTTTGTTTCAAGATGGCAGCCATTTAAAAATTTAAAACTAAAATAAATATACAAAAAAATTAAAAATTAAAAATTATTTTTTAATTACGTTTTAGGCCTTGATACAAGGATTCCAGAGCATTTTTTGGTTTACCTCTATCTTAAAAAATGGCTGAGATAGAGCAGTTTGAAATTCTAGGGTGGCTGACATTTTGAAACAAAACAGCCCATTAACGCGATTACTCGCAAATTATTTTCTTTCATTGTTGTAATAATTTTCCCAATCATACGCATAAAACTACATATTCATATCCGTTAGCGCCAAAATTGGCGACATTGGAGACAAAATTGGCAAAATTGGCGACACTTGGCGAAATATCGCCAAATTAGGCGACCAAAATAAGTCTTCATAAATGAAGCCAATTTGGCTATTGCTCAATAGTTTGGCGAATTTCTTATTCAAATTCAGTATTAACGAATCTTTTGTAAACGTTTCTTTGCATTTTAACTTGCTGTTTTCGTGTAACATTAGCTAAAATTTTCAAACGAAGATATGGGAAAGCTACCTTTTCCTCCCGGTACAGGCCGGAAGGACTTTTTTGTATTGGAAGCTACCTAATAAGGATTGTGTTTTTGTGTGAAACGAAAAATATCAAAAACTCATTTAAACTTTCGAAAAATGATTAAAATCATCAAAACCAAGGAAGAATACACTGCAAAAGAGTGGGAACTATATCTAAATTCTATTACGTATTTCAATTTTACATTACATTCAATATGTAACACGAATTACATTTAAAATATGTAAAATATATTAACTAAAAATGTCATAATAGTGATTTTCGCAAAATAACTAAAACTTAATTTAAAATCTTTGCGTTACAGGTTTCGGCTTAGCGATAAAGTGTGGTTCCAATACACGTGACAAAAAACTAGTTTTAATATACTATTTTTTTCTAAATCACTTAATACTAATAGTTGAGAATTCTTAATATTTACAGGTAATGAAAAACGTAAAGTGAAGATATGGATTCTATAATTTAGAATTTTAATGTTATATTAGCGAGAGTATTGTTTTTATAATCTTGGAATTTCAAGTAAAATGATCACAATAATATATATATATAGAACAGTCACGAAAAGAAACTGCAATATATAAAATGTTAGTACGCGATAATGCTTCCTGTTTATCAATCGAACTCTACACTAAATATTAAAACACCTGCTGCAATTACTCATTAAATGTTACGCCCTCTCCTTACATTAGCAGATAACTTTCAGTAGGGAAAATAACCCTAGTTACAGTGGAAAGTGTAGCTCCAAGCAAGCGAGAGGCAATAGCATATACTTCATATCGTATGGTATTCCGTGTGATAACAGCTTTAGTGTTATTTGCAGTGTTCTTAAATTCAAAGAAAAACTGAAAATTCATGTTTGACTAGCCGACCCGGCCGATGTTGTCCGGGCCCGTGATAATAGCTTTAAGAAAACCTCACATTTGTATGGTTTTATATCTTTAACCTTATTTTGTATGAATTTATATTTTTAAATGAATAATTCGCTGAAAAATATTGATATTTAGTGGTAAAAGCACTCGTACGAAGACATTTTCTTGTTTTTTCATGTACAGTCGTTTCACAGTTTAAAAAAAAAATAGTTCTTGTTGTCTCAACTCTTTGAAATTTTTATCGGTTTTAAATATAACGGTTTTACAGCCCGTGTAAATATTTCCTGAAAAAATATTCATATCTAGTTGTAAAATAAATATGTTTTCTTCTCTTTTTTTTCTTTTTTTCAGTTTTCGCATCGGGTCCTTTAATAAAATTTTTAAAAAAAAGTAGTTCTCATCTTCTGAACTCTCTGAAATTTTAATCGGTTTAAATATAACTGTATCTACGCTTTCATTAAAATTTCGTGAAAAAATATGCATATTTAGTAGTGAAAACAGGAGGAGCTAAAGCCACGCCGAAAACAGCCCATGTTTTAGCGTTTTCATTTTCAATTTCTCAGACTTTATTTTTGTAAGCATTTCTACACATCCGAACGTTTCAAATTTTTTGTAGATGATTTAAATTTGGTCTGCCGAGATACTCGAAAAAGATTGAGTCGAAATACGAATATTTAGTTACTTTTGGCGTAGAAAAAAGATCGTCTAAGGGAGCCGTGGGTGATCATGCGGTCGCCAATGTTTTTAAAAGGGTTATACATAGTTCGTTTTATTTTAATCCATTGCACCGTAGAAAAGAAGTAGGCCTCAGCAGCTATTTTGTTTGTCGGTACCTTTAAAATTGCGACCTGGGGGAGCGTTTCCGTAAGGGAGAAAACGTCAAACGCGAAAACGGCCTTTTTGAATAACATTTTTAAAGGGTTTAGAACAATATTTTTTCGAACTGATTCTGATGTTTAAGAGGTAAGAGTACGAACTTTAAGAATATGTCTTCCATTTTTCCGTATCCCGAACCGATGGAGGTTAAAACAAAAGGCCATAAAAAGCAGGCATTTAGTTCCTTTTTCCTTTCCTCTCGAAAATCATAATTACAACTAAAAAGGTCAAAAATTCCTGGAATTCTAGGATGTGTTTAAATTTGGGGTTCGCCCTCAATTTTTTTTTTTATTAAAAGACCGATTACATTTTAAGAAGGTGTTAAATTCGTGGAACAACAAATTAAATAAATAAATAAAGCTTAAAATGTTATAAATTTTAAAGTTAAAGCTGTGAAAGCTTTAATAAATCCTATTATAAAAATTTGGTCACCCTAGTTGTAGTTAAAAATCTGTTCAGTTTACAAATTTATTTTTATACGAACTTTGAAAATCTCAATTATGTACCACTATATTTCTTTCTTTCATTTAATTTGTCATGGAACATTAACTTTAAATAAAACTGTCCATTGGTATGTCAAAAAACAACGTTAACTAAAAGTTGAAATGTATTCGGTTACTATGATATATTCATAAATGCATTTTGTAGATTGGGTGATATTGCGGTTAAAACTATAAAATCGATAATGTAACAATTATCTGTTAACGAGAGTAACAATACTCATCAGTAAATCCATAAATAGATCACTGACACTGTATTTAGAAACGAATGCATTTAGAAATTATAAAATGGTGAAAGGAGATTTTAAATTTTAATCTAAAGCTGTGTGGTCCAACTGCGACCCATATCTTTTATCAACAAGTCGGAAATTGCACGTCAAACGTGACAAATGAGGTGCGTTCGTTCTGTTATTATTTCAGTGAAATGAATTATATCATATGATTAATTTCCGTAATAAAATAAGTACATTTTAAGTTGGCAATATTTTATCTTTTGTCGACATTTACTGAAAATTCAAATGGGATAGCTTTGAAAATTACAGAAATTGAAACACATATTTAGATTTTTTTTTCATTTAGTATCTATTTCTCCAGAAACATCTATCCAAAAAATTGTTGGTAGATTAAAGGATTGCTAAAATTAAACAATTTTAGTAAGTAAATTCGGTTTTTAAATTCAGTGATATGGAAATAATATGACTCCATCTTTAATAGGACGTAATCACCATAGCAACCTAGAATCATTACCAATCATGGTATATCATTGAATTAATTACGTATTTTATAGGATTTAATAGAATGGATAACGTGGCTATAATTTGGTCATAGAGGTTATAAAATGTCATATACGTCATATATGACTATAACGAGGCTAACGAAAAAGAAAGGCTACCGCAGTGCTTTACGCGTATCTTTTTTTACAGACCGTGGGAGTCACGTGATGTTCGAATCCACCAATGCAAGTGTACGAAAAGAGCATCACGTCACTCTAGCGGTCTGTAAAAAAAGATAAGTGGAATGCACCGCGGTAGCCTGTCTTTTTCGTTAGCCTCGTGACTATAACTTGATCGTAGAGGTTTTAAAATGTCATATACGTCATATATGACTATAATGTCATACATGTCAAATAACTGGACGATACGACTCGATCGCTTGACCGAGGTCGCACTGGATTAATCCCCAGAAGCTGCTATAAAAAGGAAGCACCGATTTTTAAATAATTCAAATTACTTAATAAATATTTTTATTAATATCTTTTTAAGTTTTGATTCGACTTTCATAAAATTTGAAAAGATGCGACAAAATTTTGCAACGATTATATATAATAAATTTCAAATCATTTGGTTGGGTAGTTTTTGCGCTATTATATGCGGACAGACGGGCGGACGGATCAGACGATGACTATAGGTGCTACTTATTTATATAATTACGAACGCACCTAAAAAGTTAAAAATAAGAAATAACTGATGTCAATGGCATGTATTTTAATTTTTTTTTAATAATCGAAATACTATAAATTGAATTTTTATAAATAAATATATTATTGAATTATTAAAAATTCCACTACTGTTGTTTTAGTTTCAAAGTAGAAAAACAATATCGGTTTTAAAATTTGTTACACTTTTAGAGTATGTAGATCCCTCCCAGATCCCTCTCCTCCCAGATAGCTTATCTCTTAAATGCAAATTAAATGAAGACATCCCAATCGAATGGTTATTTTCGTTTTTTTTTTTTCAATGATAAGTATAATTATTACAATGTATGTGAGTTATTTATTTATTTATTGGCTGTCTGTACGTCTGTATCTATCAAAAATATCACTAACTATTATAAACTACAACCTTAATAATGCAAACAGTAGGACACAAAAGAAAAAAAGACATCTATGGGCTGGGACATGGAGTTTATTGGCGCCACATGAGTAAAAATAATGATAAAACTATATACATGGGTTTGACTGGATTTAATTTAGAAAGACTGAGGATAGTTTTGATTCCTGGTTTCTTGAACACTAATTTGGTAAAACCCCATGCCCAGCAGATTCCAATTTATGCTATTGTCTTCAGAGGCAATTGCTTGGTGACTTTTACTATTGCTTTTCAACTTCCAGAACTGGGCTATTTTAGAAAAATGCTTGAGAAATATTTCATTGAGATTTCTTTGCTCTGAAACAACTGCTAAAATCCGCAAACTTGTCTTGCAGCCATTTGCGGAGACCTTTTCTCTTTTTTGGAACATCAATGGCGTCATCTGAAAAGAAAAGTAAGAATATATGAAAATACGTTGATGTAAATATTGTACTATTCTGATAAAATAATGATACGTATTTTCCGATTTTTGTCAAATATATGAAATATCTTTGGCATATAGCGTGTTTATGTAAAATGATTTTACCATGCTGCAAACCATTTTTGTGTTGAAATAAAAAAGATTTAGTTTGTTATTACTTTTAAACACTAAATTTTTTCCATTGTATTGTTCAACATATTTCTGATTAATCCCCCCCCCCCATAAACACATTTTTTTCCATATACAAATAGTATTTTATTTGTAATCATTTTCTTTAATATTTACTCGTTTTTCGACGACTTAAAAATAGCTAATATAGTACATGCCTTTTGTTTCGTATTATTTAAACGGTACAAACAAACAAATAATGTAATATATATATATATATATTTTAATCTTTCACTTTTTATCAGAAGTTTATTTTTCTTCAAATTGTCTCTATGTTGCCAGATTCCTACATCCTAATGAAATAAGAATCTGCAACAAAAGCCTGCAAAAAATGATTTTTACAACCCTGTAAGCATCGGAGGGTTCCCTGTATTTTCATAAAGTGATTGTAAAATTCAGGATTTTGTTTCGTGGTTTGATGCTAAAATATCTTTTCTGTCCATTCATTGTACATACTTTTAAAAACATAATTCTGTTAAATATATTTTTATTTACAGCCAATTTAACATGATTAGAAATTGATTAGAAAGGAACTTATTAAATATCTTATAAATAAAAATAGACGATTTTAATAAGTATAAAGTTATTGACATTAAATAAATAAGTAAATAAAATACTATTCCGAACATATTGTGTGCATCATATCTTTATAACCAATTCAACTTACTTGATATTAATTTTATGTTCAGCATAAATTGAAAATCTGCATTTTCTCTGGCACATTTCAATTTAGCACAAAAGTCTTATGATAATTTTTCTTATGATTATTCTGATCTTACGTTTTCCTGTTTAAAATTTTCTTTCGGCAATCAATTTCAAACTTGTTTTATTTCTGCTATAGACGCTTTCAGTCTTGATGTTTTGGTTTAAAAGAGAAAAAAATGACTCTATACAAACGTTGTTATGTTTCATTTTCTATTTAATATAAATCGTAGAAAATGTTATCATTACGACTATAGTATTTAAACACTTGGCCATAAGATATAACTATAAGAAATAACTATAAAGTATGCAAACGAAATTGGAAATAAAACATAGCAACCGTTTATTTAGAGTCAGTTTAACGTCAGACAGAAAGCGTTCGTTAGCTACTTTACATTATTATAACAGTCAAATGCTTATTCTTGAGATAGATTGCATAAAAAAAATAAAAAAAGACCTGAAGTATTTTAAAAATTTTAAAATAAACCAACTCTCTGGTTAATTTTTAATTAGACGTAATTTGAATGAGCTTAATAACTTCAATTAAAAATGTATTTAGTAAAATAATTAAAATATTGCAGTGTGGATGTTAAAAGTTTTTCTTTGATGCAGTAGTTTATTGTTAAAATAATGCCTAGTTCTGAAACGAAATAAATTTATGAATAGTTTTCGCAAACAAAGACTATGGACTCATCAATTGAAAAATAATTATATCAGAGGTAGACATTTCTCAGACCCTTACCTGTTTGAACTTCAGATGACGATTTAGTGTCATTATTATCTTTTCTTTCTACTTTTTCTTTCACATATTTCACTTTAGCGAAAATACTTTCATAGTCATAGCCACCTTCATCTTGGTGATTGTTTCCATTCAGTCCAATAACATTTACTGCCACACGTTTAACTTTAGAGAAAACATCTCCATGGTCACTAGCAGGGCTATTTTCCTCTCTTTCGACTACATCTGCCTCTTCATCTTTTATTCTACTGAAAGCACCTGCATTGTCCCTGTCATGATTCTTTTCTTTCTTTTCAACTACTTTGCCCTTGACATATTTAACTTTAGGAAAAATACTTTCATAATCATAATCACCTTCATATTGATGATTGTTTCCACTCTGTTCAACAATATTTGCTGTTACAGGCTTAACTTTAGCAAAAACATCTCCATGGCCATCATCATCAGCAGGGCTATTTTGCTTCCTTTCGACTACATTTGCCTCTACATATTTTATCTCACTGAGAACACCTGCATTATCCCTTTCACAATTGTTTTCTTTCATTTCAACTACTTTGGCCTTGACATATTTAACTTTAGGAAAAATACTTTCATAATCATAATCACCTTCATATTGATGGTCGTTTCCACTCTGTTCAACAATAATTGATGTTACAGGCTTAACTTTAGCAAAAACATCTCCATGGCCATCATCAGCAGCCGGGCTATTTTCCTTCCTTTCGACTACATTCACCTCTACATATTTTATCTCACTGAGAACACTTGAATTATTCCTTTCACGTTTGTTTTCTTTCATTTCAACTACTTTGGCCTTGACATATTTAACTTTAGGAAAAATACTTTCATAATTATATTCACCTTCATATTGATGGTCGTTTCCACTCTGTTCAACAACATTTGCTGGTTCAGGCTTAACTTTAGTGAAATTATCTCCACGGTCACCTTCGTGAATATCAGTCACGTCTTTGTTAGCTTTTGACATTCCAAACCCAAATCTTTCCCTGAATCTTAACAACATTCTCTCAAGTTTGGTTTCGACAGCAGATGCTATTATAACAATTTTTAACAAAATTTACCGATATTTAGTAAATTATATCACTTTTTTAGCAGCTTTAACAGATAGGCAAAAGCAATTTTAAACTAATCACAATGGCTTTTCTGAGAGAAGTGACATTGTTACAGTAAACATTGTTTGAATATGTTTATAATGTGCATTGTTTACTTTATACGTGGCAATAATGTGGTATTCTTTAAAAATATTTTTTAATATTAAAAGAACGCATTGTTATTAATTTGATCAATGCATTGTTGTAAGAATAAAAATATGTGACATGGAACACCCATTTAATATTTAAAAAAAAGTGAAATCTTACATCAGACATAATGCGTAATACATTATTACAAACACAATAATTTACAAACATTACTGCACAATACATTATTAAAATATTACAAATGCATAATTTATTACACATTTTTCAATATTAAGAGTACACATATCATGCCAACCATATTTTTCTTTTCCTATTGATATAACTATTTGAGTCATTCCATGTCAGTTCAGGCAGGCCTGTAACCCACCATCACAGATTTTAATGAAACTGTGTGTGTTTGTTCTTACTATTAAGATATGATCACCAGTAATTTCTCTTACTCCTCGGTGAAATAGTTTCTGAGAAAAAAATTACAAAATTTTGAAAAACTGCCGTCAGTTAACATTCTTGACTGCTCGGTTTTCAAATGTAGCATGTCATAAATATAATCATATTTCAATATCTATTCCACAAATCATCTTCAAATAATTTATGCATAATAAATAGGGTATGCAGCTTATGAAAAAAAATTACTGTTACGCCTATAACATTTTAAGTTTGTCTAAAAAAATTTTTAATTTTGAAATCGTGAATTTTTTATGAAAAATAATGATTTAACAAAAAAAAAGCATTATCAACCAAAGGCGCAGTTTCTATTAAATTTATTTTTGCACGGGATTATACTTAAAGGTGTCCTTTACATGATTATGAAATAAAAATAGTGGGATTTTGGGTGTTTTTAGTAGTATTTCTTATTTAAAAATATTTTGAGGGACATTCCAAATCAAATGAAGCAGAGTCATTGGATGTCATTTCCCCTAAGCCACTGTCACAGATTTCAATTAATTTGTGCATTAAAAAAAGTCATTTCAATATGAAATCACTAAATAGGTTTCAAATAATTTGTACGTGACAAATAATATATGCAGATTATTACTTCTTGTTTTTTGTTAAATTTTAGAGGAGACTCCCCCATGTCTGTTAGACATGAATTAAGAGAAGCAAGAGTTTCTTTCTTTTCAACTGATGTTGCTATGTAATCTATACATTGGTCGCTATCATTATCAGTATCCAGCTTTTCAATATTAGTGTCTCTATTTAGCTTCTGTAATTTCTGTATTTTTTCCCTACACGCATCAAATATTTTTTGCCCAGGAACTGCTTTTATAAAAACAGGAAATTTGTTAACTTCCTCTCAGAAATCTAAGCTTACATTCTGGAGAGTTCTTGTAATTTTTTTTCTGTGACGTTTGAAAGTGTCAAAACAATATCTTTGATAAAATTTAGAATTTTATAAGTAAAGTATTCTATGATACTCACACATATCAGTTAATAAATCAACATTCACACCACCCCTTAGAGACAAAGTCTACTTGTCTGTAGTTGCAATGGATTTTATTGCACTTATTTTCATCTCTCGTGTATAGCTACTTTTATGACAAATACTTTCAGTTGTTCAAAGAATAAATAAGCTACATATCTTAATAACAACTTATTATCTTAAGACGATAATAATAATTGAACAACATAATGATTTTAAAAATCAGTATGCGGGTTGTTTATCGAGTCAATAAAAAAAAAAAAAAAAATCAGTGAACTTAATATGCTGGCTGCAATGACACTTCTAACAAAACTAATTAATTCATGACCATCTATCTGTCATCAAAACCGAAAGATCAATAAGAATAAAATCAGCTGTAGTGTGAATGTTACTGAGATGTTGTTGAGATAGGCATGTCTTTGTGAAATTTTCACCTGTACTCCAATAAAATATAAACATGTACGCTTTTTTCATACATTCAAAATTAAGTAAAACTGTTATAACAATTTCCTGTCATTACAGCAGATGTTAAATTTTCCCTACACACTGTTAGAAAAGTTTCTTAGTTTTTCGATTTTGTTGACATAACATCATAAAGTTTAGTATATGTATTCTCTGTAAATGTATAAATGACATATATGCTTTATTAAACATAAATAAATAGTTTTTAAATAACTTGTTTGGGAACGGATTATATACATATATAATCCGATAATATATATATATATATATTAAAAAGCCATCTATCAGCAAGATTATGATGCACTAAATCAAATTAAAGAGCATTAAAAACTGAATATAAAATGACAAAACTACATCTTATTTAGTTTTAAAGAGTTTTTTAGATATAGTTATTTCAAGGGTATAAATATAATTGATTGTACAAATTTTTCATATTTTTGAAGCCCCATATCTCAAAACTTTGTTCAAAAGAGTGAAAATCGGTATTTATTTTAACCAGCAGCTCAATGTAATGCAAATATGAGTTTAAAGATTAGAAGTGTCATTTTGAAAATTTCTATTGGACGTTGAGGAGCAAGTGATTTTTCTCTTTCTTTGGAAAGGGATAATTGCTCTCTGTTCTAGGAAACAGCCATGGTTTTACTAAAAAAACAATATTGTATTTTTTTTTTTTTTTTTTTTTTTTTTTTGCATACGAAACGAACATAAAAGATAATATGAAGAATAAAATAAATGTATAAATAAAAAGTATTACCAGATAGCATGCTTTCAGTAAATTTCAAATCTGAAAATATTGATAATTTTAAATATGATTTAAACATTACTAAAACCAACCAAAATCCCACTATTTTTATTTCAGATCTAGTTATAATATAAAATATAGTATTATGTACAATTTAAAGTTAAAAAAATCGTCATAGAAACTGCGCCTTTGGTTGATAAAGATCTTTGAATAATTTCATTATTTTTTGTAATTTTTTTTTATTTCAAAGATTATACAATTTTTTTGACAAACTTAAAATGTTATAAGCGTAACAGTATTTTTTTTTCATAATCTGCGTACCCTATTTATTGTGCATAAATTATTTGAAGATGATTTGTAGAATAGATATTGAAATATGATTATATTTATGATGTGCTACATGTGAAAACCGAGCAGTCAACAATGCCAACTGACGGCAGATTTTCAAAATTTTGATAATTTTTTTCTCAGAAACTATTTCACAAAGGAGTAAAAAAAATTACTGGTGATCATATCTTAATAGTAAGAACAAACACACGCAGTTTCATTAAAATCTGTGTTGGTGGATTACATATTGATATTTTACTGCCTGATTTGATGTGGAATGCCCCATATATGTTTTTAACAGTAGAAATAAATTTCTAGAAGCTTCAAATATACTAATGCAAAATTACAGCTCATTCCAATAAGTAGCTTTTGGCTTATACTTAAAAAATAACCTGCATCCCAATTGTATATGCAACAGTTACAAATGAATTTAAAATTAAGAGTTTCAAACTTTAACTTTAAACCTTCATAATTCTTATACTACTTGACTGAATGACTTCTCATTTGGTATATATACTGCAGAGCTGTCAACTGCTACGAAAAAATCGTAGTTGCTACGATTTGGAGTTAAAAACTACGATGCTACGAAAATTGATCTAAAACTACGATTTTCTGAAAAAAAAACGCAAATTTCGCAAAAGAATCGTACAAAATAAACACGAATTTCGGGAAAGAATCGCGCAAAAAAACGCGAATTTCGCAAAAGAATCGTGCAAAAAAAATGCAAATTTCGCAAAAGAATCGAGCAAAAAAACGTGAATTTTGTCAAAGGATCACTGAAATAACACAAATTTCATCAAAAAATCATGTAAAAAATGGAAATTTCCTCAAAGGATCGCAAAACAAAAAACGTGAATTTCGTCAAAAGATATAAAAAAAAATGCTAATTTTTTCAAATTATCGCTGAAAAAACGCAAATTTCATCAAAAGATCGCTGTAAAAACGCGAATTTCATCAAAGAATAGCTAAAAAGACACTAATTTCGTCAAAGAATCGTGTAAAAAGCGCGAAATTCGGCAAAGGATCGCTAAACAAAATGCGAATTTCATCAAGGGATTGTTGAAAAAAGTGCAACTTTCGTCAAAGGATGCTAAAATAGCGTGAATTTCATCAAAGGATCACGGAATATAACGTGAATTTCGTCAAAGGATCGCGGAATATAACGCGAATTTCTTCAAAGGGTTGCGGAATATAACGCGAATTTCGTCAAAGGATCGCTGAAAAAACACTAATTTCGTCAAAAAATTGCTCAAAAGACGCGAATTTCGTCAAAAGATCGCTGAAAAGACGCGAATTTCGTGATAAGATCGTGTAAAAACGAAAAATTCGGCGGAAGACTGCGGTAAAAACGCGAATTTCCGTTAAACGATCGCTGAAAAGACGCGAATTTTGTCAAAAGATCGCTGAAAATAACGAATTTCGTCAAAAAAAAAAAAAAACTGAAAAAATGCAAATGTTTTCAAAATTTTTCTGCATTAGGTTAAAAGATTGAAACCATATTCTTTTTACTAATGTAGAAAATTCGCCACAAAACGTAAAAAAAGAAAAATCAATTTAAAAAGTCTATTAAAAAAATCCAGAAACTGTCTTCAAGGTGCATAACTTCAGACATAACAGGTACCTTCCTGCCAAATCGTGCAAATCTGTGTCCATGGCAGCAGTCTCTTCACAAAACAGCACACACAGAGACAAACATCTATGTTTATTATTACAGATAATTTGTAAAACTTACTCCAAAGATAATAATGGTGTACAGAGGTACCTGAAAAATAATAAATTGTTTAGGAAAATATAAAGTTTTAAATTACAATTTTTAATTTACAAAACCTACTACTGAAACCATACTGAAGTTCTTATTCTGAAACCAAGTTATTAAGAGTTCTGGTATGGGTTACCTGTTCATTAAATAATTCATAGGTAATTGTCAAAGTATAAGATTAAAGTAAAGTGTCAGGGCCTGATTATCACATGGGCCAACTAGGCCGCATCTTGAGCCCTAATAGGATTTTGGTTAACTGTGACTGTATCATAACATCTAATGATAAATATTAAATATCATTCTTTGAAAATAGTTTAAATGATGTATGTTGTAGACAAAATATTTTTATTAGAATTATATTTTAAGAACTACTATTTAAAATGCAGAGATATTTCACGTATTATAGCATCAAACAGAAAAAAATAAAATTAACTTAAGCTTCATGAGCATTTTTATAAAATTTAGGAAAACTTCTGAATGCTCCCTAATTTTTTTCCCACTGCTCCTATTTTAGTTTGAAGGGGGTCCTGAAAAGTTGCTGGGCCCTGGGCCAACCAACAATCAGGCTCTCATTAGGGTATAAATAATGTTCACTGTAGAAAGTAAACGAGCAGGGGCACAAATCATTAAAAAGGGCATTATTGAAAGAAAAAATATATATTAATGTTGATTAGATGCATTTTTATGAATTTTCAGCTCAATCCTAGAATAAGCAAGACACTTGGTGAGGCCATGCCTACTGTGGTTTGTTCAGGGAATTGGAATGATTTTGTCAGATCGTTGAGTTTTTAGAAATGGGTGACTTTTTTTTATTTTGCTATTAATGGAAGGTGGTGACAATTGAACGGAAGTTTCATTTGACGTGTAGGAGGTGTGCTGATCTTTTGTTATGTTTAAGCAAGGGCGGATCTAGAGAGTCTTCAAGGGGGGGGCGATATCAGAAATTTGGAAGTTAATATACGACCCGCAATCCTGGTCGTGTCGGGCCTAATTTTTTAAAATTGCGGGTCAGGTTTACTTCTACGTTTTTGCTACGGGTCGGGTTTGGGTCGGGTTGACTCCTACTTGTTTACTGCGGGTCGGGTTTGGGTCAGGTTAATTTTTTTTTTGGTACGAGATGGGTTCGGGTTGGGTTAATGTTTACTTTTGTTGCTGCGAGTCGGATTGACGTCTACATTTATCCTGCGGGTCGGGTTAGCTTAAATTATAGGGTTGGGTTTTTCACTCTTGCGTGCCGTGTTCGGGTTGACCCGATTTTTTAAAAGAATGTGTAAAAAATTTTATCGATAAAATCTATATGCAGTAAAAATTTCATAACGGTCAGTCCCAAATAGCGGAAAGCTTTATGTAGGGAATACTTTTAAAATCTTTTATTTATTTAGTAAAACCTCCGAATTATAGCCACCTTGGAGCTGTCGAGTTTATCCACAAATTCAGAAGTAATAGCATATGTGCGGTAAGACCTCCGTTACGGTCACTCCTGAAGGGCGGAGGCAGTCCCCAATACAAATATATGCAAATTTTTGCGCACTGCTCCAGGTAAGAGATAAATTCGATGCCACCGAATTGTCCGTTATTTAAATGTTTTACAGTATTTGAATATTAATGAGTATATATATACTATATGTTTATATTTCTATATAAAAGAAAATTGAAATTAGAGATATAATTGCATACTACATTTTATAATTATATTAAAATATGGATTAATTTTCTTTCATTTCGGTTTCGGGAGGACGAATATTTTTTTTTCGGTGTTCGGTTTTGGTTACAATGGAAATTTCGGGTTCAGTTTGCGACAACCGATCTGCACAGGTCTCTTGGAGGAATTTTACATTGTATGTTCAAAAGGTGGTTTTAAATGAGATTTTTGTAGCATCTTATAAATTGGCCAGTGCGCTAATTTTTTTAGAAACTCCAAAACCTCGCTGTATTAAAAATTACGGTATAAGAAACTACAATAGTCTCTAGGGAGCGAGAACAAATTTTTAAATTTCTACAGGCGCTTAAAACACAGCCTTTGTTGCTGATCTTGTATTCTTATCATCATCATCATCTATATTATTTCTCCTGTCAACATCCCTTTTTCTCAGAAACTACGAAACGCAGAACGACGAATGAGATGGCATATGAAAGGATTTGGAACTGGCTTCTGACATAGCACACTTAACAATTCGTTAAAACATGTTTTTTATTAAAATTTGCTGAAAATTAAAAATAAAATCGGCATTTTTTTCATTAAAGAAATGAAAGGTTTTCTTCAAAGTATCGTTGCCACAAAAATAAAATAACACATTATATGATGCTTAGCAATTATAATAAAAACCACCGCACGGGTTTATTTTATGTTTATGATTAAAAAGCGAAATTGAAATTTAAATGTTTAGAATTATATTTCTATGTCTCATGATTTCCCGAAGCGGAAGACGTCATTCTCTAATGCAGTTAAACTACGATTGTTAATTTTTTTTCTCGCGCGTGCATTTTGCAATCTTGGATCAGTTTTTACTATAACTTTGATGGAATAAATTAGATGATATTCTAACTTGACTAAAAACAAAATGTTGTTTGCAGATATTTTTAATCCTTACTTTTTCTTTAGATGTTTAAACCTGCATCTAAGAAATATTACATATTGATAAAAATGGTACTTCTCTATTATCCCGTCGACCACTTTTCATAACAAAAAACTATCGCCAAATAAACGGAAGAACGTTGCCATTGGAATATCAAAATAAATAAATAAATAAAATATAAGAATTTAAGGACACAATTGTTATTTTAATGAATGAAATTACTAATAAATCAGTAAAACATAATGAAAAATACACGCAAATGTCGCGTTAAAAACCACTTGATGACGTAACAAACACGTATAATGCTTCTGATATCAAGTAAATGGGACTGCATTTTTGGCGTTTAATCTTACAGTTTGGCGATAGTTTTTTGTTATGAAAAGTGGTCGACGGGATAATAGAGCAGTACCTAAAAAATATTAGATTTCAGTGCGAAATCCTCGCACGGGTCCTCTGGTATGTGTATTAATAGCAATGATTTTTTAAATGTATCAGAAATAAAGTGAGTTTGATTTTCAGAACTAAACTTACAATTCATTAAAGCTTATGGCCTATAGTACAGAGCCCTTTTTTTTACTATGGGCCCTGGGGTGAAATAATGCCCGCCCCTGTCCGGTTGTCAGCCTAACGCGGAACCATCAATGTTTAGTCCCCAAGTAAACTTGGTATTCAATTTATAGACCCCAAATGGATTAAGACCTGAGTTAGCCTTGATGAGTCCGCAGTCGAAATGAGAACATTTAGCGTGGTAGCGAGAAATAATTGTTGTTGAGAGTGAGAGTATTAACAAAAACAATAAACAAATGTTGTAAATCTCTTTACATTTTTTATCTTTATCACCCTTTTATAAGCGATTTTTTTTTTTATAATGAAAGAAGCCGAATTTACTTCGAAATTTCGTTCTCTTTTCTGGTTCTGTTTTAAATATGGAAAACGGGATAGGGAGCGAGGATTATCGTAGGTTATGCTAACTTGAAAGTTGTCGCCGCGATTTTACAAAACATCACGCGTAGAGCGATTGGAGGCGGTGTCGAATAGTGATTGGCTGAAAGATGGTTACGTTGTTATTGAGGGGAAGAGTTAAAGCGTATTAAATGAACAAGTATGTTAAAAGTTAGTAAATTTTTGTGTCCGATCTAGTATAGTGGTTAAAGCATCAGGCTCGTAATTTTGATGCATCAAGTTGTGTCCTTGCTGATTTTTTTTGCATTTTTAGAGTTTTGCTTTGATCTTTATTGAATTAGTTAATAAAGAATATTTATTAACAATGCTTCTTAAGCATTGATATAAAGATCAGTTAATCTTTATCAATTGCTCTGCAATATTTTATTCTCAATTTGATAATTAAATTTTAATTAGAATTAAGTTAAACAATATTAAATTATAAATTATAATTAAGGTAAATAAAAATTAAATTTTTGTCACATACAATAAAATTTAATATCAGATAAATTTCAAGAATTAAATTTAATTTTAATTCATATACGCTATTTTTTAATAACTATACGAACATTTATTAAAATGCAAAAACTCCTAAACTTTCATTAAAAATATTTTTTGTATTAGAACTTTAGTAACAGATGATTATCAAATTAGCAGAATTAATTAATTAAAGTTTCCATCTTTTAAAATTAAGCATTATTCTTAAAAATCTCTATTAATTTACTAAAATTCCTTTTGCCAATTACTGGTTGATCTGTAGTGATAAAGTTGTGGAAGATTACCATATTTAATTTTTTTGTCTATTATTTTATTATTTAATTTTTAATTATTATTTATATTTAAATAAATATAATTAATATTAATTAATATTTTTATTTAAATACATACAATTAATATTAATAAGTATTATTATTTAAACATATAATTAATATAAATAAATATTATTTAAATATAGTAAAAATGGAGGAGATAAATCTATCTAACACTAGTAATAATAAATATAGTTATCATTATTTTAATTTTGTGGGGGGAAAAAATGTTGAATGATTAATTGCTTATTTTAAAATCACAGTATGTCCTTTTTTAGGTTATAATTAATTCCTGTTTAGTTCAATAACTGTGCTGGTCTAAAATTTCAAGATTATTATTCATTATGCATTAATTCAGTAATTTGGGTCTTCAGCAACCCCAGGGTTTAAAACTATATTGGGGGGGGGGGGAGGTTTTACTTGAACATAACTGCATAAAATCTATGAAGTTCATTATTATAGCTCTCATTTTTAATAAAAAGTATTTTAATGCAATTTAATTTCAGAATTCATATTTATTCTTAATGTTGTATTTGTTTGGTAGATCTATCATATCTTAAAGGTTGTTATTTAAAAAAAAAGGGTTAGGTATCATTTTATTAAGATGTTCAAATCGCTTTAAAAATTGGTTTTAACCAAATATTAATGATTTTAAGAGCTATGCTTAGAAAACCTTTACTTATTCTGGATTTTTAAAAAATCGCTCCGAAACTAAAACCTCATATCTTAGATTTATTTTATATTTTTGTTTTAATACTTCATTTTACGAACAGATGGCGCCACTACACAACGGCTTAGACGTTGCATGGATTTTAGGCGTTCCAGTGTAATTTGTATAGCTTTTTAAATTATTTAATTACTGAATGAGATTTTTTTTTTTCAGTTAACTTTTGCCAAATTTTGCAGACATGCAATGTTTGCAAGTTTTTAATTGTAAAAAGAAAAAATTAATAAAGTATATTTGCAAAATTAAATGAATTTGTGTGGCAAATTTTGTATTTTACGCTGTCTTGACTTAAAGATATGAAAGAAATTGTTTAATAAACCTTTAAGTTCAGTAAAAAATTTAAAATTATATATATAAATTTGAAATCTGCATTTCTTAAGTTTATATTGATTTTATGAAATAACAAACTATATAAAAATCTGAAAAATGCATTGCTTAAGTATATGTTGATTTTATGAAATAACACAGTTCAAAAAGTTTTTAACGACCTAGTAATTTTATTTTCGTTTATTAATGATGATTAAAAAAATAATAATAAACATTCAGAAAAGCTAACATTTATTTGCTGTGCTTTCAGTTTATTCTTGTGAAATAATGTTTAATATGTTGTTCTTTGTTTAATTCTATCTAATTGTAATGAGTATTTACTATAAATAAAATTTAAAATAAAAACTATAAAAAAATGTAAACATGTAATCTTTATTTGAAAATTGGAAGTTATGGATTATAGATATTAAAGAATATAATAATTTATAAATGAAATATGTTTTACTTTATGTAAGGTTTGTTATGTATCAATAAATTAAGCTGGACGTATAGTTTTTTCACTTAAAAAATGTACACAAGCTACTACAAATTTAAATTAGTTTTCAATAACCTTTACAATTAAAAGATCAGTTTTATTTTTCTTAAAAAACATAAAAAAAAAAAAAAAAAAAAAAAAAAAAAAAAACAGGAGTTGAATTAGGTAATGAGCTCTAAAATACAAGAGCTAGAAGCTAGAAGTATTTGATTCGCTGTTTCAAATTATACTTGTACACATGGATTGTTTTCTTTTAATTGGATTAAGTTAATATTATTTTGTTAGACAAGTTTAATATGTCCTAAGCATCATTAAAAATAAAGCAAACATGAATATACAAGCTCAGACGATCTTATGAATCTTCAACGAAATGAAAAATATCCTCTTCAAGCGCATTAAGCTCCTCCTACATCGTCTCAGGCAGTCGACCAATCACTATTCAACATCGCCTCCAATCGTTCTACGCATGATGGTTTGTAAAATCGCGTTGTCGCCAACTAGACAGATGTAGGGATAGGTTCAGTGAGACTAGGCGAGCTCTTCTTCCTGTAACATTGCCTATGATTCAATCGACGTACTGTACCTTGTAATAAAACGGCAAAATGAAACAACGAACACTTCGAAGATAGACCTATATAGACGAACGACATCACATTACAGTACTAATAAAAAGGTTGTCCAGATTTTTATTAGAATTATACAGCGGTAGGACGAAAAATATACAAAGTATTCATACAAACTTTTTTTAGAGGCAATGTGTATCTGTGGGCACATGGGGAGATACCTTCTAGAAGTCGCATAAAGGCTCTATTTTTTGAAGGCTAATATAATCATAAGAGACAATTTTAAGCTTTGACTGATCCCCACATTTCAGAATTCTGTAAAAAAAAACTAACTGGGTGTAAGACTTCTTGTTTCTTTATATCAAAGATTAGTTCTAATTCAGTAAAGACTGTTTTGAAACTGATTAACGAAACATATATTCAGTAGCTATGGGACGCTAGCTGAAAAAAGCATTTAGAAGAAACATTAAAACTAGCTTACATATCTCGGTTAGAGGTCTACACTTGCCGAAATTTCCAGACTCGGGCAAGGCCGGACCCGTACAAGAAGTATTCCCCGTACCGGTATAAAAGCCCGAGTTAGGCTCGGCCCGCTCCAGTATAAAAGCTAAAAGTTTGCCCCAAGCCCGGATCTGCCCGTACAAAAACCGCCAGACTTAATTTCTACAAATATTCCGATGTTTCTGAAGCAACATTATTCTACAATTAAAATTATTCATAAAGCCCACTTACTTATGCGCAGATTATTTTTTTTCAGATTGTGTTCGAAATTCATGGAATACAGAATGACAACAATATTAATGACAGTTAGATAATTGTGTACATAAACACTCAAAAATATTTGAATTATACAATTACATTCAGAATTCAGATGAATATTCATTAACGTTAACGTAGTTTAGAATTAAAGAAACAAATAATAAACGAAAGTCATAATTTTAAAGCTCTACGTAAAAAAGTACATTTTTACTTTCTTTTATATATAACAGAAAAAAAGAATTGTAATTGAAATTTATCTCAACTTCCGGTTTTCGAAGGATTTATACCGAAAGAGATCACGAAAAACATGTTTTTACAAAATGTCATTCCGTCCGTGTGTGAGTCCTCTTTGTATCATCGAAAGTTTATGATGTTATGCATAGAATTAAACCAAATTTCATTTATAGGTTTTTGACTACGTCTAACAGGTAGTACTTAAATGTGGGGATATTCCGCCGGATGGGGGCTCTGTAATAGCGATTTATGTGCCATTTTCATTATTGTACCATTGGGAAGTGTATGAAGTTATGCATAGAATTGGACCAAATTTTATTTATAGGTTTTCGACTATGGCCAGCAGGGTCCTAATTGAATTTAGGAATATTCACCCGGAAGTGGGCATTGTGATAGCGATTTTTGTGCAATTTTTCGTAGTTTAACATAGGCTGTTCATGCAGCGAAGGTAACTCGGCGCTTCGCGAGGAGCTGACGTAAAACATAATTCTGTGATAGCCCAAGAAAGAGTAAGGGAACAGACAATGTCTGAGTTTCGTGAATGAAAATTGACTCGAGATTTTTTTGGGGCGAGACTCTTTCCCGCAGAGACCTCTGATGTCGGTTTAACGCAAGAGGGTTGGGGGGGGGAAGTCGATCCGCCATTGATCGTAACCAGGTCGAATTTTCAGTTATTATGCCGGACCCAGGCCTGAAAATTTCGGCCCGTGCAGGCCCCTAAAAAGAACGAAATCTAAGCCAGGCGCGAACCGAAAAAAAAAGTCTGGTCCGGCCACAATCTCCAGAAAAATCAAGGCCCGGTTCAGGTCCAAGTCTCAAGAAAAAAATAGGGCCCGGTCCCAACTCAACCCTTAAAGAGTGAAGACCTGTCCCTGCCCGACCCGTGGGTCGGGCTGTCATTTGCCAGAGGCCTTTTTTCGTGAAGACCTCTAATGTCGGTTTACAAACCATGTTTTAGCCCAAGGGGGGCGATCGTCCCATCGCAGACCTTTTATTAGTGCAAGGGAGTGGTGGTGGTGTGTGTGTGTGGGGGGGGGGGGCGTCGATCCACCATTGGTCGCAACCAGGTCGAATTTTCAGCTTTATGCCGAGCCGAGGCCTGAAAATTTCGGCCCGTGCAGACTTCTAGAAAGAATGAAATCTAAGCCAGGCTCGAACCGATAAAAAAGAAGTCTGGTCCAGCCCACCTCCAGAAAAAGCGAGGCCCGGCCCAGGCCCAAATCTTCAGAAAAAAATAAGACCCGGTACCGACCCGACCCTTAAAGAGTGAAGAACTGACCCGGCTCGACCCGACCCGCGGGACGGACCGTGCTTCGCCAGAGACCTTTTTCCGTGGAGGACTCTAATGTCAGTTTACCGACCCTTTTTTAACCCAAGGGGGGGCGATCGCCCCATCGCCCCTCCCTTAGATCCGCCATTGTGTTTATGATGTTATTTTTGTAAATGGTTGTGATTATGTTAAGAAGCTGTGATTGTTTAAGAGGCTGCATTTTTGAATAATTAAAGAAGATTAGGGGTGAGTTTCATTTTCTTTCTCTGAATTTAATAGGTGTGAACAAAATACGAGAAATAAAAGTAAGTGCTTTTTTATTTATTTTATTTTATAAGTATGCGTTTTGTGCATAAGTAAAAATATCATGTTTTGTACATAAGTAAAACCATTGTGTTTCGAGGACTTTTAAAAACTCGCTGTGGAATGTGAAAAAATTGTGTTAAAAATCTGTAAGACAAAATTCAAATGTTTGAAATTGAATTTCTTTTACAAATGTTAACATTTGTCATAAAACACAAAAAAATGTCATGAAACACAAAAAAATTGAAAATTGCAAAAGAAAAAATGTACTTATATTGAGTTGTATAATTGGGAATTCAAGCGCTCGAATACGCCATCTGGTGGAAAAAAGATATAACTTCTCCCTTCAGGAAAATCCCTTGCAATCCCATTGCGTTACATACATTTTTAATTTGTTCATAATGATTATTTTTATGCACAATTTCAGATTTCATGTGCTATTTATGTTCTGTGTTTATATGTCAAAGTAAAAATTATCCGAATTTGAATATCTAACACTTTTAAACGCGTTTACAATAAATAATGGTTTCAATGGCACTTTAGCATTAGTTAAAGGGCCAATTTTCCTGTACCGACGGCTGCAATCAGCGCCTCTATAGGCCGTTTTAAGTCCCAATATAGATGCCGTGTGCGGAGAATTTTCTAAAAAATTCA
Organism: Maratus michaelseni; assembly: GCA_963931845.1. Taxonomy (NCBI): domain Eukaryota; kingdom Metazoa; phylum Arthropoda; class Arachnida; order Araneae; family Salticidae; genus Maratus; species Maratus michaelseni. The sequence continues at coordinate 64,424,116 of OZ007594.1, forward strand.
AAACTTTGAAAAAAAAAAGTTTTAGAAACTTTTTTTTTTTAATATCAATTAACTAATTCCCTTTTGGTGCAAATAATCCCTTTTTTGTGCAAAAATATTTATTGTGTGTGCAGGGCCCGACTAAGCTCCTTTGAGGCCCGGGGCAAACTTCAATTTTTGGGGGGCCCCCTATACCAAAATTTTCATATGCAATATTTTTGCTACGATAACATTACACAGTTTTTTTCCATTACCGGAGCACCAGTGATTTCTATACATATACACACATATATATACACATGTGTATATACATATAAATATATGTGTATAGATGTGTATATATATCACTGGTGTTAAGGGACAAAATTAGCACTAACCACCAGCTACAGGGCCACTTTCTTACAAGGAAAGAGTAAAAATTTTTTGTATTTCATCAAGGATTCTATTTTTGCTGGTTGAAATATGTTTATAACACATTTTTTATTTGGACTATTTAATTTTAGATTAATACTAATTGAAATTTTAATAAAAGTTTAGTGTTTAGAACTTTTAAATAAAAATGTGTCCACTAGTTTAAAGAAAGTGGAAAGTTTTTATAAAACTGCTACTTCTGGCCACTAATGAAATTTCCCAGTTTTGCCCTTTAACTGGTGCCCGGCTAATGGAAAAGTACCCATTGCACATATAAAACGTTTTTATACATTATAATTTTTGAAATTATAGAACAAATTTAAAACTATACATTCTGATTTGATATCTTGGCTTCTACTAGTTGGATTGGGCTGAAATTTTCCCAATCAGATAAGATTATGCTACATAAGACACAAAATTTCATTGTTAATACATTAGTCATTTGCAAGAAACGATTTTAGATAGCAATAAATAAAACCAAAAACTATTCAGGCATTTTGTCTTCTTTTACCAAAGCACGAATGAATTTACCATTGTTTACAAATCAAGGGTTGATCCAGGCAAAATTTGGAGACTCTTCACAAAATTCTATTTAATAAAACAGGTCCCTTCACAAAATTCCTTTTAATAAAATAGGCCCTTTCACAAAATTATATTCCATAAAAACTCACAATTTACTTTTTGTGATGTTTTAAAATGTGTATTTTTTAAGCAAGCAAGTTCGCCAGAGAGGAAACCTGCAGCAAAAGGATTTTAAAAAGTTTTTGTTAATAAATGCTTAGTTCAAATTTAAATAACTGGATTTCAACTTTTGTTATAAAATGTTATTTTTCATAAAAATAACCTTTACTTTCCACAAAATAAAAAGGAAAAAAAACCCTGGAAATGACACCTGCAAACTCACATATACTTCACTTACTTGTCAGCTATTTTCAGTATTAACACAGAAAAACTGATTACTGTCTGATAAATATTCTATTTAGAAAAATATTATATTAAGAAGTATAATTTAAATATCAAAAATCAGTCATTTTATTCTTTACACCAGGTAACATGACAGTATATAAAATTTACCATTACTTTATTTATGTAAAATGGGTAGATCAGGGGCCTCCGTGGCCGAGTGGTTAAGGCACCACGCCACTAATCGCTTGCGAGTGTACGAGGTTGTGGGTTCAATTCCCACTGGTTCCATTGCACACACACTTTGTGTGGAACCCCCAGGTTGTGTCTCTTGTGCTGTCATGTTTCCTTGTACTATCTCGTCAAGATGTATGTAATTGTAGAATTCATGTATATGTTTCTGTGAATAATAAATAAATGTATATGGATCATTCGAGACGACAGCCTTGTAGCTATAGGTCTCAAAGCCCACCTCCCTTCAAGGTCAAAGTGTGTAGATGAAAACAAATACAAATTAAACAACATTTTACAAGGTTATGAACTGAAAATGCAAAAAATTATTTGTGAATTTAACATTTAACAAGTACTAGAGCAAAATTTAAGGAAATATCTTAAAATTTATGTAATATGTTGTTAAGGAACATAAAATATTTCTTAAAAATTAACATACTAAGTGAACCTAATTTTGATAGCTGTGGACATAATTTCTTTAATTAAATAATATGTGAAAAATATTTTTTGTGCATTTGTACCTTTAAATATAATTAAGATACATTTATTGCAATGTATTTTTATCTCCAAAATAATATTTACATACTTTTATTTAAATATACACTAATTTTAGAACTACTTTCACCATGGGGTAAAGTGATGGTATCAAAATATGCTGTTTTAAATGCATCACTGAGAGAAAACAATCAAAGAAAATTGAATGTTTATATGCTTCATGTTTAATCTATATGAATCAAATGTATATAAAATGCACCGAAAGTTTAAAAATATGTATATTTGTTTTGTTTTAGCACCTTCTCTTTTTTTTAAAAAAAAGCTTGATTTTACCCCAACCTGACCCCAATTTAAATATTAAAAATCAGTCGTTTTATTCTTTACACCAGGTAACAAGACAGTAAGTAAAATTCATCATTACTTTATGTAAAAATAGATCGATTAAAACAAATGCAAATTGAATAACATCTTATAAGGTTGTGAACTGAAAATGCAAAAAGAAAAAAAATTATTTAACAAGTAGAAGAGCAAAATTTAAGTAAATATCTTAAAATTTATGTAATGTTTTAAGGAAACATAAAATATTTTTTAAGAATTAATGCACAACTAAAATGAATCACCTGTTGTTATGATGCATTGAGTTAGATGCAACATGGATAATTATGGAATTAAAGATAAAATTACAAAAAAAACTCTTCGATAAACACATATATACACAGAAAATTTTTTATTGTTAAATATAAATATCAGAAAATTCCATTTTATACATTTCACATGCAAATACAATATGCAATATCAATATTGTAATAGTCTTATTTTCTTAAAATTAATTATGGAATCGTCAACATATTTTCAATTACAAAAATATATTATATGTATTTGGTTAATTTAATTCACTTGTTTTTTTTAAGCCTTGTAATGGTGTTAACATATTTCCTGGAAAATTTGGAACTACCCTGACCTCCAGTTTAAGTACAAGGGTTGGTTGATCAGCTGATTGTAGATCCCGCAAATCTTAGATCTTATATAAAGAAAATGAAAAGTATTTTTTTTCTATTTTTTTCATTTTTTCTTATATGCAGGAACATAAACATTGGGTTACGAAAATTTGTCATTTGGGGGCCCCCTTGAGATGGGGGCCCAGGGCAGCTGCCCCGTTTGCCCCTGCGGTAATCAGGCCCTGTGTGTGTGCACAATTCAAAATTTAAAAATGAAAAAAACTGTTGTGACACTACAGACGCTTGCAAAGAGGTCAAAATATTAAGGATTGGGTTGTTTCCAGGGAGATAGAAAGAAGGAGAACAAAGATAATGTTTCTACTTATGGAACTAAAAGCGGTACCTAGTATGGCGGCGTTTCTGGTCTTTTGGGCCTTTAGGAAGTGTAGCGCCCTCTATCTCTTTACCATGCTCGAAACCAAAATGCAGGAAGAGCAGACGACAATTTGTCATGTTTGACAGGTCACATGACCGGCCTTTGGGAGCACCAGCGCCACAAACTGGGTACTAATTCCCGGTCCATGTTGTGATCTTGAAAGCCTATCTTCACTGTTCTCCTTCTTATTTCTATCTCCATGGTTGTTTCATATAAATGCATTGACAAAAGAATTCAGCTCTTCCTATCATGGAGTTTTTTAGCTTTATTATTTTAACCAAAATAATTATTCTTTAATTAATATTAATTAATTGTAAATGGTAATTATTTTAAACTACTGTTTTTAATTTATATCGTCAAAATAATGTAACACTTAATTTTATTAAACATTAAATTTGCCAAAAGTTTGCTGTGGACTGCTTGACATGGGTTGTGTTCAGGAAAGAAGATCGCGCGGCGCGCGCGCGATGGAGAGAAGGGTTATGGAGTAGGTCTTATCGGAAATTTAAATAATTTAATATATTGAAATAATTTAATTATTTCAATTATTTTAAGCTTCTGTGGGTCGGATTAGGTGAAACTAGCGACTATACATCTTTATCCTCCAAAAAAAAACGGATCTTGTAATAGGAATATCTATTTTTAATTCATCATAATAAACCCCGAAACATTCATGAAAAGCATCACGTGATCAGATAGCCCGATCCGCGTTCATAACCTGCAAATTTTTAGCGCGGGCTGCGCGCGGGTGACTCACAAAAATTCTGTGGGCGATTTGATCACGTGATTGGGCTTTTTTGTGTCTTACTTGGTTTGGTAGGTTGATTGATACAGCTGTAGCAACATGATCGGATATCTGAAAAATTTAAAATTTTTAACATTCTAAAATGATTTTTTATGCCTTTGATCCAACATATAAATAATAGAATACGAAAGTATGATGTGTATATATATATATATATATATATATATATATATATATATACATCATATAGTTACATAACTGCTGTCAACTTATATGTCTCTAAAACTACAGCACCTACTAAAACTGATATATTAGTTTAGTTGATAGCAGTTACATAAATATATATATTGTACAAAACAATGCATATAATATTATAAAGTTTAATTATTGGTGGTTTCAATAAAATTAATGTAAACTCTAAAAAAAAAATGGTACTTTTTGGTTAACCGGGTACCAGTGAAACAAATATAAATATATACACAGACACACATATATATATATACATACATATATACACAAACATATATGTAGATATATATTTATATTTTTTTTTCACTGGCGCCCGGCTAACCGAAAAGTACCAAAAATTGTTATGTACTTTACTGACGTTTGGGTTGTCCTACACAGATGAACCTGAAAAGTATGAATACAAAGGGAATGCTCGCCGTTTATTTCCGGTATCACGACCTTGATTTACGATAAATCTTTTAACATATGTTAAAAGATTTATTTCTTTATTTATAATAGTAAAATAAAATCTTTGTTAAAATTTGATAAAAAAGCTTTTAAACATTTTATTAAAATATATTTTTCGATAACAACCTTGTTGAAACATAATTATTAACTTCTAAAAATTTATTTTTCTTGAAATTCATTTTTCGATGTAAATTGCATTATTTATTATATTGCAATAAACATCATAAAACACGAGAAACAAATGCTAAAATACTTGTACATTCAGTAGAAAATTTATAAACATTCTAACTATATTTTATTTATATTCATTACGAAACTAGACGGTAAACCACATGTATTTTACCTCTTTACAAAAATAGCCACTGATATTTCTAGTTTAAATAATGTATATGTTTTACATTTTATTTTTATAATATTTTTTACATTGTAAAATATGCTTTGCATTCTATTCGTACTAAAAATTCACTGTTGAAGTAATCATTATAAAAACATGGAGAAATTCGTGCAAATTGACTATATTTTCATTTCTTATTTTACATTTGCTAAAAAGAAAAAAAAAATAATAATAATGTTTAAATATTAAAAGACACTGTAATGTAAAATTTTAATCGTAAAATAACTGAATTTGTCGTATTTAATTAAATAAGTAATTGTTAATAATATCAAATTTTGCTTTCATAAAATATATTCCATTAATCATGAAAAATACAAAGCAACCGATTAAACATTTTGAAAAAAACAAAAAAAAAACAGAAAAAACATGAAAAAAAAAACAGAAAAATCAAACAGAAATTTTGGGGGATCGAACCCGCTACCTCCAGAATCAAGAGCAGTGCTCTAACCATTCGGCCACCAAGTTTACTTCTTAATTTAACAAAATATCATTAAAATACGCTAATTAGTCAAATGAAGGACCGTGTTCATTATCATTGATTTGGATGTCCAAATCAATGATAACGAACGCAGGCCTTTCAATTTCATTCACAGTACAGACTCACTCGATATTTTAATCTCCATCGCCCGCGCGCCGCCTGATCTTCTGTTCTGAACAGCCCCCTCCAAGCGGTTACCAAGCTGTTGCCAGATACCGTTGCTATGCTGCAAAACAGCTGATTGAAACTGCCCTATATTTAAATGCGGAGAAAGTTTTTGGTTTTATACAAGTCTGCTTATATTATGCTGAATGTTTTAAACTGAAATCCTTTTAGGAATTTTCAAAAATCAATGCAGAATGGAATAAAATCAATATGATAGAATGATTTTAGAAGAAGTTGCTGAAATGAAGAATGAAGTTGCTGAAAAATCAAACTTTTTTGCATTCAATGTTCACTTTGTGAATGAAATTCTCGTTGGTACTGTCTAAGTAATTAATTGCCTGCCGCAATGCCAGTGATGTGAGTGGAGAGAATTTCCCTTTCCAGGTTGGCACGCGTGTCATAAAAATCGCAAAGTTGGGTGTCTCGCTTGTTCTAGGATTCTGCTGAAATTTCATATTTATGAATAATATATAATCACAAAAAGGGTACAGATGTCATAGATGTACTGGGGTGTCTTTTTAGCGCCAACACGGTAAATTTGGTCGGTAGGCCAGATAGTATCTTAGTACTTATAAAGGCCGCTGGTATTAATTATTAATAGCTGAGTCAGTTTTATTCTTTGCAATATGTATGTTTTATAATACATTAAACATTGTGTGTGATTTATAATAAAATAATTTGTGTGTGTTTTATAATTTTTAAAAAATGTGTGTGTTTTATAATTTAAAAAAAATTTGTATGTATTATACAAAAAAGTGTGTGTTTTATAACACATTGTGCATGTTATAAAACATTTATTATAAAATAAAATTGTGTGTGTTTTATAATAATAAAAATTGTTTCATAATAAAATAGAACTAACATGTTATTGCACGCTAGGTTTAACATTTATTCAAAACGGGGTTTTCTTGCCAAAATGGCGCAAAAACAAAAATCGCACTAACCCCGGTGAGTTTGTGACATCTGTTCCACAAAAAGATTCAAACTAATAGTGTACATATAAAAAAATCCATAAAATAAATAAATTATGTTGAAGGATTTTACCTGTAATAGTTTTAAAACTATTTTAACGTTAATTGAGAAGCCACATTTTTCACTATTCATACACCAGAAAAAAAATCTATTTAAAGAAGTTGCAATAATTATTTCACGAGTAAAAATATTAAAATTTGTTTTAACCAAAGCACTAAAATTTGAATTTTTCTTATAGCAATCTTTTGACATCTATCTTCGTAAATTAAGATGGAAAATACAAGTACAATAAACACAGATTTCGAAAATTTCTTAAGTTTCGTCTTAAAAAGAGGGGTATTTAATTTCAGAACTTCATTTTTATAGGTGCTACATACAGGGCATTGAATCTTGCAATTTTCTATTGTTATGGTAGCTGCAATTAAAAAAGATTATAGTGAGATATAATTCACATTAAAAAAATAAAGATGCTATATGAAAAGTTTCCTTTAAAGTAATTTTCAGACTTGTCTACTTAAAAATTTCATACATACGAGCCACGAATGACAATCATCCTTTTTCAAATAAATATTTCGATCAAGCAGAGAATACCAAATTCCTAAAAAGACTGAAATAGCAGCAAGCCACTGTAAAAGATTCGACATAATTTGATCGGAGCAATAATACTGCTAATAATTTAAAACAAGATTATTTACTATGATATACGTCATACCATAAACAAACACGGTATATTCAAACGAAAATTCAGTCAGTTTATTCGATTGAATAGTAATGTCGAATTTCCTGGATGTTCGATTTATAAAAAAGACAAAGAACTTTTTTTAAAGCAAATAATCAGTAATTTTTTTAATTTTAAGTTCTACTTTTTAAAGTAATTCCGGATTTCATAGCGCTTATTTTTTTATTTACATTTAGTTAAGGTCACATTTCCTCCTTAAATCGTTTTGTATCTGTTATCTTATCAATATCGTATTCTCTTATTTGGTAGCATTTATCGAATATTTTTTAAAGTGCTTGCTTTTTATCGGAGATTTCTTCCTTTAAAATTTTATCATGATATCATTTTGAAATGTATACGCAAGGATCATCTAGGTTCGTAATAATAAATGAAACTCAAATACATTAGTATAATTTCTAGTGTTGCGTTGTTTTCGCGGGAAATTTGTAGCCAGGTCTGGCACTTGAAAAGCTCTTATCAATATCTTTCCACTTTTACTGTTGATTGCCGAGCTATCATAATGAAAGCTATTCAAATAAAAAAATTTGGTCCTCCTAATGTTCTTCAAGTAGAAACTGTAGATGTGCCGACAGTTGATTCCACAAAAGTAAGCAGCTTAAAATTTGTAACCAGTATTTTTAGTCTATGTATTCTTATATTATGCTTGAAATACATTTTCTTGCATTTCAGATTCTAGTCAAAATTGAATCAGCAGGAGTAAATCCAGTTGATACTTACATCAGAGAAGGAGCTTATCTTAATTTGCCAGATTTACCTTTCATTCCTGGAAAAGATGGAGCTGGAATCATTAAAAAAGTTGGCGAACATGTCAAGACGTTTCAGGTTCATTGTGATTTTACAAATACTTTTTTGCAGTGTGTAATCTTAATCTAAACCAATTTTTTTGATAACCTACAATTAACAGTATTTTGCTTTTTGTTTATAATGTGTTTTTCTTCCATTAATGATTTCCAATCTTTTTGTGTTTGTATGGAAGCATGTTTTTCAATATTCTGGGAGAAATTTTAATCTTTAAATACTCTTTTTACTATGTCAGATAACAAAAGAGAGCTATCATCTCAGAGCTGTTTGTATGTAATGCCTTAATTTGGGTTTATATAGTTATTATTCCATGTTCAACCTTTTACAGCAGCATCAAACTTTGTGCCTGCAGACAGACCACCAGTGATCCTTGAGGTCTGCCCTTGTAATCCTTTTAAATTTAAAAAATAAAATTGAAATTTTCTGTTAAATGAGTACCATGCCAAAATGTATGTTAATGCACCATTTATTTCAACCCTGACCATGCAAAGAAACCATGCCAAACATTACAACTTTTGTTTTTATTGAGAAAATATAATATTTTAAGCATTTTATAGGACATCGCAAATTTCACTTTTTTTTCACCGCTACTGCTGCCATACTCAATCAGTAGAGAGATTATGGGTAGGTGCCAAATAGCATTCATTGCTTGTCATCATTTACAATCTTATCTTGTAGAGTTCGTGTAGTGAAGTTTTCATTCCAAAGCTGAATTGATTACTGCAGTGCTATACTAATAGACAACTGCAAATTTATGCTTTCATTTTAAATTTGAGTTTACTTTTATTTTATTGTATATTATTTATTTATTATTGTATTTTAAGTATATTTGTATTGATTTATTGAAATAGTTCATGAAACTCTGTAATTTTCAAACATTTCCTTTTGTGCCAACTATTGTGTTTGGTGACAGTTGGTGTTCATTTAGCAGAAAAGTATCGAAAAAATAAATTTTGATGAATAAAATATAATAAATTAATTATAATCTAAATGAAATTATAACTTTATGCCAGCTCTGTTATGAAATATTAATTATTTTTATTGTTGTGAATTTCCTCTATATATCCAATAAAATAGTTATACTTTTCATTAAACCAAAGTTCTTCCCAGCAGGGTGCTGCATTCTACCTGCCCTTTGGTTTACAAAATAGCAAACCCTTCTTGCCCTTCAGTCAAAAAAAAAAAAAAAAAAAAAAATCCACTCATTTCTTGCTTTTTTTTTTTTTTTTTTTTTTTTTTACATAGTAAAAACTGACTTATTGTTGTCTTGAAAAGAGTGTCCAGGGTTTTAGTGGTTTTATATGTTATAAATATGCTAGAATTACTGTTTTTTTTTTCTACCTAAGTTAGCTTTTGTGCCATCATTGGTACTTGGCACATAGTGGTGTTCATCTAACAAAAAAGGGTACTGTTCGGTTAGCCGGGCACCAGCAAAATAAATATACGTATATATATAAATATATATATCTATACACACACACACACATGTATGTATGTATGTATGTATGTATGTATGTATGTATGTATGTATGTATGTATGTATGTATGTATGTATGTATGTATGTATGTATGTATGTATGTATGTATGTATGTATGTATGTATGTATGTATGTATGTATGTATGTATGTATGTATGTATGTATGTATGTATGTATGTATGTATGTATGTATGTATGTATGTATGTATGTATGTATGTATGTATGTATGTATGTATGTATGTATGTATGTATGTATGTATGTATGTATGTATGTATGTATGTATGTATGTATGTATGTATGTATGTATGTATGTATGTATGTATGTATGTATGTATGTATGTATGTATGTATGTATGTATGTATGTATGTATGTATGTATGTATGTATGTATGTATGTATGTATGTATGTATGTATGTATGTATGTATGTATGTATGTATGTATGTATGTATGTATGTATGTATGTATGTATGTATGTATGTATGTATGTATGTATGTATGTATGTATGTATGTATGTATGTATGTATGTATGTATGTATGTATGTATGTATGTATGTATGTATGTATGTATGTATGTATGTATGTATGTATGTATGTATGTATGTATGTATGTATGTATGTATGTATGTATGTATGTATGTATGTATGTATGTATGTATGTATGTATGTATGTATGTATGTATGTATGTATGTATGTATGTATGTATGTATGTATGTATGTATGTATGTATGTATGTATGTATGTATGTATGTATGTATGTATGTATGTATGTATGTATGTATGTATGTATGTATGTATGTATGTATGTATGTATGTATGTATGTATGTATGTATGTATGTATGTATGTATGTATGTATGTATGTATGTATGTATGTATGTATGTATGTATGTATGTATGTATGTATGTATGTATGTATGTATGTATGTATGTATGTATGTATGTATGTATGTATGTATGTATGTATGTATGTATGTATGTATGTATGTATGTATGTATGTATGTATGTATGTATGTATGTATGTATGTTGTCGGGAGTGTTTTTTACTGTGATTCGTGATAGATTCGATTTCTATGCAGCTCTCACATACCTGCATTGCCGTCATTTCGCGAGACTAAATTTTCATATTGGTTAGATAAAACTCTCATAAATACTCATAAATGTAAAATTGCCTGCAAACTTGAATACTGCTTGTTAAATTCATGCCCTGATCTAAACGCTGTATTCCACTATCGAAGAATTTGTTGTTTCCATGGCAACAACGCATTCCATTGAAATCATATCGATTGAGTTCAGAATCGAGGCCTAAGAGCAAGATTGTACTGGCGAATGAAACCCACTCCATAGGCTTAATCTCCTTTCTTCGCATCAATGCCGTGTGACGTCAGTTTCGGTCTCGAATGAGCGACAACCGCTGTCAGTGCCATCTATTGTTTAAAATTCGAACTAAAATCAAGAATCACAGTAAAAAAACTCCCGACATCATACATAGCCCTCCTGCAAGAATTTTTTAAATATCTGTCACCGTTTGCTAGTTATTGAATTTTAAAATCCATCAGTCATTTTTGGGACACCCGGTATATATATATATATATATATATATATTAGTGTTGGGAGTATTCGAATTCAAAATGTCTGAGGTTTCGATTCAGCCAAGTTCTCAAGTGATCTCGATTCGGACAAAAGTATTCGAATACAAGCCACCTGGCATTTATGTCAGTAACGAAAAAAAAAACTGTGGTTTTCATAGTGATGGGAGTATTCGAATACAAAATGTCTGTGTTCTCGTTTCAGCTGAGTTCTCAAGTGGTCCCAGACAGGAGTATTCAAATACAAGTCACCTGGCATCTATATCTTCAGTATTCAGTTCTCATAGCTGGAGTTTTCTACGGTTTCATAAGGTGCGCCAGCGAATGCTAGACTACTCGGCGCTGTTAATACTTTTCTCTGGAATTTTGCGGTTAGCAGGATGATCAGCGCTCGTTTAGTTTTGAAATTTTGTTTTATTTTTTTAAGCGTACAATCAATTCAACTAATATACATATATACTTTTACTTAAATCGATCATATGGATTTTAATTTAAGAAAACGATTATAATGAATAACATTCTGTGAATTTGTATTTAAGAAACGTAAATATAATTCTTTTTTTATTAATTTTTAAAAATTTTACAATTAAAATAATTACTCATAATGGAAAATAAAATTGTACGTTCGTAAAAAAAAAAAAAAATCTTGATTTCACTAATTAAAGAAAAATTGCTTACTTGCGTATGCAGAGGAGGGCCGGTTCTTCGCCTTCTAAATCTTAGAAAATAATAAGATATAACTTGCAATACTAAGAGACATGGACGTCGGCAGAATTATACATTGGGACGGGCAAGATTTTGGACACGTGTGGCAATGGCCCACAGTCTAGTCTGCTTTTAAAATTGCAGAATATAAACAGGAAATAATCTAAACTAAGATTTTTTTTTGTCAGAGTTATCATGCAAGATAATTTTTAAACTTATCAACATAAAAAGCAATACAAGAATTTTTCAATTAAGAAATACTAAATATAAATAAGTTTTTTTTTTTACCAACATGTTTTTAAAAAGGAAATTGAAGCAGTTCTTTTTTCCGTCAAAGGGCTTTGCCACCCTGAATCCTTTTTTTAAGATAAGTTTGAAACACATGAGCATTAAAAGGAAAGCAAAATAAAAAAAATCCCTGATGGCTCGGCCTACAGGCACAGGTAGATTTCAAAGGCACAGACCGCGAGGCGCCTGTTTGTTAAGAATTGTGAAAGAAATGAACTTTTTGTCATGATGTGGCATTTGGAAACGCCCACTTCGGAACCTAACTTGTTTTTTAGGTAGATTTCGTAAGAAATACTACCTATTACATTCTCACCTAAGTTGGAAATTTTGAAAAATTTTTGCAGATCTATGCCGATCATGACTCCCAGAACCCAAAACCACCCCCAGTTCAAAACTTTATATATCTATCTATCTATGTCACTTTTTTATGGACATGATAACTGGAAAAATTCTGCATTAATCTTTTACAAACTGATACATAAAATCAAGGGGCATAAAATCTCGGTCAAGTTCGTTAATGGACAAAATCGAACCAAGGGGGGGGAGGGTGGGGGGGCTTTTTGTGAAAACAGAAAAAACCCCATAATTTCTTAATTATTATACGTATCGAATCCATTTAAAGTTATTAATACTTCTAGGAGAAGGGCCGAAAATTTATGTATGACAGATTTTTGATATAATTAAAAATGGCTCCAAGGGGGGGAAAGAAAAAAAATCATAGCTTCGTCAATTCACAAGATATCAAATCCGCATAAATTTATTATTAATCCTCTTAATATTATCTAAAACTTTTATATTGACAGGTTTTTTATAGAACCAACTGTTATAGCAAAAAAAAATTAAAAACAAAAAAAAATCCCTGCCGGCTCCGCCTGCAAACAAGTTATTTTTCGAAGTAGGCGGTTCCAACTCCCGCATCTTTTCGAAACTGATACATAAAATCAAGGGGCATAAAATATCGGTCAAGTTCGTTAATGGGCAAAATCGAACCAAGGGGGGGATGGGGGGGGGGCTTTTTGTGAAAGCAGAAAAAAAAAAACATAATTTCTTAATTATGATGCGTATCGAATCCGTTTGACGTTATTATTACTTCTAGGAGAAGGGCCGAAAATTTATGTATGACAGATTTTTGATATAATTAAAAATTGCCTTAAGCGGGGGAAGGGGGGGGTTTAGAAGAAAAAAATTCATAACTTCATCAATTCCCAAGATTTCAAATCCGCTTAAATTTATTATAAATCCTCTTAATATTATCTAAAACTTTTATATTGACAAGTTTTTTATAGGACCAACCGTTATAGCAAAAAAAATTAAAAACAAAAAACCCCTGCCAGCTCCGCCTGCAAACAAGTTATTTTTCGAAGTAAGCGGTTCCAACTCCCGCATCTGTTCGAAACTGATACATAAAATCAAGAGGCATAAAATCTCGGTCAAGTTCGTTAATGGGCAAAATCGAACCGGGGGGGGGGGGGGGGGGATGGTTGGCCTTTTTGTGAAAACAAACAGAAAAAACCCCATAATTTCTTAATTATGATACGTATCGAATCCGTTTGAAGTTATTATTACTTCTAGGAGAAGGGCCGAAAATTTATGTATGACAGATTTTTGATATAATTAAAAATTGCCTTAAGAGGGGGGGAGGGGGGGGGGGTGTTAGAAGAAAAAAAAATGCATAACTTCATCAATTCCCAAGATTTCAAATCCGCTTAAATTTATTATAAATCCTCTTAATATTATCTAAAACTTTTATATTGACAAGTTTTTTATAGGACCAACCGTTATACCAAAAAAAAATTAAAAACAAAAAAATCCCTGCCGAATCCGCCTGCAAACAAGTTAGGTTTCGAAGTAGGCGGTTCAAACTGCCGCATCATCGTAAAAAAGGTCATTTCTTCCGCAATTCCCGACAAACAGGCGCCCCACGGTCTGCGTCTTCGAAATCTACCTGTGCCTGTAGGCCGAGCCATCAGGGATTTTTTTTATTATTATTATTTTTATTTTATTTTATTTTATTTTTTTATTTTTGCTATAAGGGTTGGTCTTATAAAAAACTTGTCGATATAAAAGTTTTAGATAATATTAAGAGGATTTATAATAAATTTAAACGGATTTGATATCTTCAGAATTGACGAAGTCATGAATTTTTTTCTTTTAACCCCCCCCCCCCCTTGGGGCCATTTATAATGATATCAAAAATCTGTCCTACATAAATTTTCGGCCCTTTTCCTAGAACTAATAATAACTCTTTAAACGGATTCGATACGTATCATAATTAAGAAATTATGGGTTTTTTCTGTTTTCACGAAAAGACCCCTCACCCCCCCCCCCCCTCTTGGTTCGATTTTGCCCATTAACGAACTTGACCGAGATTTTACGCCCCTTGATTTTATGTATTAGTTTGGAAGAGATTTGTGCAGAATTATGGGAGTTATCGTGTCCATAAAAAAGTGACATAGATAGATTGATAGATAAAGTTTTCAACTGGGGGTGGTTTTGGGTTCTGGGAGTCATAATCGGCGTAGATCTACAAAAATTTTTCAAAAATTCCAACTTAGGGGAGAATGTAATAGGTAGTATTTCTTCGAAATCTACCTAAAATTATCGTACCCTGGGAGGGGTGGTGTATGGTTCAATGGGATAGAGTCATCCAGACAAAAAATTCTTGTCCTTTTTTTTTTCTCTAATGACAATCGTAATATTTATATGAAGACTCAAAAACATTAAAAAGAAAAGAAATTGTTCTGCAGCTGTAAATTATAAAACGTTATCATAAACAAAAGAGAAGCGTTTGTATGAAAAATAAGCATTTCATTTGCTGAAAGAGGCGCTACTCATACTTTTCTAATAGACTGATGTGAATCTGACACGTGATCATAAAAAAAAAAGCAAACGATTTTACGTAGAATAAACATTCGAAGAGTGAAACAGACGAAATGTCGTCCCTCATTTATTAGTTTGAATGAAGTCTGGAATAGTTCTTAGTGCTACTACATTTGAATACAAAGAATAGATTCTGATTTCGATTCTGAAAAGTTTTCGAAAACTAAGGTATCGATTCTTAAAAGATCTCGAATCGGCCCATCACTTATATATATATATATATATATACAGTCAGACCTCGTTATATGGTCACCCGTGGGGACCGTTGAAAAGTGACCATATATGCGGGGTGACCATATATGCGGGGTGACCATATATGCGATAACAGAAAATTAAAGGCTATTTTTAATCTTAAATATGTTTGTTAACATAGAAAAAGCTAAAAACATGAAGTTTTTAAAAACAGAAGTGTACGTAATATTAATTAATTATTTTGTTTTAATTTAAGTATGAAACTGAATGGGATAATACATACTACTATAATAGAAATTAATGCATTACTTACAGAATAGTTAGGAATGTACAGTACGGTGTTTGAAATACTCATTTATGCAGGATTGTCTTTGCTTCGGTTTCGCTGTTGTTAGCTCTACCTTTTCAAGATTATTAACAGTTTTAAAATGTTCTTGTGAAGCTTCTGAATGCGCAAAAAAAAACACCTAACAACGTTCAGCGCCTTGAGAGCTTCTGCCTGAGTTACAGGCTGAATTTCCAATTCACCATCACTCTCTTCATCATTGCTTCCGGACGCATTTGTATTTAACACTTCAGAGACAATTCCAGTAATGGACACTTCAGAAGATGTAGCTAAATCATTATCAATAGTTACATAATCCATTTCATCAGGTACGGTGCATCCATAATTTTGAAGACGCTTTGCAAGTTCAGATAGAGGCACATGGCACATCCTCATCTTCGTCGTCTGATAATTCATAATTTTCAGAGGGGCAAAAACCAGCATGTCTAAAACAATTTGAAATGGTTTTCTTTGATATCTTATTCCAAGCTTTGTCTATATAAAACAGCGCATCCAACACGGACACATAAAACTTCTCATTCTGATCAATTGCAGAAATCATGCCATTAAGGAGTAACTTCCGGCAGTTTACCTTAAAATTTTGAATAATCCCCTGATCTAGGGGTTTGGAAACACTAGTGCTGTTTGGAGGTAAGAAAAAAAGTTCAATGGAATCTAATTGAGGAATGTCGCAATGGGCAGGGCAGTTGTCGATAACGAAAACGATTTTTCTTTTTTTCTTTGAGAAATATCTATCCATATGTCGGATTGTTTTCTCCCAGATGCTTGTTGTCATCCAAGATTCCACGTGTTCTTTTCCCTAAAGATTAGTGAACAAAGATGGTTGCAATCCCGTTTTCTAAGAAATGAGAATGGCATGTGAAATTCTTTCAGTAGCAAAGTGAAGTGTGTGGGGTAGGGAAAGGAGAAAAGTCCCTTGTAAGGGAGTCCCTGTCCCTTTTAAACACTTTCCTCCTCAATAAAACATATTGACATCATCCACTCAGCTATACTAAAATGGAAATGAAAGCGAACTTTTTCATTGATCGTAAGTATGGCTAATCGTTTCCTGGAAGAAAGATATTTTCACAAGTAAAGTGACCATATAAGCGGGTACAGGCATTCTGAAATGACCATATATGCGGAAACAAAATACACAGAATTTCTATTAAGTCAGCCGGGACTTTTCAAAAGTGACCATATATGCGGGATGACCATATAAGCAGGTGACCATATAACGAGGTTTGACTGTATATATATTTCACTGGCACCCGGCTAACAGAAAAGTACCCAAAAAAGGATTAAATTTCTAAGATACACAATAAATTTCATGTTAAAATTGATCACCTTATTCTTGATACAGGTTGGACAAAGAGTTTTTGTGTGCAAAAAGAATCCAGGGAAATTTGGCACTATGCAGAATGTACCATAGCCAGTGAAGATGAAGTATTTCCCTTAGATGATCGTCTGACATTTGATCAAGGAGCCGCTTTAGGAATTCCATATTTTACTGCTTACAGAGCTTTGGTTTTAAAGTGAGATTACTAATGATTTTTTATGGAAAATTTATTTTATGACAATGACTTTTTATGAATATTTTAAGTTTTGTTCTGTCATGCCTTAATATCTAGACATTCAAAATCTGTTCCTTTTGAGTTGTGCCTATCTTTAAAAAAAAAAAAAAAAAAACTCCCATGCCCGAATAACAAAAAAGTGTCAGGTTCTATTTATAAGGTTAAAAAATTAAGTTAGCCGTCTCGTTCCCGATTTCTTTTTCACAAATCAGTCTTTGAATTAGCAGAATTAAAATGCTATTAAAGATTGCAATAAAAAATTGATTTATCCCATAAAAGAGGCCTGGATATTTGAAAGATATCACTCAAAATAAAATTTATTCAAAAGCTTTTTCTAAAACATTTTGCTTTATTGTTTAAGTTGGGAGTCTCATATGAGGGTCAGGGGAATGAGAGGGTTAAAGTAACTTATAGACTCCACAGAGTTCAGAGAATAAATAGAGATGAAACGTTTACGTTTGGCATGACGCTAAAAATACAACCTTAAAGTTGGTCCAAACAACTGGCGGCTTACTTTGAAAACTTCTCTCCGTCCAATGAATCCAGTCCTTGTTCAATGTGCAGCCTCTCTCCGTCCAATGAGGTCAGCCCTTGGTCCTAATAATTTGAGTGATAACCGGCTTCATATTACAAACTGAATTTACAGTTCACTGCCTCTCTATTCTTTCTCTTTACTCTGTGTATAGACTCAGTGGCATAAAATATGTACTACACATCAGTTTTTAAGTATATATTGATACTAATTGCAATTTTTTCGTCCCATTGCTATGCAGTATATTTTATGGAAATTCACAATGCTTATACTAATGTAATGTAGCATATTATATTTTTATCATTGAATATGATTGGCTAAATTTCAGGAAATATTTTGACTAATTTGTTATTAAGGGTATAGGTGCCGATTCACGGTCGCCAGTCACCATGTGGTGATTAATTTTTTGCTTTGGCCACTAACTTTCAATGCCTAAGTCGCCAGGTGTTTTACAGGGACGCCCTTTTTCTGCCAAAAGGCAGGTTTCTGCCTTTTTTTAAAAATCAAATTTGCAGATTGTCGTCCATAGTTCTGTGATATTTAGAACATTTTTTCTCATTTCTATTGTCCATAATTTAAAAATATGGTTGAACATGGATGTCAATCCTCTGATTTTCTGCTGATTCACAAATTTCTTGTTTTCTTCTTTTTAAAAACAAAAAAATCTGCGATGTCCGTGGAATCAGGAAAAAAAAATATGTTGATTTGCACCGTGAATGAACTCTGTGGCGATGGCGTACTGCAGTTAGGCTGTGATGCAGAAAAATTCATACCAAGAAGAGAATAATTTTGGGTCCACTCATAAAATTTGTATCTCTGTGAATTTCACCAATTCGATGGAAGAAAAATGTGAGTTACGTCAAACAATCATGAAATAAAACAGTGAAATTCGTCAATTGCTCATGGATTAAAACCATGAATCTCATCAAGCGTTGGCAGGGGGGGGGGGGGGGGGAATCACTAATTTCACCAATTGATTGCAAAAAAAAATTTTTGAATTTCATCAATCGGTCGCAAACAAAAAAATCGCAAATTTTGTTAATCATTTGCAAAAAAAAAAATTTTTATTTCATTATTCAATCATGGGAAAAAAATACCAAATTTCGTCAATTAGTCGTATAGAAAAAGCGTGAATTTCGTCAATTACCTGCAGAAAAAATAGTGATTAATTTCGTCGAACAATTGCGAATTTCATCCAAGGAGTCGCGATAATAAATAACCTTGAAAATCGGCAATCGATCACAGAAATTGTAATTTATTCTCTCCCTAGGGATTAAATAAAAAAAATTCGTACTTCTCAAATCTCCATTATTCTGTCGACCGCCAAACTATAATGGATTTAATGCCAAAAATGCAAGATTGTGACACCACATTTACTTGACCTCAGACGCATTACACATGTTTGGAGTTATTTTTAATTCAACGTTTATCTGTATTTTTAATGATGTTTTACAAATTTATTAAGTATTCATTAATTAAAAAAATAACAATTATGTCATTAAACAGCGATGTTTAAAAGAAAAAAAATGTTGTGATGCATAGTAATGTACAACGTCATAAACATTTATCCACCATCTGAGAAGGATAATTAAGAAAAACAATTCAATATCCAAGATTTTTTTTTCTTTTTTCATTAATATATTGTAAATTTTATTGCTTAAAGTTGCTGATACTTGACACTTCATTGAGAAGAGCTTCTCAGACTTTTTTTTATTTTTTAAATTCTAATGGCAACATTCTTCTATTTGTTTATTCGCTTTGACGTTATAGTTTGCTGATATATTTTTTTTATGGAAAGCGGTTGATGGAATACTGGAGAAATACCAAAAAATCTTTAATAATTCCTTAAAAAAATCCCCTTGCCAACAAAAGCTGCAACGAGGCTTATAGTATTTGATCTTTCTCCATCATCCTTGAAAATATGAGAAATTGTTAAATTTATTTTATTGAAATCTAAGAAAATAAATCTTCTTCATCTTTTTTAATATGTATTTTTAATTTTGATTTTTATAGACATTTTTTTAATGCAAATTCCTATGTTGAGCGTCTATTTTCTGCTATGTAAAATACTTTGGGGGGGGGAGGGGGAGTTTATCTATAGAACAAAAAGTTTTAGATAATCATTTACTCATAAAATATTCAGGTCTTACTTTACAAACATTTATTCCTACAAACTGTATACACTTATGGTGGAAAGATTCTATAAAATCCTGTTGTCCAAATTTAATGGAGGAAAAATATTGTTTTTATGTGTTTGTTTCACAATGTGACCACTGGATTTTTTTAGGTCATTCCATGTCAAATCAACCAGTGACTCAACCGGACTATTTTAGATTTTGATGAAACTTACAGGAATCATTCTCCCTGATGATATAAATGAGAATATACTTTTATTATTTTTTTATCTCAATAAATTTTCATATAATTAATTTTTTTAATTTCAAAAAATCATCAATTTTTGCCTTGTATAAATGTTTTCAATTTTTAATTTCTTGATTTCTATCAGGCGTAGAGAGTTGTTTGACACCTCATTTTAAAGATAATTTCATAAGGTTTAATTTGATATGCAAGTTGACTATGCTTGGTTTTAAATTTAATTTAATTTAAAAAAAAATTAAAATAGTGTTTTTTTTAAATTTTGAAAAAAATATATATGTTTTTTGTAATGTTACAAACTTTAAATTCTAAAACTTTTAAAGTGGGATCTCAATAGGATCAGCAGTTATGTTAAAAAAAACTAATGTTAAACGCCGGTTGGGGATGATATTTAAAGTTGGCGCTTCGCCAACTTTATTATTATGCTAAAGATAGTATTGTCTTATTAATTTTAAACATTGTTTTTTTTATAACTGCTGATTCCATTGAGATCCCACTCTAAAACTTTCAGAATTTAAAGATTATGATATTACAAAAAACACTATTTTAAATTTTTTTTAATTAAAAATTTTTAAACTAATTTTTTTTTTTAACCAAGCATAGTCATTTTGCATATCAAATTAAACCTTATGAAATTCTCTTTAAAATGAGGGGTCAAACAACTCTCTATGCCTGATAGCACTTAAGAAATTCAAAACTGAAAACATTTATACAAGCCAAAAAATGATGATTTTTCGAAATTAAAAAAATTAGTTGTGTGAAAATTTACTGTGATAAAAAAATTATAAAAGTATATTCTCATTTGTATCATCAGGGAGAATGATTCCTGAAGTTTTTTTTTTTTTTTTTTAATTTGAAATGGTCAGGTTGAATATTGAAAATGTTTGGTTGATTTGACATGGACCTTTTTTGGGTTTAGGAGCCACTAGCTCCTTCCAGATTTTGGGTATCTGCACCTATAATTAATGGTACTTTTTGTTATAGGGGCCTTGGTGCAAGAAAAATTTTCAAAAGCACACTCTCTAGCAACCTTTATTTATATTTTAAATATGTCATCGGATTGTTATAGCTTCATGAAATAACTATCAATGTATCGAATGCTCAAACAATTTGTTTTATATTTACACCATTTAATTGATACATTGTGAAGCAATTTGTTTAACTTATACATAAATAAAACATGATAAAGTAATGTAAAATACATAACATTAAATAAGTCATCTAAGGTAAGAAATTTTTTCATTGGTTACTGTTTCATTTTTGTGATTGTGTATAATACTTGGTGCAAAATTGCACCTTCTTAAGACTGAGATACGCTGAATCCCCTATAACACAGAAATATCAGTAAAATTTATAAAGAAAATAAGTATAGGGAAATACTTTCTTTAAAAATGTTGTGTGATAATTAAAAGTGTAATATGTAAATTTAGATTAAACTTGTTAAAGAAATTTTGATACTTTTCCATCAGACGAACACCACTCGTAATTTTGCACCAATGTGCCAAATGTGGTAGCCTGTTTATTGCACTCTGACAAGTGTAGTAACCTGATTTTTAAACCAATGTATAGAACTTTTTTTTTTCATCCAAGATTTGCTTATTCTGTGAGTTTATTTTTTTAAGATTTAAAAGGCATGCTCAATTCGGCAATCTCCAGTTGAAGAATACTCTGTAATTAAATTCTTCTAAGATGAAGTTAATATTTTGATAAATTAATAAGTTAATATTTTTGATAATATTGTGATATATTATAAAATTATGTACTCTTGATACTGATACACCAAAATGGTGCTGCAAACAACAAAAATAGTCATGTATGCAGAAATTTAAATTTAAATACAGTCAAAGCACCTTATAACGAAATCGAAAGTACTCCAAAGACTTGCTTGTTATAATGTGCTTTCGTTAAAACGTTATAATGAATTTTTTCGTTACACATTAAGAACTCCAATTATTTGGACTAATGTTGTCTGAATGTAATCTGAGTATGCAGTAGTCCTGATAATGGAGACAATCATAAAAAAGGGCAGTTTATTACATAAAGATATCTCTTAAATTTGCTTTTGTTTAATTTAAAAAAAAAAAAAAAAAAGCTAGGTCTTATGTGTTCATATTAAATTAAGACTTTATAGGAAGGATCACTTTTACTACAAGTAGTGAAAAGAAGAAAAGTGTGGATTTAAAAAGGAATTTCAAGATAATTTTATTTTTATGATTCTATACGTACAATTCATATCATAAAACTTTTATTTTGTGATTATTGATATGGATGACTGAATTTCAGATAATTAAAGTTTTCTTGTGTTATTTTAGAAGTATATATATATATGTAATATATATTACTATTCTACACATGAAAAAACTGAACAAATGTAAAAAAAAAATATTGATTTAATTCTCTTAAAGGGGAGATTTACATACCTACATAGGTTTGAAGTATAAAGTTCACAAGCTCTGCTTTCTTTTCTTAACATCATTATTTAATATTGTACACTCTATTTTGTCCCCATAATTTCATTAAGACCTTTTCATTATACATGTAACACACGATTTTCTCTAAACACTCGAATGCATCAATGGTAAAAATTTCTCGCCAGCTCCTATAAATTCTTCCTCACTGACATTACCATCGATCGATTCATCTTCTGCACTTTTTTTAACGATATTCTCTTCATTTGCTATTATGTATCAATCAACATTAACATATTGATCAAAGTTAAAGTTGGAAGTCAGGGTTTAAGGATGAAATCAGTTCATTTGTGTCTTCCAAATTAGGTAAAAAATCAGTTTCATTATTATTTAAAGGTGATGGGAAAATTTCTGAAACTAAAAAGCATTAACAATAGTTTCTTTCAAAACGTTGCACCAAGCTTTATTTATCATATAAATTACTTTCAGCATGTCTATTTTTCTTTCTTTCTTGTCCTCATGAATAAACGATTATTTATTTCACAAGCACCTTCTGGTATTTAGTTTTTAACGAAAGAATAATTCCTTAGTCTAATGGTTGTATTTTGGATGTAGTATTAGGCGGGGAAAAAAGTAATTTTATACATTTAAGATGAATAGAACTCGCATGCAAAGAGACATTGTATTAAATAAGCAGAAATTTTCTTTTGACGTTTTACATCTTTTTGTCAAAATCTAAAATCTATTCTTCAAAAAGACATTTCGGCATCTCAGCTTTGCAGTCATGCCTGTGCATTACAGGTAAAGTTGTCATCACGATACTTAGAATGTGGGTATTCTACTTACCGTGGTTTTCATTGCGTTTCTTGCGATACACCGTAGATTCTTTGCTTTTCCAATTACAAAAGGTTTTCGTCTTTCACAGCTGTTGACATTACAGCATAATGCCAATGGAAATCGATCTTTGCTCCTTTTCCCACTGTGACAACTTTCTTTCTTTTAAAGTTTTATCAGGCATCAAACGAAAAAACAATCCAGTTTCATCCCTGTTAAATATATCTTTTTGATCGTAATCTGCAAATATTTTTGAGTTTTCGTTCTTCAACTGTTTCTTCTGAAACAGAGGATGCTTCTCCACATAATTTTTTACACACAATTTCATATCTTTTTTTTTAAATTTTTTTTATTTATCCAACCATCGCTTACATGAAAGTCTTTACATCCAAGTTTTTCGGCAAACGCATATGCTTTTCCTTGCAAAATACTTCCATTAATAGAGATTTTTGGATCTTGCTTCTTTAAACCATGAAAATAATAATTCTTCTACATCTGCATACTTTGCTGTGTGTATATGTTTAAACGATGCAAAAACTGCTCCCTTTTTGAAAATTTTAATGATTTTTTCTCGGTTTTTCAATATTGGACTGAGAACTTGGAATCCCAAATTTTTTCAACATTATTCTCGACACATTTTATAATTTTGACTTTCTCTTCTAAACTCAAACATTTTCTTTTGCTCTACATAGCCAGCATGCAAAGTGTTTTAAAAATAAACACACGATAAATTTACAGGAAAGTAGTAAATGCCAATAAAATCAGTCACCGAATAAAAAAGAACATTATCCATTTCAGCTAAGCTGTCTCCCTGTCTGTCTGTCTGTCTTAAAACACTATAATTAGGAAATAAAATTATATTTCCCGCATTAAGTAAAAAAAAAGAAAAAAAAAATCACTTTATCATTTTACTTACCCATCATACGTAGTATAGGGTAAGTCTTGTAATCGTTTTGAAAATCGAAAAATTTTTTTTGACGGATTTACACGTTTCAGACACTGGAGATTCCGAAAAACATATTTTTAGAAAAAAATTTTGCCGTCCGTCTGTGTGTCTGTGTGTGTGTGTGTGTCTGTAAACGCTCTATCTCCCGAAAAAATTGAGATAGAGACTTGCAATTTGGGATGTACTTAGTATGTAATAATGGGAAGAAGCCTATTTCATTTCATTAACCTCGATTAACCGGAACTATTTTATTCGGACCCTCGAAATATTCGTTCTGATAAAAGGTATATAAAAATTTTCGAAATTGTTTATTTTAAGAAATGAATATAAAAGACAATAAAAAAACATAAATTTTACATAAAGCATGAAGTCGATCGGATAATTAGTTGCCGAGATATTTGGAATCCTATTTTCCACACTCTTCGATTTTTCATGACCCTGTATTTCATCCAAATTTCACTTCAAAGAGATATTTTAATTGGAAATTTGACGCTTAATCAGATGCAATAAACCGCTAGTTAATAGGATTATTATTTTTGGAGTTATAAGGAAAAACCTCTTTCAAGCAATTCAGTAATCGAGCCTTTAAAGTTTGTGACGTCATCAAGCCATGATTTTATTTGAATTGCAATGCATTTTATAAGTAGTTTACACATTTTTATTTTAATATTTTATATTATGCATATCCATGATGGGTAAGTATTACGGTGGCCCCCAACGACTAGTTTATTTCATGTTTCATGCTCGAATTCTTTTCGTTATATCGTGCTTTTCATTATAAATATTTCATTATATCATTTTGAATTCAGTATTCTTTCACATACAGACTAACTAAATGGATATGAGCATTTTGTTATATTGTGCTTTTCGTTATATCGTAATTCGTTATAAAGTGCTTCAACTGTACTGCTATTAACTGTTCTTTGATTTATTTATTTCTGGTGTCAATATCTCAACTCTGCAATGATCTGTAAAAACTCTGTGGAACATCCTTAACTGAATTTATATGGTGACAATTGAAAAAAAAAAAATAGAGAGATACATTCATAAATGCTAAATAAAGCTTTATGCCGACTGAAATTTTGTAAAGGACATAATGAAGGAATAAGAAATTGTTTAAGCGAAAAAAAAATTAGTTCAAAATTTTGCCACCAGATGGCGTTTTTAATGAGTTGTACATTTACAATAGTTTACATATTTTATTGCAACAAAATATGTTCCACATGACTGCCATCATTTTCAGCTACCATCTGGAATCGTAAGATAACATGTTCCACAGTTGACCACAGTGTGTTCTGGGAAATACTAAAAACATGTTGTGAAAAAAGTTTTGTTCAACATGTTTTGTTATAATAAAATAAAACATTTTCAAATAAAATTATTTGTAAATTATCATAAATGTATGCTCAATGTGTAATTCATTAAAAAACGCCCTCTGGTGGTGAAATTTAGAAATAATTTTTTTTCACTTAAACAAATTCCCATTCCTTCATTATGACCTTCACAAAATTTTACAACTTTCTGACCAATAGTTTCATCTGTAGACAACTTTAAAGTAGGGTTGTTTAATTATGGACACCCTGTATATTTATAAAACAAAAAATGATAAAAACAAATGTAGTGCGTTCTGGTCTCGAACCCGAGCCTGCAGATCAATGAGCAGATGCCCTAACAACTGAGCTATGACCAATGTAGTAATTTCGTTACAAAGTAAGTATTTAAGCTGTGTTATAATATTAGACTGCCTATTTCTCTATAAGTAAGGAGCGCTGTATAAAATCCGTTGAACCTGAGACTAAGGTAAGGGGCTTCTACCCTACAATATATATAAAAATAATCAAAATCTATGATTACCAAGCTTGGCCCTCTTCTTATTAGTAATAAAGATTGTTACGTGAAATAGATTAAAAAAAAAAATTAACACAACCTCCTCTTGAGAGAGGTGGGGTGTCAAACTTGTTCTCCCTGGGCTTGGTAGACAAATAAAAACTTATTCCTGCATCCACATACTTCATGTAAATAATATATATATATATATATATATATCAAATCTATGACTTTTGCTTAAATTCTCAAAAAATATCACTAATTTCCAACTCTAATTTTCAATAATCAAATTTTGATTGAAAGGCTGTTAATGTTATTAATATATAATAAGATATTTATATAGCCTTTCACTAATATTGTTAATGTTATGCTCATATCATTAGTTGTGTGTAAATGATTTTTTTTTTTTTTATCAATTCCTTTCGAATATTCATTAATTTAGTAAACAAAAATAATGAATCGGTCTTCGTGATAAAAATGGTGTATATTAAAAGAGTTAAAGTGTGTTAACACTTGTAATTTGAAAAATCTGTTGGATTATAAAAATATTCGAAATTTTATCCTATAGAGGTAAATGCTGTGATGGAGAAACTGTTTTAATTCATGGTGCCAGTGGAGCTGTGGGCCTTGCTTCGATACAAATAGCTAAACAGTATGGTCTTAAAGTTATCGGTACAGCTGGGACTCCTGGGGGAATTACTGTTGCTAAGAATGCTGGAGCTGATTTTGTCTTCTGTCACCGAGAAAAGAATTATCTGGAGAAAATTATGGTAATAATTGTATTGAAATTTGCAGACAAATCTTGAGTTTTTAATTGTTTCTAACTTTCAAAACAGTATCTAGTGAAAAAATTCTATTTTTCAGTAACATTTAATGCTAGTGTCTTTTATGGATGGGATAATAAAACATACTTATTATTATGTAATATCTTCTGATTGAATTAGACGATTGAAGTTTTATAAACTAAATTATGAGGTAAAATAAATTTATTATACAATACTGGATAATTAAAAAAAATAAATATGTATTTAAAGCCTTTTTTTTTTTTTTCATGTAATTTACTGTCAAATATCAATTGATTATTTACAAGAAATATTTAAAGTAGTTTATGCTATTTTTATAAAATTAATTTATAATTTTTGTAAAATAATTTTAATACAATAAATGATAAAAGTTTCACTGGTAGCGTTTTATTGCTGATGATAAACAATATTGAAATTATGACATGTTAACTCAACTACCATAGCACCTTTATTATTCATATGGTTGGTACAATGTTAACTTCAGTGAGGAAATGCTTTGGTGTAACATTTACATTTTTTCTTGTTAGTGTTGTGTATACTTAATGATATGATTAGTTTATCTGTATAGTGTGAAGTTATTTATTACACTGTTAAACTGTCATATTTCTTTTTATCCATCTGATAGTAACTTTTAATGTCTCTCTTTTTATTTTTTAGCAATTTTATGATTTTTCACATTTAGCAGTGATCTGTCGACTAATTTTCTCCAAGTTGCATGCGTTTATGTTGTTTACATGCCCCACTCCCCTGAAAGAGTATGTATTAAATTAAGGCAGTGATTCCAACTGGTGTGCTATGAAAAGATCTCAGTTATACATTTATTTATCAAGCAGTCATGTTCTAATTAATAGACATAATGTTAAACATGCATGTGGTCTTCAATTTAAGCTATTGCAGATATGTTGTTTCTATGCTGAACAAAAAGTCGGGTGGTGTTAATAGCAACTATTGCATAGGAATTGAACTTTTGAGAAGTTCACTGTCAACCGATCACTTTGTTAGGATTATTCTGAATACATTGCTTCATTGTCAATGCGTTGAAACTAAAATTGTTTAGTGCCAATAATAGCATCTTCTATTGAATAAGAGTCGAATTTTGAGATATAGGCAGGAAAAATCATTCAAGGCCACTTTAAGAATAGAGTTGGAAATTTATCAAAATCTTATGGCTGCAGTGCATGTATGAAAAGTCAATTTTTTTAAATGTTCGAAGACGTTTTTTCTTTCGACAACTAAAGTAGTCTTAATGTTCATTTCAAAATTAGAAAATATCAATGTCTCCTCTTGATGACACCAAATGAATGTTTACAAATTTTAGCTCAGTTTTGTGCAGGCCCTGCATGCACTTATAAAACAGATATAAGCTCAAACTACAAAATTTTGATCACTTCATTTTATTTTTAGTGTTCCTGCTAAGCCATTATTTTAAGGACACAGCACTTGGTCCTTTTTAAAAATAATGAAATGCACCCCAAATTGCACCCAGAGATAGCCCGTAAAAGTATTTTCCGTAGTTGTTCACATCTTTGTTATTGTACAGATTTTGAACAATTCACCATAACCACAAGTAAATTATTTTTTGTTTGATAAATGAATGCATTGTATTTTGCAAGATTAAACTAGCAGCTTTACAATCTGAAAATTTTAACAATGAGTTGAATGAATAATAAAAGCACAGTATGCCTTTGTAATTTCAAGCCAGATGTTCTGCTGGATAATCATAATACCCAACTACTGCCAACTATCTACATACTGGCTGCACCAACTGGATGCAATATGTTTGCCAGATTTCCATTGCATCCTTACCCAAGAGCTTGCAAAAATTTTAGAACTTCTGTATTCGTTTTGGGAAAGAATAAAAGATTATAAAGTCATGTTCCAATTTAATTACATTTTTATTCTTAATTAATTCACCAAATCATTTGAAATCAATATTACTTTATTTATGACATCTTAAAAAATGTTGTTGTTGGCGTGTCAGAGAAAGTGCCAAGGCACTTCTCTGAAAGAAGGGGTGCCAGAGCCTCAAGAGAGGTTGGACTTCTAGAGCTGGTCTCCTAATTTTGAACCAATTCCAGATGAGAGACCTGCACCTGGATTGGCACCCCCAGAGGTAATACTTATTCTAAATGTGGAGGACATTGGAGCCACAAACAGATTTTACATGCACTAGCTCCCATTAACGTACACGGTCCCACAGCAGCGGCAGTCGAGAGAGGTTGTCACCCTCCCAAGCACTGATCTTGGTCGATACTGCTTGACTTTCGGTGATCTTACTGGAACTGAGCTTAACCGTCTGCGCCACTGTGGGACATCTTAAAAAATAATTTATATTTTTTAAATTAATTAAAAATGACACTATTGAAGCAGAAATAGAACACATATTCAGACAAAAGGGGTGTTTCAACAAAAAATGGTATGTTTAAAAACAATTTTTAAAAATATATATTATTTATTTTTCTTTTAAATCTTAAAAAAATATTTTTTATTGTTTCTAAACATACCATTTTGTATTGAAACACCCTTTTTGTTTGAATCTGTGCTCTATTTCTGCTTCAATAGTGTCATTTTTAATGACTAACACCTACCCTGCCTTTTTTCTTCCTAATCTGCCAGTTGTCTTATACCAAAATGTATGGTAATTTAGTTCTTTAGAAAGGGAATCGGCATCAGAACAAATATTAAGTACATGGTAAAATGCCGCTATTTTTTGTTTAGCTAGATATGCATTGATACTTTAAAAGACATGTTTACATTAACATAGCAGTTCTTTTTCTAATAAGATAAGTTTGTATATGAAACTTAAACCTCATAACTTACATGTCAAGAAAAGAAAGCTAATGGTTATGTTCACTTTTAGCAGGGATCAATGAAATTGGTGATTTTTAAGAAGGAAAGGAAACTCCTTTCATGTCACATTGTTCTAAATTTATAATAATGCCATTGATTACTGAACTTAATTATGTAGATATATTTATTTTGATATATGTGGTTTTTAGATTTTTTAAATAATAATAAAAGTATGTATATCAGTAATTAAAAGTTATTGCTTGTAAAAAGCATATTATTTTTCACTGTCATGTTGTTTGATTTTGTTGCAGGAAATAACAGACAATCAAGGTGTCAATATTGTACTTGAGATGTTAGCTAATGTTAATTTAGACAAGGATCTAGATATTTTAAGTACTAATGGCCGTGTTGCGGTAAGTCTAAATTAATTGTTGTGTATTTATACTAGGTTGAATTATTTATTCCTAATTAATATTTTTATGTATTTAAATTGTCATATGCTTTATTATTTTCTTTTGAATTATTTTTTGGGTGCTGTATACTTTTGTGACAAATATGTAATATGTCAGATATGCCCAGTGTGCACTATTGTGTATAGTACTGAAATTTTTCCATATGTCATTTTATGCTGTCACATTGATTTTATTGTCTTCCTACAACTGTTTCTGTAGTTGTAACTAATTTTTGTATTGTTCCATCTCATTATCTGAATTTTATACTACAGATTCATTTAAGCAGCAAATTTCTTAACTAAATATTTATCTTCAGTAATAACTGAATAATCACAAACTTTTTAGTCATTTTGCTTTATGTTTTTCTTTAATGTACAGTCAGCCGAAGTTTTAATTGCCAAATTGTCGCAAAAAATATATATATAGACATTCGACTAAGAATTACGTTTTCTTTCATTTTGTGTTTAAAAATAAGCGTAATAGAGAATTGTCTACATATTAAAATTGTAATGAATTTTAAAACTTCAAGCACCTATTTTTGACAATAAGTTTGGATTCTTCAAAGAATTTTACTTTTGGATACCAAACATGAAGTCATTAGTTGAACAATGGCGACTCCTCTATTGGTACGCATGAGCATGTGAACCCCCAAAGAAAAATGAAAAAAATTACATATTAACAAGTTAAACAAAGTTATTAAAAAACACATTTACAGGATGAACTTCTGTCACATCCCCCTCCTCCTCCTCCTCCTCCTCCTCCTCTTTGACATGACAAATAAAAAACATTATTGTAATAGTGCAAAATTTGAAAGTTTTCAATACAGAGCGCCTAGTCTTTCATAGATCGCACGTACGAGCGAAGAAATTCCCCTCAAAACCACTTTATGTGGACAGAAGTAGAGAGATGAATGTGGGTGGAGTGCAGTGCTTGCATAGCTTTCCATTCGCATAAACTTAAATGTGCTGGAGCATGAATTTTTGTCAGTTTCTTTATTGGTTGTCCAAAAAACAAAAAACTGTTTTCTTGGTTTAAACCAGGATTTTTTTAATATCGTTTCCTATTACATCTAGATGCATATTTGTTCATAAAAATAAACATTGTTGGATATTGTAATAAGTAATATAACTTCATATGAAAATAATCCAAATTAAATAATCACCATCAGTTATGTGGAAAATTGAAATCATTTGTAATTTAAAAATTATTAGTAACAAGTATGTCTTATGTTCAAAGAATAAAATGCTCCACACAGTGAAACCTAGATACCTAGAAAATCTTATCAAGAATCTTTTGATTAATAATAATAAATAAATATTCTATGTAGTTTCATGAATATAATATATTTTTCCACAGCTATTTAAAAAAAAAATATATATATATATATATATATTTTTAATATTTGTTATCTGGGATGTCTGTTTTTTCTGTCAGAACACTAAATGAGCATTTATGATCTTTTATTTAAAAAAAAAATAAATAAATAAAAAGTTTTTCATAAGGAGTTCCTGGAATCATTTTACATTTAGAAGTTGCGTTTTTACACCTTCTTTTGAGAAGTGTTATGTATTGTCACTTGACGCTTCTCCTCCAAAACTGCCAGGTTTAAAAAAAAAAAAAAAAAAAAAAAAAAGAGACAGTAAAATAAACAGGAAAAAAAAAGCTATTTACCAGATTTTAGACTACTGAAAATATTGGTTCTACAATGCACAGTAGCTTTACAAAAAATTGTCATGCACTAAAAGATTTAAATAGCCATCAAACTTAATAAACAGGCTTTTTTCCCCCAAGATATGTTATAATAATACATATTACTTATATAACTAAATTAAAAATTAATAAAATTGTACATTTTTAGGCATTTTTTATGAAACAATGTCTCAAGCGAACCTTATCACAATTTCCCTTCCATTTTCTTGTTAGATTCAGGATAGAGGGTTTGATTGTGTTTTAGAGCATTTAAATATATCTTCTTATATATTTTAGTTAAAAGTAAACAGGTACTTACTCAACAGAATTTTCAAAGGAAAAATAAACTTTTTTTAATATTTTGTGCGATTATTATTGTAGGAGCCTCCACACCAATAAAAGATTTTACCTTGACTGTAGTATATTTTTGCAGTGAAAACTAGTTCATTGAACATTTTAATATTTTCTTCTTAACCTAATCATTACTTCTCAGTTATAAACAAATTCATCTTCAGGATAGTATCTCCAGAATGGTTGACTTTTTTTATATATAAATATCACCATCTGCAGTTGTTAAAGAACTTTTTTATATTGAAATATTTTTGGTTGTTATGTTTTTTGAGTGATGCCTCCAAGTCAACATTTTTTTTACCATTAGATTCAGCAAGTAACAGAAAAAAATAATTTGTATTATTGAAATGCTATAATGGGCACTCAATTTTTGAATGTTGTCTTATTCATATTCATATCTTGTATTTCTCTTTTTACTTTCTTCTATCTATAATAGAAGAAAGTATTGTAATCGAAATTTTTTTCGGCCTCTGGTTTTTGACGGATTTACATGTTTTAGGAGTCAGATATTCTGTAAAACATGTTTTTAGAAAATGTCTGTCTGTCTGTCCTCATTGTATCATGGAAAAGTGTATGATTATGGAGAGGATTGAGTCATTTTTTTTTCTATGTGTTTGGCTATGGCCAGCTCACTTGAATTTGGGAATATTCTGACAAAAGGGGGGGGTGCTGCGATAGTATATTTTGTTCCATTTCCATTATTATATCATCGAAAAGTGTATGAAGATATGCAGAGAATTGAACCAAATTTTTTGTACATCTTTTTGAGTATGGCCTGCAGATCCCAATTGAATTTGGAGCAATTCCATCGGAATGGGGCACTGTGATAGCCCTTTAAAGATTTCAAATTCAAAAAGATGTATAAAAAACTTAGAAATCCTAAAAAAAAAATTCCGTTAAATGTTCGGCCTTGATCCAAGTATTCCAGAGCAATTTTTATTTTTCCTCTATCTTACAAAATGGTTCAGGTATAGCAGTTTAAAATTTTAGGGTGGCTGACTATTTTCAAGCAAGACAGCAGAATTCATTAATAAACAGGTTTAATTTATGAGTTTTAGTCAACAAGGTTTCGGCAAATTTTCTTTCATTGTTGTAACCATTGTTCCAACTCTTATATGCTTAACACTATATATTTATATTCGTCAACGTCAAATTCTCGCCAAGCTTGGTGATACTTGGCAAAATATTGCCAAATATGGCAACAAAAATAGGTTGCCATAAATGAAGTCAACTTGACTATAAAGAACTAATTTGGTGATATTCTCATTCAAATTCAATATTGATTAGAACTGGATATTAATCTTCTTTAATCGGGTTCCACGCATTTTAACTTTGTGTTTTCCAGTAAAATTAGCTAAAATCTTATAACCAAGGAATAGGGAGGCTATCTTCGGTTCCTGGCGGTACAGGCCAGAAGGACTTTTTGTAGTTAAGTATACATTGGCTGATTGCATCCAGCTAACCCAATGAATCACAATCAGCTGACATACAACAAAATGACGAAAAATATTGATTTTATTGGCAATGTGATAGCTAATTTTGAAGTATTAACATGATTGAGATAGAAGAAAGTTTTGGGATTGACACATCCGACTAGTTATAGGATAAATTCCCCAATTGAGAAATTTTTATTTACAACTTGACCAAAATTTTAAAGATCATCTTGTTATGTTATTAACTGCTGTAAATATTCTGCATTTTTTTAAATGAAAATATTTTGTGCTAAATAATGAATATTTTTTATCTTTTTTCTTTGCTAATTTCACATGTTTTAAGATAACTCTCTAGAGCATCAGGCATGTTCATTAGGGTGTCCCAAGATACAAGGGAATTTTTTTTTATCAAAATCGAATTCACATACCCTTTCCTTTTTTTTCTATTTCACCTTAGTAAACGTAAATAAAATGTATTACTACAATAAGATAATGGTAACCCATGTTGATTTTATGTCAAACTTGAATGTGAAATCTTGTCCGGGGAATACTATGGAAAGATTGTAAATTGTGTGTTTCTTTGGTACATAAGACGCCATTTTATTCAAAGCAGATATTTATTAACGTATTACAGTAAAAGAAACATTATGGAACATACTTTCATTTCAATGTTTGCTTTTTACAGTCAGGATAGATCTTGTGTCCTTGTACACAACATAACAAAAATTGTTTTTTTTTCTTTCTTTTCCTCCTCAACCAACTATTAAACCAGGAAAGTCCTGCATCAATTTTACTGCTCTAAGCATTGAGATTGTCTTTTTTTTTTGTCTAGAAATGAAGCGTTATTCTCCCATGAAGATGAACTCTTGTTGAGAAAACTATCATCAATGAGTCTAGAAAACAATGAATGGCTTTTGACCGATATGAAATCATCGATGCTTTTTTTTGTATAAAAAATAAATAACAGGTAACAATTGTGTGATAAATAACTAACTAAATAAACAACTACAAAATAAATTTATCAAACTCGCCATAAAATGAACCACAAAGTTCTTCCTTCGATGGAATGTATCTTTTCTCATGGGTCGAGAAATTTTCTCTCTGTAAATTTGCCACCATTTTTTATTTTGTTTCTTTGTCCACATCATCAAAAAGTGCTAATACTGGTATTTCATCAGTCAAATACCATAAATGCTGCAGAAATTTCCGTAAAGCAGCTTTTGAGATACTTTCATTCACATTTTCACAAGTTTTCAAATATTTCAAAAAGCACAAATCTTTACAGGGTGCTTTAACTGCAAAATGCATTGAAGCCATGGTTTAATGTAGATTGTTACGATAAACAAGCAGACATCTAACAGTGCTTTCTTATCCTTGGTGTTTAATTTCAGCTGAGAACTAAATAACGATAGTTTTAGGGGGTAAATCGCTCAAGCCATCCATCTAGCTTGGTGCATGGCACCCAAAGGTCTGATTTTATTTTTTCTGCATCTCCACCTAACAATACAATAGAAAGTTCAATCAACTCTCAATAGTCCTCTCTGACCATAACATTTTTAAGTTCAGCACCTGTAAAAGTCAAGCAAGTTTTCAAGTTCGAATATGGTTCAGAACAATTCCACTGTTTCTCTATAGCACTGTATTTTAGTAGGATCGATGGTTTTCCAATTCTCTTTGAGCTTTTTAAAGAGTGGAATATCGGGGCTTGTTGTCATTTGTTTAATTTTCATTTCAAATACAGCCTTTAAAATACCAGTTCGTATATGGTGGTCAGATACAAGCCACTCTCCCAATTTTTAACAAAATTAATTACAATTGATAATGAAAAGACATTATTGCACGAACTATTTTCCGTAAATTAATTATTGATTTCATTTTGTAATGTACATATTTATGAATGATTTATTATGAATTAATGAGTTATCTCCTTTTGTAATATGCATATTTATGAGTAATTTCCCATGAATTAATTGTTGATCCTATTTTCTGGTATACATAGTTAGTTAATTTTGTATGGGGAAGCAGAACATCTATATTTACCAATGGTATTTTTCTAAATTCGTATGGGAAAAAAGAGAGACCACCCATATGGCAGATTTTTTTTAATTATTACTTCCGGAGTCACTGGTCTGCAAATCGAACAATGATAGCTCTTACAAAGGACAGTTTTACAATTTTAAGAATTTACAGCTTGCTGGATGTCGATGGAGTAATTATGGACAGCAGATTTACAAGGGGACGGCATACCCATGAGAAGGGGTCCCAGGACCCGTGAGAACGGTATCAGAGTGCTGGTCAGCCAGACCAATAAGATGTGGGGCGTAAACTTCTGTTCAAAAAGAAAAGGGCCAATGCAGATAGTCAGTGATGGGGGAAAAAGTTAACCCCATAGTTTCGAGGGGGTACAAGTAAAAGATATGGGGATTAAGTTCTTTGAGTGAGGGAGTGACAAGAAAAAGTGTAGTTCCTAGAAGTTTTTAAAAAAATAGCAGCAGTCTTGTAATAGATGTTATGTGCCCATGTAGATGTTACGCCGTAGATGTCATATAAACATAGTCTTAATATGTGTACAAAGAGGGGATCCGGGCTTATCCCGTTTGCTGTGAAAGAATTGTCATCCAGTTTAGACGGACTCTGAAAGTGACAGGTAATGGATTGGTTATTCCCTTTGTTTTTTCTGTGTATTTCCTAAAAGGCATAGGAATGTTAGGGGTGAATGTGCATAATGTCGAGAAATTGTCTAACCTGTAAGTTATATATTTATAATATTAGCATACATTTAGTTACTCATTTAATATCATTTTTGATTTCTCACTTTGTTAAGTACGAGTATGTTAAAGTACGATTGTGCTCTAGTAGTGTCCATAAGTGACTCATTAATCATTTAATGATTTATTCTTTTATAATGTTTTTACTTAAATTTCATAATTTTTGATATTGATGTTTTTTTTTTTATGTTTTTGTAAATATCTGTAAATAAATATTTTTATTTGTGTTTAATTCTCTGTTTTAATTTTATTTGGGTATTGCATCGAGTAGTTTTTTTTCCCCTTAATTATTTATTAATTTTTAGTTGATTTATCAGGCAGACTAGTTTGTAATTTCTTTCTAAGAATGTTGGATATACTTTGTCTAGTCATGCTTCATACGACGTAGGTGGCATAAAAAAAACAACGTAAAAAGCTTAATGTTTTTTAATTAGAGTAAATTAATTAATGGAACTCAGTAGTATGTGTATTACTTATTGGATTATTCTAATTTTCACCTACGTCCAGAAGCAACAATCACGCCTTTTACCTGTTAAGTCAACACCCGGTGGTTCCGGAGAGAGGTATTAACCCGTGCCTCATTTGGTTAAATGTGGATAGTTGTTATTTAATTGGGCTATGTAATCTACTCCAGTTAGGAGGCCCATAACTTACCAGCAGAATACATGATGGCGGAAAGCAAAAAAAAAGCATTTTCCTATCAAATTTTTGCTTCAGAAGTGCACAAGCACAATTAAAATGACCTGTATTTGAAGCCATCGTATCACAACAGAGTATTTGGACTTTGTTTTCGAGATTCCAATCTACGATCACCTTCCAAATAGCCTGTGCATGTTCTTTGTCTATAGAATTATCCAGTCTTGGCACAGCAATGAGTTGTTCTTTAAATCCATGTGAAATAACTATAGGCAAGTGTTCTTCTTTTGATTTCCGAGCACTCAAAGCAGGCAACAATTTGCCATCCCCAGCTAAGGTCACTACATCCGGTACCTCGTTTTGGAAATCAATTTTTTATATTTTCTGAGCGTTCCTTCCGTTTTTCTGTTTCAATTCTTTGAATTGAAGTCTTACTTATCAGAAATCTGTCAATGTTAAATCAAGTGCATCAATAGTAGCTTCAAGAATAAACACAGAATCTAACATACTTAATTGACACCTGTCTAATGCAGCAACTAACTTTGGAGCAATAAAATCTTTTCTCATTTCAGATTTACTTGTCCCAGGTTCTGAGCTTTTGAACAATGTTGGGAACTCGTCTTGTTATGATTTAAAATATTCTCTCATTAATTATTCAGTCTTTTAAATATTTAAATTTATTTTAATCATTTATTTAAATTAGTTCATAAATTTATTAAAATAAATAATGCTTAATCAATTAATAATTTTAAATCAAACATTTATCTTAAAGTAATAACTTTTAGTGCTAAATAAATTTAATATCAATTTCTTTCCATTTCATATATTTTCCAAATTATTTTCAAATTAATATTACAAAATTTATTTTTATTAACTTTCAATAAACATTACTTCAAAAATATATAAAACATAACTTCAAAAATATCTAAAATAAATCTATTTTCACTTACTCCTTTTTAATAACTGCTACAGTAGAACTCCAATTATCCGAATCAATTGGGACCGGACCCCATTCGGATAATCAAAAATTCGGATAATTGGATTTTTTCCGAAAAGGGTCTATTTTAATTAATTACTGTATGTATGTTGAAAATGGGAAAAAAACTATTAAAAAAAGAGCTTTTAATTAATTAAATGAAAAGGCAACACTTTTACATGTTAAGCGTACTTACAAGTGCTGTACATT
This sequence comes from Maratus michaelseni, assembly GCA_963931845.1. NCBI lineage: Eukaryota > Metazoa > Arthropoda > Arachnida > Araneae > Salticidae > Maratus > Maratus michaelseni. Next base: position 64,462,564 of record OZ007594.1, read on the forward strand.
AGTACATTATGTCCGTACCGTACTGTAAATGAAAGTCATTGCTTGCTGAATATCTCGGTTAAAGTAAGCTGTTTGACAATCTTCATCCGTTTTCGGGCAGCCAAGTCGCGCATTTGCTTTACAGTGAGAAGTTGTATGTGGTCACACTCGGGCTGACGCTCAAAGCACTTCAACGCAGTTTCAAGGCCGGCAAATGCTTCACTAGCTGATGGTCCCATGTCTGCTTCAACTTCGACATTAAGGTTATTTTATTCCTCGGCACTTTCTTCTCTCACACTTTCAATAAGTTCATAATCATTTAGAATTTGGAACCCAGGATCTGACGAATCACACACCATCCACTCTCCTATAGCTTCAACACTAACTTCTGAACATCCAGGAATTCCAGGAATATTCTGAACATCCAGGTTTCTGAATTCCTCAAGTAGCACGTCATCCTCATCTTCTCCTGTCTCTTCCGCGGAGGGAAGGGCAATAGTGGGCGTAGACAGAATCATTATTTTGCGAATTGCAGTACGTTTCAGTCTTATTTTTTTTCTTCTGAAATTCTGAAAGCGATTCGGATAGTCGGAGTTCGGATAATTGGAGTTCTACTGTATCTTAAAATTATCCATTTAAAAAACAAAATTTAAAGAATACAGCATATTTCCTCTTTAAATATTACATTTAAAAACAGTTAATCGCTATACAATTCAAATCGGAACGTAAGTATTTGTATCTTTTGTCTTGTTCAATAGTTTATTTCAAAATCAAGATGTTCCGAGAAAATTTCTAAGTTACAAAAAATACTTTTTATAGTAATCTTAAAATTTAATATTTTCATTTTAAAACCATGTTTAATGGAAAGAAATAATTTATTTTATATCCATAGCTATAAATTTCATCCTATTCTGTTCATAACTTTAGGAGTTATGGAATTTTGTTCCTTTTTCAATGTTTTGTTTAGAAGTAAACACTGTTTTTCTAGAGAGACGCCATTACTTCTTTAACATATATTTTCCCTTTCTCTTACTCCCAAAATGACAACTTATTAGGATGTCTGCGCTTAGGTCATTGACTCGTGGCATCCAAGGTCGATTTTGCGACTTCAAGGTTTCTTTTGAACATTCGAAAAGCAATTAGAGTGACGTAGCGTTGGTCTGTTACGTCATTTAAAATCTAACTTTAACTGCGAGCAACCTTTTTGCCAACAATATCTTGCAGTTTTACTTCTGGTTCGGCTTTGCTTTGCGAAGTTTTATGACGTAGCGACCCGTTTGACGTTCACTGATTGGATGTCTGGCGAGTGCTCGAATTGGGTTTGAGCGTGGCGTTTTTGAATTTGATAAAAAGAGAGCTTTTCGAATTGCCATGCAGTTAAGACGTTTAAAGAGGTGCTCCCGAGTCCTTTTGGGCTAAAGATGGCGTGTGCTGTCACTGAGCTATGGCAAAAGGTGGATTAAATCTGAGTTCCCTGTATTGTTTCCAAATCCGCTGGAGTTACGTTTTTCAATAGTAATGATCCCTACTTATTTCTCATAATATTAATATGCATTCTTCTACAATTTTAATTGTGTTAATGCTGACCTGATGGTGTTGGCGGTTCATCGATGAAATATGTGTTAATGATGCGTGATGGTTTCGGCAGTTCGTCTATGATATATTTTCTGGGTGCGCTTGAGAGGAGATTTTTAAGGATGAATGGTTCTGCGTTATAAAGATCTTATCAGAACTTGCTCTTGGCAGCATATAGAGAGAGGTTGTCATCATCTAAATTGTCCGAAAGGTTTTCACTGGTAAAACGGAGAATGAGGATCCAATTTTCATTTGATTATAAGCCCTATTGAGATCTCTGAGTAAGATGGTCGGAGTTTTAGCTAGAAGCGATCTTCAAAGATGAAGAGCTTATCAATCATTGTGTTTATAAATTTTCAGTTTTAAAAGTTAACCTCGTCTGTGGAAATCTTTAGTTGCAGCATATATTTTCTATATTTTAGAGCTTTCTCTCCTTATAAACAGTAACTGGCAAATAATTGGACATAAACTTTAAAAGACTTCAATAGTAAATACAAAAAGAACTATACATCATTCCTGAACTGGACATACATTAATCAGCATATCTTTTAAATAAATTTTAGATACAATTATAATATGTAATTACAAACATAGAAGAGTTTAATTAATATTTCATCATTACATGCTGTTATCAATTATATTGTTTGTACCGACGGAGCTCCGAGCATTATTTTTACATATATGTTACAATTTTTTCACCAATGAGTGCTTTTTTATTTCTTATAGTTGCATTTTTTTCACTTTTGACAACGTAAATGTATTGTATTCTGTATGGTACATTGCATCTACATATTTCATTTTCTGCATATTTAATTCTAAAACTACTTCAGCGAATGACTTCCAGTTTGGTATCAGAAGATAAAAATTATCTAAGAATCCATATATGATGCCAAAATTAGGTGTTAATATTAAAAATTTCAAAATTTATTAAAATTTCAATATGGAGACAGCCTCTAAGCTGTTCTACATAAAATAAGACATAATTCTCAATCGAATGGCTGTTTTTGTTTTTCTCTGCAGCAATTTGCCAGCTAAAAAGTGTAGGGATGTTTTTTGTCAACTGATACAGTGCACAAAGTTGCTTATTATTTTCATTGCTGAAAAAAATTATTTTAAGATAAAAGCATTCCAGTCATGGAGAGCTATTTGTGTTTTGTGGGTTAAGGTTACAAAAGATTTTGCTGTCACTGTGACTTACCTTCATTTGTTAAAACAAGGATTGTTATACCTATTGTATGTAATTAAATAAGATCTAAAAAAGGGAAATAACTTATAAGTTCTAGAGAATAGATTTACACCATTCATTTTCTTTTAAACTAATAAAAAGTACCTTAATTGATTTAAGTTAAATTTTGTAGAAACGTTTTAAATAATTTATTTGTGTGTAGTTTCTAAAAAAGGTGACTCTTAATTGTCTTAAAAATTATTTTACATTAAAATAATTTTTTGAAACATGTTTAATTGAAATCAATTTATTGATAATTTCTCAAATTAGTCTTAGAATTTCGTGTATATACCTTTACGATGAGTTTAGTTATAGCATTTTAAAATTGATAAACTGTTCTGAGATAAATTTGGAAACAAGGGTTCTAAAAAGAGGAGGCTTAATAGTAATAATAATGCTGATTAAAATAAATTCTTTCATACTTCTTCATGGGATTGTCATGGTACAAATCCAGGCTTTAAAAACTTAACAGGCTTAAGTTGACTCTCTATCAGTAAATCTGAAAGTCAAATTATTAATAATGAAAGTTTTAAAAAATGCCTTTGGTTAATTAATACCCCTGATATAATAAAAAGTTCTTGAGTATCAATGCATGTAATCATATTTTGTGTTACAATTTGCCAGAGTTGAATCTCTTGAAACTGCCAAATCTAATATGAAAGAAATGTATGTATGGTTGAAAATTTCAATTGGATAAAATGCATTCAAAATAAAATTGTGAATGGCTGAACTGACATTAAGGCCCCTGATCTGAAGATATGTGTATTACAAGTGCAATTGATATTTATTTACCACTTTAAATATTGATTATATTGCAACTTTATTTAGTGCTTAACCGTGAAATATTTTAGCTAGGAAACTCTTAATATTAGCGACAGCTCACATCACCTGAGCCCCATGACCCCCTTATGCTTCAAAGCTCTTAAGTAAAGACAGAGAAAAAGTGGATGGTGCTTAGAAGTGAAAACCATTAAGAAAAAGAAAGTTGATGATCTCATTCTTCCTTTTCTAATTCCTTGTTTTTGGCCAATAAAAATTAACATTTTTACAAGATACGGTTTTAAAGAGTGAATATTTATATACAGTGAAACTCTGAAGAGTATTGTCTATGGAATATTACAGGGTTCTTACAGGTCGAGAAAAGTCAGGGAATTCGAAAATTGAGGCAAAAAGTCAGGGAAATGTCAGGGAATTTTTTTAATATTTGAAGAGGTCGGGGAATTTTTTATGTACTACTTTCCAACCGGATCTCAGTTATCATTGTGAAATTTCGAATTAATTATTCCACTGATTTATAATTATTATACAAAATTTATGCAAACTATGCAACAGTAGCATCATTTGAAAAATAATTAAAAATTAGAAGTACATGCAGCGCAATTTTTTTTAGCATTTATCAAGAATAAAAGAAAAGAATATAGCATACACGAAAATGGCACTGTTCTTTTGGGAAAAATTCGACTTAACAGGAAGCTTTTAGTTCACATTGAACATTATTATTACATTTTAATTTTCTGTAATCTAAATGCGAAATCTGGTATTACAAAAATTTAAAGATTTTAGGAGCCCCAAAAAACAAATCTCCAGGTTTAAAATTATCGCTATAATAATTAAATAACAGGGTTGCACCTGGAAACAACGCACCTGGAAAATATGGAAAACAGGGAATTGTCAGGGAAAATGACAAGTGCTCAAAAAGTCAGGGAATATCGTATTTTTTCACTAAAACCTGGAAAAGTCAGGGATTTTTTTTTTTTTAATATGTGATATCATGTGTCAAGATTCTTCCGAGTTCCAAATTCAGTCTGCAAAAAAATTCAGATTTTTTACTACCAGATAGTATTTTTGCTGCATTCATATTTTTAGCATGATTAGCCATACAAATTTGTTGCTAAATAGGTGATACCTCTACGAAAGAGATATAGAGCCATGTTAAGGTGGCTAGGATGAGATATCATGAATATTTAAATTTTAAAAAAAAGACAATTATAAAGCAACCAAAAAAGAAAAGCTGTGGCTAAAATTAAATTGTTAAAAGACAAAAAAATAAAAGTTACATAACAAACTGTTTCTGAAACAACACAAATGACATGGTAGTAGAAATGTCAAAAGATATTTGAATGGTTGATATGTGAAACCTAATTATATCAATAAAATGTTACTTTGAATCCATCCAAATTGTATATTTTTAATTGTTGTTCATTTTTTTATATTTTAAATATCATATAATAGATTTTTAGTTTCAATTTTATAGATTACTTTTATTTTCAGAGGTATATTTAATCATTAAGATCTAGAATTGCTATCCGTATTTCTAAAAATGTCGTGAATTGTGGGCATGGAATTGTAGGAAAAATGGTCTGGAAAAAACCTGGAAAAGTCGGGGAATTTTGTTATTGAAATAGAGTATGAACCCTGAAATAATTATCAGCATGGTAAGGTTTAATTCCACTAACTTAATTACTGGATGAAGACAAAATAGCTTTATGCTGCAAGTAACAGTTTGAAATAGAATGTTATATCATTGGATCTAAACTTTCTTGGACTTTGTCCTCTTAAATATGTGATTACAAATCTTATCATTTCAGTGTTTTGCACTTTTTGTTTAGCTGTAGGCAACATCGTCTCCTTATTTTAGAGATATTCTTCCAGTATTAGGCACTATAAAACAAGTGTCCATGTAACAGTTTTTGAAAAAGAAAGGGGATATTCCCCTAAATTTAATTAATGTATTAAAGTAATGCAATTTTATGGAAATTAACAACTGCCTGTAATTAGGAGGTTTGCATTGTGGAGTGTTTTACAACAATATATAAACCAAATTTTTATTAAGAAAGGTCAGGAAAATTTTTGTAAAAAAAAATCAGGAAAAACTTGGAAAAGGTCAGGGAATTTTTTTTATCAAAATTGTGTAGGAACCCTGTTGTTATACATGTAAAGTGCAATACTGATGTGTATTGTACTACTGTATGAAATTGTCATACAAATATGTATGTCTGACAGTATTAGTGGTAACTCTTGTATAGGTAAATTCTGATTCTTTTTTTCTTTTGTTGCCCAAAAGTTTAATTTATCTTTAGGACTTAAAGTTTTTATTACACTGATTTCTAATAAAATAAGAACTTAAAAACTGGTTCTTATTCTTCAGAAGTACTTGTTCACTGTTGTTTTAAACTTTAACCCAGTACTAAAGTTTCACCTTGTATTTGTAATTCCAATGGTTTTCATAAAACAAAAAATGAAGTTTGAATGTTCTTCCAAAAATTAGTTTTTTATCATATCACATTATGGTACGGAGACATAAGAATATGTTTTTTTTTTTTTTTTTTTTTTTTTTTTTTTAAATCTTTTTTATTGATGGTAAGAATTACTGTTGGAACTGGAAAATTTCTGAATAGGAAAACACAAGGTGTAATCTAAGCATACTTACTCTCGACTAGCTGTGAAAACAGGTTTCAATTTATAATGACTTTTGTACACAACTTTTGTGCTCATATTCGAACAAATGCTAGCATACAATGTGTTAAAATGAGAAAATAATGAGTATATAAAATTTAGTATGCTTTGATTTACTTTTTAAAAAAAAATAATTCTTTTTCCTTGCAGATTATTGGAAGTCAAGGATCTGTTAAAATTGATCCAAGAAAAATTATGGGACCTGAAACTCAAGTTTTTGGTATTGCTATGCTAAAGAGTACATCAGTAATATGTTTTATTTTATTTTTTATTTATTTATTTTTTAAAATTATTATTTTATGTAATACAGTCAACTCCCTCTAATCCACACAGCTTGAGACCAAAAGTTGTGCAGATTATAGAATTTTGCAGTCATTACTTAGTTTACATTTTTTCTCCTGTAATTTTACAGTAAATCAATTATTAATGCATAAATCAATTGGTAAAAAGAAAAATATTGTAACACGTTGAGTTATTTAATTAAAAAAAAAAAAACATAATTAAGGAAAAAATATTTAAATTATTATTTAGAATTTATTTTGCTTGTTTTTATAATTTTCAAATATAGTATTTGTCCTTTGTTTGAGAACTTTTGGCTTTCGGTTTAGTATTGCTTCTTAGAGTCAACGTATAGTCATTGTTTCTTGTTCTGAAACAAAACTCTGTTTTACTTTTTCACCTTCTTCATCTAACTCTTTGTCAGAATTATCTTATTTTCAGTAGAGTTTGACAAAGTAGTAGTAATAATGTCATCATCTGTGAAACTCTCTGTAACTGGAGTTTCATCTTGATAGGACATCCATTCAAGAAATCAGGAATTAATAAATTTTTTTGCAAAACACAAAAGTTTAGCAAATTTCTGTTTTGCACTATCCTAACTGAAGCCACCAAAGTCAACATTATCACCATCACTGTCTATAAATAAAGATGCTGGCATCAGAAGTTATAATTCTGCACATAAATTTCATTTTCAGTTGGCATTTCATGCTACTTATAATTCACTGATCGATTAGCTGAATAAGAGTTGTATTTGAAGGTAAAAATAACATAGAGACGTTGTCGTCATTTTGTTATATTTTTGCATATGCAGCACACCTGTTAAGAGCAATAATATTTTACAGTTTACAGTTAAACCGACTTGCATTTAAGCTTCTTTTACGAAAGGGTTTTCAAACCATTTGGTGAAAATTTCCTGGGTGATCTATGCTTTTATATTGTTAAAAGATGTATCAGGCAGGAAAAAAGTCTTCTGATATTTTTACTTTTTTTTTTCATTTGAAAAATAAAGTTTTACTTCATTGAAATGCAAAAATTTAGAGGCTAAAAACTGAATACCGATTGTCAATCAAATTATAAACCATTTTGTATTTCTCCTGCAAAATTAACTGTAACGTAAATTTCATGTTTACGTCTGAAATAGTGTGTGGATTATAGAGTTGTGGATTTGAGGAGGCTGTATTTCCCATTATGAATTGGATATTAACTGTGGCAATAAAAATAAATTGAAATATCCTAAAATTCAGTAATGGACATTAAAACAACAACAAAAAAATTTGTATATAGAATCAAAGTAGGGTATTTAAACAAACAAACAAACAAACAAAAAATATATACATCATCATCCCAAAACATGGTTTAAGGCTATAAGCCTGTTCTGGCCTCAATCCATCTCTTTCGATTAAGATAACTATAATAAATAAAAAATTTTATAATGTAAAGATACTTTTAGCTTACAATAATGTCACGTTTACATAATGAGACAATAAAATAAATATCAGTCTTAGTTCCGGTCATCATATCAGTGAAATACTAAATGATATCTTCAACATTGAAGTTTTTTAATCAAATTGAAAATGTAAACTGAGAAAATACTCAAGGTTATTAAAAGTAAGATATGTTGGAAAAAATAGAAAAAATCATCATACAGGATCAGTTTAAATGTACAGTGTACAAAAAGCCTGAAAAACGTACAACTTACAAAGAAAAGATTACATTTTCTCCTCCAAACAATTATTTAGCACTTTTTCTTGGCTGTTAAAATTTGATTGTGCAGCGTGCAGATAACCGTCAGGAGGAGAGAAAATAAAGGGCAGCTCATGTGTGCCACACCGTTGCATCCAATCAATCTATCGTTAATGCTCTTCTTCTAAAATAACCAGCAATAAGATTTTGCATCAATGTGTTCCTCCTACTCTATGAAGCAGAGGGCAGAGATACTTGTGTCACTTTTGCGCCTTTACAGCCAGTATCTTATCCAATTACACTTTTGGTTTTGGTTTCAAATGCATGTTATATTTTATAGCTGTTAATTGATTTGTGTTGTAATTTTACAATGCTATTTTTCTCATCGGTTTTATTTTTGTATCTAATATGTTTCATTTGTGATATAATCATTCAAAAGTATGGCAGGAAAATGCATATTTAATGACTTATGACTTAAAAAGCTTGGTTATAAACTATGGCTACAAAGAAAAACGAATGATATGCATTCTGCCGATGCATGCTGTGATATAAAAGTATTGTTATATCTTTAATGGGTGAAGCAATCTTAAAAGTTGTAATGACGGATCGGCGCAGGAGATAGAGCAAACAGAAATTCTTAAAAATGCCTAAAAATAAGCCAGAAAAATAGAATAAATGTTTACTCTAAATCCTACCCCAATTCGTCAGTACAGGTCACGCGTATAGTGGAGGCACCAAAATGCGATGTTGAACTTAGCACTGGAAAATATCTTATAAAATTTTAGAAGTTAGAAATTAATCTGAAAACAATATATTAAATTGAACTATGCCTTATTGCAAATATATTTAGATGTATTCATATCTGAAAAATAAAATAAATATAAAAAGGACTCACCCAAGTAAAGGAAGATTGCACACAGAAACTTAATTAACTTAAAGTAGATTTATTTAACGATGAATACACATACTTATATAAGGTATCAACAAATGGAGCTCCAGAAGACACATGATTAAATTAAATTAATAGTTGATTTACATTGATGTTGTTATTAGCTTAAAATCTGTTCAATGCTGTATGAAATTAATTTAACTATAAGGAATCCTTCATACTAAAATATTAAAGATATTCTGATTAATGTTCTTTATATTTAACTGTCAACAGAAGATTACTTGATATTTTATACTATCTGGACAAAGTTATTAAGTAATAGTTCAAAATAATATATAATTACTACTAGAGTTGATACTTAAGGGTCTGGAACAGTAAAGTTCTCCTGAAGAAAATAGATTAATCATCTTTTATGAAGTCGTATTAATGAAGTTCCCCACTGGTAGAAGAAACGCAGCATACCTGGTTCCCATCTTGATAATGTTCTCAGCTCTGAGGATCTAATTTCTTAAAATTGCAGAATCGTCACAACAACTGTAGAAAAATATCACATCAACAGTCGAGGTAAGTTCATCTAATGAATGAAGTAACTAACGGACTTTATCAACGTTAGAAGCCCAATCTTGCGATTATTTTGTTTAATAACGAAGATTGTTAAAGATTAATAGATGTATTGCAGTATATATTGATCAAAATTAATTCTTGCTGAATTACTTAAAAAGTTATATCACTGTAGATGCCACGTAACTGGATCATTGAATCATCATTTTTAGGCTTCAATATCAACTTGGTAAAAAATTATTTTCGAAGAGAAACTTTATTTGTTAAATTATACGAAGCTGACATCATCTTTACTTGAAGTTTTCCATGCGATCGAAATTTTACAAGTGCCCGGCCTTTCGGCACAGCTTTTTATCCTCTCTAGTACCTACATCCAGCGGAGAAAAGCAACAGAATAAAAAATTCTGAAATCAAACTCAACTATCTAACCGACGCTTTAAGCCAAATGATCCAATCAGGAAAGGCTTCCAATTCCTCTTCTTCAAAATTAACTGCTTACTTTCAACCGCCGCCGATAAAAAGTATACCAGCGACAACTCAACTCTACACGCAAACGATTCGAGCGAACTGAAAACAACTCTGCTCTACCAACAAGCCGCCGAAATTAAGTACCTTCACCTTCGAAAGTTCCAGGGAGAATTTCAAATCCCCTTTTTTCCCCACTGAAAAATGCATCCCCTTGAATGCCTACTTGAACGATCCCTAAACCAACATGGGTGGCGATTGTCCACTAAGTTGTTGTTTCTACAATGCGCTAAGATAGAATTCAAAATGGCCAGGCGTCATTCCAAAAAAGATCGATGTAAACATTGAGATTAGAAAAAATGTTTAAAAATTCATATCTGCCAAGATTTAAGTTGAATTTTGCTAAAATTTTGGCAGACTGCATAAAAAATTTTGTTTAATCTTTTGAATAAGGTTTATAACAAAAATTACTAATATTAGAAAAATGGAAAATATATAAGTAACTTAGAAGAAAATACACAATACTTTCACAGAATTGATGTCAACAAACGGAAATTTTTTATTCTTTTATCCAGAGACTTAAATGCATGATTATAATTTAATTTAAAAATGATTATTGATTTTAAAAAGTGATTTAATTATAGAAGTTGATTTTAATTAATAAAATATCTTAGAAGAAAAGTTAAAAAGATAGAAAATATTGACTGTTTAAATAATAACTGTTAAATTGATTTAAATTTTGATTAATATTAAGAAAACTTTTAAATAATAATTACGATTAAATATTTAATTTAAATAAATTAATTAATGAAAACTATTGAATTTAAAACTAGAAATGGAATGTATCATAACAAAAGTCATGCAACAGAGTGAGTAAAAAGATAAGAAATATTGGCATACAAAACTTCAGCAGAAAAGAAAGCTGAGGAGATGTATTTTACAGATTTTAAATCTGAATACATTGCTCAAATGTCAATTTCTAATCCTCAACTACCGACGATCGAGTCACTCATAAATCTTGTCCTGGACGCCGAAATTTTGTGGATTTAAAGACAATAAAGCATCATTTTTCTTACAAGTCAAGGAAAGATATTGGAAAAATATTTCGACACATGTTTAGCGACAGTGGTATCGCTCAAAAATTTACATGTGGTAAAAAGAAAACTGAATATTATGCAATATTCAGAATCTCACCATATTTGCAGCTTAGTTTTGTCAAGAATTTAAATCCGAAAAATTTTGTACTTGAATTAAATTTTAAACATCCTTAAAGAAGAAGAGCAAATGGATATCTACATCATATATTGACATAACAACGGAGTAAGTACTGCTTACTTTAATTCTGCCTTTCATGGTCACAGTACATCATCTGATATATTTTATGTTTTTATATCTGCAATCGTAAAATTAAAATTTTCTAAAATAATTCAAATATCTATAGATGAGCCAGATGTAAATTTGAAGCTTCACAGCATTTCCATTTTACACCCACTATGTGGATGACTGCTACAGGATAATTTTTTCAAAGAATTTGGTAGAAAATTGATTAACTTCACTACCTGCGGATTTCATGTAGTGCATAATTCATTCAAATCTGGTTGCATTGTAAGCATACGGGGAATAGATGACTTTTTGACTGCATTGTATTATTTATTTAAAAATTCACCTGCTGGCAGCGAAGATTTTTTGCAAGAATCGGATACCAAAAAAAAAAAATTTCAACACAGTTGGCTTGATAATGTTTCAGCCAGCAAAGCTTCATTAAATCTTCTCCCAGCCATAAAAAAAATGTTACAAATGTAGAGAAGAAAAACAATAAACCAGATTGCAGATCATATGTTTGTGTTAAAAATTATATAAACAACAATAGTCTTTCATTAAAATTTAAAAAAAATTACTCTATTGCCAAAGTTTTATTACCCTTTTTTTAAAGTTTACCAGATTGATAAACCCATGTTGCCATTTCTGTCAGGATTTGAAGATGATATTAAAGTTTGTAGTCCGTCGATAAACTACGTAACTTCACCACTACTCAAAGCCACCATATTGTTTCATTCGACATCAAATCCATTTTTACTAACGTACTGGTTCAAGGTGCTTTAAATTGTCTTAAAATATGCCTCCAGGAATTTCACTACTTGCAGTTTGAAATTGATGATTTAATACACCTTACTAGCAGTTGTCTATTGCAAAGTACGTTCATATTTAACTGTAATTTTTATTGCCGTCCCTATCCCTCAGCCATATCCTCATTGATTTTTACATGCATTGCTTCAAGTCAAACCTATTCAATAAGTTAAATTTTTCATTTTACACCTGCTATGTGGATGACTGCTTCGCATTACTGGATTCTAGTGATATAGATATCCCTCATATTCTCTCTGTTATCTAACTCTGTAGATGAGCATATACAGTTTACATCTGAATTTGAAAGTAACAACCAACTACCTTTCCTTGATGTTATGGGTTACTGCGAAAATAACTCATCACAGTTTCTTTACTCCCACATCGTCTTTCATCTCACCCTCCTAATCAGAAATTGGCTGCTGTTAACACCTTTGTTCCTCGTGCCTTAAACATCTGTTCATCTGAGAGTTTACTCAAAACAGAATTAGACTACATTAAATCCATTGCCAGTGATCAGGGTTATCCTGTTGAAATCATTGATTCAATTCATAATAAACTAATTAAACGTACACATTCCGATGTTAACAACCTTTGCAATGAAAATTTAATTATACTTCCATATTTTCCAAGAATTAGCCCTCAAATATCCAAAATTTTGATAAGATTTGATTTTAAAGTAAGTTATACACCATTTTTAACAAAATAAAATTTACAGATCTCGAACGTCCGATAGACAGAATTTCATATTAGGGAATTTATAAGATATCTTGCGAGTGTGATAATATGTATGTATGTCAAACTAAGCGACCTCTTAAGGTCCGCTTGGGGGAACATAAAAACATTAAAAATTTTAACATTAAATGCTCTGCTATTACTAACCATTGCTGGTCTAACAATCACAATTTAAATTTTTCTTAAAGTTCAATAATTCAGAGATGCTCATCGATTTACGATCTTGATTTTTTTAAGCTTATCATATATGGAAGAATTCAAACAATTTGGTTAATGATATGTTCAGTTCACCAAATTTTTTAAATGTCTGGCTACCTTTCCTTTAATTCACTCTTCACTTCCCTCTCCTTTTTTTCTCTCTTCTCCGCTTAAACTCTCCAAGACTGGTAGAGCGCTTCTTATTGGTCTCCTCTGTCTTATGGGACTCCTGACTCCGCTGTTGTTTTTCAACACTCATCTGCCATTCCATCTTGGTCGCAAGCAAAGACACTAGTTTACTGACATGGTCTAAACATTTACATCTGTTTTTAACTTTTTAATCTTGATGCTGATGATGGAGCTTTAGGCTCTGAAACAGCTGTATGCCATTTTCATATGTATTTTATATTTGCTATTTTTTATGTTGTTCATTTATTTTTTATATAACAGCACAAACATTAGTCTTCCCATTTTAAATATGAAGCAGTATTTTGCAGCATTTTATATTGCCCAAAGTTTTAACAGCTGTACAGAAACTACTATATTTAGATATTATTGATGCCAAGAACCACAAAGCAGCAGAATTTATACATCTTGGATTATCTGCTGAAAACAAGTGCATTCCTTATATTCGGTCCAAAAAAAAAAAAAAAAAAAAATCACTGATCATCAAATATTTAATTTGAGAGTGGAATGCAAACAATTCCTAATTAGTAATTAATTACTAATTAATTCAAAGCTGCTCAAAAAATCACCTATTTGATTATAGCATGCTGAGAAATTTATCCTGTTTAGATCCAAGAAACATGGTCACTAACAAGGAGAATTGCTTAAATAAGATTAGTCATATTTTTAATTATCTGGCTGAATCAAAACTTGTAGAAGAAACTATATATGAAAGTACATTAATAAAGTTTAGCAATTATTTAGACGATGCTGTTGTTTTAAAGCATTCTGATTTTGCTGAATTTTCTACCAGAGAACTTGAAAAGTGATTAATTACTTTTTGAAACAATCAATATAAGCAAATATAAAAATTTGTAGAAAGTTGTTGAAATGCTGTCGCTTCTCAACCATGGAGAAGCTACTGTTGAAAGAGGATTCAGCATCAATAAAAATATTGAAGTTGAAAAGATGAAGGAACAGTCCTATATTTCTCAGAAACTTATATGCAATTATATAAATTCATGTTGCATAATGATATCAAAATAACAAATCCAATGTGTAGGGTCAGGTAGTGTAAAATGGGTAGTTAAAAAATATTGTTTCATTTTTAGGTGCGTTCGTAATTATATAAATACGTAGCACCTATAGTCGTCGTTTGGTCCGTCCGTCTGTCCGTCCGTCTGTCTGTCTGTCCGTCCGTCTGTCTGTCCGTCCGCATATAACAACGCAAAAACTACCCAACCAAATGGTTTGCAATTTAAAATATATTATCTTTGCAGAATTTTGTCGAGACATTTCAAATTTTATTAAAATCGAATCAAAACTTTAGGAGATATTAATAAAAATATTTATTAAGAAATTTGATTTTTTTTTTTAAATCGGTGCTTTTTTGTTAGAGGAGCTTCCGATGGATGTTAAATCGTCAAGCGACCGAGATACTTATTTTATGACAGAAATTAATCTGCAGACGATATAATTCATTTCACAGAATTAAAAATCATCAAGATCTGAATATTTATATAACTAGCTGATACATATATATCTGAATATTTATATAACTAGTTAAGATATTTGTATGAACAGTGTCATAAAATATATACTTAACTAGCTGTTTAGCCCGTTCTACGCACGGGATATCATGAATTTAATTCTAAAACGTGCGTACGAACGCACCTCGTTTGTAACGTTTGACGTACAATTTCCAACTTGTTGTATATGGATAAATTTTGTATAGCAGGAATTATTCCTTCACCAATTTGTAGAAGCTAATGATTAAATTCAACTTGTCCCTTCGAACGCATGTTTTGGGTGAGTTTCAATTGAATGAAATGTCTCCAAAGTGGGCTGGATTTTATGCATGCTTCAATGACTTGAGTTCTGGTTCCTCACATGACAACTGGCAATGTTTGGCGAAAGTCTCCACCCAACAATAAAACTTTATTTCCAAATGGTTCATCACTTGCCATAACTTCTCTCAGAAGAATATCTATACAGCGCAAAGCATGAGCAGTCATCATTGTACATTCAACAATAATGATGAGTTTTGCTTGACGAAGAATTGTAGCTTCAGATGATGCAACTCGTATTGATGATGTTGAGGTTTCCAGTATTGTCACTGGTAGCTTGAAGCCACTATCAACTGTTCTGTCCCCTTTCAACAAAATTGCAACATTGCCGGTTGTTGTATAAACTAAAACTTTTTCTGCACGTCCACGAACAAAAGCCGTAAGTGCATTATGAACCACCTGGGCCATCCAGATAAAAACATCAGGGAGTTACTTGATCACTTTCATTTGCTTCCCTAATTTTGTTGAAGGCCTAATTTTGCTGAAGGTCATAGCTAGTTGCATTAGGAACTTTAAGCAACAGTAAGTGAAGACAACAACGTTCTGTTGTTCTGTGTCTCTTGGACTGACACAATAAATTCGTGCAATTTTTTTTTTTCTATGTTGGCGTTCAATCCAAATAGCTTTTTCATACACATAGTGAACAGGTATCTCACTATAGAGATACTGCCTTGCATTAACATTTTCTGAGTTCGGTTAAGTGCTGAATTTTCTGCACCCACTTGAAAATATAGTGTCTGTTTCTGTGGCAAATGAATAGCAAATCTAATTACTGAGTGAGATTTGTCATGCACTTTAAATTCCAAAAGGTGCCACATAGCTTCAGGTGCACTGACATATCTCACATTGACGTGATTAGATATTTCGTCATACAAATATTCTTGCTTTTACGTATGATAACATTGGCAAAGTCATAGCATTTATATATGTATTTATACACATATTTTACTGATTTAATTGTTGTGCAAGCTTCTACATTTATGTGCGCATCATATTTAAGCAAGAGTGTCAGGTTGTAAGGAACCACCCAGCGATTATCAACAGGTCTATTGCCAATAATTACACTATCGCCCTCATGACGTTGGTACAATGGATAGCCATCAATATTTAATTCAGTTACTGGCTGGAATTTTTTAGGGAAGTCTTTGGTACAGCTGCCATTATCCATGCAAGGGGAATTTGGGTTTAATGTTCCACACAGTCCATGTATCATTGACCTTGAAACAATTTCATATAGTCTGGTATGATCAACAGACAGCTCTGCCACTATAACTTCTTCAACTCGAGAAGTATCATGAAATTTAAATTGATGATCAAGAATCAGAAGAATGTGGGCATGAAGTAGTCCTCGCTTCTGATATTCTATGGTGTAAACCCAAGCAATACATTTTCCAAACGTTCACCATTTGTTATGTCATTAATCAGTGCCTGCAATTTAATAGGAATACTTGAGCTACTAAATCTGGTCTGTCAGAAGAGGATTGTCCATGAGGCAAATTTTCTAAAATTTCAGGCCACTTTGTATTGCAGGTAAAAGTACAGAATATGTCTGGATTTTCGCACTTTGTAACGATTGCCATAGCATCATTATAACGTTCACGCATATTCTGAGGCGAGCCTTGAAATGAGGAGGGCAATATAACAGCTCTTCCAGCAGGCAAAGCTAAATCTGCTGCTCCCTGAGCAACATAATCCAAAAGGTTGCGGTATTCTTCAACTCACAACTTCGATTGCTGATATCTGATGAAATTCAAATTATTTGCCTCTACTTGAAGGTAGGAATAATAATCCACTGCTGTGTCAATGGACCTCCATACAAAATAGGGTTGAATTCACCCTGTCGAATAGCTGTTTGTGCAAATTTAAACTGGAGCATTGACACATTTCTTCGAGCACGAACTGCAGATCCTGGATATGGATCAAGCAGCAAATTTGGCTGCCAGCCAGCTTCACCTCGAGGATAGAGTATAGCATAAATCATTGGATCCATGTTGGAACTTAAGATATTTAGTGGAACAAAGTTATTTGTATTGTTTCCAGGGTTGCGAGGATAAATTCTTATATCACGCTCGAAAGGTGGCTCTCCATCATTTTGAAAAACCATTGCCACTTCATTAGCTGTTGGTAGGATTGTACTGCCTATGATCTGTGTGTCTATCTCTTTGCAACACCATGGGAACATTTGGCATTGGTAAAGATTTTATGTGGGATTCTTCCTGATTTTGTCTCTCTATTTCAAACATCATTCTGAAGGCTTGAGCAAATGGGTTTATGTCTTGCATAATTAAGTCTAATTCCCTCAAAATATGTCGTAAATGATTTTCATTTTGTGATATGTTCAATCGCTTTTCTACAGCTTGAGTGGTATTCAGCACATACAATTAGGCAAATTTTCTTTGCTCACCTTCTCGTGGATGTAGATGAGACATCACATGGTAGATTTGCCTCTGAACTCGAAAGCATTAAAGACCACATCCTGGAACATTTTCTGCTAATTTTGCACCCATTGATGCAAAGGAGCGCACTATTGTAGGAGCGTATATTTTCATGAAAATGTTTGTAGTCAACAGCATTTGGGTTGCTTAAAATGTTTTTCAAAAAGGGTGCAAAAGTTTCATGTGGAGGAAGTTTAACTCTTCTTTTATGGCAGCAGCTGTTTGGAATTCCCCCCCCCCTCCCCCCAAAAAAAAAGCATGACAATACTGGCACATTAGTTCTAAACGACCACAATTATGCCTATCGAAGTTTAACTCTGCTTGTGCACTCGGCTGAGTTTCTCAGTCTTCAATCTGAGAAATCCGTTGAGACTGACCGTTGTGAATGAAAAACACATTTCAAAATATTTAATGGCTTTAATATGCTTATACAAATATATTAAAAGCAGAATCTGATGTTAGCCATATTTTTTTAATGAATCGTCAAAGAGTCGTTTATTTGTTTATATTGCTAATCTGTTGTTGGTAGCTGCTTATTTTTAATTTAGAACTTAAAACATTATAATTGTTTAGTTTTTGAAGGTTTTAGTGAAAATGAAGAAGAAAAGATGTGATAAATTGTAGATTAAATAAGGCAATTGTTTGATTTATAATACGGCATCAGAATGCTTAAGCCTAATATGGCCGCAATATGTTTTTTTTCAGAGATGGGTGTGTCTTGGTATCATCACCTTAGTGCGTTATATAAATAGATTAGGATAAAAATTGATATGAATAGCAAAACACCATTGTGTTCCACTCATGTAAAATATATCCAATTTGAAACAAAAAGCATTTTATTTTTCTATATAATAAATCAAAATTTTGTTTCAAATTAGATTTATTTTATGTGAATGGAACACAGTGGTATTTAACTGGTTACAATTAAAATTTTATCCAAAATTATTAAAATTTTATCAGTTTTATCCAAATTATATTTTATAATAGAATAATTGGAAGTTTTTCTGAAACTTTGCTGTAACGGTCACAAGAGTAACAATAGACTTTCCCGCAGATTATATTGGCAAGAAAAGCAGATAATAGAAACATTAAATGAACCAACATTTAATAATCTGGGCCATTATGCTTTTGATAAATAGACTTTTAACACTTATAAAGTAAAAGGATGAGAATGCGAGTTGAAAAAAATGTAGCCAGAAAATGCTTTCATTTACACCCAAGCTTGATTCACAGTAAAATTTCTCATTTATCTATTTACTTAAA
The DNA here is from genome assembly GCA_963931845.1 of Maratus michaelseni. NCBI lineage: Eukaryota > Metazoa > Arthropoda > Arachnida > Araneae > Salticidae > Maratus > Maratus michaelseni. The sequence goes on from OZ007594.1 coordinate 64,481,443, forward strand.
TTTCATATTTTTTTTTAAAAAAGTTGACTTTTTTAAGACTTATAATAACATTGTTTTCCATGTTACTTCATTATATAATCTCTGGTAAATCTATTTATACAGTATTGATTGTTAAACTTTTATATATCCATTTTACCCCACACTATACCCATTTTCACCTGCATGGGGTAAAATGGATATAGCAAACATATATCTATTAAATGTTTTGTTATAGACATATTTTTGTAGCCTAATAGGTAAAAATTGTGTGTTTTCATTCTAAGAATGTGCAATGTAAAAAAAATATCAAAAAAACTTAATTGTTTAAAATTTATTAGAAAATTTTAACTGAACATCTAAAAATGGTGAATTTTATACCCATTTTACCCCACCTGACCCTATTTATGTTTCTAATGCTACACAAAAATATATGAGCTACTTACAAAATCAAAAATTGTCTTCAACCAAAAAGAGAAAAGAAATTGCTGAAATTATTAATACATTAAAAGATTCTCAGCAAAATTTATTCAAAGTCACTTTGAATTTTTATTTTACTAAGTTATATTAGCAAAAGACTTTTTACATTTTACATTTTAATCAAGACTAACATTAAATAGTTTCCTATTCTCTTTTTTTCTGAATATAATTTATAAATGAAACTTTCAGTAGATTAAAATTTAAAAAGTATGTTTAATATTTGTTAGTTTTTTTAAAATATATATTTGCAAGATTTTTTAGTGTATTTTAAACTGTAATTATTTTAATTAAACTGACTTTAAAATCTTTCATGTTTTGTTCTCATGCTTGTTTTTAATCTTTAATATGTCTCACCGGATTAATTTTTGTGATTTATATTTTAATCAAGATTTTAACATTTACTGGTTTGGAAGTAATGTTCTTTACAAGCAAATATTTAAATACTGGTAAAAACACAATACCATGGAAATAAACTTCATTTGAGACTTCTGCTTTTGTATTGAAATTTTATTATATGAAATATCTTTCCAGGGTACCTTATTAAGCTAAAATATTTTACTTTTTAAAATCCTCTATTAATATGGTGTCATGAAAATGAATTTTATAAAAAAATTTTTAACATATAATAAATTGTCTTTGAAATAGGCAAGCAATGTAGGGACTATTTCCCTTATATTGTATTATTCTACAGCCATTTTAATGCATGTAATATTGCATGTATCTAAACAGGCCTTTGAAAAGTTTGAATTTTAATTGTTGTCAACAGAGCCGTCTTAAACGAGACCGGACGCAAGAACTTTTGCGTGGCCTTTCACTTCCAAGCTAGTTAATCTCCTCCCATTCCCACTAATGTTACCCATTTTTAACACTTTCCAACCTAGTTGAAAAGTGTTTATGACTTCGGTTTGTCTGGCCGTCTGCCGTCTGGCCGTCTGGCCGTCTGCCGTCTGGCCGTCTGGCCGTCTGCCGTCTGCCGTCTGCCGTCTGTCCGTGCTCTAACTCCCGTAAATATGCTCGGATTGCCCTGCAAATTTTATATGTTATAATCGTTATCTATAGCATGTTCCCTATTTCAACGGAAGTGTGTAGCACTTATAGTTTTTTTACAGGGACACTCAAAAAATTCCGTTACATTGCGGTCTATGGGGAAAAATCATTTGCGGTTTATTTAAATAATGTTTCAATACTTTAAACGCATTGAAATTTATATATATCACTAAGGTGCATTAGAAGAAGCTTAATATGGAATAGGGTGTGCATAGCACTTATACTTACTTTACAGGGACAGTCAAAAGAATTCCGTTACATTACGTCTATGGAGAAAAATCGTCTGCGGTTTATTTAAATAATGTTTCACTATTTTAAACGCATTGAAATTTATATAAGGTTCATTACAAGAGACTTACTACAGAATATTGTGTGTATAGCAGTCATCGTTCATTTACAGGGACACACAAAAGAATTCTCTACTGTATGTTAACAATAATTCCTGGAAGTGCGTTTTAAGTTACTGAATGCGATTTTAATTTTAAATCGCTTTTTGTATATTACGTGGTGTGTATAAATTCTGTAGATCCTATACAGGGAAGTACAAAAGTTCGGGAACACATTTCCGTATTATTTAACTCCAGACGGAGAATTTTAAACTGTGCTACGTGTTTCCTAACTGAACTAAAATTTAGCATCCTATGTAGTATATATACAAATCTATAGATCCTATACAGGGCTGAATAAAGTATTCGGATGACTTAGATGTTATCTTTTAGCTTATAAAAGAGTATGATTCGTAAAATTATTTTGGAAGCGTTGGAAAGTGTTACATAATCTATGCTTGACGCATGATTTTTCGTTCTTGTTATGTATTTTTATTCACCTACCAAAAATTTCGAATAGTATTTTGTGCTTTATTTAATGACAGAGATTCTGTGATTAAATAAAGTGAAGGTAACTGTTTTGAAATTCTGGTAGATATTTTGAATAATAAAATCGACTAAATTGACAATTTAGTACTTCCACAACACAATCGCTTTTTGAAAAAGCTTGACACATACAATGACACACCAAGTTTTTTTTTTTTTCCTTTTCATAAATTAATGATTTGTACCTTTGTTAAAGCACTGGGTAAAATAATTCAACTCATAACAAAATATATTAGAGAAATTGACTTAAATTTTATCTCTGTTGTATAAAAAAAAAATCCTGAAGTCTTTTTTTTTCTAGGAAACATTACATTCTGAAAAGACACCTTTCTGTCAGACTATAATAAAATCAATTTTCAAAATTTGTTTTCTTGTCAGGGAGGGGAATCCCATCTTGAGTTTAAAACAAAATCTTTCATGTTAAAAGCATCCTCAGGAATGTTTCATGCTAAACATACAAATAACAAAATATTGCAGTCTTGCTTGATGACTGATAGTTCATTTCATGTTTAGAGATTTCGCATTAGCGAGTTTCAACTGTAAAATAGTAATAAACATAATGCTGAAGTCAGATTATTTTTGAATAATCAGTTTTTTTTAAACAGGTTGTTTTTAAGTAAAACTCAACACATTTTATTTTATTTTAGGAAGAGTGGAAACAGACTTCCAATAGCATTTTAAAAGGTATCAGTGAAGGATGGGTCAATCCAGTCATCGATAAAAAATATTTGCTTGAAGATGCTTCTCAAGCTCATAAGGATATTATTAATTCGAAAGGTGCTAAAGGAAAGCTTGTTCTTGCAATTGGTGAAACGTAACACAAGTATGTCTTTTGAAAAACCTGGAAGCTGTTTGTTAAACTGTTTTTTGTAAGTTTTTTAAACAAAGATTTTATGGATCATGTTTTCTTTGGTGTTATAAATAAATATAAGTTTTTGTTCAGTATTATTGGTGGTTTTTGTTTAGTATTATAGTAAAATGTTTTCTGTGATTTTCTTAAATGTTAAAGACTATAAAGATTGTGTTTTTTATGATTATTGTTGATATATATGAAGGGGTCGGGGCAAGGGAGTGCTAAGCCACATTTTTGAACTTCTGAGATATTTCAATTTGAAAATTTGATCAAATACTCAAATCAAGATATATAACCTAAAGTTTTTTCGCCAATGTCTTAGTAACATTCGAGATATTCTGAGTAACAATATGGCATTACTTTAATGATATTACTATTACGTTCTTTGTAAATTAGCTATCTTCATTGGGGGGCATAAATGTCTGGGTCAAAAACAAAACTTTGGACATATGCTGACACCAAGTGACATTAGAAACTATATGTAGAATGTTATAATTTACAATATTAAGCAACAGATTACAGTGTTAGATTTATTTCGCGAAAAATGTGGCTTGGCACTTTCTTGCCCCGACCCTCTCATATAATCAAATTGATTTCCTCTTAGCTATAATAATTTTATTGTTATAATTGAAAGAAAATGTAAATACAATAATCTAATTATTAATTTTATTCATATAATAATTCAATTAACAAAATTTTTCTGCAAACTTTTTTGTCTGCTCTACAATTTTCTTAAAAAAAAAAAAAATCTTGGTAGCTCTGACTGTATGCTGCATTTTTCTTTTAAATTTCAATCTTTAATTCACAATCTTTTAATATCATTTAATGACATCTGTCACTAATTCTTTGCAGTCATACGCTTGGCAGTACTGGTCATTACATTTTTTTTTCCTTTAGTCATCTGTCACGGAGTACGCAACATTTTTTTATCAGTGTCATCCGTGGAGCCTGGGAGTAACAGTATAATTTCAGTGTTGTGCATTATTCTCGCTCCTTTCAGGGATCTTTTTAGACAGAAATTGGGTCCTTTAAAGGACCCTTCACAAAATGTTTCATCTCAAAACAGGACCCTTCACAAAATGTTTTATCTCAAAACAGGACCCTTCACGAAACTTTTCACCTTAAAACAGGGCTCTTCACAAAATTCTTTGTCTTAAAAATAGACCTTTTACAAAACTTTTCGCTCTTTAAACTAAACCTTTCACAAATTTAACAATTTAAAAGCAAATCTGACTGTCAATTTTACATATACGAAGAAAATATGTGTATTTTACATACATATATTTTCTTGAAAATGCTTAAACAAGAACCTGAATATAACCAGAATTTCAAATTCACAAAATTATAACTAGATTTTTCACAAGTATCGAAAGTTGTTCACAATTTTACAAAACAGGACCCTGGGAGAAAAGCTAGACCGACCCTTGCCTTTATTTATTGATTGGATGGGTATTACTATTCGACTATTACTTTTAGGATCATATTACTATTCTTATTTAAGTTTGACTTTATAGTAGATCTTGCTGAATTATCAATAAAATCAGAAAAATTAATAATGTTAAAGTATCATTAGTAACTCTGTAATCTATTGCAATTTAAACATCATCTACCAATGATTTGTTGAGTAATTGGTAATGCATAATTAAATGTTTTGAGGGGAGATTATTTCTTATGATTAACAAGACTATAGATTATCGATCCGCTATGAAAACAATTCATAATGCCACTTTTTTTTTTTTTTTTTTTTTATGTGCGGTATGACTTTTTTACCAGTTCGGTCTCCTCTTCAACATATCTGTTGCATCCCTAGTTTTTTTAATCTGAACCAAAAAAATCGCAGAACTTTATAAAAGATCTTCATTTGCTAGTGGTGTTTAAATATTTACACGTTCCAAAAATAAAGCTTTTGTGTAATTCACTGTATAGAGATTGAATGAGAATTATCTTTAGAAATTTGACACTCAGTAAAATAGAATTGCTAAGTTATGTTCTTTGTGCATATAACAGCAATACATAAAGTTTTATTTATAAGCAAAGTGTTTAAATCAAACAAGAATTCGTAAATTTGTAAGTAAAAAGGAAATTCTTAGACCAATAGATTGGCCAAGGCAGTCCTATCTATACCTTGATCAGTTATATCAGATATCTGTGTAATTTTTGGTAGGGATACGTTAAAGACAGAATGTACTCTTTTTCAATTGGCTAATATCAATGATTTAAAGATAAGAACCACAGTTGAAATTTGACTGTTGCTTGTTTAAATTAAAAAAAAAAACTTTTTACAAATGAAACTTTATTTATTACTGTTATATGTACAAGTTACATAACTTGGTTATCCTATTTCTTTCAGATTTTATTTAGTGTCAAAGTTGTAAAGTTAATTCTCATTCACCGAGTATTATAACTGAAATTAACCATGATAAAATTCTGAAATTTGATAGACAAAATAAACATTTATTTACATGAATGATATGTAAAAATTGTAATAGTTGACATTTTGCATTTCATCTTTTTCCTTTCTTCAAAGGGGGCCCATTCAGCATACTGATTAATATGCTGGCCACAAAATGAGGAGCTTGGGGATAGCGGTCTGCATGGTACCCAGCAGGATAAAGACCCTTTTTTTTAACGGGCCGGTCTGATTTAAAAAAAAAAAAAAAAAAAAAAAAATTAGAAATTGATTAGAAAAAATTAGTAAAAAATTAGATCCAGCCTTGCCGATAAAAAAAATTAGGCTTACCAGCTGGACCAATATAACAAATTTAAAACTATCAAATTAAGGAGATAAAATATAAACAATTTTCAGTGGACGTGATTTGGACAAGAATAAATATAAATGTGCTGCACAAGCTAATGCTAGCTTGACAACATCAATATAAAAATATAACATGTCCGGCGTAGAAATTGGCATTGGACAGTTACATCGTGTCTTATCCCTGGCTTAATATTTTCAGTAGACTCGTGCTGGTCAGGATTAGACTTACATTTTATTTCACTTACTTGGGCCATTCTGGAACTGGAATTAATAGTTCCCAGAACATGTCGAGCATGCAATTTGTTTTGTAAAAATAGCAATAAAGATAATAAACTACTGTTAACTGAATCTTTGGAAATACACTTTAATGAATTATAGAAAACATCTTTATCTACTTCTTTTTTACTATATAGCAACAAAAGTTATGTTTTAATCATCTTTTTTCTTTTATTCTAAACTACATAAATTTTTTTAATGTCTTTATTTCAATGTGATAGTTTAAGAGTCTAGTTATCATTAATGTTGCTATTCTGTTTTCTATGGTTTGTAAAAATATAATAATCTAAAATATACTGTAAAAATTTCCCATAAATATGTATGCAGTATTCATTAAAATAATCTTAATTGTATGTTAAGAAAAATCTGAATTATTTGTAGAAATTGAATCGGGTTGAGCCTAGCAGCGCCGGGCCTGATTTAATTGATTTTTGCATGGCTGTGAACTGAAAAATCATAAACAGGCCTGGGCCTGGAAATTTCGGCCTGTGCAGACCTCTACATGGTTCATATGTTTTGAAAAAAATAGAAAAAGGGTAGGGAAAAAATTATTCCTTTTCAAGGAATGAAAACTGCTGAAAAATTTTCAAAAATGTATAAATAGACCTTCAATCTTAAAATTTACAACAAGCAAAAAAAAAAACGTTCTTGCATTTTTATTTAAATAAAAAATGACATACTTTCACTGAAAAAAAAAAAAAATGGAATGCCCCTAAGTTGTGTACATTTTCTCTTCATTGTCCAAGCAGTTACATACGAGACGTTAGTAGCTGTGAAGCTCAGCTGAAAAACAACCAATCACAGTAAACAAGCGGAAAAGGCTTGCAACGTGACGAAAAGCAGAAGGGGAGTATTATCTCATTGGACTATGATTGGTTGCTTGCGAGCCGAGCTTTCCAGCTGCTAAGCTCTACTTATTCATGTTTAGTACCTTTCCTTCACTGTAAACATCGGATGACGTAGTGATGCCTACCACGCAGATTAAAATATCGCTGGTTTAATGGGGGCAAAGAAAAAGAAATTACTAACTTAAAAATAGATTTGAAACAGTTTTTACGTTTCTCAAAAACATAATATCTACTAATCATTTTTTTTTAAAATGAGAATTTTATCAATTGGTGAGGAGAAAAATTCATATTTCATCACTCTAAATCTCAAGTTTGATCAATCAATATTTTAAAAAAATTGCCAATTCGTCAATCACTCAAGAAAAAAAAAATCATGAATTTCATTAATTATACATTTAAAAAAATCAGAAATTTCATCAATTTGTCGCGGGAAAAATGAAACTTTGTCAATCCGTTGCAAAAAATATTCCACGGGTGTTTTTCACAACTGACTGACAAAGTTTCTTTGTTTTCCCACAACGAATGGATGAAATTTGAAATTTTTATCATCTTTGCATTTCATAGGTAGAGTCTACCATATACCCTCCACTAATCCTTGACTACTAATTTTGTCAAGTAGTAAATGCAAACTACTTTTTCAAAAGTAGTTACTACTTTTAAGAGACTAATATTTTCAGAAGATTCAATCTATACTCAAAATTGAGTAAAAAATAGTGCCCATACATATGTTTATACATAACATTATTTACTGTCCTTACAGTAATTATTGCATCTGGACATAAAATTGCTAGTTACAATACAAAGCCCTGATTACTGAAAAGGCATGAGAAACACATGCTTCTCTTCAGAAATTTTACCAAGATCCCAAAATTAAATAAAAAAGCTCTCCTTCTCCTCTAAATGGCACACTCTCAATCTCATACACATCTCATTTTCTTTTCAAATTACCAACTCATTTGCATTTTCTTAAATGCATCAGATACCTTTCATAACCACCTAAATTTGTTACTGACATCAGCGGATTGTTGTGCTGAACACATTTCGCTCGAAAGGAGCAAGGGTGACCACATCAATTATACAGTATCAATTTACTTTTTTCTGTGATAATGTCGATGCTTGATATAAACTAGTGAATTTTGAGATTGTACTACCAGGAGTCGATCCAGGAAAAATTTGGGGCCTATTTAAGGTCCCTTCATAAAAATCTATTTCATAAAATGGGTCTCTTCACAAAATTCTATTCCATAAAAACTTACTATATATCATTTATTTATTATTTTGTGATATTTTAAAATGTGTAATTTGTAAACAAACAAGTTCACCAAAGAGGAAAACTTCAGCAAAAGGATTTAAAGAAGTTTTTGTTTATAAATGCTTGGTTCGAATTTGATTAATGGATTTCAACTTTTGTTACGAAATGTTATGTTTCTCAAAAATATAATAAATTTCACAAAATAGGCCCCAAGAAAAAAAATCTGTATCGACCCCTGTTTACTCACTAGGTTACATTTTTCAAAAAGTAGCACATTGTACTACAAACTGTAAGAAAAATAGTGATTACTGTAGTTATGCTACTTGTACAATTGATTTCAGCTGTGTAGAGTTCCGAAAAATAACTTCCATAAAATACTTCACAACTTCCTTTGAAATACAAACTGAATGGCAGAATTGTTGTACATCAGTGGATTGAAGATATACTGAAAAAGTATAAAGTAATTTTCTGCTGTTCCCATAATTTGTAAAAAAATTTTTATTTTATTCTCATTTTTTATGGGACCCATCTTATATAATTCAGGGATGATTGTGTTCAGGTTATATACCTAAATTCAGGTGTTTAATTTTCAGTACCGAAATTCTGGTTTTTCTGATAGTTAAATTCATAAAATAAGACTAAAATATCAATTTCATATGATTGCTAAACATAATTAAACTTCATATTTTTCATAATTTGACCTCTTTGTAATAAATTGTATGTGCCCTCTCTCCATACGGAAACCTTTTCTCACAAGTTTCAGGTAATTTTTTATGATCACTCAATCCTGATAATTGCCCAATCCTGTAACAAAGTTACCTTGCTTTGTATCTGACTATAAGAAACTCCAGCAAAGGTTATATGTTAACCTTAGTATGTCTTCATATATATCCAAATGGTATGTAATAGTGACTCACCGGGTTAACCAGACAAATAGTTAACCAGGATATAGATAAATTGGGTGTTATTAGCATCGGAAAATTCCCCCAGGTATCATTGGGTATAAGCCATAATGATAATGATGAAATTAATAAAAATACATGTCAAACAATTAAACAAAAAATCTCATTCTTACCAAGGTTGATTTTAAATGAAAATGTTTATTGAGATGATATAAAATTAATGTGAATTTAGGTAAAAATCAGATAATATAGGGGGGAAAAAACTGTAGTTTTTCATAGTTTGACTTTTGTTTGACTTTGCATTAGATAAAAATCATTTATTGGTAGTCGCATTATTAAAATAATAATTCCTTCTTTTTTTTTTTTTTTTCCTGAGGTAATCAAACAAGGACATGATACCTTAACAGAAAAGGCAAATGGCATCAACAGAGTGAAATCCAGAAAAAATATAGATTTTTTTTTTATAGAGCCAGTACCCTATTATGATAAACAAAAATACTTTTATAACCCTCAATCATACATTTTTCTGTTTGGTTATTTTAAACCATCTGGAAAAATAGAATTTTGAAAATGTTTTCTTTTAAATTCTCGAAGATAATTTTTATTATTATTATTATTTTTAATTAATCACAATCAGAGAGTGAGGGCATGATTCCACTTTCTGATGCCTATGCACTTAATTTAAAGTTTAACATTGTCCATATCTCCACAGAAGGTACCCCTCCCCCTCACTTCCTTCTCCAGCACTTGTAATTGGGTTGCCATGCTTTTTAGTTTAATCTGATCATTTTTCGGTTCCCATGCCTCATCCACTGCTGTCGTGACAGCTGTGTTTGGGATTGATAAGTAAAAACACTTTTGAAAATTGGCTTGTATAAAATCATTAAGTAAAAATGGCACTGTCTGTCAGACTCTTATAACGATTCTATGGACAATGTTCTTCCTTTGGGTTAAAGGCTATAAAAATTCATCTGTATGGGAATAACATTCAGAACCACGGCATTGAAAAATACTGCGTACAGAAAATTTACACTTATGTTTTATGTTTATATAGAGTTTTAGATATTTTTAGGAACAGGCGTAGCTTATGAAGGAATAATTTCTGTATTTTAATGCACCTTTATGCATATTTTTCATGTTACTTTTAAATCTAAATTGTTTAATTTAATTAATAAGTATATAAAAATTTTCCAATATATATTTATCAAATAGTAATTAGTACAAAATAAAACTAAAGTATTTTATGCATACATTTACCTGTTCTGTGTTTATGTTATGAAATGTATAAACAGACTTGCTAGCTGTGCCACTTTTATGCCATGTGATTCCTACTGTGACGTCACGTGAATATTTGCCATAAGAAATTCATTTTTAATTTATCTTTTCAATTTATGATATAATTATCACCATTAAATTTGTTTTGCATGTAATAATTTAATTATTTTAAAGTTTTCTTTCTTTTTTAATATGTGTGTCTAAATACCATTTTTATGAAAATTTTTCGCATTTCCTGCTTTTAACACGTGATCATTTAATTATTGTTTTAGAGTTTTCTTTCTTTTTTTATTAGTTACATGCAAATACATTTTAAAATTGAAGGGAAATATTCTTTGTGCTGTTTTACAATTTAGCAGCAATTTAAAATATGACCATTTATAAATATAAAATAAATCTTTATTAAAATATGAAATTTTTTAAAAACCTCAAAAAATTAGTCAAATAGAAAAGAATAGTTGCACACCACACACTTGTTAAGTACTTCCCTGCAAAATATGGTTAAATTACTACACATAGTTTTGGTTGTTATAAAACTTTTTTAATGGAACTATTTTGACTCAATTTAACATTAAATATCTCTTAATAATTCTTAGACGTAAAAACTGTCTACTTCAGTGTGTTTATGGAACATTTATCTATAATATTACCAACTTTCATATTTTTATCTGCAATAGTTTTCTTAATATTAACTGAGAAATACTTCTGGTCACAAAAAATTCTTTTACTGTGGTGACGGTGTTAGTTACTTTATTTTAGAACAGAGATATACTTTTGGAATTTAGAAACTTCTTCAATTACCCTTTACTTTCCTCTATATTCATATGAAGAAAGTATAGACTTCATTAACATTTTTAACCTCTAGTTTTTTCATGGACTGACACATTTTGAGATTGCCTAGATACGATTTGACTATCTTTGGATCGATGTCTGTTTATGTATTATGCAAAATTTTGTCACTCTAATTCGAGAATGAATGCACATAATTCCATGAATCTTTGTATTTATATAGTTATTGATATAAATTAGTGCTGTTTAGATTTTAATATATATCGCTCAACAGGTGGCATTGCTCTGCCGTGATTTTCATGATTAGCAAATATAAATATCAGGGTATCTAATGGAATGGAATTAAATTGCACCCAATGAAACCTCCCTATCACCCATTGCACCATCCATGGTATGCTTCTTCGTTGACACAAGCCAGTTTAGGACCATGGCTTATTTATGATTTCTTGGGGAACTAATGTAATAGGATTCCCACTCATTTTTACAATTCCCTGAGTAATTTTAATTAATATTTTTTTCCATATAAACGGCAAAGCATGCTGAACAGTAGGGATTGCTGGCTAACATGAATTTTATATACAAGGTGCAATATGTTATCTATTGCCGACCTTTAATTTCTCAACCATTGGTTGTCGACATATAGTTCCAATTACAAAAACGTTTCAATTGAAATAAATATTCATGTTGAGACATTGTTTAAAGTAAAATCAATTTTGTAAAAATTACGAAATCCAACTTTTTATATGCCCCCCCCCCCCCAATCCCTATAGCTATATTTAGTAAAAGTTTGACTTCTGTACTACAAAAATTGACTCAGTTATTAAATTTCAAAGTTTAATATATATATTTTTTTAACATGATTTTGTCTTTCATTGAGGAATCAGTTAAAAAATGAATTAAAGTAATTTGAAATCGAAATCAGGGTGCAGTGTCCTTTTTATGGCGAAACCACCTTTAGCTGGTATCATCAAAGAGGGTTATTTCATCTAAAAATTTTAGCTGACTGTTACGGGTAGTATACATCATCATATTTTCGGGGTCGTAAAGCAAAAAATGAAATATTGAAATTAAACAGAAAAATAAATATTAATTTATTATATCAAAAAACTGTCTACTTTAAAAAATTACTACATTAATACGTGCACGAAGCTTTATTGTTTCTCTCTAATAAAACCGAATTACTTTAATTTGTAAAAAATGATCCTGAGAATCGATTTCTCATAGATACTAACTAGTGAACTATGAGAAAATTAATTTATTTTCTCTCTTCCCCCCCCGCCCCCCCCCAAAAAAAAAATGACAGAATAATCAGAAGACGGACGCTGCTGCTTTTAAAGTTCAATGCTAGAAAATAAGGTTTTTGACCCCCTACTCGCTAACGCTTGCCAACCCACGTGAATTTCGAAACAATTCACATTCAGACCGTTACACAGTCCCAGTTCGCTTCACTCACTCACCCCTTTTTTGTTTTTTCAGCAACTCTAGACGACATACGTTATGTACTACCATAAATCATTTTAACATATGAAATTGACAATTTTTTTAATGTAAAAAAAGTAATTAAATACCTCGTTAAAAACAATTTAAAAAAGCATTTAGTTGGTGCTCAAATGAGCATAAATCATTTAAATACTATGAAAAAATGATCTTGGAAACACAATTAGTTTAAAACTCATTGCACCTTCAATGTTGTACAACACGGCTTAAATTCATTTAAAAAAACACTACGTGATAGGAAAATAGTTTATATGTATCATCATTTCGTTCGACATTTTACTGTTCTATTTGATTATAAATTTTTGCTAAAGAAATTATTTTTAACTTCAATGAGATGTCAACAGATGGCAGCAGGTGCAATCTAGACAGTTGATACTTTTATTCTCTCCAATTTTTTGTGTGATATTTCAGTATGAAATTCGTTATAAATAAGAGTTAAGAATTCATTGGAAATTAACAATATTACTCATAATTAAAATGATGAATCATTTCAAATGCATTGGATAATGTACATGTTATTTTATTGTTAATAATTGTTAATTTGAGTTTAACAGCTCTCAGACTGACCAGCTAGAAATTCAGCCTTATTTCCGCAACACGTAAGAGAAATATATATATAGATATTTTTTTAATTGCCAGTCTCCTCCACCCCATAAAACTGGCCCGAACCTCTCCGTTAACCCTTGGATTCTGATAGATTCCCAAACGATGGGTTAACCCCTTCCCTCCTTAATTTAGATAAATGGGTTTTTCATGCAAATTATCCAATTTAATTCATCTGAAATTAACGATATTGCTCATAATTAAAATGATTAATCATCTCAAACGCATTGGATTAGGTACATTTTATTTTATTGTTAATAATTGCTAGTTTGAGTTTGACGGCTCTCAGACTGACTGCCATTGGCTGGAAACTACGTTTGTTACCAAATGGTAAGTTAGAAATTCAGCCTTATCTCTGCGTCACATAATTGAAATATATATATAGATATTTTTTTTTATTTCCAGTCTCCTCCACCCCATAAAACTGGCCCTTACCTCTCCGCTAACACTTTGTTTCTAACAGATTACCGAGCTAACTAAATTTGGGTATCTAAGGATCCCGAGCCAACTAAATTTAGGTATCTAACGATCCCGAGCCAACTAAATTTGGGTACCTAAGTATCCCAAGCCAACTAAATTTGGGTATTTAAGGTTCAGTCTTCAAATTTGGGTATCTAAGGTTCCCCTGTCTTCGAATTTGGGTATCTAAGGTTCCCAAGCCAACTAAATTTGGGTATCTAAGGTTCCCAAGCCAACTAAATTTGGGTATTTAAAGTTACATTCTTCAAATTTGGGTATCTAAGGTTCCCAAGCCAACTAAATTTGGGTATCTAAGGTTCCCAAGCCAACTAAATTTGGGTATCTAAGGTTCCCAAGCCAACTAAATTTGGGTATCTAAGGTTCCCAAGCCAACTAAATTTGGGTATCTAAGGTTCCCAAGCCAACTACATTTGGGTATCTTAGGTTCCCAAGCCAACTAAATTTGGGTATCTAAGGATCCCGAGCCGACTAAATTTGGGTATTTAAGGTTACATTCTTCAAATTTGGGTATCTAAGGTTCCCAAGCCAACTAAATTTGGGTATCTAAGGTTCCCAAGCCAACTAAATTTGGGTATCTAAGGTTCCCAAGCCAACTAAATTTGGGTATCTAAGGTTCCCAAGCCAACTAAATTTGGGTATCTAAGGTTCCCAAGCCAACTAAATTTGGGTATCTAAGGTTCCCAAGCCAACTAAATTTGGGTATCTAAGGTTCCCAAGCCAACTAAATTTGGGTATCTAAGGTTCCCAAGCCAACTAAATTTGGGTATCTAAGGATCCCGAGCCGACTAAATTTGGGTATTTAAGGTTACATTCTTCAAATTTGGGTACCTAAGGTTCCCCTGTCTTCAAATGTGGGTATCTATGGTTCCCAAGCCGACAAAATTTGGGTATTTAAGGATCAGTCTTCAAATTTGGGTATCTAAGGATCCCAAGCCAACTAAATTTGGGTATCTAAGGATCCCAAGCCAACTAAATTTGGGTATCTAAGGTTCCCAAGCCAACTAAATTTGGGTATCTAAGGTTCCCAAGCCAACTAAATTTGGGTATCTAAGGATCCCGAGCCGACTAAATTTGGGTATTTAAGGATCAGTCTTCAAATTTGGGTATCTAAGGTTCCCAAGCCAACTAAATTTGGGTATCTAAGGTTCCCAAGCCAACTAAATTTGGGTATCTAAGGTTCCCAAGCCAACTAAATTTGGGTATCTAAGGTTCCCAAGCCAACTACATTTGGGTATCTTAGGTTCCCAAGCCAACTAAATTTGGGTATCTAAGGTTCCCAAGCCAAATTTGGGTATCTAAGGTTCCCAAGCCAACTAAATTTGGGTATCTAAGGATCCCAAGCCAACTAAATTTGGGTATCTAAGGTTCCCAAGCCAACTAAATTTGGGTATCTAAGGTTCCCAAGCCAACTAAATTTGGGTATCTAAGGTTCCCAAGCCAACTAAATTTGGGTATCTAAGGATCCCGAGCCGACTAAATTTGGGTATTTAAAGTTACATTCTTCAAATTTGGGTATCTAAGGTTCCCAAGCCAACTAAATTTGGGTATCTAAGGTTCCCAAGCCAACTAAATTTGGGTATCTAAGGATCCCGAGCCGACTAAATTTGGGTATTTAAAGTTACATTCTTCAAATTTGGGTATCTAAGGTTCCCAAGCCAACTAAATTTGGGTATCTAAGGTTCCCAAGCCAACTAAATTTGGGTATCTAAGGTTCCCAAGCCAACTAAATTTGGGTATCTAAGGATCCCGAGCCGACTAAATTTGGGTATTTAAGGTTACATTCTTCAAATTTGGGTATCTAAGGTTCCCAAGCCAACTAAATTTGGGTATCTAAGGTTCCCAAGCCAACTAAATTTGGGTATCTAAGGTTCCCAAGCCAACTAAATTTGGGTATCTAAGGATCCCGAGCCGACTAAATTTGGATATTTAAGGTTACATTTTCTTCAAATTTGGGTATCTAAGGTTCCCAAGCCAACTAAATTTGGGTATCTAAGGATCCCGAGCCGACTAAATATGGGTATTTAAGGTTACATTCTTCAAATTTCGGTATCTAAGGTTCCCCTGTCTTCAAATGTGGGTATCTAAGGTGCCTGAGCCAGCAAAATTTTAATATGTGTAATGAAATGCCACTGAAAATACTGATAAATATAATATAAGGGGCCGTCCATAAATGTCACGCTTGGGGGGGGGGGTTCATGAAATTGTGACAAGGGGGTGGAAGGGGTTAAGAAGAAGTGTGACATCACACATTTTGATTTAAATAAAATCATTTAAAATCAGCAGATTAAATTTTGAAGTTATTTTGAAATTACCAGAATTTGAGAGTGTTTTTTAATCAGGGCTAAAACAACTTTCATGTGATTTGTTATTCCTTTCTTTAAAAAAAAAAAAATCAATTGTTCCTTCTGATTAATATTTTATTACTATTATATTAATTATATTTTTTGTTGTAAACCTTAATCTTACTTCATACAAAATAAGTGCACGAATCATTTTTATTGTTATGCTCACAAATGTTATTAAAAGACATAGTTAAAGTTTAAAAATAAAATTTGAAATATGATCTATAACGTTGTGCTTTGTTTCTGAACTGCAAGTATATGTTTATGTAATATAGTGTGACATGTGACAAAAGGGGGGGGGGGGTATGGTGAAGTGTGACAATTTGTGAGACAAAGGGGGGAGGGGGGTAAAAAAATATTGAAAAAAAGTGTGACATCATTTATGGACAGCCCTTAACACAATATAAGATTACAACAATTACATAAAAGAAAATATGTGTTATGAAGCTGAGTAAAAAATGCTTTTTAACCGCGAGAAAGGTATTTTTTAGAAAGATACATGCAGGTCCACATACAGTATTTATCTGAAACAATCTGTATATAAAACAATATGTGTTATGAAGCTGAGTAAAAAATGCTTTTTAACTGCGAGAAAGGTATTTTTTAGAAAAATACATGCAGGTCTTCTTACAGTATTTATTTAAAACATTCTGTATATTACTAATTTAAATATATATATATATATTAACTTATCCTTGATTACACGAATAATCTAACAAAGCTGCATAATTGTACATTTCGATAACCAGGACACCATATGATGGCAAATCAAATACCAGCACAAAAACAAATTACGTATTAGAAATGTAAACCCAGGGGTGATTCTGGTCCAAATTTTCCGAAAAATTAAGGCAATGATTTCTGAAAATTAAAAAAAATATCGGTCATAAATGCGAAAATTTGGATGTAAAGTGTATCGGTATTACGGCAAATGATCTCTAAAAAAATATCGTTATTCGTTCGAAAAAAAGTCGCCAATTTTGTCAAAGGATCGCGAGAAAAACGTAACTTTCATCAGAAAATTGCGAAAAAACGACAAATTTCCTCAAAAACATTGCGAAAAACGACAAATTGCAACAAAAAAAGGCAAAATTTGTCAATATATCGCGAAAAACAGCAAATTTCGTCAAACAATCGCGAAAAACGGCAAATTTCGTCAAAAAATCGCGAAAAAACCACAAATTTTATCAAAATATCGTGAAAAACGGCAAATTTTGTCAACAGATCACAAAAAAAATGGCAAATTTTGTCAACAGATCGCGTAAAACGGAAAATTTCGTCAACAGATAGCGGCATGAGTGTCCCCCCAGATAATTTTTTTTTTAAATTCAGAATCAAACCTAATGATGGAAAATTTTTAAAGAAAAAATTACCGTATTATTTGACACAAAATCTGACAAAAAAAATCCCAAATAAGAAAAATATGAAACTTCTTATTTCACTAGGGGTATCTAAAACTGGTAATTTCGTTCAAAATTGCCAAAAATATCAGCACTTATGACACCAGGTATCAGCAACAACAAAATAAATATCGACTTGAAGGTGCACACATATGCTTATTGCTGATTAATTTGTTTTATATCTTTTAGGACAGTTGGAATAACACTGCTTTATTCTATATTTACGCTTTTGAGTTTTCCTAAAAAAAAATAAATTGCCTTCATCATAAAAATAAGTGAAATTCTTGAAAGATAACAAATGAGGTTATAAAATGGCAGCTTGTTACAAATACTTTTGTTTTATTGGAGTCTTAGTGAGATAAAGAAATGCCTGAGCATACGAAAAAAAAAAGTTTGCAACCTATTCACTGTTTCATATACACAAGCAATTTGTTCAATATTTAAACTTTATTTAATATGTACAAACTAAACTGAACAAAAATAAGTATTTTATCTAATATATAAAATCAGAAACTATTCATTTCACGCATAAACAAGCATAATTCTCGATCAGTTTTATTTTCATATCTTTTTAAGACATTCTGCAAGATATCACACTTCCTTAAACCCAAATTGTGCCAATGCTGTTTTAAAATCAACCGAGTAAAATACCGAAAAATAAATAGATTGCCACACTTGACAATGTGAAATATATTTTGCTAAAAACTTTGGTGCAAGGCTAAAATTGGCATCTCTATAACCGAAAAGTACCTCAAGAACTTGATTAATTTAAACCATGTAAATCAAAATTATCTTTCTAGAGTCTGAAAGGAAGATTATTATTATATTACTGAAAAGTCATTACTATTAAACATATTTTAAGTGAATATCTTAATGGATTATCGAAAACACAATCTTACTGCCTTTACAAACTAAGGACTCAATTAAATTATTGGATTTATGTAGCTGTATTTTAATATTTCCAACTATGGCAAAACATTTAAAAATGAAGATATTTAAAGGAAGAATTCTCTAAAACGCTGATGTTTAAAAGGCGTTAAGAATTCAATTACAAGTTTACAAATAAAAGTTGTATGTGGACTGATGCATGTATCTATTATTTTCAGAATTTTTAAAACATTTTAAAAACTTAGCTTGAAAAAAAATGTCATACTATTAATTAATCAATCTATTGCTAGGTAAATTTTAAGGAAAAAAAAGGGGGGGGGGTGGCATAATTTCAATTTCACATTTAATAATCTGCTTCATAACAGCAGCAGCAGAAAGCCAAAGCTCTCTGCCACCACTTTACCTTTTTAGGTGGCGTGGGTGCCACCTCTTCCTCCTCTGGTTCTTCTTCAGCTTCTTCCTCTTCTTCAGCTTCTTCCTCCTCTGGTTCTTCTTCAGCTTCTTCCTCTTCTTCAGCTTCTTCCTCCCAGCCCCAGCTCTCCACTTGACTCCAGGAAGCTGCTCGACCTAAATAGAAAGAATCATTAGGACACCATATATCAATTCCCTCCTCCATATTTACCTGATCCTGGTGCCAACGGGAGAAGAGTGCTGGAAGTGACACGCAACGAGATGAATCCATGTCTTCAGTTATTTCAGCAAGTTAAGAATTTCAGCAGGTTATCTGGAAAGGAATAATAAAAATGATATTCAAAACTTAATGTTTATTGTTTATTTTATTTGTTGTTGTTTACAATAAGCATACAAATGATTGATTATTGTTGTATATTATGATGCGATGAATGATCATTTGTAAAACATTCAACTCTGTCATATATTATGATTTTTACTGACAGATCATAATATAACAGAATTCTTTTGTGTGTTTCTTTGTATAAATTCTACTTATGCTATACCCCTGAGAAAGCATGTTCTAGTCCAGGGTCGGCGAACCTTTTCACATCCTCGTGCCAATTTGTTTCAGAAAGTTTTTCCAAGGCACCATGACGTGCCAACAACCCTATATTTAGAAACCAATATATTTTAGAGATTTAAAAAAGCATTTATAAAAACAAAGTTAATTTTGCTGTTACTGATTTTCAGAAATGTTTCCAAGTAGTTTTTATTGTGTATTAATCTGCATTCTCAACCTGGAATATAAGTTTTTTGGATGCTGTCAATTGAAGTAAAAATGTTCCTGTTCATGCAAACATGTTTCACAGAGAAGCATGTTAGATTAACAGCATTTACATTAAAATTAATAATATCATGTTTCTGTTGCATGTATAAATTTAGTTACGCAGCTGAAAATAGTTAATTGAGTATGGATAGCATCGTAAACACCTATATTCCAGGTTGAGAAAACAGATTAGTTGACCATCATGGCGTTGCCCGGGTCCGTGATAAAACCTTAAATGAACCCCAAATAAAAAATACTGATAATTCGTGATGAAAGTGATCTTAAGAAAACATTATAAAAAAGCTTCTGTTATCCAAAGCTTTTGAAAATTTTAAAAATATAAAGGTATAAAGGTTGTATACAGTCCGTGAAAAATTATGTCAAAAATGTTATCTGGTTGTAAATTAAATGTTTTCCTCCTGGGGAAAAGAACCCTTTTTCAAATTCTCCAGAAGAGGAACTCCCCCTCCCATTTCCCTTTCCATTTCTGCTTTAAAAGAAAAAGTGAAAGTGCCTCCCTCCCTTCCCCTTGCAATCACCAATACCTTTTGTTCATCTCTCTCTCAAACAAAGCAGGTGGAAGAATGAATATTCCCTCCAGGAAGGGGAAATAAGAATAGAATTAAGAAGAATTTAGAAGGAGTATTTCCTAGCAGTAGGGTTGGAAGCAGTACAGGCCAGTAAGCGAGGTATTCTTTCCCCACCATTTTTGATTCTTCTTAATTCTATTTCCTGTTTTATTCACCCTTCCAAAAAAGCTGATGCATAACACAGTAAGGGCGGATTTGCACTGAAAAATTAAGACTTTTGCTTCTTGCTTTAATACAGGGTGTTCATAAAAGAACTCTGGGGGTTTAAAAAATCATATCAAGTTAACAGTATGAGTTAGATCAGGTCAATTAATTTAGAAGAAATCAGTAGCTCATAAAATTTTATCTACACCAGTTTTTTTTTTTTTCAAACTTTAGTAGTGCTGCGCGTCATTGTCATTGATCTTGAAGTAACGTAGCAGACGCCCATTCCATTCAGTTAATGCAGTGCGATAGCGACGCCACAACAAAAGGCTCAGTGTGTGATATGGCTTATAGAAACTGGATCTGTTACCATTGTACAGCGGAACTTTCGGCGCGAGTATGGTGGTAATGCGCCTACGGACAAAACCATTCGTCAATGGCTACGTGCGTTTAAAGAAACGGGAAGTGTGTTGTTAAAACAAAGATCGCCCGGTACGCCACGAGTGAGAGAAGAGAACGTCGATAGAATCCGTACTTCATGAGAACGAAGTTGGAAAATATCGCTGAGACGACGCAGTCGAAGAGGTTGAATATACCATTTGGATGTGTGTCGTGCCACAAACACATTAAAATCTACTAAATGGTAAAAATCTTGATAAATTTACCTTTAAGTACATATATATAACATTAACCTAATTTTGATTTAACTAAAAATTTTTGCTTCAAAACTCCGGAGTTCTTTTATAGACACCCTGTATATTAGATAAAATATAATAATAATTAATGGTGTTAATTTATCATATTCGTCTGCACAAAACATGCTTGTTGAACATAGAAATGTTTACTCCAGAATGGATAACATCCGAAAAACCTGTATTCCGGTTTGAGAAAACTGGTATAATAATATACTATAAAAACTGCAAACGTCTCCAAAAATCAGTGACAGCAAAAGAAACTGATTTCATAAATGCTTTTTTAAATCTCGAAAATATATTAGTTTCTGAGGTTTCTAAAGAAACAGAACGCTTTTCGGAATCGTGGGCAACTCGGAAGAGGGTATTGTATATTTTTGCCCTTTGTTATATTTTGTTTCGTAAGTTAAGAAATATTTTTTTTCTGTTTTTAGAGTGTATATCTCTAAATCTAATAACCAGTTTAGGAATTAACTTTTGGTCAACGATAAGAAGGGACACACTTGGGAAAAACAAGGTTGTTCCTCTTGGTATATGCTCCTTTCGGCGAATATTCAACAGTGATCACGACTCGTGTCACAAACTGCAGATAATATGTAAATAAAGAAGTATAAATTTAAAAAAGTCCCTAATGGCTCGGCCTACAGGCACAGGTAGATTTCGAAGACGCAGACCGTGGGGCGCCTGTTTGTTGGGAATTGCGGAAGAAATGACCTTTTTGCCATGATGCGACAGTTGAAACCGCCCACTTCGAAATCTAACTTGTTTGCAGGAGGAGCCGGCAGAAATTTTTTTCTGTTTTGAAATTTTTTTTTTTTTAATTTTTTTTTTTTTTTTGCTAAGGATTGGTTGTATAAAAAACTTGTCAAGTTTTAAAAATGCAATGTTTAAGTCATTGTTTTGTATAGTTGTCATATATATTCAGAAAAATTATTAAACTCTTGATTAAACTTTTTTTCCCTCTCTTTGAGAGAGAAGACTAGTCTTTAGAATAAATTATTACAAAATAAATCTTAAATACAAAGGTTGCATATTGTTTTTTCTGAATATATATGTCAACTTCAGTGGCTTAAACATTGCATTTTTAAAACTTGTAGCTCACATTTCTGAAAATACTTTTTCCAACATAATAATTTCTTTTAGATTGGTGTAATCTTTTACGCAAAATAATGAAAAAATATAGTTTTCATATGTTAAACAGCATAGTCGCCGGAAAGAAAAAATGAAGTTTATTATTACGAGGGTCGATCCAGAAATAAGATTCCCATCAAATTTACAAAGAGACTACATTGTTTATTCTCATAGAAATTTACATCGTTGGAAAGAAGAAAGTTTGCTCTATTTCTCTACATAATCGCCATCTTTTTCTACGCATTTTTGTAGACGGTGCTCAAATTTCTGTATCCCAATGTCGTAGAACTCCGGCGCCAACCCGTTGAGGATGCATTTCACCTCTTTGACGTCATCGTCGCTCCGAAACCGTTGGAAGTGTTCCTTTAACCCCTTGAAGGGCACCGGTATATTATATATACCACTTAATTTTAATTCCACAATGACACTAGAATTTTATAATAAAATTTTGAATTTATAAGGTACATGAGAAAAAGCTTTTACTTATTTTAAAATAAATTTCGTTCGTGAATCCTGGTGTCAATCAATCATTTCAATATTTTAGCTACAAGAGTACCTTGCCCCTGAAAGGGTTAATTTGGTGAACAAGTGATAATCACTAGGTGCGAAGTCCGGACTGTAAGATGGGTGGGGCATGACAGTCCACCCAAATTGTGTCAAAAGTTCCTGGGTTTGACAGGAGACAGGGTTTAACTGGGTGTGATGTCGGGCGTTGTCGTGAAGCGACGTTACACCGGCTGTCAGTCGTCCTCGCCGGCGGTTCTGGATTGCTCGCCTGAGATTTCTTAGTGTTGCACAATAACTGGACGAATCTCGCACTTGGCGGGATCAACAATGGGAACGTCCATCTCGGACGGCTGCTGAGCCAAGAATGAGCGGCTCAGCGAAGCATGACCGGGGGAATAGCGAGTACGAGAACAGCCGCGCACAACGCTGTTGCCGTATTTCGCCTCGCACCTTCCCGTGAGGCTGGAGCTCTCTGGGAACCTTATTTATGGATCGACCCTCGTATTTTAATTTATTTCTACTTGTTTTCGGACGTTTATCAAATTTGTTTTATAGAATTGTCATCCTTTCCATTTTTCCAGAATATGTTTTTTATATTTGTTAACATACAGTGTGTTTTTTCCAAACGTCGACCAATGGATAATTTTTTTAATCGTTAGTCTTAGGCATATAGTTCCAATTGCAAAAGTATTTGAAATTAGCTAAATAATTATGTTGGACAAAATTTGGATTAAAAAATGCAATTCTGATGAATAAGTTATAAAAATTAACTATTTATACAGCCTACGTGTCCTATAAGTTATATTTAGTAAAACAATCCTGAAGCTCTGATATATTAATGAAAAAAAAATCATTTTTGTACGATCAAAACTCACCGTGTTATGCGAGTTTAAAATTCAGAAATTTTTTGCTTTTAACATGGTGACCGAAGATAAGTGCGGTTAGATCGAAATCGTACATTATTTCAGTGCCAAATATTTCCAAATTTGAAACTCGGTAACTTTTGGTCGTACTAAAATGAATTTTTCCCCTGCATGTCAGAGCATAAGGACTGTTTCACTAAATATAACTTATATGACAAACTGACGCATAAAAAGTTAAGTTTTGCAATGTAGAAATGAGTGAATAAATAAATGAAGAAAATTCACCAAACACGAAAACGGTCGGATTAAAAGAGAGCAAGTTATTAAAAACTTAGGGGACAAAAACTTCAACATGGTCCCCTATACCGGGCCCCAGGTATCCAAGGTCTTAACTGGAACGTAAAAATGACGGAAAAGCTTAATGGAGAAAAGGCCCCAAAAACAAAGCAAATCGGATAAAATGTGGCAAGTTCGTAACAATTTAGAGCAAAAATCTTAAAGGGGGCCTGGGTCTTAAAATATGAAAAATCTGAGCCTTCGGTGCATCAGGACTTGCCTTGGACTGTCCGCACCCACATTTTCAGGCTTCTACGTGCGTAGATTTTGCTAGCCATCGCACACACACAACAGAACACAGACAGACAAACAACTTTCTTTTATTAGTATAGATGAAATAAATGAAGAAACTTTCTGTAATGTATTCTCACTCCATATATTATAACTCCATGTCTTATGTGCATATGCTATCTCAACTCGATGTTTTATGTAACTTACTTACGTGGATCTGGCAACAGTATCCACGGTTGTTCAGTTGTAAATAAACATGCTGTGAAGATGTAACGTTGTGTCTGTTTTATTCTTTTAGGATCCGTGTCATTTATTTAATTATGTTTAGCAGATATATTGCAAATTTGGCGACGAGGCAACCTTTTTAATTATACATCATTATTTTTCGGAAAAAGTTCTGATTGATTACGTTATTTTAAATCTGCAACTTGTGCTACTCAGCATGGCAACTACGGATCCGAGCAACATGACTGTTGTAAACACAGGAATTGTGGCAAATATTCGCCAATTTAATTTAAATGATGACTGGAACATTTTTATAGAACGTTTGGAACAGTATTTTTTGGCTAACGGAGTTGAAGATACCCGCAGAGTGCCGGTTTTACTTACAACAGTGAGCGAAGCAGTGTACAAGATTTTAAGAAATTTGTGCGATCCAGTTATGCCGTCGGGAAAAACTTTCGACGAGTTAAAAAAACTTTTGACAGAACAGTTCCAACCTGCAGTTTCCGTATATCGCAAGCGAGTGGTGTTCGACTCATTGAAACAATCACAAGAATCCGTGCGAGAGTGGTATGTGAAAGTCAAGACGCAAGCGGCAGAATGTGAATTCGGATCGAGTCTTGAAGAAAGAGTTCGAGACAAGTTTGTTACTGGAATGAGACCAGGGCGTATCCTCGATCGTCTTTGTGAAGAGAAGCTCACCACCACACTGGCTAATTTACTGGACATTGCCCAGAGCAAAGAAGTGCTACTTCAAGAAGCAAGACACATTGAGGTAAACAAAGTACAATTCAAGCCTTCAAAAGAGAGAGCGGTACAGTCTACTAAAAAGTACACTAAAGTCAATCAGCAAAGAGATGATGTGCTGAAGTGTTTTCATTGTGGTAAAGATAATCATGATTTTAAAAAGTGTAAATTTAAAGACTTTAAGTGCAATACATGTAATCGAAAAGGACATTTAGCTAAGGTATGTAAATCTAAAAATTTATCCTCTACTGTAAATTCAATAGAAGATGAAGGTTGTCATTATATTGATTTGTATAACATTGATGTTTCTTATATAAATCCTTTATTAGTAAATGTTAAGCTAGAGGGTAAGGAAGTTAAAATGGAAGTGGATACAGGGGCTGGGGTGTCATGTATTCCCTTTTCATTATATAAGAAAAATTTGAGAAATATTAAATTGGAGCATACAAACATTAAGTTAAAATCTTATGGAGGGCATATTGTAATTCCTGTGGGGCAAATTAATGTTTCTATGGAACTTAATGGAATTTCTAAAATAGTCAACATGATTGTAGTTAAAGAGTCTGAAAAATTGTTATTGGGGCGAAATGTGTTAAATGATTTTGGGTTAAACGTGGTAATAGGTAACACTAATGTGAATAGAATTTCTGTAGGTGAAAAAAATTTAGAACTACAGTCATTGCTATCTGAATACTCGGATTTGTTTAAAGATGAATTGGGTACGTATAAGGCAGAGAAGGTACATTTGGAACTTGAGGGTAAGGTAAAACCCATTTTTCACAAACCACGACCAATCCCTTTCGCCTTTAAAGAAAAAGTTAAGTCAGAGTTAGATAATTTAGAAAAAAAGGGAGTAATTACAAAAGTGGATAATTCTCAGTGGGGCACACCTCTGGTTCCTGTAATGAAACCGAATGGTAAAGACATTAGAGTCTGTGCAAACTATAAAATCACTGTTAACAAATATTTAAAGGATGATAACCATCCTTTGCCGAGGATAGAAGAACTGTTCACAGCTCTACAGGGTGGTCAAAATTTTAGTAAATTGGATTTATCGAATGCGTATAATCAGTTAGTGTTAGATGATTCAACCAAAGAATTATTAGCCTGGAGCACACCTTATGGCATTTATTTAGTAAACCGTTTACCTTTTGGAACCAAGCCAGCTTGTGCCATTTTTCAAAGAATGATTGAAAAAACATTACAAGGAATTGGGGGTACCGTTAATTTGTTAGATGACATTTTAATAACGGGTAGTAATGAACAGGCACATTTAGAAAATTTAAAAGCAGTTTTGAATAGGTTACAGACTGCAGGGTTTCGGGTTAATTTAAAAAAGTGTGAGTTTTTCAAAGATAGTATTAAATATTTAGGACACACTATTAGTAAAAATGGGTTGCAAAAAGATGATACTAAAGTTAAAGCAATTTTAGAATTTCCCCGACCACATAATGTTAATGATGTGCGAGTATTTTCTGGTATGGTTAATTATTATTCAAAATTCATTCCAAATTTATCACCAAAAATGAAACCATTGTATGATCTGTTGCAAAAGGATGTTGATTTCAAATGGTCTACTAAATGTCAACAAGCCTTTGATAATGCTAAGAAAGAATTAACATCAGACAGAGTTCTAATTCACTTTGATAGGTCTAAACCTTTGAGATTATCATGTGATGCTAGTCAAAATGGAATAGGAGCAGTGTTATCACATGTATTGGAAGATAAATCTGAAAGACCAATTTGTTTTATATCTAGAGTCTTTAGTCCAGCAGAGAGAAATTATTCAATGATACATAAAGAAGCTTTAGCCATTTATTGGGCATGCCAAAAGCTGTATCAGTATTTGATAGGAACAAAATTTGAATTGGTGAGTGATCATAAACCATTATTAGCTTTATTTGGAGAAAACCGCACTTTACCACCTATGGTAGCAGGACGTCTCCAACGATGGTCATTGTTTTTATCTGGTTTTAACTATAATTTTCGACATATAAAAGGCAATTTAAACACACAGGCTGATGCCTTATCTAGATATCCCATAATTGATAACAAGTTGGTTGAAACAGAGGAATATGATTATGTGCATTTCATAGAAAAAGACGTTCCGATTGATTTATTTAAAGTTAGATCTGAAACAAGGAGAGATCCAATTTTAGGAAAATTGTTTAATTACATAACTTATGGATTCCCACAGAATGTTACTGATAGTGAGGTTAAGAAGTATTTTAGTCGTAAAGATGAGTTAAATGTTGATCATGGGGTAATAATGTGGGGATATCGTATTGTTATTCCAACAAAATATAGAAAGCAATTGCTAACTGAACTTCATAGTACTCATGAAGGGATAGTTAAAATGAAAAGCAATGCTAGAGCTTATTTTTGGTGGCCTGGTTTAGATTCTGATATTGAAGATTTTGTGAAGAGCTGTGGCGTTTGTTCCGAAGCTAGACCAGAGCCTAAGAAATGTAAAATTATTTCAGGGAACAAAGCTAGTTACCCTTTCGAAAGAATTCATGCAGATTTTCTAGGTCCTATAAAAGGAAAAATGATTTTAATTATGATAGATTCATATTCTAAATGGGTTGAAGCATTTATTATGAATAGTATAGAGGCTAAGCCATGCGTTGAAAAGTTTAGAGAGTGTTTTGCTCGCTTCGGTTTACCCAAGATTGTGGAAACTGATAATGCAAAACAGTTTGAATCAAGGGAACTAATTAATTTCTTGCACATTAATGGGATAAAATTTCTAACATCTCCACCATATCATCCGGCTACTAATGGACTAGCTGAGAATGCGGTGAAAAATTTTAAATCTAGCTTAAGTAAATTATTAAAAACACCAACTAATAACAATGTTAGCTTTGAAACTTTAATGAATCGGTATCTTTTTCACTATAGAAATTCAGTTCACATGACAACAGGGGTTACACCCACAAGTTTAATTTTTAAAAACAAAGTCAGAACTAGATTAGATTTGCTAAAAGATACAAATAAATCGGGTATGGTAGTTACTAAAGGTACTAGAGAGGAAGTATTCAAAGAAGGGGATAGAGTGTTATGTAGAGATTACCGAAATCCAAACAAGAAGGGTTGGGTTCATTGCACAATAGATGAAGTGTTGGGTGATAGAGTATATATGTGTAAACTAATTAATGAGGATTTAATTTGGAAAAGACATTTGGATCAAATTATTGTGGATAGGAGTATGTATGATTCTAGAAGTTCTATTATTAATAGAGACAATAGCAATTTCAATTCTAATTTCAATGTTGGGAATTTCAACAGGAGAGTTATGGATAAGGTTGATTGTAGAGATAACAAACTTCCATCTCTAAATGAGGAGGTTGATTTACCATCAAATGAACTCCAAAATGATACTGATCATAATGTAATATTACAACAAAGTTCCCATTCAAATGATACAGATAATAATGTAACATTACAATCAACAAGCTCTCATTCAAATGAAATTGAATGTAGTAAACAAAACATGAACTCACAACCAGTAAAATGGAATATTCATGAACGCCCTAAGCGTAACATAAAACCAGTTGTACGTCTTAACTTGTAGAGGAGGGTATTGTAATGTATTCTCACTCCATATATTATAACTCCATGTCTTATGTGCATATGCTATCTCAACTCGATGTTTTATGTAACTTACTTACGTGGATCTGGCAACAGTATCCACGGTTGTTCAGTTGTAAATAAACATGCTGTGAAGATGTAACGTTGTGTCTGTTTTATTCTTTTAGGATCCGTGTCATTTATTTAATTATGTTTAGCAGATATATTGCACTTTCAAATCTAAAATATGATACAAAATCACAAAAAGTTTATTTATGTTTACATCTTTCAATACTTTTTCTTTTTTTACTTCCTAATTCTTTCTAATATAAAGAGGAGGAGGGTTGCATTGATGGAATGATCAGTTCAATCACAACAATCACAAAAAGTTTTTTATGTTTGCATCTCTCAATACTTTTTTTTACTTCCTAATTTTTTGAAATATAAGGAGGGGGGGGGGGGGGTCGTACCCTGTGTACGCATATATATATATTCTAATTTTTCTAGTATTTTTATTCGTTATTTTTTCATGATGTTGGTGATTTCATCCTAAATCTTCCGCCATTTTTCTGGTGAAACTAAAGCCATATTTATTCTATCTCTAATTTAAATAAGAAATTAGTTGCTCTAATTCATTAAACTTTCATGTTCTCAGTAGGGAAATTCACAAAAATCACATATAAAAAAATCCTCTAAATATCGCCTGCAAATTATTAGTTATAATTCTCTATATCTAAAAAACAAATTACTATTAAATAATTTTACTAAATTATCTTTACTTTTATCATCATAGCTTTTAAAAACATTTTCGTTGCGGCGAATTGACACAATTGAAGCCGCGACGAATTGTGCACGACGAATTGACGCGACACCGATAAAAACAGGAACATTTCTGGAAATTGAATGTTGAAAAAAAGTTAAAAGTGATATTAAAAAAACAAGTATTTTTTTAATAGTAAAAAAAAAAAAAAAAAAAAGAAAACATTAAGATTTTAAAAATCCCCCCCCCCCCCCCAAAAAATGTACGTTTTCTCTAAATTCCCCCCAAAAATAAATTGTATGACGCACTTTGCGTCACCAAACTCCTCATGGGACTGCATTTTTGGCGTTTAATCTTACAGTTTGGCGGTAGATTTTTATTATGAAAAGCGGTCGACGGGTTAATAGAGAAGTACCTAAAAAATATTAGATTTCAGTGCGAAATCTTCGCACGGGCCCTCTGGTTTTCATTTAATGTACCCATTTTTTTTTTCACACTGTATAGTTAACACACATACATTTAGTTTTATTTACTAATTACTTTTATATTTTATTTTATTTATTTACACACACATTTAATTTTATTATAAAACACACATATTTTATTATAAAACTCTAGGTTGCCACACTAAGTAAAAATTGCCAAATTACCAAGCCAGGCAAAAACCACATCCATTTTGGCTTAAAAAAAAAAAGAAAGAAAAAGAACCGGTGCGTTTGCGACATCTGTGCTTTTCGGGTCTATTCTGATGCAACGTACACAAAATGAAAAATTTTTTTTTTTTTTTTTTGCTCGCAAATTTTAGTTTACCGCCAAAGTGCGGCATCTTAAAGTATCTTCCGTAATCAGATCCGTAGCACCCAAATGCAAAGGCAATTCTGATTTAGAGTAAGAGGGTTTTTTTAAATCTTTTAATCGATATTCACATTAACTTTAAAAGACGTTGTAAGCCATGGTGGCAACAACGCATAGAAAAAGACCCAGTTACGGAAATTTAATCGAATGTTCAAAATAAATAATTTTCTGATTCAAAATAGCTTTTCCTAACTACTGAAAAGTGGAAACCCCTAACTTATACTTTCGCATTGTATAGACTTTGTAATTTTCGAAACAGTTATTTGCCAATTTTCGGTAAGACATAACAGTGTTAACCAATTTTAATTTAACATGTGCTAGCGGCCCGCCTCGGCTTTGCGTGGGAGGACAATGTGTCGACTACTATGTAGGGTAGGTAATTTAAAAAAGTTGTTCTAAATTGGATAAAAGCTGGAGTGAGTCCATAAACCGTCAGAACGACAATAAGAAAAACTTATGTTATTTTGACGCAAGCTTTATAAATGATTTAAAAAAAAAAAAAAAATCCTTTTAAAAATGTCATACGCAAAATATCTAATCAAAAATCATCAACAGTTGTCTTACCCGTCTAATCTTCCATAATTGGGTTCATATCCGACGTTTAACCCCCTTAGTGAGCGAATTTCTAAAATCGCTGAAATACGTGTTTAACTTTTTTTTAGTAGATTTGTTATCCTGAATTTCAGGCTCCAACCTAAAACTGCTGCTGAGATATGGCGAAATGACCTAAAACGTTCGATCCGAATTTATAAAACACCAAGTAATAGACGAAAAATTTGTTAAATTAAAAAACGCATACCGCAACTGAAAACGTATTTCCAGCAATTATTGTTAACAGATTAACCGAATTCTTTTGTGTGTCCCTGTAAATGAACGATGAATGTTATGCATACAGTATTATATGGTAATGCAACTCAGTGATATAAATCAATTTCAAAATATTTGAAGTAGTGAAACATTATTAAAATAAATCGCAAAAGATTTTTCCCCATTGACCGTAATGTAACGGAATTTTTATTTGGTGTCCCTGTAAAGAACCTATAAGTGCTACGCACACCATGTTCTATAATAAACCTCTTGTAGTGCGCCTCAGTGCTATATATCAATTTCAATATGTTTGAAATGGTATAAGATCATTAAAATAAGCCGCAAATTATTTTTTCACACAGACCGTAATGAATGGAATTCTTTTGAGTGTACCTGTAAGTGAACTATAAGCGCGACGCACTTCATTTTCAATACCGAACATAACATAGTAAGCATCAATAACATATATCAATTGTGTGTCAATCAGAGTATATTTACGCGAGTTAGAGCACGGACAGACAGACTGAATTCATAAACAATTTTCACCTATGTTGGAAAGTGTTAAAAAGCAGTTACGTTTGAAACAACACTGTTGAAGTCCTATTGGAAACAGCTGATATCGAAGTACCTCTAATCGGGAACTGCTGAAGCGATTAATAAATTAAAAACTAGTCGTATGTGTCCATCCTAAAACTCTCTTCTGTCTCACACTGGTTTTGCATACACTAAAAAGAATCAGCACCCATTTATATCAAGGTCTAACTGAATCTAAAGTTTTATTAAATTCCGTGCATTAGTTCTTGAGATATGACTGTTGCTAAAATCGTGTAAATCCTGTAAAATGCAGAATAGCAGCGCCACCTGTTCGGAAATTTAGATCAAAACCTAATCAACAACAACTTATGTCAACGTCTAACTGAAACTGAGTCTGAAGTTTGATGAAAATCCGTGCATTAGTTCTTGAGATAAAGCTATCGTGATAATAGTGAAAAGAGTAGCATAGCAGCGCCACCTGCTGGGCTATTTACACCAAAACGTAATCAGCATCTATTTATGTCAAGGTCTAACAGAATCTGAAGTTTGGTGAAATTCCGTTCTTGAGATATTAGCTATCGTTAAAGTCATAGAAAAAGTAGTAGAGCAGCGCCACCTGTTGAGATAGCTACACCAAAACGTAATCAGCGTCTATTAATCTGAAGGTCTAACTGAATCTGAAGTTTGATGAAAATAAGTGCATTCGTTCTTGAGATAGAGCTATTGCGGAAATCGCTAAAAATGCAGCCTAGCAGCGCCACCTGTTGGGCGGTTTTTACCAAAAACTAATCAGCACCAATTTATATTAGGGACTAACTGAATATATAGTTTCATTCAATTTCGTGCATTAGTTCTTGAGATAGAGCGCCCACAAAATTGTTGTCACATACAGACAGACAAACATTTTCTAAAAATAGTCAAATAGTGTTCAGGACCTTCTAAAACGCATAAATTCGTCGAAATCCGGAAGTCGAAAATTTTCATGAATCTGATACGTTTTTCTTGTAAAGACAGAAGAAAGTAAAAATAGTTTTAGCTATAACTAAACATTAAATTGAGGTAAGAAATAGAAATAAGAAATACATTTGTTTTGAAATCTTTCAAACGAAAAAAAATTACTTATTTTTTAATTAACATAACTGAACTACTCGGATGTGCCAATCCCAAAACTTTCTTCTATCTCATACAATTTTCACGTATACCAAAAACGAATAAGCAGCAATTTACGTCAAGGTCTAACTAAATCTAAAGTTTTGTTAAATTCCTTGTAAAGATAAAAAGAAGTAAAAAGCAACTGAATTTCCAGAAGAAAAAAAAACGATCGAATTGTATCTCAATATAATACAATAAATAAATTAAAACTGAAATAGATAAGGCACATTTTTTTAAAATCGCTTTAGTAGTTTCCCGACGAGAACTGTCTGTTTTCCTATAAATTTCGAAATTGCTGATGTCATTTACTTAGTAGTTCCCCGAAGTAACAGCCCCAGGAGTGATTTGGCTATACCCTTGAATGCAGACTATACGGATACCATAGCCTTAGGCGCAGTTAATATGTCCCTCACTCTCAAGTATTTGTGTATTTGTATTTAATCTCTTATTCAAGTATTTGTAGTTAATACACACTAAAATTAATGCTGTCTTTTTTTTTTTTTTTTTTTTTTTTTTTGTACTTTCTTGTTAAATTGCCAAATTATATGACATAGTATATGACGTTGTAGTCATATAGAGAGAATACAGCAGTTATAGCCATGTATCATGTATAGCTATAACATGTGTATAAGACGTGTATGATTTATACATGACATGACTTATATTGTGTAAAAGTGAGCATTTGGAGTAAATATATGGCGTATATGACGCATATAAAAGTTTGGCGATAACTCTGGCGTAATCCTAATTACGGTTGACGCTATAACAAGAAAGCACCCATTTTTTCTATCTCTCCCCTATAACCGGGGTCCATATCTACGGTTGGCGACAAAGAGGTTAATCTTCCATAATCGGATCACATGGGAACAGTTGGTGTCAAACATCTAAATAATGCGATTGAAAATAAATGCAGATACTGTAAAGGTTGTCATAATAGTAATTCTTAAGTGCTGTTAGCGGTCTCACAAATTGCTGACTTTTCTAATTTTCAAAGTTTAACCGGAGATTTCCAGTTTAACTATAGCTACTAGTGAAATTTTGGTTCGTTTTGACCTCTAGTACTATCGCTAGAAACTTCTGAATAGGGGATTTTTTTTTTGTTATTATAATAGTTCTGTCCTCTTGTACATAAAGTTTAGTACAGAAACATTATACTATGCGTTAATATAGGCTTTTATTCGTCTTTCGACCAAGCGGTCTTAGAGAACGTTCACAGTAGCTATGCGACAATTTCTGTCAAAGCAATTTAAAGTTAAACACGTTAAAACATCTTAATGCGCCAATTTATGCCAATTAAAATACGCCAGTTCAAATTCGAACCGATTACGGAAGATTAACCACAACGTGAGAAATATCAGAAAGATAATAGTCACTAAAATAAATAGGGTGACATTGAGTTGAAATTTGAAATAAATTAAAACCGGCGCGAAATATGTGAATCGCTAAACTGCATAGAGAAGCATTCGAACTAGTTTAAAACATATTATACAAGCCCTCCCCTAAAATAAAGAAAATTGCAGAAGTATAGAAAAGCAACAAAAACTTTTGATGAACGTATTGTTTAATAAATTATCGCGCAATTTGTGCCGCAAAAATCTCACCATGGGTAGAAATCTGCCATAATGTAGCGCAAAAATATCCCAGTTGAGCCAAAACCTGATTATGAAAAACTTACCCAGAATACAATAAATAAAATAATTTAATACCACGTCACTCTTGTTTCCCTGTTGTTGATTGTATTTTAAGTTATGAGAAAATACTAAAGTGTGAAAGCTTTATTAAAATGTAAGTGAAAATTACTCATAAAAATGTTATGATTATTCAGCACATTTTACAATATTAATAAGTGATGTTACAATTTATTTTTACATTATAAAACACTTCGTGAAATTATACAGCCAAACTTGACTAAAAATATGTGATAACATCATAAAAAAATTATAAATTATTCACATTATAATATCAAGTAAAATTATGTGATTAAATCAAAATATACATTAAATCATAGATTAATTTTCTAACTTTAAACTGAAAAACTATGAACACTCAATTATCCAAACAGAAGCAGATTCAAACAAATAACGCATTCGGTGTTTCTTTAAAGTTCATTTTTAAATGGTACATGCAATGGTACATACACACTATGCCACTGTGGCATTTAACATCCTCATGCGCTTGTTATACCAACTAAAATACGCCAGTTCAAATTCGAACCGATTACGGGAGAGCAGTAAGATAATAATCCTATAATAAATAAGGTCGCATTAAGGTACTTTTCGGTTAGCCAGGCGCCAGTATATAAATATACATGTGTATATATATATATATATTCATACACATAAGTGTATATTTATATGTATGTATTTATATGTATATGTGTAGCTATATGTGTATATATATGTGTGTGTGTATATATATCACTGGCGCCGGCTAACCAAAAAGTACCGGCATTAAATTTGAAATTTGAGAAAAATAAAACCGGCACGAAATTTCAATTTAAATTTCAATCCTAAATTTATTTCTTTTCGCTAAAAAATAATAAAAATTAAAAGAATTTCCCAGTTTTCATATATCATGTTTTAAAATATCTATAGAAACAAAATTAAGCAAACGTAATACATAAAACATTCATGAAATACATTAACAACTAAAAAATAAGCCAATTTCTTACCACTTGGCGACTTTAGCAAGAAAAGTTCAATAAAGGCAAAAACGATTTGAGCTATTTTTTTAATACTTTAGAGCTAAAAATCTGCAACCAACAGGCAAGACAGTTTAGCTTGAAATGAATGCCTTACCAGATAATTACCTCCTTATATAGCCGTAGCCCTCTATAAGCATCGCTGATTGGCTAAAATATGTCGCGTGATGAACACGCTATGTGACGTAATAAATTCCTATGTTCTAATTGGTTATTAGTCCGTTACGCCACAAATGATGACGTCACATACTATGTCATCGTTACGTAATAATTTTTGGTTGCTGGATAATTTGGCGAGTTAATGGTTGCCAAGAGGATAGATATATCGAAAATACCCGTAAAAAATACGCCAAATGAAGCTCAGTTCACAAAAATACATCTAAAATAGTATTTAAAAAAAGAATTAAGATTTATTTGTGTTATATTCCACAAAATTTAATTAAATAAAATATTTTTATACAATTTTCCACTGAAATTCATTAAAAATTTCAAAATGTTTAATCCATGCATAAGTTTGGTGTAAAAATACTGGCTATACATTAAATTTCGAGAAAAAATATAGAATTTTTACTCAGTTATCCAAACAGAAGCAGATTCAAACAAATAACGCATTCGGTGTTTCTTTAAAGTTCATTTTTAAATGGTACATGCATAGGCAATATGAGTACGTTAGCACTCACATTGTGAATACGCATGTTTAATTTTTTTGCTTTTCACCTTTCAAATGCTGAGGAACTTCAAGATATTTTGCACTGTAAAGGGTTAACTTTTACAATTTTCATCTTTAAAGCACTATTATAACTTTAAAAAATGAAATAATTGCTTAATACACATTCATAACTCATAACTGACCGTTTGCAAAGTTTGCGAGGAAATTTCAAATGTAAAATAACTTATAATTCACAAAATATTGATAAATTACAATCTAAAATGTTAAAATCGATAAAAGATATCTGTTTTCATAAAGCATTATGCTATAAATCAAGATCCCCTTATCAAACTTCATATACGAAAATCCAGTTTTCAAAAGTACCTGTTAGGCCTAATTTACCGTTGCAAATCATGAAAGCAAATGTCAAATTTCAAATGCTTAAATTCCCAAAATATTAATAAATTACTGCCTAAAATGTTAAAATATATAACATGTATCTGTTTTAGTGAAGTATCATGCTGTAGATATTTGTAAATAAACATTAAAATGTTTCCACATTCAAAATCATTTTAATATTACACGAGCTTTGAATTTCCGTTAAAATGCGAAATTGAAAAATATAACTTAATTTTTAACTAAATTTACATAAAAGATTATGGCAATCGATAAAATATTAAAATGTTTTCATGAATCATGTTGATTTTAGTATTAAATTTCAATATAAAAGCTGCAAAATAGTTTTGTTTTCGCATTGTATTGCTGTGTATAGCTAGAACTTGGTTATTAAGCTAATTTTGCGCTAGTATTTCTGTTAAAATACATTAAAACTATGTTCCGACAACTGTCAAAAGTTTTAAGCAACAAAAAGAATCAGATCCTCATTCGTAAAATCCAGTTTAATTACGTTGAGACATATTTCAATGTGTATGAAATTTAAATTTCCTGTGGCCGCCATTTTGAATTTTTCCAAATTTCCTTACGACGTATGTTTATCTACGTTATTTATGCGAATCTAACGGTATCTCCTTGCTGGAAATATGTAAGCTAGTTCAAAAACTAGCATGAAAGAAGTTCATTTTCCTCATTCCATGATCGCTATTTTTCCTTTTACCAAAATTTTGTATAGCTTATGCTATATTGTAACATCATGAAATTAACAGATCTTAACGGTAATGGAATCTGATATCAGTATCAGAAAAAAAAACAAATGATGCATCATTGGTGAAAATAATTTAGCTAGTTTAATAGCTATCATGGAATATATTCAATTTCAGCATCCCGAAGCCATTTAATATTTTACAATATTATGTATAGCCTATGGTCATATTAACATAACATAATCGAATTGTGGATTTTTACGGCAATGTAATCTGCTTTTATAT
The DNA here is from genome assembly GCA_963931845.1 of Maratus michaelseni. Taxonomy (NCBI): domain Eukaryota; kingdom Metazoa; phylum Arthropoda; class Arachnida; order Araneae; family Salticidae; genus Maratus; species Maratus michaelseni. Next base: position 64,519,073 of record OZ007594.1, read on the forward strand.
TGATATTATGAAGCAAACATTTCCTTGGTGAACGTTAATTCCATAGTTATTACTTAATTGATGTTCGGAAACCTTAATTTTGCAGTTTCCTATATTTTATTTTAGTATAATCATTTATATTGACATAACTTCAACAAAATGAATATGTTACCATTTATGACATTTGTTATCATAGTAAGTTGTTCCTATTACAAAAAAAAAAATGTCTTTGGTGAAAATCAGTTCGGTAGTTCATAGTTCATAATAATCATAATACATTATGGGAAAAAATATTAAATTGTGGTGCTGGTTTAACACATTTTTTTAGAAAAGTCAAGTGCTACTTCTTTCGTAAAGCTATAAAAGCTATGTTCTTTCGCAAAGTTTACAAGCTATGTTATCGGCGTTGTTTAGAAAAACCAATGCGCTATCTCATTGGCGAAAATGTATATTAATCAGTTCAAAACCTGGTGTAAAATATATCAATAGATCATATACCACGATCACCATGTTAGATTTTCGGAAAATTTGTATATAATCTATGTAATATTCAAATGACATTTCAATTTAGAGATGTTAACGCTAATAGATACATGTTATTACCGTAAAAAAAAAAAAAAAAAATCAAATGATAGTTCATTGATGATTTTGAACTCGATAGTTCATAATCTATTGTGATACAAATTGAATTTGATTGTCCCAAATCCTTAAGGTTGTATTCAAATCCAAACTGCTTATTTTGAGACACATTTGTAAATTCGTTTTTGCTCTAAAATACATCCAATTGGCAGGTTCTCTTATTCAGAAACCTTATAATGTCCATATTGTCTCGATTTTTTGATAAAGGCAGAATATATTTCAAAAAATGCTGTCAAAGTGGACATTTTGAACCGAATTTCCCAAAGCGATAGCGCTGGAAACAAAAAAAAAATGATCGTACTGTGAAAATAATTGTCTGTAAATCAATTTCTAATTAATTGAACGAAAAATAAAAACATGGGGCCCTTATAAATGTCTTCATAAATCACGCCGCCAAGTTTACTGTTGTTAATTTTAAAAATGAGTCTGAGAATGTCTCAAAATTTTGAGTTGTTGAGCGTGGAAAAATATTTTTTTTTGAATACCGCCTTAATTTAAAATTTTCTGATATTTATAATGGTTTATGTTATACATGTCGCATTACACTATTAAAAATTTGCAAGAAACTGTCCAGCCATTTTATTATTTCTCAATTTTTGGTACCTCCAAATAATAAGGACAGGGCTTGGCGAAAATGATGATGTCCAGATAAAGCCCAAAGTCAAGAAAAGGAGGATTACAGGAGGGTGGAAGTGAAATCCCATCAAAAACATCAAATGTAAAAAAATGTAGCCAAGTCTCGTCACTCTTTTACCGTAAAAAGTTCTGAGATCATGTAGAGCCAAGTTCAGCTATCTTAGTAACTCTGAAATTTTCATTCACAAATCACTCCTAGTCTCTACATCTTTAGTTAATGATTATCTTGTGACTTGGCAATTGCGCAGCACAGGGAAGTTATTACACCTACTATATTATGAAATGGAATTATTTGATTTACCCCTTGGGGACGAGCGACAACGTATACGTGTCACATAAGATGCTTAGAATCCTCTATTATTCCCACCACTTATTTTTTATTGTAAGCTTTGTTTTATTTAATCGTAGCATTTCTGCGATTCAATTAGGCGAAATTTTCTGTTTTGAAAACTGGTGATAAAAGATTAAAAATTCTGTAAAGGACGCTCGTCGCGAAGGGGTTAAGGCTAATTATATACAGCCGTCATATTCTCGTAAAAGTGACGACTGTAAAGGGTGATCCCGAATTCATGGTACAAACTTTAAGGGTTGGTACAGGACACTGTAGCAATCATTTATTGTATAGGAAACCAGAATCAGAAATCCATTTATTTAGCCAAAATTACAGGGCGTCTTACTCAATCCAAAGTCGCGTTTTCGTTCATAACTTTAACAGTATTGAAGATACTTTAATGAAATCCTTACAATACGCTTACAATTCATACAAAGATGAGTTTGTTGCGAGTTTTGTCAAAATATCTTCCCTTACTGTTAAAATTATGAACGAAAAAGCGACTTTGGATTGAAGTGAGACGCCCTGTAATATTGGCTCAATAAATGGATTTCTGACTTTGGTTTCCTATACAATAAATGACTGTTACAGTGTCCTGTGACAACCCTTAAAGTTTGTACCATGAATTCGGGATCAGAATAATTAAAAAAAAAACGGTTATATGACCACAATTTATCTCTAGTTTGATCATAATATGATGGTCAGATATGCCCTTCATAATAAGTTCAGCAAGTAACCGTTATCTTTAAAAACGGTCGAATGACTAGACAATTTGCTGCAGATTTTTAACCCCTTGAAGGGCGGTGGTTTATTTATTATTATTATTATTATTATTATTATTTTTGGACCACTTGATTTTAATCTCTAAATACCAAATCGACACCAGAATTTTTGAATGAAAATTTTCCTTTACGTGAAGAAAAGATTTTACTTATTTTCTAATAAATTTGTTTGTAAATTCTGGTGTTATTCATTCATTCTATCATTCCAGCATTTTACAAATAAAAGTATTTTGCCCCAGAAAAGGTTAACAGTGTAGTCTTATGTTGTAATATGTGACCATTCTCTAGCATTGGGGAAATATAAGGGATACAAAATGTATTTTTTGAAAAAAAAAATAACAAGCTTCATTTGATACATGCTACATGCGGAAGAAACAGGTATGTAGCTAATCAGCTACAAGGTGCATTGAAAAAGGTTAAATTGTAGACGTTAACAGCAGATTTTTTTTACTTTCTTCTATCTTTACAAGGAGAAAGCAGTGTGGATTCATGAAAATTTTCCACTTCCGGTTTCCGATGGATTTATACGTTTTAGAAGATCTTGAACACGATTTGACTGTTTTGAGAAAATGTCTGTCTGTGGATCTGTGAGTCGGTCTGTATGTCACAAAAATATTGTGGGCGTTCTATCTCAAGAAATAATACACGGAATTTAATAAAACTTTAGATTCAGTTAGTCCCTGATATAAGTTGTTCCGGATTAGTTTTTGGTATAAATCTCCCTACAGGTGGCGCTGCTATGGTGCATTTTTTACGATTTCCGCAATCTCAAGAAGTAATGTACTGATTTTCACCAAACTCTAGATTCTGTTAGACCTTGACATAAATAGATGCTGATTACGTTTTGGTGTAAATAGCCCAACAGGTGACGCTTCGATGCTACTTTTTAATGATATCTACGATAACTATATCGCACGAACTAATGCACAGAATTTATCAAACTTTAGATTCAGTTGGATGTTGACATAAGTTGTTGCGGATTAGTTTTTGGTGTAAATCTCTCAACTAGTGGCGCTGTTACGATGCATTTTTCAAGATTTCCGCAATAGCTCTATCTCAAGAACTAATGCACTGATTTTCACCAAACTGCAGATTCTGTTAGACCTTTACATAAATAGATACTGATTACGTTTTGGGGTAAATAGCACAACAGGTGGCGCTGCTATGCTACTTTTTACATTATTATCACGATAACTATATATCAAGAACTAATGCACAGATTTTCATCAAACTTCAGATTCAGTTAGACGTTGACATAAGTTGTTGTTGATTAAGCTTTGGTCTAAATCTCCCAACAGGTGGCGCTGCTATGCTGCATTTTTCAGGATTTACACGATTTTAGCTATAGTCATATCTCAAGAACTAATGCACGGAATTTAATAAAATTTTAGATTTAGTTAGACCTTGGTATAATTCGGTGCTGATTCGTTTTTAGTGTATGTGAAATCTGTATGGGATAGAAGAAAGTTTTGAGATTGGCACATCCAACAATTTTTTTGTTGTTGTTGTTGTGAAAAGAAAGTTTGTTTAATGCAAGAGGAAATCCACGCACTACTTCACGAAACTTATTTAACAAGGAAATTTGAATGTCACCAATAGGATGTTAATTAATCACATAGCATCCTGATGTACCTGTTAGAAACCACCCAGGAAATTGAGCATACAGCTATAGGTACTAAATATATCTGAAGTACAAGGTGTCCATAAATAAACCACGCTACTTTAAAGCTCTCTACAAACGAAACTATTGGTCAGAAAGTTGTGAAATTTTGTGAAGGACATAATAAAGGAATAGGAATTCGTTGAAGCGAAAAGAAATTAGTTCAATATTTCGCCACCAGATGGCCTTTTTAATGAATTACACATTTAGCATACATTTACGATAGTTTACATATTTTATTGCAATAAAACATCTTCCACATGACAGCCATCATTTTCAGCTACCATCTGGAATCGTAAGATTTCATGTTCCACAGTTGACCGCAGTGTGTTCTGTGTCGTGAAAAAAGCTTTGTTCAACATGTTTTGTTGTAATAAAATTTTTAACCTATCGTAAATGTATGCTAAATGTGTAATTCATTAAAAAATGCCCTCTGGCGGCGAAATTGTGAAGAAAAATTTTTTTTCGCTTAAACAAATTCCCATTCCTTTATTAGTCCTTCGCAAAATTTCACAACTTTTTGACCAATAGTTTCGTCTCTAGACAACTTTAAAGTAGGGTTGTTTAATTATGGAAAACCTGTATATACAGGGAACATAAAAAAAGCTGTTTAATGAAATGTGTGTGACCTCGGGTAAGCTATTCCCGGGAATAATATTAGTATCATTGGTGAGTTTTTATGAATCAAGAAATAAGAAAACTTTTGACAAATGAAAGGCTGGCCCCAAAATAATACCGTGCTTCCTCTAGATTCACAGGTCAATCGGGCTCTGACCACGACGCTATTAACTTTAAGGTTTATAGAGTTGTTAAAAACAAATGGTGAAAGTCAGTTCCATAGTTCAAAATCAATTGAGAAACTCTGATATCTCAAAGCCTCAATTTTATATTTTCTGGCACTGTTTACAGCCCATATAAAGCGATACTATGCTTGAAAATAGAAAATAAAACCTTTGTGCAAGAATATTAAAAGACAGGAAACCAACGTTAAAAATGCACAAATAATAGTTATGTTCAAAATCAGGGGCTTAAACGTTCTTCTATTGCTCAACATTGTTGGTCTTTTCAATATAGGTTCAACTTTTCTTCCACCACCATTATACAAAAATGTTCTTCTAATCTTGATCTTGATTTTTGGAAGTTTACCACATCATTAAAAATTCTCACTCCTTAGTCAATGACTTATCCAGTACTCCTGACTTTCCCAGTATTTGGAAAGCATTTATTTAATTTCCCTTTTTTGGTTTTCTTTCGTTCTCCGGCCTCTACTTGTCCATTCAGTTGTTTCATGTTGCTTTCTTCTCATTGGTTGCTTTTTGGCGTTCTCTACCTGCATCGGGTATATAAGCGACCTCTCTATTGTTTTGCCTAGTCTTGCTTTTTCTAGCGCGTTGTGCTTTTCTCTTTGTCGCGCTGAAGGAGAATCTCGCTTGTGGATTCGAAAGAGCTGTTTGATACTATGCTGTCGAAACTTTGTGTACTTATGCATTATCCGGGTCAGGTATGCATGCCAACAACGATACTTAAAAAATTGAAATTCCATGGCATTAAAAACTTAATACAGTAGCATTGTATTTGCTTAAATATTTATGTATCTTATATGCATCTTGCCGCATATATCTTATAATATGCTTTAGAATGTAATACACTGGTGTGCAAAACCTAAGCAACAAACACAAAATGCTAATTTCTGAACACGTGAGTACTCAAAAGGAAATTCTATAAAGAGCAAGTGTAGAAAAGAGGTACTAATCTAACAGTACGGACAGTCGATATGAAGTCCCCTTGACGTCACACATGGTTAGAAGTGTCACAATCACTACGGTGAATCAAAATATGGGATATTTCACTGTATCATTATTACTCACAAATGATTGTTAACACTGAAAAGTCACTGTGATTGTCGCTTTGTGATGGGTCACCAGGTGACATTACAATGAAGTCACCTTGTGATTCTCAAGTCACTGTCAGTAGAAGACTGAACTTTGAAGTCATTGCGAGCATTGCATTTTGATGGATCACCAGGTGACATTACAATGAAGTCACCTTGTGATTATCAAGTCACGGTCAGTAAAAGACTGAACTTTGAAGTCATTGTGAGCATTGCATTGTGATGAGTCGCCAAATAATGTCACAATGAAGTCGCGTGGTGACTTTCCAGTGATCGACACTCTATTGTGAAGTCATCATTGCATTCCTTTGTGAAAAGTCACCAGATGATTTCATTTTCTGTCACTTGGGAACTCGTAACAGAACAGCTATCATGATGACTTTACAATGGAGTGTTAAAATGACAGTCATATGAGAGTCACAAGATGACTTCATTGTAAAGTCACCTAGTGACTCGTCAAAAAGCAGCAGTCATGATGACTGTTCAGTGGAGTGACCAAATGAGAGTAAAAATGAGACGAATGAAAGATATCACATTTCTATTCATTGTAGTGACTGTGACAATTGTGACCATTTGTGACGTCAAGAAGACTTCACATCGACTGTCTGTGCTGTTAGGGTAGGACCTCTTTTCTACAGTTGCTGTTTATAGAATTTCCTTTTGAGTACTCATGTGCTCAGAAATTAGCATTTTGTGTTTGTTGCTTAAGTTTTGCACACTAGTGTAGAATGTTATATAGAAATAAAAACTGTGCATGAAATGACTTACTGATATATGTATGGAAATATTCATTATATGCAGATTACAGTCAAACATGCCTATCTTGAATCTCACAGGAACAGAATAAAAATTTGAAATACAAAGGTTTTGAGATATAGACGTTTAAAAGTGACTAATTTGAAAAATAGTTAGGGAGATTTTGAAACTATTCTTTTCCTGATACGATCATAGATTTTATTTATAGTATTAAATGTTTTTTTTATTAATTTTAGAAAAAACACACCAATAACAAATTATTTAAACTTTACCTTTAACAAAAAAAAATAGTCTTTCAAGCATTTTTGGCATCAACTTTTTCTAACTCAATTATTTTTCTGAGGCCAGGTATATCCACGAATCCATCTTAATCAACATTTTCCTGGGGATTCAAGGAAATTTCGAAATAGTTCAACAGCCTTCTGAGCTTCTTTCGTTGTTACTTTTTGTGGTTCGATATGCTCCTCTACTTCATCTTTCCTTTCGTCTTCTGATACACTTATCACATTCTCTACGACCTCCGCATCTAAGGTTCCACACGTTGCCAGGGAATCATTCACTTTGAAAAATTCTTCAAATAAGATACAGTAGAACTCCAACTATCCGAATCAATTGGGACCGGACCCCATTCGGATAATCAAAAATTCGGATAATTGGATTTTTTCCGAAAAAAGGATCGATTTTAATTAATTACTGTACGTATGTTAAAATGGGAGATAAAAACTATTTTTAAAGAAAAGGATCTTTTAATTAATTAAATGAAAAAGCAGTACTTCTACATGCTAAGCGTATTTACAAGTGCTGTACAGTATGTACGCATCGTACTGTAAATGAAAGTCATATTGCTTGCTGAACATCTCGATCAAAGTAAGCTGTTTGACAGTCTACATCCGTTTTCGGGCAGCCAAGTCGCGCATCCGCTTGATAGTGAGAAGTTGCATGTGGTCACACTCAGGCTGACGCTCCATCCACTTCAACGCAGTTTCAAGGCCGGCAAATGCTTCACTAGCTGATGGTCCCGTGTCTGCTTCAACTTCGACATTAAGGTCATCGTTTTCCTCGACACTTTCTTCTCTCACACTTTCTCGTCATTTAGAATTTGAAACCCAGGTGGGCCGGGCCAGCCACCTGGCGACGGACGACAGCCAATAATCGAACTGCGCTATGAGACGCTGACTCATCATCCCAATAATGTTCGCGCTGCGCCTACACTAGATTCGCGGAGGGAAGGACAATATAGCGCGCGTAGACAGAATCATTATTTTGAGAATCGCAGTACGTTTCCGTCTTAATTTTTTTTTCTGAAATTCTGAAAGCGATTCGGATAATCAGCGATTCGGATAGTCGAAGTTCGGATAATTGGAGTTCTACTGTAGTTAAATTATTATTGAAGTTAATTTTTCACGGCCTCCCACTGTTGAGAATTTATTTCTAACACTTCTTCATTCATTTTTGCACACTAGTGTATATATATAAACGGTAAAATAATAATTAATAATAAAAAGACAGATGTTTCTTGTTCTGGGCAAATTATTATGCAACTAGCGGTCCGTCCCGTCTTCGCGCGGGTGAATAATGTGTCGACTGCAGTGTAGGGAAGGGATGGGTTGGTAATTTAAAAAAAATTATTCTAAATCAGATAAAACAGCACAGGAGTGAGACAAAATCGCAGTACATCCAAATTTTGAACTTAAATATTTTTTTTTCTGTTTATGTACATATTGAAACTGATAAATTTATTTTAGTATAGCACAGGACCACCCGGCTTCGCCCGAGTTAACCTTGGCCTTCCGTGTAACATAAGTAAAAATGTATTATCCTAAAAATACGCCAATCACAATAACGCATATTCGCGTCCATAAACCGTCAAAATGACAATCGGAAAAAACTTATGTTATTTTGATGCAATCATACTAAATCCCTCAGCTTTATAAATGATTTAAAAAAAAAATTCCTTTTAAAAATGTCTTACGCAAAATATCTAATCAAAAATCAGTATTAGTTGTCTTATTCGTCTAATCTTCCATAATCGGGTTCATGTTCATATCCGATGTTTAACCCGTTTGGTGAATTTCTAAAATCGCTGAAATACGTGTTTAACAATTTTTTTAGTAGATTTGTTATCTGGAATTTCATGTTCCTACTTAAAACTACTGCTGACATATGGCGAAATGACCTAAAACGTTCGACACCCCATTTAACCCTCTTAGTTGGTGAATTTCTCAAATTGCTGAAATACGTGTTTAACTAATTTTTTTAGTAGATTTATTACCCTTAATTTCATGCTCCTACCTAAAATTACTGCTGAGGTATGGCGAAATCACCTAAAATTTTCGACCCCCCCCCCTATTTATGCCTCTTAGAGGGTGAATTTTTAAAACCGCTGAAATATGTGTTTAACCATTTTTTTAGTAGATTTGTTTTCCTGAATTTCGCGCTCCTACCTAAAATTGTTGCTGAGATATGGCGAAATCACCTAAAACGACCAACCCCCCTCCCCCTTTTAACCCCCTTTGGGTAGAAATTTTCAAAGATCTTTTCTTATTGCTTGCCTAGGTCCTAACAGCAATCAACTGTGCAAATTTCGTGATCCTGACTTCAATCGTTTCAGCTGGGCGTTAATGAGTCAGTCAGTTTAGTCAGGCGTTCTCTCTTTATATATATCACGAGCAAAAATATACAATAACCTCTCCATGATTCCAAAAAACGTCCTTTATCATCAGAAACCACAATGTATTTTCGAAATTTAAAGAAGCGTTTATAAAAATAAAGTTTATTTTGCTGCGACTGATTTTCGGAAATGTTTACAAGTAGTTTTAACGTTTACACTGTACAATGCACGAACAGTGCATTAATCATCTCTCTCAACACTGAATACAGGTTTTTCAGATGCTATCCATTCTCACGTAAATATCATGTGTCCATTTTCATGTTCAACAAACATGAATTAACAGCGTTAACATTAACATTAATATTGTTTTGTTACTCTTGCATGCATAAATTCAATTACGTAGCTGAAAATGTTTAATGGAGAATGGATAGCATCTTAAAAACCGATATTATGGTTAGAAAAAACTGATTAATACGCTACATAAAAACTATTCAGAAGCGTTTCTGAAAATCACTGACAGCAAAAGAAACTTTGTGTTTATAAAAGCTCATTTAAGTCTCGAAAATTTCGTGATCCCGAATTCATAACACAAACTTTAAGGGTTGGTGTACAAGACACTCAGGGCCTGACTAATGCAGGGAGATGCAGGGCAGCTTCCGCGGTCCCCCTATTTGAGGGGGCCCCCTCCATGGGAGTAATATGGATTTTCGTTAAAAGGGTGTCAAATAGTTAAAATTCTCCAAAAAGTGACCAAAGTTCTTTTTGACAAAATCATTTTGAAAGATTTAAGAAGTGAGTGCGGTCCTCCCACCTTCCACTCTCTATTTCCCATTCTATTGCGTTCTGGCAGAAGATAAGTTCCGAGTAGGTGATCACCGATTATTCCTGCCCAAGCATTGATAGAAAAGCGTCGCTGATGAGCATGTGAATAAGTGACATGTGGATTTACATCCGCCCATACATGTTGATTGCGTGTGTTAAATGCACCTTCACGTGTGAAGGTACATTCGTCAGTGAAAAGCACAGTTGTCCCAAAATCTGAATTTGCCGCGTTCTGCTGGAGAAACTAGCGGGCGAATTCCACATGACCAGGATAATTCATTTGAGTCAGCTCCTGGATTCGTTAAACATGATAAGGATGCAAACGTTCATCCTAAAGCACTCGCTATGTCGTGGAGTGTGATACATGTAATTGCCTAGCAACTGATCGTGTACTCGTATACTTGGTTGATCAGCCACCATATTCAGTATGGCTTCTTCCACAGCTGACGTTCCGTCCGTCTTTGCACGACCTGCATCCGACCGGGATGCGAGAAAGAATCCCGTCTCACACAACTGTCGGTGCAAGCGCTCAAATGTTTTATGGTTGGGAAACCGCTCTCCGTACAATCGTTGAGCCTCTGAGCCATTTGCATTTGCTGTTCCGCAGATAAAATGCATATCAGCCTTTTCCTTATTAGTGAATGGAAACATCTTCCGATACGTTCTTATCACGATTGACAGTTGCACACTCGGATCAGCGGCTTTTATGTATTAATCGAGGCGAAATTTTGCATACACGTTCTTCTTCTCCATATCACATTTGCATGCTATTAGTGTAGTTCTCCCGATAACAAGCAAATGGAATGGAGCTTTAACGTTTGTATTGATCAAGTTTTCAAATGCGCCGGCACCTTTGCGTTTTATTTCCGAACATGCATTCTTTGATGAAAGCTGTTTGTTTGGATGTGTAACTATCACCTCTTAAAGTTTTGCCCATTTTTTATGAAATACCCTGTATATATCATCATATATGCTCCATATATGACTATAACTTGACCATGTATGTAACGAAATGTTATTATTATAATGTCAAATATGCTTTATAATTTGGCGATCAATTTTGATCGCTTGGCGATTCATTATGTTAATGAATATAAGATTTTGTGTGAAAAAAAATCATTTGTTATATTCCACGGTCACCATTATAGAACTTTCTGGTATTTCGTAAGCCTATTGCATTAATACAACACTAGATACACAACACTTGACGATTAAACAGCTTAGAAATTTCACAGAAAAAAATATTCTTAACTTCATTAAAATGTCAGAAATTTGTACAGGGTATTTGCTAGCATTAGTTAATAGACAGAAAAACCTCTCTTTAACACGTTCCAACATAGTTGAAAAGTGTTTATGAATTCGGTTTGTCTGTCTGCCGTCTGTCCGTGCTCTAACTTACGTAAATATATTACTCGGATTGCCATACAGTTTATATATGATATTTCGGTGTTTACTATAGCTTGTTCAGTATTGAAAATGAAGTGTGCAGCATTTAAGGCTCGAACAGTGCGTAGACTTAGACACAGGTTCTCTTTTGCGATTTTTCGGAATCTTTGATGTTTTATGACTTTTTTAGGATGTCTAGAGGTCAAAGTGGGATCAGTTGACACCACCCCTTTCTTTTGCATCTGACCACAAATTGATTAATGGGAAGATTTATATCTGAGGCTGATTTGCTCAAGAGCACGAAGACCCAGTTTAGTGCTTTCTGGAGCAAGTCAGTCTACGCTACCAATAACTCATGCAACTTCCCATTCTTCTTGAATCATTTTGTGGTCAGGAATAAAAGAAAGGAGTGATTCAACAAAAGAAAGGTGTGGTGTCAACGGCTCTCCCCTCCTGTCAGCTGCTCTTGCTTTGATCTCTGAACTTTAGACATGCTAAGAAAGTCATAAAAGATCAAAGATTCCGACATACCACAAGAAAAGAAACCGACGTAAGTCTACGCTCTGTTCGAACCTTAAGGCTGCGTTTAGGGCACACACTCTCAAGTCAACCTGCAATATCAATCTTCTCATTCTTCTCGAATCAATTTGTGGTAAGGTACAAAAGAAAGGGAAGATTCAACAAAAGAAAGGAATGATGTCAACTGCACCCGTTTTGACCTTTGAACTTTAGACATCCTGAGAAAGTCATAAAACATCAAAGATTCCGAAAAACCACAAGAAAATAAACCGACCTAAGTTTACGCACTGTTCGAGGCTTAAACGCAGACTTATAGTTAATTTTTACAGGGACGCTTAAAAGAATTCCGTTACATAACGGTCTGTGGGTGAAAATCGTTTGCGGTGTATTTTAATGATGTTAGACTTTCTCAAACATTTTGAAATTGATATAGTATATTTTTGCGGTGCACTACAAGATGCATACTACTATAACTGTAGATCCAGTAGACCTCGCTCAGCGTGTGTTGATCAGGTAGTCAGAGCCAAACGAAGGTTTACAATCAGTGAAGTTTCTGAAAAATTTCCAGAAATTTCAAGCTCTGCTTTGTACACATCTACGTGTACGTATCTCTCTTCACTGGCGTCTGACTTCTTTGAAGAAGGCATCGAGAAGCTTGTGTCACGATATGACAAATGCTTCAAGCGTTTTGGCACTCATGTAGGAAAATAAGTAAGACCCTGCTGTACTTTTGGTAATAAAATTATTATGTTATGTAGAGTTGTCTTTTTTTTATAGCCCATCGGAGGTTGAAAAAAAAAACAGCCCTCGTATTATTTCGTAATGTTTAAAATCTTTGTTTTCAAAATTTCTATGAAGGTACTTAAAATTTAGATAAGGTACTTGATTTTAGGTAGATTTCGTAAGAAATACTACCTATTACATTCTCACTTAAGTTGGAATTTTTGAAAAAATTTTGCACATCTACGCCGATCATGACTCCCAGAACCCAAAACCACCCATGAAACTAAGAATAAAGTCTATTTATAGTTCCACGAAAACCACCCCCACTTCAAAACTTTATCATCTATCTATCTATGTCACTTTTTATGGACACGATAACTCCCATAATGCTGCACAAATCTCTTCCAAACTGATACATAAAATAATCGAACCAGGGAGGAGGAATGGGGGGGGGGGGCGCTTTTTGTGAAAACAGAAAAAAACCCATAATTTCTTAATTATGATACATATCGAATCCGTTTAAAGTTATTATTACTTCTAGGAAAAGGGCCGAAAAATTATGTACGACAGATTTTTGATATCATTAAAAATGGCCCCAAGGGGGGAAAAAGGGGGGGGGGTTAAAGGAAAAAAATTCATAACTTCGTCAATTCAGAAGATATCAAATCCGCTTAAATTTATTATAAATCCTCTTAATATTATCTAATACTTTTATACTAACAAGCTTTTGATAGGACCAACCCTTAAAGCAAAAAAAAATTTAAAAACAAAAAAGAATCCCTGCCAGTTCCGCCTGCAAACAAGTTAGGTTTCGAAGTGGGCGTTTCCAAATGACGCATCATAGCAAAAAGGTCATTTCTTACGCAATTCCCAACAAACAGGCGCAATCAGCTCAGACACACGGTCTGCGTCTTCGAAATCTACCTGTGCCTGTAGGCCAAGCCGTCAGGGATTTTTACTTTTGGGAAAGGAGTATGAATCTTGTGATTTATTCTTTTCATTTTTTTTTATGTCATGCAAACACACACACACATAACAAAAAAGATAATCAAGGAAGAAGAATCATTTACAAAAGACAATGTAACAAATTTTTATTTTTCTGTAAATATTTTGCATTTTATTGAAATACAAGAAAAAAAATTCAATCTGTGTAAAGCTATATTTAAAAATAAAAAAATGGAAATGATACATACATACATACAGCAATATAAATATAACTATAAATCATCTTGTTTAAAATCTTTACTTAAAATTCTGTAAGAAATATCAATGAAGTCTCCTTATAATTTTAATCTTATTTTAATGTTACGATATTATTATGTTTTATGTATTCTATTTCCAAGAATAATATTTTAAATGTAACAAATTTTCATTATAATGAGATTTCATTGTAAATATTTCAGCTTGAACACTCAGTTTATTTACAGTACACATATATATAAATGACATGAAAACAGGCTTTGATAAAAAATGATAGACAATCATTACATAGCAACATACTTATTGATACATACATACTTCATCAATAAATTTTTGGATTTGAATTAATGAAATACCAGAACTATAATGAAAAAAAATAATTTTTATGTAGCTTTATGGACATGAAATTTTGCCCATCAAAGTATCTTAAGTCTTCAGAAATGGAAGAAAAAAAAACCCTGACTTTTGATAAAAAGCAAATCCATTTTTACAGAGACCAGGGATCCAACCCGGGTTCCCAAGGTTACAAAACACACTGCTTGGTTTTCAAACAAATTGCATGTGTTTCAAACAAATTGACTGTGTACAAATTTAAATTGTTTGAATTGTCAGAAGTTAATAAAAATATGAACAATTCAAAATAGATTGGTTAGCATTACTTATCTGGCATGTTTTGGCTTAATAATATAGATTCTTTTAGTAAAGATATTCCCTTTTGTATATTTTTCTGGAAACATTATTTTTAATAACGTCAGAGTTTTATAAAATGTTTGCAACTTTTTGATTGGGGGTGAAACCAAGTGCCTCCCCCCTCCCCCTAAAAATAAATAAATAAAAGAACTTCGCAATAAATATAGAAAACACTTATGTAAACACTTTTGATATGCTTTTTTGAAAAAAATAATAAAAGAGAGAAAGAAGCTATATAAATATAAACGTTTAACTATTTTCATTTTTCCTCCCATAACTTACAAAAATACTAAAATAAAAGTTTTTTTTTTTTTTTTTTTTTTAAGATTTAGTAAATTTAGTGAATCAAATATTTTAATAATAGTAATTTTTTTTTCTATCTTGAATAAATAGGCTGTGTTTGATTATTATAAAAGCCAATTAAAAGTTAAAAATGACTGTCAAGTGAATAATATAAAAATGTCATGGTTGTCACCTAAAATAATTTTCTTCAATATCATTTAACTTATAAAAAATTAAATAAAAATACCATTTTAGAGAGGATAAAGCTTTGTATAAATGGCAAACAATATTTAAAAATAATAAAAATGGTGTATTAATGATTCTATATTATAAATTGATTGATTAATGTTCCGATAATCAATTTTAATTAATCAATAATGAGCTCAGAAAAATAAAATGTCATGATTATTTTGCAATTTTTATGGTTTAATACGAAGTCTCAAACTTCGTCATACCTAAGATGTTTTGTAAGTTACATTCCTTGAATAATATAACTTCAGTGAAATTTTCAAGTAATCGTATGTTCGTAGATTTATCAAAGATATCTATAATGACATGAACTGATAGCTTTTATTCAGCAATATTTACATTATAAACCTTTTTTTAACCCTCTAAGCGTGTGGCAGTATTTTTACATATATATGCAAGGGTGGAAAATCTGATACAATTTTAATTTCCTGCTACATTTTGCTACAAAAATGGCTACATTTCTGAATTCTGCTACAATCTGTTACAAAAATCGAAATTTCGTAATCTAAAAAACCTTGTATTAGTCTTGGCACCACATTAGGTAGCTAAGGTAGGCAGCATCATGGAAGTCGATGAAATTTATCTCTAATTGAATAATGAATTCTGATACAGGTTCATTACCTTAAATTTCAGTTTTTAAAAATTTATTACATATCTTAATTCAAATAGAACGACTATTACACAACGCAGCTGTTGTATATCTATGAAAAATAGCATTATTGCAAAAGATTTTCAGCATTAAGGCTTGTTCTCAAAGAGAATATTTTCACCCGCTCAACAACGTGGAACATTCCGACACGTCACAAAAATTTTTTAGACGTAAAAGCATGAAATTGGTAAGGCCATTGAAGTAATTTGGCATCAAATAACATTTTTAACTTTTCGATAAATGTATCACATTTTCAGTTATAAGCATTTTTTGGGTCATAAAGACTTTTGCAGGACTGTAGCATCGCGAAATATAGTTAAAAATGCCAACTTTGATAACATTTTATAAAATTCCCTTTGTTTTTATGGAAAAATGGAAAACGCTATTTGATTTCATTACGATTTGATTGAATACTACAACATAAGTTTGTCCTGCTACAAAACTGCCAGATACTGCAACAAACTGTAATTTGTCTTGCTACAGAACTGCAATTTATCCTGCTACAAAAACAAATTTCTGATTTTCCACCCTTGTATATGCTTAACGTTTCGTAAAATAATAGCCATGAAAAGCATTAGCGTGAGGATTTGTATTTGATTTTTTTACATATTTATTTTTCTTATGCACTGTAAAAGGTGTAATGTCCCATGTTTGTTAAATTCAAAAATTACGTGACAGAAAAACACGCTTAAAGGGCTAAAAAGATACTCAATTAAAATTTCAAAAAGATAAAAATGCATAAGTACATTAATGCAAATTTTTGCTTTTTGAAAAAGCTATTGTTTGCACAACACAGTGTTTTTAGTATTTCATACATTTTCTAAGTTTACAGCAAATAATGGCACACAATATAAATTTCAAACAAAACAAATCCAGAAAATGTATCTTTCTAGTACAGTCGTCAGCAAATTTTTGGAACTTACAGACAGTTAAAATAAAAAATAAAAATCATGCTTTCCAAATAAATAACAAATTGCATCTAGTTACACAATTACCGAAGCTTGTTATAATTTAAATTTTCAAAAATAAATATTTAAAATTTCATAAATTTCATAAATTATTGTTATATATTGTTTTTGTTTTATTATTAATAAAACATAAAAATTGCGAACCACCAACTTTTTCTGGCAAATCACAGTTGCTGATCACTGCTCTAGAACACAATTTAAAATTTTCTGAATTTTATTTAGTGATGATTTTAACAGTAACATTTTCAGTGATTAAAAATTATCTGAAGTTGATTAAAATGAACATTGAAATATGATAGATAATTTTACAGAGTTTTTGCAGTTTTATTAAAATCAATATTAAATAATCTTATACTAGATGGAACCCGTCAAAACTTGACGCAAAAAAATACTATAACAATATCAGTAAAATAAGCTTCTTTATTATTTATGAAGGGGTGCGTATAAAACAGTCTTTCAAATATTTTATTAAAATTTTTTTCCCCAGTCAAATACAGTACTATTTCCGATGCAAACTCCAAACAAACAATCCGTAAATAACTGTGTAATGCAAATCAGTTTGACTTTACCACCATATTCCCCACGGCAAGAAAAAAAATTCATGGACCTATGAAGTATATACAAATAGATAACACATGGGCTGATAAGTTCCCGGTCCAATAAAGAAAACACAAC
This sequence comes from Maratus michaelseni, assembly GCA_963931845.1. Lineage (NCBI taxonomy): Eukaryota > Metazoa > Arthropoda > Arachnida > Araneae > Salticidae > Maratus > Maratus michaelseni. The sequence goes on from OZ007594.1 coordinate 64,536,521, forward strand.
TTTTTAACAAAGCTTTATAACTTTATGACTTTATAACTTTACAACTTTAATAAATAACATAACTTTAATAATAAATAATAATAATTTAATAATAATAATAATAATTTAAAAATAATAATTTAATAATAATAATTTAAAAATAATAATTTAATAATAATAATTTAAAAATCAGAGTCTGAGCTATCTCCTGCAACTTCACTTTACGGTTCCCCAAAACGATTTTGTGGACTTTTTTATGTTTTCCGGAGTAACCACCTCTTTTGCGTGGTGCATCACTGGTGTCCGTACGACCACGTTTAAATTCAGCAAACCAGTCAATAATGGTTGATTTACCTGGTGCAGTGTCCGGATAACGCTTATCTAGCCAAGCTTTTGTTTGAACGGTATTTTTCCCCATCAAATAACAATTCTTGAAATTCTTGTTATCCATTTTTTTGTTTATCAACAAAGTCGTTCAACTAAAACCACTCTAACGTTTTATCCACACGGCGAATCGTCATGGCATTTTTTCTACTACCTTTTAAAGGTTAGTATTTACTAAAAAAAACATCGGTTCGGCGATTGCAACGCCATCTGTGTGCCAGACCGGGAACTTATCAGCCCATGTGTTATTCCTACGTTCATATCATATTCAGTAAATAACAGAACATAGTAAATAAAGCACACATCCCCCCCCCCCCCCCTGTGATAATGCAACCGAATGAGCTCTTATGCGCATGTGCATTGCATCTGCCCAAAAGCACCCTCGAAATTCGACGTTAAAAAAGTTTTAAAATGATTAAATTAAAAGTTTTAAAATGTCTTCTTTAATCATTGTTCGTTTCAAATCCATATCTTTTAAAACGCATCCATTGTTTTAAGCTAATCAATTTTTATGCAAAGATTAAGAAGTTTTTTACAGTAATAAATCTATCTGCAAATGAGGGAGATTTTTAATGTTTTCAAGTGTAATTTATCTGTATGGTTTCTTCGGTTCCTTGACATAATCAGGATGATTATCCCTTTTCCATCACAGTCGGGAATATTTTTCCTCTTATACAGTTGGCAAATGTAAAAAAATAAAAAAATGCAATTCCTAGCATATCCTGATATTTGATGGAACATATTCATCAACGAATTCAACATATCAATTTTATGTTCAACATAAACTAAAAATAGTCTTTTTTTTTTTTTTTTTTTTTTTTTCCCTGACAGATTTTTGTTTAGCGCCAAAATGTTCTATCTTATGGATAATCTGATCTTATGATTTATCACTTTTTTTTTAAAAATTATTATTCACTTTTTATGATGGTTAGGGAAATCTATTTTCAATTGTGGCAACTTTACCAGGGGCTATTTTACATTATTGAAGTAAACTGGTGGTCATTGATAAGATAGAATTGAAAAACTTTTCATGCTTGAAAATTATTTAAAAAGTCGTTAAATTAATCGGCAGTTTACAAATAAATTTCAATCGAAAGCTAATTTTTTTCTAATTGATGATGTAAGAATTGAAATTGTAAAATGTAGTAAAAAATAGAAATTTGTAGTATTTCGAAGTGATGTAAGCGCGATGAAAGCTAAAGCGATAGCGCGTTTGTTGTCACAACTGTTGTACATTTTTAAAAATTGCCACTGTATTTTGGCTGGCGTCCAAAAGTTGAAAAACATTTTTTGACATCGAAAGAGAAATTCACAGTGAAAGAAATAGGACTTTGCGCTAATAAGGAACTGTTAAATGAACTTATAATAAATCTACCAAAATAATTCCTATGAAATATTAGTCTTACATTGTTTATTCTAGCTAAAAATACAATAATTATTTCAAGATTTTTTTCTACCATAACACTATTTTTAATAACTTTAAATTTCCTGAAATCCTTTACTTTTGTGATTTTTTTAATTAAAAAAGGAAATCTTCTATCCTATAATTTAAAAAAAAAAGCAATTGGTAACATGTAATCAAGGTATGCAATCAAGATGAAGAAATCAATGACGGCTCCAATTCTAATCTTTATAATTATGAATGCAAAAATCAGTAAAATTATGTCATGTTAACACAATCATATACATTTTTCTCTTTAGTTTTATCAATGTTAAAATGCACTTCAAGCTAAGCATAACGTCATTTTCACCGGAGCAAACTTTTCACACGTACTTCATATACCTTACATTAATGCTTAAACACCATGCACACAAATATAAATATATTTTGTATTTAATTGTAATGAAAAAATGGCATCAACAAAGTTATAATGCATAATGATAAAATAAACCCAATGGACAATATTCCCGTGATGTCACAATAAATATGAATTTTTATTCGCTTATAAAACACGCGGATAAGTATTTTTACCGAAATTTAACTTGCAAATTAACAAATTCGGCCTTAAAACCGCGTGCTTTTAATATTTATTATTTCTCTTTTATTCAACCACAGAGTTTAGAAAATAAACTCTGTGCTTCGGAACAGTAGGCGTTATCCGATTATGACGTCATTAGCAGACGTAAAAGTTTAATTGAAAATTACGGTTAATTAATTAAATTTTCGAACAAACGAATGCACGATAACAAATCTGTGTCCAAACATCTTTCATTTAAAAAAAGAATGATGTAATTTGATGCAGTAGTTTGTTCTCACGGATTGTCGAAAGAAATCGCTTAGCGTTTTAAATATATAGATGTAGTATGTGATTTTCTCAAAATCTGAATTTCATTTTCACGTCAACACCAAAATGACTTTGAGCATATACTTTCAAATGTATTCAATGTACTCAATGTACTCAATATTTTCAAATGTACTCAATGATTAGCAAGCATGTTAAACACAGCTTAACTGCTTGTATATTACCAGAAATGACTTGATAATACAACCTTCACTTTAAAATTTTCATACAAAATCTAAAATCTTCCAATATTCTTTAGTTTTTCATTTTAGATGAGAGAGAACAAATATCGGGAGAATAACTGCACACAGAAGTAACAGTAGGGTGGAGAGTTGATTGAGTGTACCACTGTTACAGTCAGTGTCGTAGATTCTTCGACAGTTATCTGAACTCAGTTCAAAGGCGGAACGTCCCATTAAAGAATCCACCACGCAGGTACGTTCTGACTGGCAGACTCGGCGTGTTGCGTCAAATAGGCAAGAACGATATTCTCGAGCGGAACTGAAAAATAAAAATAAATAAATAAAAATAAATAAATAAAAATGATTGATATTGTAACTTTGGTACTTTCGTATATTATAGCGGCCCCCCGAAGATGAATCGCCAAGCGGCCAAGATTTATTGCCAAATTATAAAGCATGTGTGATATTTTAATAATATAGGGTGAGTCAGAAAAATGTATACCTACACTCTAAAAACGACATTTTCAAAACTGAACAAAAAACACTCAAATCTGAGTATGTCGCATAGTCAAAATGGCTCCGAATCAAAATGACTCAAGTTTGAAATATGTATAGACTGATTTCTGAAAACATGCACATACACTCAAGAATAAAACATCATGCACTCCTATTGGAGTATTTTCATGTTTCAAAAATGAGTAGGAACTGACTTCTATGCGCTCATTTTGGAGTATTTACATGTTTCAAAAATGAGTTCGTACTGATTCTAATCATTTTTGAGTATGTCCATCTTTCAAAAATGAGTATGAACTGACCTCTATGGACTCCGTTTTGAGTATGTCCATGTTTCAATATTTTGTGAGTATTTCTGGTATTTCAGAATTGCAAGCATTTGGGTCGCCCTATTTGAAACAAAGAGTTTCATAACAAAATGAAAACATCGATTTACTCAGACTTGAAAGTGTCATTTTTCTCAGTGTTCACTGTTTAACGGGTCATAACTTTCTAATTTTTCTTTCTGTTCAAAGTGTCATTAATTGGACATAATGAGTGGACCCAGATTAACTTTTGAAGCAAAAAAATTGATTTTAAAATACTATTGTAAGTATGAAAATGTAGCAGAAGTACAAAAAACAATATCGCAGGGAATTTCAGGCAGATCCATACCTATTATGCGACTTACAATTCGTCGGATAAAAGATAACTTTGAAAGGAATGGATGTTTATATAGACAACATTCAGGAACAACAATTGAACAGGAATGCGCCACAGCACTAAATGAAATGTTTGTGGAAGCCTATGTGAATCAATAGCCCCCGTTATAAGCAGTGCGTTGACCAGAACTGTAATCATTTTGAACATCTGCGGTAGGAGGAAAAATTATACATTTTATGTGGATTCTTTTGCAATTTCAATATTAATTATAGGTGAATAAAAACTGGAGTTACAATCATTCAAAGTGCGTATACATTTTTCTGACCCCCCCCCCCTCCCCCCTTATATGATGTATATAACATTTCGTGATGCATATGGCCCAGTTATAGTCATATATGACATGTGTATAAGATGCATATGATGTATAAATGGCATATAAGGCGTAAATAACATGTATATAATGACGTATAGGGCACATACATGAGCGTTTGGAGTATATATCCGTGTGTATATATGATGCATATATAAGCTTTGCAATGATGTTGGCGAAATTGCAACTGCAATCTTAGCATAATCGTAATTGTGGGGGCCGCTATAACCTGAAAGTACCAAGACATTTTATTTATTATATGAAATAAATTTTATTAATCTTAGGGGGCGCTTCACCTAAACACGTTTTTACCTCTCCGATCACAAAACCGCATGAGAAAACTTAATTGAGTGATTATTCATTACCTAATATAATTATCAAAGTACAGCTTTCACCATCAGAAAGTAGACGACTGATGCCGATATAGTGCATTTTTAGAAATGTCTCCTTAAAATAAAATAACACTAATATTAACCGTAATTAATTTAATTAAACCATATTTTGGTAATGATATTAGTTGATGAGTAATTACCTAATTAAGTTTTCCCATATACTGACATGGTATTGCGCGATCTAAGAAAATCGGTGAAGCGTTCCTTTAATAAGTAGCCCCTCATTATATTGACCTTGTCGGAAGAAAAAAAACGCATTATAATCGAAGTCATTAAGGCTTTTCATCAGTGAGATCTCGAATTCCCCCTCGCTAATGTTAAACCTATGGCCATGTGATGCATTCTTATTTATAAAATATCTCCTCAGTAAATTAATATTTTTAACTTACTTTTTTTTTTTCTAAGTACTCTTCTTGAAGGATGCCTCTTTTTTTACTTTCTTCTATCTTTACAAGAAGAAAGTATTGGATTCAAGAAATTTTTCGACGGATTTATACGTTTTAGAAGGTCCTGAACACGATTTGACTGTTTTTAGAAAATGTCTGTATGTCTGTATTTGACAAATATTTCGTGGGCGCTCTGTCTCAAGAACTAATGCACGGAATTTAATAAAACTTTAGATTTAGTTAGTCCCTGACATAAATTGGTGCTGGTTAGTTTTCGGTGTAAATCGCCCAACAAGTGGCGCTGTTATGCTATATTTTTCACGATTTTCACGATAGCTATATCTCAAGAACTAATGTACGGAATTCAATAAAACTTTAGATTCAGTTAGACCTTGATATAAATTAGTGCTTATTAGTTTTTAGTGTATGCGAGACCTGTGTGAGATAGAAGAAAATTTTGGAATTGACACATCTTACTAGTTTTAGTTGTCAAATTATTTCTAAAATATGTACTTAATTTTATGTGAAGTGCTAAAATCTTAAACAGTTTAGCTAAGATTTTAACGCATAAAATTATAAATTTAGTATATATTTTAGAAATATTTTGACAACTAAGAAAGAAAGAGACATCCTCTCGGAAAATGGAAGTTAAAAATGTTAATTTCCCAAGGAGATATTTTATAAATACGAATGCACCACACGGCCATAGATTTAACATTAGCGAGGGGAATTTGAAATCTCACTAATGAAGAGCCTTAAGACGGATTATAACCTGGAAGTAAGTGTTTTATTTCTGTCTCCAAAATGTTAATTTATTCATGCATTACAAATTTCTGTGTGCAATAAACACATTCTGTAATAAAATAAAAAAAAATTAAAACTCTAAATTACAAATTTAAGCATCTATGTTCTAGTGGTGTTGCTTGTAGGGTTTCTGTTCTAAATTAATATTTCGAGGACACAAAGCGAGGGTATACAAAATATTATTTTAGTGGGTTTTTACATCCGCTAAAATAACGTTAATTAAGTGGCTTTACTTTTTTACCTGTGTGAGATATGTGGGCTAGAGGTCTGCACGGGCCGAAATTTCCAGGCCTGGGCCCAGCACGACCCATACAAAAAAAATCGGCCTGGTCCGGCCCGATACAAAAATTAAAAGTTCGGCCCGGCCCGGCCGAACAAAACAAATATTGCCCTGGCCCGATTTAAAAGTTAAAAGTTCATCGGCCCGAGCCCGGTCCGGCCCGGAAAAAAATTTAAATCTCGGCCCAGCCCGAGTGAATTTCTACAAAACATTGATTTTTACGTCGATTTGGTTAAAAATTTGCCTCGTAGGAGGAGATCTAACCAAAAATTCCTATCTTAGCCCTTTTTTTCCATGTTTAAATCTTCATTTTTATAGAGGTGCCGCAACCTGGAATATTTATTTTTTTAATAAATCTCTATTTGTTGTATGTATGTGTTTAAGTTATCATTAATGTTGTTAATCCATATTACATTTATTGAAGCGTTAAAAATCAGAAAAATGCTATACAGTAAAATCTTCTAAGATGGAATTGCATAGGGAAGAAAAAAAAATGGGTTGTAGACAATTTGTTCTCTTAGCAGGTGTAAATGTATTATATATTCTTTTCCTACGTATTAATAGTATATTCATTTTTCATGGATCAACACATTTTTCAGAATAAAACAGGATTCCGTCATAAGCAGGTTCTTTTTCACACGTTTTACTATATTTTAATTTAGCCATATTTTAATAAGTGTATAAATCTACTATTCTTTAAAAAGAATAAATTTTAATGTTTAATTGTAGAATAATGGCGATTTAAAAATGCACGGCCTTATCCTTCAGGAAAAAAGTAAGGCCCGACCCGACCCGTAAAGAGTAATCACTAGGCCCGGACCGGCCCGATCCTTCGGAAAAAATATGGCCCGGTCCGGCCCGAGTGCCGTGAAGGAAAATAGGCCCTCGGGCTTTGGCCCAGCCCGTGCAGATCTCTAAGTGGGCAATGTAAATTGAAAAAGTGTTGAAAATAATCTAGGAAATAAGACCATCAATGAAATACTCTTGCTACTAGTTTTCAAAAAGTTACATTAAAAAAAATTAAATGGTCCTTGAGTACTATAAGTTATATTTACAAAAAAAAAAAAAAAAAAAAAAAAAAAATCTCTATGTGCTGTTGTACAAGTGCAACAGTAAAAATTCTGTTCTCCTACGAAGAAAATTCACTGAGTTATGATACTTTGAATTTTATGAAATTTCACAACTTTCCTGCTCTAAAAAGTAGTCTGTCCGTTTTTAGTGCAGGAAAGCTCTGAATTTTCAGAAAATTCAAAATTTCATAACTCGGTGAGTTTTGGACGGAGATGAATGGAATTTTTACTGTTAAATTTGTAAGGTGTATGGTGATTGTTTAAAAATATAACTTATAGCACACAGAGATCATATAAAAATTAAAAAAGTAGTGTAACTTTTTTTAATAAATAATGACATGTCTATTTCTTCAACATAGTCTTATTTTCCTACCTTATTTTGAACACTTTTGCAATTAAAATTGCCAACGTATCTCCAACAGGTAAACAACTAAAGCGTGATTAAAAATTTAGCGACACCCTATGTATATATTTACTTTTCTACATAAAAGAGAAAAATAATATCAGAAATATAATTATTGATTCACTCTAAAAACGACATTTTCAAAACTGAGCAAATAATACTCAAATATGAGTATGTCGCATAGTCAAAATGGCTCCGAATCAAAATGACTCAAGTTTGAAACATGTATATACTCATTTCTGAAAACATGCACACACTCAAGAATAAAACATCATGTGCTCCTATTTGAGTATGTCCATGTTTCAAAAATGAGTATGAACGGACTTCTATGGGCTCATTTTTAAGTATTTCCATGTTTCAAAAATGAGTTTGTACTGATTCTAATCATTTTTGAGTATGTAGATGTTTCAAAAATGAGTATGAACTGACCTCTATGTGCTCAGTTTTGCGTATGTCCATATTTCAATATTCTGAGTATTTCTGGTTCTTCAGAATTGAAAGAATTGGATCGTCCTATTTGAAACAAAAAGTTTCATAACAAAATGAAAACATCGATTTACTCAGATTTGAGAGTGCCATTTTTCTCAGTGTGGTTTTCCGTAATTGTAGTAAAATATATTGTTTTTCTTTTGTAGAATTCAGTTTGAAATGTTTCGGGCTTAAAATTAAGTTCAGTGTTGCAGCTGATATTGGCGACACTAATTTGCGGAATTACTAACATTGTGTTTCTATTGTTTCAAATGATGAAGAATCTTTTTTTTCAAAGCCTATGGATTTTACGAAAAACAAACACACGCACAAAATTATCATTTTGAATTTCAAGACATTTAGACAATTATAGACAAGCATTAACTTACCAGCAATTTATTCTTTGTCGAGCCTCGTATTCATTTGTAATGTAAACGTCTAGTCGCTTTTCATCTAATTTTGCTTTACACTGGTCATTATAAGCTTGAATTCTTGACAGGCACATGGCATCTGAGTAAAATAAAAATATAATGAAATACATTAAAAATGTATTCAATTACTAATGTCTGCATATTTATTATTTATTCTTCACAGTACCAATTTTTACACTCAGACATTACTTAAAAACATGGTAAAAGTTCCATAAAAAGCAGTCTTTTATCCCTAAAAACGTTATCCCAAGAGTCTTTTACACCAAAACGTTTTCACCCCAACCGGAGCATCATCAGTTGTAATTTTCAAGCATCCATCTCTTCACTATTTATCTGACTGGGGATTGAAGAACTCCCTTTACTCTCACTCCTTTCTCTCTTTATTCCCTATTCTTCTGACAAAGAGAGACAGGAGTGAGAGTAAAGGGAATTCTTCAATCCCCAGTCAAATAAATAGCGAAGAGATGGGTGCTTGAAAATTACAACTGATGATGCCCCGGCTGGAGTGAAAACGTTTTTGTGTAAGGGTGACAGTTTTATGTGAAACTTTTAAACATTTTTAGGGATGAAAGACTGTTTTTTATGGAACTTTTACCATGTTTTTAAGTAATGTCTGAGTGTAAAAATTAGTAATGTGAAGAATAAATATTATAATGAAATATTTTGCTAAATACTGGCAATGATTTTTATTTCATTTTTTATTTTTTTACAATGCATTTACAGTGTTCATCCTAAAAAAAGGCAGGAAGAGAATGAATGGTGAAAATTGAACAGGTATCACGATTAGTGTTGCCAAGTCCAGTATCATAAAAAAGGAACAACAGCTTCTAAATCGGGACATAAAAATGCAGTAAACCCTAATAAAATGGAATCTGTCTATAACGGAATCTTGTCTTAAACGTAAAAATTTCCTTGTCTGTACGGTAGGAATACCCATTATACCTGCTAAGACAGAAACTTGTTTAAAAAGAAAATTTTCTCTGGTTCTTTGCGATTCCGTCTTAGCAGGCGTTACTATATCAAATCAACACAGCAATCTTATACTGTAAAACCTGCGGAAACGGAATCGCTAGGGACTGAAACAAAATTTCAATTTAGCAAGCATAATTGTACAGTATTCCTGTGGCAGATACAATAAAATTTTCACCGTTAAAACATAATTCCGGTATAAACAGGATCAGTTTTCAGATCGTTTATTGAACAAAGTAACGGTAAAACCCGTGAAAGCAGAATCGCTAGAACCCCCCCCCCCCCCCCCCCAAAAAAAAAAAAAAAAAAAAATGTCGTTTTATACATTTTTCCGTCTAGGCAGGTAGATTGTTAAGGTATTCCTTTCGAAGGGACTATAAAAATGTTTTGTTATAGACAGGTTCTGTCTTCACAGGTTGCAATGTATTAAGTTCCACTTGATGCATAGACTAACGGATGGCGTAGTACGAAAAATAATTTGAAAGAATTTGTGCAGCATGAAAAATCGGGACGTGGTGTCCCGCGCAGTAGTTAAGCGAGACAGGTCTTGTATCCCCTGAAAATCGGGACACCTGGTAACACTTACACTGCAAATCTTTATACACTTTTCAGAACACTTTTTAGAACAGTTATTTTGTCAGCTTTTTCAGAACACTTTCAAGCGCACATTTTGGAACAGTTTTTAGAATACTTCTGAGAACACTTCTTTTGTTAACACACTTTCTAGCGCACTTTTTGAAAGCGGCGATGATTTCACAAGTGTGCCCAAATGTGCTCCCAATCCGTTCTCAAAAGTGTTCCCAAGTTTGGATTTAACAAATATCCTGAGCAGAAGACTTTCGGAACATTTTCTTTATAGCGGGGCATGTTAGTTCGGAACACATTAAGGGAACACAACCAGTACACATTAAGGTAACTGGAACGCTTTTTTTTTAAATCAAAGTGTTCCAAATGTGTTCCCAATATGTGCTGGGAATTTCCAGTGTAATCATGATTGCCCTTCAACGATAGAAATGCACTCTTTTACTTACCCATCATACGTAGTATAGGGTAAGTGTTGTAATCGTTTTGAAAACCGAAAAAAAAAAAAAATCGACGGATTTACACGTTTCAGACACTGGAGATTCCGAAAAACATATTTTTAGGGAAAAATTTTTGCCGTCCGTTTGTCTGTGTGCATGTGTCTGTAAACGCTCTATCTCCCGAACAAATTGAGATAGAGACTTGAAATTCGGTATGTACTTAGTATGTAATAATGGGAAGAAGTTTATTGAATTTCAATAAACTCTATTAACCGGAACTATTTATTTCGGACTCTCGAAATATTCGCTCTGATAAAAGGTATATAAAAATTTTCGAAATTGTTTATTTCAGGGAGTGAATATAAAAGACAATAAAAAAACGTAAATTTTGCATAAAAAATGAAGTCGATTGTATAATGAGTTGCCGAGATATTTGTAATCCTATTTCCACACTCTTCGATTTTTCATGACCTGTATTTCATTCAAATTTCAACTCAACGATATATTTTAGTTAGAAATGAGACGCTGAATCCGACGCAGTAAGCCGTTAGTTAACAGGATTATCAATTTTGGAGTTATAAAGGATGTTTCTTTTACGCAATTCAGTAATAGAGCATTTAAAGGTTAGGACGTCATCAAGCCACACGATTTTATTCGAATTGCAATGCATTTTATAAATAGTTTACACACGTTTTATTTTCATATTTTATATTATGCATATCCATGATGGGTAAGTATTACGGTGCCCCCCCCCCCCCCTCCAACGACTTGTTTACTTTGAAGAAGCATCCTCGTTATTCCAAAGGTACAAAGCACTTTTTAAAAGCCTACACTTAGTCAGCATATCAATTCGCTAGCTAATATTAAACCAATGAAGGTGTTATATGTTTTGCTGTTTTCCCATATAAAAATTGGCAGTCCACCAACAGCAATGTGTGCTTGTCATCTACCGGTAACAACTTCGTAATCTCTCAGAATGCGCCGAAATTTCATTTTTAATTAGTTTAGAAAAATAAAATTTTTATAATTTCGCACATTCCTTTATTTGATATCTACCTTAAATATCGATTTAAATTACTGTAGTAGCTGGGATATTTTTAATATAAAATTTCTTTAAAGAAATTGTTCTATTTTTATTAATTGTAATATATAAATATATAGCGCTTACCTTTTCTTGAAGTGTAAGCTTACAAAGCATGAATAGAATAAATAACTATTAAACATTTTATATAAAAAAATAGAACTTAGTTAAAATTTGCTGTTGTTTATGTATTATTAATGTATTTTAAAATAAGCTTTTTAACAAAAAAATTTCTTTTTCGGTCTTCGCCTGTCTCGGCAGTTGATTCCGGTAGGCTGCTTTGTTAAAAAGCGGTTTAAAGAAATATATATTTTTTTTAATTTAAAACTGTTGAATAAGCGGGCAAACCCGGGTTATATGCTGTCAAAAGGCCCCGCGTTCTTAAAACCCAACCATTTATGTGTCTAGGTCCGTACATAAAACGTCGCCGGGCCGCAGGTTGAGTATGGCTCAGAGCGGACTACTAGAGAATTCATACATAGAAAGGAGAGAATTGTGTCTTGTTTTGATGTTTCAAAAATAATTTAATACAGTGGAACACCATTGATATATTTTTCCTTTATGCGTATGTCATTCTTTTGACCTTTTAGAGATTAGGTACTCACTCACTCCCATATGTTCTACTGGCAGGCTTTTCCAGAAATATGATCCGAGTTTTCTTCCTCGTTTGTGATATTATGAATGGCTTCTTATATACATACCTGTAAAAGATACAGTCATAATTTTGTGTGTCTGAAATTATCGTTATATTCAAGTCCTTGTTTAAGTATTTTTTAAAATGGTCTTTTATTATTTATAGTAAAGTAATCTTTTTTTAGCAACATCGGCTGTTTTGTGACAAGTAAAAATTTTAATTTAAAATGATTAAATTAGTGAAGGATTTTATTTGGAGATGGAAAAGTCAAGTAAATGATCTTTTTAAAACAAACAATTTTGTGGCGAGTCCTGTTTTAAAATAAAAAGTTTTTTGTAAAAAGTTCTTTTAAAGAATTTTAATTCTTTCTATACAGATCCCCGATTTCATTTATATAGCATACAATAAATATATTTTAATTTAATATTTACAAGCTTTTCCTTCTCCTGGGAATTTTGATTGCCATTTTTAAGTAAGAAAATTCTCTTTAGACCAGTTTGGCAATATGCTGTATTAGAGTTGTTTAGACAGTATATTCGGGAACACCATTTACAAACTTTGAGGGAGGTAGCGCACAAGCACAGCAAAACAAACATTTTTTGTGCTAGAAATTATTGTTAAGATCAGGTTCATAATTAGTTGGCAAATCTAGAGGGGCTTTGAAATACTTTTGTGTGACTAATTCACTCTTTTCTTTTCCCTCTAATTTAATGATATCGGAGTTTCTACCAAGTTTTAAAAACGGCACTTTTTAATCTTAAGAGCACATTTCGGACTCTCAAGGTCACTTTTTTAGATTCTTGAGCATTTTTTTTTTATATATATTAAAGGCTTTTTTATTTATTTTTTTATTTTAAAGTAACTTGTAATTGTTAAAAGTCAGGGCACTCTTTCCTCGACGACAATAAGTCCGTTTTTAATATGAAAGCAAATTTTTTTTGTACACAGAAAGTAGTAAGCGCACTTTTTTTATCATTAGGGGCAAGAATAATGATAATTTTTAGATAAGAGGCTGAAAGGGAGATAATTTTTGCATGACGGGAAAGAAGGGTGCTATTTTGTAAACCAAAGGATAGGCAGTGTGTAGCATGTAGCACCCTTATGAAAGTCTCTTTGAGAAACTGTGTGATACATAAATATCGACAGGTAGAGGTAGAGTTGCAAAGAACGGGTTTATTCCCGGGTTTATTTCCAATAGACCCGGTTTATTCCCAGGTTTATTCCCAAAAGACCTGGTTTATTACCAAAAAACCCGGTTTATTCCCAAAAAACCCGGTTTATTCCCGGGTTTTTTCTAGCCTTTGCAACTCTAGGTAGAGGGTAATTCCTTCCCCTCTCACCTGTCATAAAACTTTCAATTTTTAAAGATTAAGTTATTTAAAAAAATTAAAAGTTTAAAATTTTTAAATTAAATATTGATGATATTAGTACTGAAACGAAGAGTTTAGAGGGCTCAAAATATTGCTAGGAAGGAGGGGCTCAGCGCACCCTGCCCCCGTCTAGTTTTGGCCCTGTTCGCAATCGATTTGTTTAGTCAAAAATATAGTGTCTGTCATCAATCCGAATCCTGTTGTTGATAACATTAAAATTAATGAAGCTATTTTAGCGAAATTTTCAACAGACATACCTTACTTTCTGTGAAATGCGATGTCGTCATAAAAAGTGCAAGATGAACACTGTACTTAGGTCAGTGACACCCTATGCAATGTGAACTACATTCCAAAAATAGGAATTTTGCTTTTAAATAAATTATTTAGTTTAGAACTATTTGTATTGATAGTGAATACTTCCGTCAATTCTCATTATAGGTATGTCTTTGAGTTTGATAGAAAGAAATTCACGTCTGCTTCAAAATTTATAAAAATACATTTTATTTTTAAAACTATAAAAAAAAAAAAAATCGGGTTTAGATTGGAATGTGACTATCCATATTTTTGATTGAATAAATGGATTGCAACCGTAATTTCCTGCATAATTTTTTTTTGTTGTAGTGGTCTGTACTTCCCCCAGAAGTTTGAACTATAATGGAGTTTCCATTCGCCCTGTATAAAATATTTTATCAAGTTGTCAAAATTTACCATTGGTAATAAAGGCGATATTTTGTTTATTGTACGTTATGGACATAAAATTTATGAAAATAGAATAACATGCATATGTGCACATAACGGTGTTAAGAAATTGGTACTTTTTGTAAAATTAAACCAGTTCAACTTCAATTTAAAAATCATTTAAATCTTTTAAATACAAATATACATAATACGTATCATGTATATGTAAAATATACATAATATGTATTATTCCATTTCATTATTTATAATTAAATTTCATGTATTAGTGCGTATAATTTAGCTAGCATTTTTTTTTTTTTTTTTTTTTTTTTTTTTTTTGCCTCGCCCTCAGACAACGTCTAATGGTGCTCCACTGTGCTATTTTTAACATTAATTGAAGTATAAAACAGGATTTATATGGGAAACACATACCCTCATTAAGTAAACGTATATATTACATATATATGTAGAAATTATGCAAACATGTATGCATTATCATATATGTGTACATATTATGTAGATATGTATGCATTATAATTTTATAACCTGCTTTTATGTGATCCAAATAAATACGTGTAATTTTAACATTTCTTGTCTGATTCATTATTCCCTAAAAATGATGTCACGCATGTTTTTACTTTTTGTGAATGCATCTTTCATAAATTATCAATATTAAGAGATTTTTTAAATTTCAGTAATTATTTATGAACTAGTATATAACCCCGTCAAAAATGACGGATTATTGATCTGCGTTTCATTTTCATAATACTTCATACAAACAAACAGCATGAAGATTTATTATTGAAAGATTTGTATTGTAGAAAAGTACATTTTAAAAATGACAAATGATTTCTACAAATAAAAATGATGAGGATATATATTTTTACTTAGTATTAAATATCTGAAATAGTTCAACGATTGGACAAAACGTTCAAATTAAATATTAATAAATAACCTTGTGCGAAAGTTTTTGTAAAAAAATGTTATCAATGAGTTTCTAAACAGCTTGATTCACCACATAACTCATTGTTTGATTACATAAGCAAAATTAAATGAAAATTACGCGGTACTATGTATTCCTTATATTTTAATTACGTATATAAATAATCATTTTATTTACGATAGAAGCAAAATTTTAAAATCCGCCGATAGATGGCGTCAATATACTGGATTGATCACTTCAAAGCTTCACTACGACAGAAATTACCGCTCTTTCTGAAAAAAAAAAAAAAAGTTTACAGAAAAAATTGTTTACAGAAATGTTGATATACATGTTTTATATGAAATAGTTTTTGAAGGTTTTAAACAAAATTAAAATATTTAAAAGCTTTAATATCTCTTTGATTAGTTTTTACTGTAACTTTGATGGAATAAATGAGACGATATTTTGGCTTGACTGATGTTGTTTGCAGATATTTGTAGCCTTAATTTTTCTATAGAAGTTTAAACCTACATCTAAAAAATGTTAGATATTGCTAAAAATTATTAAGAGTGCAGTTTAAAATCCTCGCAAGGGTCTACTGGTACATATTATTTCTGTTGTCAACATCTCTTTTTCTACACTTTTACAAAACGCACAACAATAAATGATGTATCATTCCAAAGTTTTTTGAACTGACTTCGGACAAAGTATACTTACATTTCTTTAAAATATCTTTTTTGATTATAAATTGCAGTTAATTAAAAATTAAATCTGCATTGTTTTCAAAAATGAAATGAAAGGTTTTACTCAAATCAATGTTGGCACAAAAATAAAATACAGCAGTATATCGCGCCCAACAATTATTAAAGAAAAAAAAAGAATTAGAACAAAAAAGATAAAGTGGACGTCTTTGCACGGGTTTATTAGGTGCGTTCATAATTATATAAATATGTAGCACCTATAGTCGTCGTCTGGTTCGTTCACCTGTTCACATATAACAGCGCAAAAACTATCCAATTGAATGGTTTGAAATTTAATATAGTATATAATAGTTACAGAATTTTGTGGAGTTATTTCAATTTTTATTAAAACTTTCAAAATCCACCGGCAGATGGCGCCACTATACTGAATAGATCATCTCAAATCCTCGCTACGAAAGAAATCGCCGCTATTTCTGAAAAAACGTGTTTACAGAAACGTTGATATTCATGTTTTATATGAAATAGTTTTTGAATGTTAAAAAAAAATTAAAATATTTAAAAGCTTTAATAAGCTTTTACACATATTTTAACAGCAGAATAGGATTTGAAGCTTTCAAAGAGTCGTTCATTTGTGAATCATTTAAATTTGTGATGCTGAATGGCAACAATGTTCGTTTGTTTATAGTTGGGATTCCGATTTTTAATCTGGATTTTTAATTAAGAACTTAAAACATTATAATAGTATATGATATACATGTTTTATAGAAAAATATGCTGAACAGACATGATTTCAAGTAAAGGCTATTATCATTTAGCTGTGATATGTTACACAGGTTTTTCATTAAGCCTAACATGGCGTTTAACTATGGTCGATTATCAAACCAGAGTGGTCGTGCCCGGAACCGTTACAGACATTTTCTTGCCTTCGAATTTTATTATAAGTAAGATTCTTGTTATACAGGTGGGTAAATACTGGTGTTAGTACAGAATCTTGCTTAATTATTTTCCCACCAAAGTTGGTAAGAATGTCGGAGTTGAAAATTTCGTGATTTTTACGCACCCTTTCGACGAAATTTATGATTTTTACGCGTCCGATCGACGAAATTTGTTTTTTATGCATCCGTTTGACGAAATTCGAGAATTTTATGCGCCCACTTGACGAATTCATGATTTTTACGCGTCCATTTGACGGATTTGTGATTTTTCCTTGCCCACTTGACAAATTCGTGATTTTTACGCGGCCATTCTACAAAATTTGTGAGTTTCGTTTATCGGGCGCATAAAATTCACGAAATTCGTCAAACGAGCGCATAAAAACCAAGAAATCAGTTGATCGGACACATAAAAATCATTAATTTCGTCTATCGGGTGCATAAAAATCATTAATTTCGTCAACCAGCACAGAAAAAATAAATTTCGTCGATTGGGCGCGTAAAAACCACGAAATTTGTCGATCAAGCGTGTAAAAATCACGAATTTTGTCAAACGGGCGCGTGAAAATCACGAATTCAAGTGGGCGCGTAAAAATCGCGAATTCGTCAAGTGGGTGCATAAAATTCCCGAATTTCGTCAAACGGATGCATAAAAATAGTTAATTTCGTCGATCGGGCGCCGAAAAAAAATTAGTCGACCGGGCGCGTAAAAATCATGAGTTTCGTTTACCGGGCGCATAAAATTCACGAAATTCGTCAAACGGGCGCATAAAATCAAGCAATTCGTTGATGGGCCCGTAAAAATCATTAATTTCGTCTATCGGGTGCATAAAAATCATTAATTTCGTCTAACGGGTGCATAAAAATCATTAATTTCGTCAGTCGGGCACAGAAAAAGCAATTTTCGTCGAACGGGCGGGTAAAAATCACGAATTTCTACAATCAGGCGCGTAAAAATCACAAATTTTGTATAACGGGCGCGTAAAAATCACGAATTCTTCAAGTGGGCAAGTAAAAATCACAAATTCGTTAAATGGACGCGTAAAAATCATGAATTCGTCAAGTGGGCGCATAAAAATCCCGAATTTCGTCAAACAGGAGCATAAAAATCCTGAATTTCGTCAAACGGGTTCATAAAAATCATTAATTTCCTCAAACGGGTGCAGAAAAATCCTTAATTTTGTTGAACGGGCGCATAAAAAACAAATTTCGTCGATCGGACGCATAAAAATCATGAGTTTCGTCTAAAGGGCGCGTAAAAATCACGAAATTTGTAGAACGCGCGTGTAAAAATCACGAATTTCTTCAAGCGGGCACACAAAAATCATAAATTTCGTCCATTGGGTGCGTAAAAATCATTAATTTCATCGATCGGGAGTGGAAAAATTATTAATTTCGTCGATCGTGTGAAGAAAATTCACGAATTTTGTCGAACGGACGCGGGAAAAACGCTTAGGGATAAAAGAAAATCAGAAAATCCTGCATTTGACCGGTTTTTTCCATATTTTTAATCGCCAGTTATTCGAGTTTTATCGCCGAGTGGCGACTGGCGAGTGCTTATTTTCTCCTTTAGGTGGCAATAAAGTCAATCGCCAATTTTCAGTATTACTCGCTGATTGGCGAGTGCTAATTTTGTCCTATATCACAAATACTGTATTTAGATACACTACAATGACAAAATGGTTATCGGATCAATAGATGGAAAAGTGTGTAGTGTATATAAATGCATTCTGCATTCACTAACGTTGTATAGTGACAGTTGAGTATGATTTATCGCTGTTGTGCCAGTAAATGGTTTTCCATTTACTGACACAACAGCGATAAATGTGTGTCAGATGAAAGAAATTTTGTGAGTGCATGAGTCAGTGTAACTTAGCCAATTGCCAGTCCCCAACCTAGCTTTAATTCGAGGTGGGTTTTTTATTTATTCGAATCATTCGGCAAAAGTTTTAAACACTTTAAAGCAGCTATGAAACTTGACGGGTTCCATCTTAGTCTATATATTTAAAACGAAAAGGGCTTTTTTTTTCAAATCCACATAAAATTGTGCCCACTACGCATACGTTAATTTTATACAATGAAACACAACAACAACAGTAATTGGGGGAGGGGATGGTCAACACTGTTTAGAATGAAATTCATTAAAGAGAAAAAAAAAATTGTAATTCAAGAAAAGAATTACGTATGAGAAAAAGAGGCTCTTTTCCAGACCTTTCAGCCAAATAATGAAATTTGTCGATTATTAGATTTATTTAAAAGTGTTTTTTTAATAATATTTTAATTTATGTTTTATTCAAATTAACTTTTTTTTTTTTCAATGATCTTGGTCAAATTTTTCAAAAATAGGGATTGGAAATTAATATTTTTCTTTCTGCAACTATGATACTTTCTACTATTACTTCCTTCAACTAAAACAGACGAGCGCTTTATTTCTATAGCCACCATTCACTTATGGCTGCTCTTTAGTAAACTACCTGATTCCCCTCGCTAATGTTAATCCAATGGGATGCATTCGTATTTTTAAAATAGCTCCTCAGGAAATTAATATTTTTAACTTCTGTTTTCTTTGTACTGTGTCATAAAGAATGTCCCTTTTTTTCTTAGTTATCAAAATATTTCTAAAATAGGTGCTTAATTTATAATTTTATGTGTTAAAATCTCAGTGAAACTGAATAAGATTTTAACACTTTACATAAAATTAAGTATATATTTTAGACAAATTTTGAAAACTAAGAAAAAAAGAGACATCCTATAAGAACAGTATAAAGAAAACAGAAGTTAAAAATATTATTTCCTGGGGAGCTATTTTAAAAATACGAATGCATCCTACGCCCATAGGATTAACATTAGCGAGGGAAATCGGAAAGTTTATCGACGAGCAGCCTTAAGTGCTCGAGAGAAAAAAAATTGGAGAATCTGAATATTATTTTAAAAATAAAATGTTATTTTAGTGTTTTATGGGCCTTCCAAAAAGCGTTAGGAAAAGGTGGGGCCCAAGGTTCAAAACTTATATGCCCCAATTATTTTATTACTCAAAGGTTTTAAAAAAATGCTTTTAAAATCTCGTTTGGGGCCCCAACAAGCGAGGGCCCGTGTATATTGCAGTTGCAACCTAACCCCGTAGCTCTTTTTTAGTCAGTTTCTCTTATCTCCATAAATTACTAATGCTAATTACATAAAATACATATTGTAATTATGTAATCTACTAGCGGAGATTTTCTGCTCAGTTTTTCCCAGACGAACTTGGGTTTGCGGACACGGCTGCCTTCGACAGTGTAAAGGCTATCTCCGCTCCGATCTCGAATGAACGAACGTCGAATTACTGTGATTTATCTTTCGATCCAGATTAAAATGACAATTTGCCGCATCGTCGCTCACGTTGTCATAGAAATCAATTTCTTCCTATGATAGTGTCAAGTTGGTATTATTCCAACTTTAGTTTAATCATGAAAGTAGCTAAATCTACCTAAAAGTTTGGTTACACAAAAAATTAAAAAATCGTAGAGAGCAAAATTTACTATATTGGACAAAAAGATTGAAACTGGATTCTTTTTTACAAATGTAAAAAAAATCGCATAACAAATTTGCAAAAAAAAAAAAAAAAAAAAAAAAAATCCAAATCGCAGAGGACAATTTTTTTTATATTGAGCTAAATGATTGAAACCAGATGCTAAAAAATCGTTGCAAAACATGAAAAAAAAACCCACTAAAAATCACAAAATATCGCGAAAAATTCAAAAATCGTAGAGGGCAAAATTTACTATATTCAGTAAAAAGAATGAAACCAGTTTCCTTTTACGAATGTGAAAAAGCAGCCCCTCCCTCAAAAAAAAAAAAAAGGCTTAAAAATCTGATAACAAATTCGTAACAAATTAAAAATCGCAGAGAACAAAATTTCCTATATTGGGCTAAAAGATTGAAATCTGATTCTATTTATGAATGTCGAAATATCTCCGCAAAGCCTGAAAAAAGCTAAAAATTGCATAAAAATTAATCAAAAGTCGCAGAGGACAAAATTTATCATACTGCGCAAAAATATTAAAACCAGATTCTTTTTACGAATGTAAAAAAAAAAATCGCCACAGATATGTCGAGAAAAAAAGCTAAAAATCACAAAAAAGTCGCGATAACATCAAAATTAGCAGAGGGCAAAATTTTGCAAACTGGGCTAAAAGATTGATGGCGTTAGTGTTGTTTATTGCGGCCGATTATCTACGCGACGGATATAGGCCGAGGGGGATATGCCTTGCGTATATACGCAGGGATCCAAGAAAACCACAGAAAACTCCAATGGATTAGGTCGACACAGCACCTCCCTGTCTACCAGCTTTGAGAGCAGACCATAGACCTTCTAATAAACTAATATAATATAAAATAGTAGATTCTTTCTCAGAGGAGCAGACTCTCTCAGCGACTGGTGGGGCGGCTAAAAGATTGAAAGCGGATTCCTTTTACGAATGTCAAAAAACTGCTGCAAAACAACAACAACAAACCGCTAAAAATCACAAAAATCGCGAGAAATTAAAAAATCGCAGAGGACAAATTTTACATTAATTCGGCTAAAAGAATGAAACCAGATTCCTTTTACGAATGTGGAAAAATCAGCACAAAGCGCGAAAAAACACTAAAAACAGCATGAAAAAAAAATCTCCTTAGAAAATTCTGGACGTGACCAGACAGACAAATGTTTTAGGAACACAGAAAGATGCGTTTTATCCGTGGCTTTTTCACGTTTGCGGCGATTTTTTACATTATTAAAATGAACCTAATTTCAATCTTTTAGCCAAATATAGTAGATTTTGTCTTCTTTTCAATACAGTTTATTCGGAATTCGTACAGCGATTTTTGAATATTTTTATGCGATTTTCAGCGTTTTTTTTCGTGTTTTTTCGCTGCGATTTTTTGACATTGGTAAAAGGAATTCGATTTCAAACTTTTAGCATAATATAGTAAATGTTGTCCTCTGTGATATTTGAAATTTTAGTGATTTTTAATGCAATTTTTAGCATTTTCTCGCGTCCGCAGCGATGTTTGAAATCCGTAAAGGAATTTTATTTCAAACTTTTAGCCTAACATAGTGAATTTTGTCCTTCGTGATTTTTGAATTTTTGTCAATTTTTAATACGATTTTCAACGGGATGTTCAGCGTTTTTTCGCGCTCTCCGCGGTGATTTTGTGACAATGACGAAAGGTTTCCCGTTACTGTTTTGTCCACTATACTAAATTATGCATTATCTGTTTTTAAATTTTTAGCGGATTTTTTTTTCTTTTTTTTCGTTTTTCAGCGATTTTCCCGTATTATTAAAAATAAATCCGATTTTAATCTTTTACCCAATATAGTAAAGGATCAGGGTCCATAAGCCGTGCTTTTGGCCCATGAAATTAGACTAAAATTCCATTTTGTTATACTGACTTAATTGTTTCACTTTTTAATATAAGAAGTTTTATCCTGTACAATTTCAACAATAGTTTTTGCATTTTGTTCGGATCTATATGACTTACACAAGCTCAAAGTTCGTATTATTCGTAGATTTTAATGAAAAATACGCAATTTCTCGTAAATTTACCCCAATTATTTGTATGAGCCCAATCGTGCAACACTTTCTTCTTTAGATTAGCTATATTATAAAATACATCAAAATGTACAATATATGTAAAAATAAAAGTGCTGCAAAGAATGTAACTGCGTCACTAAAGAGACTTTAGGATGCAGCAACGTGCAAGCGCTGATCCACGGGGGGAGGGGGGGGGGAATCCCCCCCTCCAAAAAAAAATTGTTTTTACTCACCTGTTTTTATAATATATCATTGTTATAATTAAAAGCAATTACATTTTTTTTTTCATGGAGCTTTTGCGAAATGTTTAAGAAAAGGTAACATGAAAGAGTCACAATATGTCATTCTTTCAATAGTCGGTATCATAGTGAAGTATTTTCAGAGCTTAATAGATTGCTGAAAGATCCATCAATCAACAATAACCCTCCTAAACAACTATGGACTCCACCCCAATGAATTAAACCCTTTTTCCTTCTTTAGAAAAATCATCTGGAACATACAGTCTAGTGTAGAAAGGGTTACACACAAGAAGCCAGATTAGTTAAAAGAACTCTGAACTTCCCGATTCTCCTCGCTAATGTTAATCCTATGGACGTACGATGCATTCGTATTTTAAAAATATCTCCTCAAGAAATTAATATTTTTAACTTCTGTTTTCTGTGTACACTTCTTAAAGAATGCCTCTTTTTTTCTTAGTTATCAAAATATTTCTAAACTATGTGTTTAATTTATATTTTTATGTGTTAAAATCTTAACAACATTTAATAGGATTTTAACACTTCACATAAAATTAAGTATATATTTTACAAAAAAAAATGACAACTAAGAAAAAAAGAGACATTCCTTAAGAACAGTACAAAGAAAACAGAAGTTAAAAATATTATTTTACTGAGGAGATATTTTAAAAATACGAATGCATCTTACGCCCATAGGATTAACATTAGCGAAGGGAATCGGGAAGTTTACTGACGAGCAGCCTTAATACTATGCGCTTAATCTTACCCTTGCCCTCTTCCAGCTAAGCTTTTGGGATAGGTTTTCTTTCTGAGACAAAATCCAAATACAGTAAACCCGTGAAAACGTAACCAGTCTGTCACAGAATTCTGCCTTAAACAGAAATGTTTCATGATCCTAACGAATGGAATGTTATACAAGTATACTTGCTAAAAGAGAGGTTTTTTTCGGTCCCTAACGATTTCGTTTTGGCAGGTTTTATTGTCATGTGTAATAACCAATGTAAAGATAAACACACAGTCACATAGATTAAGCTTGCAGCTATATACACTGCTCAAAACAATTAAAGGATATTGCAGTTTTAGGTGGATTTTGTATCTGGGAAACTTTTTAGCTGATTGATACATGGTCGACAGACATAGTAGGTTATATGAGAATAAATTACACATGTTTGGCAGAAAAAAATGCATTTTATTGCGCATTTGTGTACAAAAGGAAAAAAACACAATCTGTGCATATGAGAAAAAAAGAATAAGAAAAGGTGTTTTCTTCAAAGAAAATCATTTTCAGTAGGGGGCATGGTTTCCACGGGCGGCCAGCAACGTTGAACACCTTTGAGACATGGACTCAATGAGGCTATTAATGACGAGTTGGGGTATTCTGCCCCACTCTTCCAGAAGAGCTCTTTCCAGTTCTTGGAGAGTTTGTGGGGTTGTTGGCGGCCAGAAACTCGTCTTCCTAGAGCGTCCCAAACGTGCTCGATTGGATTCATGTCTGGAGAACACGCTGGCCATTCCATTCGAACGATTCCTTCCTCGAAAAGGAAATCCTCCACCAGGTTTGCACGATGTGGCCTGCAGTTATCGTCCATTAAAATGAAGTTATCTCCGATTGCTGCAGCGTAAGGGACTACAATAGGTCTGAGGATCTCATCCCTATATCGGCGACCAGTCAGAGCTCCATCTCGAATGATGTAGAGGTCAGTGCGCCCGTCAATGGAAATGCCACCATACACCAACACTCCTCCACCGCCAAATCTGACACTTTCGTGCACGAACGCAGGATTATTCCTACTGCCACGGTCCCTCCAGATGAAAATACGCCTATTATCCGGATGCACAGAAAAACGGGACTCGTCAGAAAACAAAATATTGCTCCATTCATTTCTCCTCCAGTTGACATGCTCGGTTGCCCACTCCCTGCGGTCGCAACGATGCCTTGATGTTAATCTAACACATACCATCGGTCGGCGAGCATACAGACCTACAGAATGGAGCCGGTTTCGGACAGTCTGGGTTGAAATCGTGGTGCCTGTAGCCGAGCGAAGGTATTGTTGGAGAAGAGTAGCGTTCATGTTTCGGTGTCTCCGAGCTGTTAACGCTAAATACCGATCTTCATTGGGCGTTGTTGCCCGTCTACGACCTTGTCCTGGTCTTCGGCCTGCACATCCACTCTCCAAAAAACGGTTCCAGATCCTGGAAATGACACTTTGTGACACTCCAATGGCTTGCGCTACTTCGGCTTGAGTTTGGCCCCCTTCTAACCTACCAACAATTCTCCAAGCTTCTGAATCTGTCAAATGACTTCGCTGAGACATCGTACTCATCGAAACAAAGCAATCACTGAATGCCGATCATCCTTGTCTTCATTCTCTTTTATCCAGT
Source organism: Maratus michaelseni (assembly GCA_963931845.1). Classification (NCBI taxonomy): domain Eukaryota; kingdom Metazoa; phylum Arthropoda; class Arachnida; order Araneae; family Salticidae; genus Maratus; species Maratus michaelseni. Next base: position 64,561,589 of record OZ007594.1, read on the forward strand.
TGAAAGTCAAATTTCATTCGCTGCCGCTGAAGCGACGTTTTTGACGTCGAACTCAAAATTTGCATACTCCACAGTTTGAAAACCAGAAAAATTTGCATTTGTGATTCTCTTCTTCTATTTTCGGCAAAAAAAATTTCGTTTATATCTTTATTTTATATCAAACTTCAAATATCCTTTAATTGTTTTGAGCAGTGTAGATGACGAGTATGAAGCTTGTTTCATAGCTTTAAAATGGAGCTCTCCTTCTTTATGAAAAATCACAGCAGCAAAGGCGCTGCTCCTGTTTCTCAATAGCTTTTATATTGTATTTTGCACTGAAAAGGTAAGCCTTGAATTTTTTAGATATTTTCGTTTTAGTTATTTTTCATTTTTTTTTTACACTTCACAACACTACAGTTTTTGTACTTATACATTTTTAATTGTTATTTAGGTCTTAAAAATTCTATTTGCGTGCGAATGTAACTACGGTAAAACCTACTAAGACGGAATCACTAGGGACAATAAAAATTTCCATGGTAAACAGGTTTTTGTCTTAGCAGGTATAGTTACATGTTATTCCTTTTGTTGAAACCATGAAAAATTCCGGATAAGGCAGGATTCTCTTATACACCGTTTTCGAAGATTTTATTGTATTTCGAGAAATACTATTAGGTCTATGCAAATAGCTTCAGCATACATTTTCTACTTTTGAAGAACTAAAATTATTTCATAAAAAAGAATTCTAATGGTAATAAAATAGTTATGATACAGTAAAACATGTGAAAACAGGATTGCTAGGAAGTGAAAAAAAAAATCCATTTTTGACAGGTTTCTATCTTAGCAGGTAGAATTGCATGCAATTCCTCTTGACCGGATTATGAAATTTTTCTGTTTAAGACAGGATTTCGTTAGTGATAGGTTTCCTTTCACAAGTTACTCTATAAATATTCCTGAATTTTTTTTCAAAATTAAGGTTATCTTAATGCTCGCTTTGAAATGTTTGGAAAAAAATATTACCTATACGAACATTCGCAGCATTATCAAATGGTAATAAAATACCATAAAACTTGCTAAGACGGAACAGCTAGAAACTAAAGAAAAGTTCCGTTTTAACCAGGTTTCTGTCTTAATACGTATAATTGTTTAATATTCCTTCCGACAGGGGAAATTTGAACCTGTCTTTTATGGAATCCTCTCTTAAATGGAAATATTTCACTGTCCCGACAGAAGGAATACCATAACAATCTACTTGTTAAGACAGAAACCTGTCAAAACGGGTTTTTTATCGGTTTCCAGCGATTTTGTTTTCACTGATTTACTGTATTGCTATTTGTAAATCATTAAAAATACAGATAGTAGTATTACTTTTGTATTAATTAAACAATCTATACTAATAAAAAAAAGGTGTTTGTCTGTGTGTGTGTGTGTGTGTGCGATGGCTAGCGAAATCTGCCGCACGTAGAAGTCTGAAAATTTAGTGCGGATAGTTCAAGGCAGGTCCTGGCGCACCTGGGGCTCAGATTTTACATTTTTTAAGACCCGGGCCCCCTGGGCCCTTTTAAGTTTCTTACCCTAATTGTTAATAACTTGCCCCATTTTTATCCGATCGTCATCGTTTTTGGAGCCTTTTCTGCATTTAGCTTGTAGAGCTAAGCCATAAAGTTGTTTGTCTTTAAGACCCCTTTAAGTTTTGCTTGTCTTTAGGGACCCCTTTAAGTTTTTTTTCCTAAATTGTTAATAACTTGCCCCATTTTTATCTGATCTTCTTCGTTTTTGGGGCCATTCTCCAGTTAGCTTTCCTCCCCATTTCTACGTTCCAGTTAAGACCCTGGGGCCCGGTACTCTTGAAGTTTTTGTGAACTAAATTGTCAATAATTTGCCCCCTTTTAATCCGATTTTCTTCGTTTTGGAGGCCTTTTCTCCATGTAGTTATTCCCCTATTTCTACAATCCACTTAAGACTGGCGCCTGTGGTGTAAATAAATTATTGTTGAGTGGTGTAGTTATATATTAAATAGTAATGAAGTTCTTTATTTAAAATATTGCGTTGTATTCGCTAGACCCCTTAGCGTTCTTTGAGGTCAAAGCAGTGGTAAAAAATAAAAGGAAAAGAAACTTCTTACTTGAATGGTGTCTGCTGTACACAAAATGAAGAGGAGCCTTTTTTTTTAATCAAATATCTTTATTCATTCTTTTTGGAAGAGAAGAAAGAGGCCTTCACCCGTTGGTCACCTTATTTCAATAATTATGTTGGCTGATAAAGATGATCTTTTCCACTCGAAGAATTGACTTTTAAAATTAAAATGCAGCATCAATCCAAATTTTAAAGATGAGAATTTCAATTAAAACCTTTGCTCGCCATCAAAAAAATAAATTCAGACAGGGGAAACATCATCGTAGAATTTCGCCGGACTCCGCAGACATCGCCGCAGCAGGCAGGCAGGCTTGGCCCGCGATCTTTTGAAACGAAAACTACATTATGGCAGGTTCATCCAAAAAACAGATTCTGATTTAAAATTAACGAAATTTTTAATTTATAGTAAGAAACGGGGACACCAAAAGTATCCGGACGACAAGATTTAAATCTATTAGAGAATTTAAAAAATTAGCCAATATCTTAATTAACAAATACGAACAATTCATTTAAAAACATTTATTTCAATTTGCGCCAGCAATCGTCAAATAAACCACGCCTTCAAAAAATGAGCCTCCCTCTACAGCTACCTAATGCGTACGCAAAGACAAAAGGAAGCAAAAAGATGAGGGGTTGTATCCAAATATAGTAGTACGTGCAATATTGTGTACGCTATCTTGGCACTAATGAACAGATATTTGATACAACCCCTCATATTTTTGCTTCTTTTTGGGAACAACGGATTTCGAGCTTATTCTATCGACGATAATTTTCAGAATTTTCAAGCTATGATTTTGAGACATTCACAAAAGTTGCTCTGTATGCTTAGCTAATACAGTATGCATATTATATTTTGATTGCATTCGCGCATGCGCAGTGAAACATTTTTTAGTAAACCTGCTCATTTTTCATCCAATTTTTATTATTTTTTAATTCCGATTGCAGAGTATTATGTACAATGTTGTTTGACATATTTTCACAAAATAACTTTTTTTTATGTTAAGAACTCTGCAAATTATAAGCAGAAAACTTGGTGAAATTTGGGTCGGTTTTTATAAAAGCCTTAATTTCTCTTCGAGTATACATGCTATCTTCATAAAAATTAACACAGTATATTACAATAAACCACTTATTAATAATATCGAGTTTGAACACTTTTGCTACATTAGGTTTTACAGGGTAATGCAAAAGATATTCGTTTTTTTCAATTTGTTGACAGTCCCCTATGGGGTTTCGGAAAAAAATATTCACGGAAATATATAAGCTATACTATACTGTTTACACACCTGGAGTTTCAGGTTAATTCCTCATGTATTTTTCTAGATAGTTAACAAAAAGTCTAAAATCGCAAGTGCCCAATCACCTTTGGCAATATAGTGTATTACAAGTATTTTTTGATTTAAAAAACTTTTCTTTATTATTAAAATTATTAATACATTAATATTAAAATAATACGAATTATGATCTGTATTAATTTTTCATAAAACAGAATCGGGATCATTGAAATCATGATTATGTGCTTTTACAGCTCGCAACAAACACAAAATGCTAATTTCTGAACACGTGAGTACTCAAAAGGAAATTCTATAAAGAGCAAGTGTAGAAAAGAGGTACTACCGTAACAACACGATGTGAAGTCCCCTTAACGACACACATGATTAGAAGTGTCACAGTCGCTACGGTTAATCAAAATATGGGATATTTCACTGTCTCATTATTACTCTCAAATGATTGTTAACACTGAAAAGTCACTGTGACTGTCGCTTTCTGATGGGTCACCAGGTGACATTACAATGAAGTTACCTTGTGATTCTCAAGTCACTGTCAGTTGAAGACTGAACTTTGAAGTCAGTGTAAGCACTGCATTGTGATGAGTCGCCAAATAATGTCACAATGAAGTCGCATGGTGACTTTCCGGTGATCGACACTCTATTCTGAAATCATCATTGCATTCCTTTGTGAAAAATTACCAGATGATTTCATTTTCTGTCACTTGGGAACTCGTCACAGAACAGCTATCATGATGACTTTACGATGGAGTGTCAAAATGACAGTCACATGAGAGTCACAAGATGACTTCATTGTAAAGTCACCTGGTCACTCGTCAAAAAGCAGCAGTCATGGTGACTGTTCAGTGGAATGACCAAATGAGAGTAAAAATGAGATTATGAATGAAAGGTAACACATTTCTGTTCATTGTAGTGACTGTGACAATTGTGACCATTTGTGATGTCAAGAAGACTTCACATCAACTATTTGTGCTGTTAGGGTACTACCTCTTTTCTACACTTGCTGTTTATAGAATTTCGTTTTGAGTACTCACGTGTTTAGAAATTAGCATTTTGTGTTTGTTGCTTAAGTTTTGCACACTAGTGTAGTTTTCGAGATATGGGGAAATTTTACTTATCAATGGTCTGAGGGAATTGTCTCCTGTATTCGTTGGCATCCACAAAAAAGAAAATCTTAGGAAAAAACCGGAAAAAAAATTACAAAATTTTCTTATAAATAAAGTGAGTTAATTTTATATGTAGAATTTCTAAATTATTTTTTCTGATAACTAGTTGAATGTACCCCGCACTTTTCCATGTAAGATCTTAATATTATTTTTCGAAATTTATGGAAAAAACCCTAATACATTTCCTTTCATAACTTCATGAAGATTTAAGAAAAAGCACATAAACTATACCCTTTTCCGATCTGCTTTGATCCAAGGAACTCAAATACAAAATCAAATGTGGGTGTTAATTTGAAAAATTAAAGTTGGAATTATTTTTAGTATGTAGACGACTCCTATTAAAAAATTAATTCATATTCGGAAAGTAGACACAATTCCAGTCGAACAGTTACCTCTAGAGTCTCTTTGTGAGAATTTGGTGATAAAAAAGCCTAGGGTGGCGTCTTTTTTTTTTCTTTCCTACGATTAGCATTATTATTCCGTATTTCATGAATTGCGGATATATAACCTGAAAAACGATGCAATTTATGTTTTTTTTAATATAAATATGTATGCAGTTTTATTAAAGTACTTTTAATTTTAAGATAAGATTTAAGAAATATCGACATGTTTTATGCCTGATTTCATTGTATGTAATGCCGGGTTTCATCGATTTTTTTACACGGACCGGGCCAATAATGTTTTCACATGGGTCAGACTGGGCTAGTCCTAGAAATTTCGGCCCGTGTAGACCCATAACTTTTCTTGATTGTCATTAAATAGTTCAATTTCATTCTGAAACATGCCACACTTTTAATTTGTTACGTTTTAAATAAGTATATCGTATGCTGGGAAAAGAGCACAATCAACTTTCCTTTTCGGTGTTAAGTTTAGAAATTAAGCAACACAATATAATACGCTTAATAACAGGTAAAATGCTTATGTGAAATAAAGCGAATTGCTCAATGAATGCTAATTATTTTAACATTTTTGCAAAAGCTAAATACTTTATTTATTTTTTTATTAAAGACAAAAAATCTTTTCCCGGGCGCGAGGCCTTCCTAGGCGTGAGGTCCTGTGCGACCGCACCTGTCGCACACCCGTAAGGACGGCTCTGGATGTATCAAATGAGAGTCAGCTGGTTGAAGGATCTGTAATATTAGGATGTATCAGTTGCAAATTACTATGTTTAGTGTCCATATTTTTACTTCTGTAATTTTTTGTATCTCTTTCTTTAAAATTTGTATCACTAACCAAAGAAGATTTTGATCTTATTTTAATGATTTGACCTACATGTCTTTTCCAGATATTTTAACCCATTGGAATTTTATAATGCAACTTGCCCTCTCTCGCTGTTATACCAGTTTTCCACTTGGCTTCCACAGTGTTATTCCTTATAGCTACTTCCTGGTTGATGTATCTTACTTTAGAGTTGGAATGTCTGGCATTTTACTTGTCTTGGACAAAATTTGTAGTATTTGGAACTATCAATCATTTTTTGTTCTTATATGACCCTTGCGAAGTAGAGATGCAAGACTCACTCTCGTTGTAACATGAGGCACCTTTCTACATTACATAAAGAAGGTGTTTAATTTCATATACAGTGGAACTTCCCTTTAACGAAGTCCCTATTTAACGAAGTTTTCTACTTAACGAAATTTTCTGCAGAACTTTGACTTTGAACACCATTAGCATGTAAATTAATCTCCACATTACGAAAAATATATTCTATATAACGAAGTTTATTCCACTTTTGTACGTGCACAGAATTCAAAGTAAGCGATTACTGTTGCAATGTATATGCGAATTTATTTCAGCGGATTCGATTGTATGAAAATGAACACATTTAAATAATTTCCATTCTGCTTGGTGCTAAATAAAACAATTTTTTTTCACACTAAAAAAAAACACTTGTTGTCACTATTCTCCCACTCCGAGACTCCAGCGCTGACAGTTGGGAGAAGTCAAAATCACCTTTTTACCTTCAATGATATAGAATATGAGGTGTCGCAATGGCGTCAGATGCATTGAAACAAAAAATATCTATTAGAGTCAGACAGGTACCATTCTGAACTTCCATTGCTTTGTACATCCAAAAGAACGTGCTTCAAAATACAAATCGAAGAACATCAAAGTTATTTTTGTTCCTGCCAATACAGCTAAACTTCAATCATTAGTCTAAGGAATAATAAAAAATCTTTAAGTACATTATCGGAAAAGACAGTAAAAAGCCGATGTAGTGAAAACATTAGTTTGAGATTCTGTGTATCAGAGCTGATGAAAGCTTGGGCCAAAGCTTGGGAATGTGGCGTGATTTCATCGACCGTACACAACTGTTTTGTAAAAAACGGCTACATAATTAAAACTGAATCAAATGCTTCTGAATCCAATACCTGTTTGTCATATCTCAAGAAAAAATTTCATGAATTTAAGTTAATTTCTATTTAACGAATTTTCTTCATAACGAAGTTTTTAAGTGTAACGATGAGACTTCGTTAAATGGAAGTTCCACTGTATTAAGTACCAGGTCCTAAAACTAGTAACACTTTTAATCCACGTTTGAGAATTTCTACATATCGTTCGGCTTGGCCATTGGTAGGTGAATAATAGGAACACTTAGCATGTGTTTATACTACATTTATGTGAAAATGTAGTATACGAAGTGAAGACTATACGTCTTCAGAAATACATAGATGACCATTATCTGATACCAAAGACAGGATCAAGGATCAACTGAGCGGGATGGCCTACCTATTGACTATAGCTTCGCGATACCAAAGATATGGGACACTCGTATTTGACAAAAAGTAAAATAAGACAAAGTAATCCTATGTCCAATAGTTGTATTAAAAGCAATAGAAACGTCTGGCCATTTGCTATGAGAATCAACCACAAGAGAAAGCATTTTAAGACCCGAAATAATAAATATCGATACTTTCCCATGGGTCTGTAAGCCGTATTCCTAATGGTGTATATCTACGTTTGAAGAATTATTTTTAAAATTTGCACAAGTAGTGCCGTTTTGTGCCAGAGCTTAAATATTTTTATCTATACCTCTCTACCAGAATAAACTAGAATTAAAGTCTTTAGACTTCATTTAATCATACTAAAATGTCCAAAGTGAGAATCATTCATAATTTGTTTTCTATGAACTTTGGGAATTATTACTCTATATTCTTTTAAAATGCACCCGTTTTGAAAAGTAAATTGTTTTTGTACAGCACCGATAAGTAAATTCTTAAGAATTTCAGAAACAGAAATGAGATGGTAAATACTTTGAAGTAATATAGGATCTTATTTTGTGGCTAAGGCAAAAGTTTTTAGCGTTAACTGTAAAGTTGAATGTTGATTAATTTGAAAAAATTCAGATTAATCAATCATATATGAGTTAGGTTGTGGTGGTAAGTCTTCATTTCGTAATGGAAGACACGAAAGAACTGGCACTTCCGTGCTCGGTGTTTTTTTTCATAATGGATATCATAATGAAATGTTTGTAAATATAATGCATTATCTTTGCATTCTAGTGCCGCAGAAAATACGGAAATACTCTTAATGGGAGAAAAATAGACATAAGTGGCTTATTGTCTATAAATAAAGTAAATCTTCTACCATACAAATATTCAAAATATTATTTTACATATAAAATAATAGAAAATGCTTTTTTATCTATCTGACTATACCTTTTCTCTGCATTTGTCAAAGTTTTTGACACAAAACCAATGGGTTTTTCAATATTATTTGGCTCTGCATGAGAAAAAAACTGTTGCGATGCCATAAGGAGAATCATCAGTTGTTAACACTAAGGGTAATTTAGGGTTGAAATATGTAAGAACTCTGTCATATGTAATTTCATTTTTAATATTCTTAAATGTCTGTTTACAAGCAGCAAACCATATAAATTTGACATTCTTTCTTAGCAATTGATAAAAGGATGATCAATTGTAGACAGGTTTGAAATAAATTTAGAATAATAAGTAACTAAGCCTAGAAAAGTTTCAATTTGTAATACATTTACTGGTCGTGAAGCATTTAAAATAGCATCTACTTTATCTTGTATGAATACCATCTTTATCATTTTTATACTCACAATAAGCAATTTCGTCAGCCATAGAAAATATTTTTTCCTTATTTATACTAATATTATATTCACGTAACCTTTCCAGTACCTATTTTAAACGTTGCAAATATATTTCACCAGTTTCTCCAGTATAACTGCAATATTATTAATAAAAATTCTAACACCACCAATTGCACTTAAAGTTTGGCCAATATTTCTTTGCCAAATGGCAGGAGAATTTGTAAATCCCACAGGTAACTTTAAGAGCTAGAACAATCCTTTCGGAGTGTTTATTGTCAGCAATTTTTGTGTGTTTTCATCCACTGGTACTTGAGTATACTTGGTAATAAAATATATCTTTAAAAATAATTAATCTATCTTTACTATCATTAAACCTATCATTAATATATCTGTATAAAATGCAAACCATCCCTAATAATAGTCCCGAGTATTCAAGTCTAAATTATGAATTATAGGTTTTGGTCGTACAAAAATTGAATTTTTTATATTTTATTTGTTAAGCATGGAGAAAGTTTTTTCTAGATATAACTTATGAGACCAGACTGTATAAAAATTTAAAGTTTCGTAATTTAAAAAAAAATAGCTACTTTGACATAAGTGACTTTTGATATCATGAGGAACAACGCTTTAAATATTTTTACGCATGTTAATGGTTAACGAATTAGTTATCGGATAACAATAAGAGCGGACATCGTGTATATAAGTAAATTTGTTAGTAATTTGTGTTACAAATAAAAAAGAAAAAATAATAACATTCTGTCACATCTTTGATCAAATCATTCACAATAGATAAGTACCTATCAAAACAGTAACTATTATGGACTACATTCTTAATAATATATGTAAAGAAGACAACACAAAAGAAAAAAATACATCTTTGGGCGGGGACATGGAGTTTATTGGCGCCACATGAGAAACAATATTGATATAACTATATACATCGGTTTTACTGAATTAGAATTTTGAAAAGACTGAAGATAATTTTGAATCCTGGTTTCTTGAAGAACACTAATTTGGTAAAACCCCACGCCCAGCAGACTCCAATATATGCTATTGTCAGTAGAGGCTATTGCTTGGTAACTTCTATACTATTGCTTTTCAATGTCCAGAACTGGGCTATTTTAGAAAAAAATGCTTGAGATAGATTTCTTTAGGATTTCTTCGCTCTAAAAAGACTTCTAAAATTCGTAAACTTCTCTTGCAGCCATTTAAGGACACTTTTTTTCTTTTTTCCAACATCAACAACGTCACCAGATTCTGAAAAGAATGATAATTAAAAAAAGTAGATGTAAATATTTTGCTATTGTAACAAAATAATTTACATATCACTAGAGTTTTGTTAAAAATATTAACAATCTTTGTCATTCAATTTGTTTATATTAATAGAGTTTGCCATTTTACAACCTAGTTATTTTTGTGTCGCGCAAAAATTGATTTGAAAATTTTATTACTTTTAAACAGTAGATGACGTTTTTTTTTTTTTTTTTTAATTGTGTTCAACATTTATGACATTACAACATTTGTCTTCATGATTTATAACTTTCTTTTTCTTTTTTTTTCTCCCTTCCTTTTTGGTTACTACAGTCGAGTACTACACGGGACCGCAACAATGCATCTGCTATTATGAAATTTTGTTACAATAAAATTGAATATTGTTTATTTCAGAAAAAGCTATCTAAGTACGGAATAGAAAGTTTCGAAACATTTAAGAAATACCATCTAACCAAGTTAAAAGTAATTTTTTTCTTTCTTTCTTTCTTTTCTTTTTTCCTTTTTTTCTTTTATTTATTTATTTATTTATTTTTTTACGAAAGAAATCGCCAAAATGTAAAGTGTGGTTCTCTACATCAAATGGTAAAGTAATTTATCCATTAAGGTTCAGGAAAAGGGGTGAAGAAAAAAATTCCCCCTTAGCAGCAGGGGTGTATTGGGGGGGGGGGGGGTATACAACGGTACACGCCGTATACCTTCCTAATTTTTTTTTAAACTACGTATACCCTCTTTTTCTCAAGTAAAGCTTATAGCGCATACTCTCTAACGTATATCCTCTACCTATAGACATAAAGTATACCTTCTGTTTTTTTTTTCTTTTTTACGACTACACCACTGGTTAGAAATTATAGCGTCTCTACAATAAAATATATTTTGCCTCTGTATTTTCATCTGCTTTATTATTTTTTCTTATTTTATGATATTAATGAGCTGAGTTAAGGATAAAAATTAACAAAGCTGAGTTCTTTAGTTGATCTGAAGTTTATTAAGGCCAGAATTTTTTTCTAAAAATTGAAATGTTGAAGGAACGTTTTCAATTTGAATTTCAAACATACTAGGTTAAACTGAATGCAGTACTTTTCACAATGTAGAAAAGTAGATCAATGAAATATTATGCTCAAGTGAAACATTCTCTAAAATGTAAATTTAAAAGAACGTAAACTGTCTTCACGTAATTGGAAAAAATATAAAAACATAAGCGTACCGTATCGCTTGTGGAGTTTCTGCATCAAACGAATATTTTAAAGATGCGAAACGAGGGTATGCGGGATGTTATTTCAGACGACTTTTTGTAACAATCGAAGTATTTATGAATTTACTGCAGAAAGAAAATAGTCGGATGTGTCAATCCCAAAACTTTCTTCTATCTACACAGGTTTCGAATACACAAAAAAGAATCAGCACCAATTTATATCAAGGTCTAACTGAAACTCAAGTTTTATTAAATTCCGTGCATTATTTCTTGAGATATGACTATCGCTAAAATCGTGTAAATCTTGCAAAATGCTGCATAGCAGCGCCACCTGCTGGGCGATTTTTGCCAAAAGCTCAGCACCAATTTATATCAGAGACTAACTGAATATAAAGTTTTATTAAATTCCGAGCACTAGTTCTTGAGATAGAGCTATTGCGGAAATCGCGAAAAATGCTGCATAGCAGCGCAATCTGCTGGGCGATTTTTACCAAAAACTAACCAGCACGTATTTATATCAGAGACTAACTGAAGTTTTATTAAATTCTGAGCATTAGTTCTTGAGTTAGAGATATTGTGGAAATCGCAAAAAATGCTACATAGCAGCGCCACCTGCTGGGCGATTTTTACCAAAAACTAATCAGCACCAATTTATATCAGAGACTAACTGAATATAAAGTTTTATTAAATTCCGAGCATTAGTTCTTGAGATAGAGCGCCCACAAAATTTTTGTCACATACAGACAGACAGACAGACAGACAGAGTCACAGACAGACATTTTCTAAAAATAGTCAAATCGTGTTGAGCCCCTTCTAAAACGTATAAATCCGTCGAAAACCGGAAGTCGAAAATTTTCATGAATCCAATACTTTCTTCTTGTAAAGATAGAAGAAAGTAAAAATTAAGAAAGAAAAGACAGTTAACGAATTTTCGAATATTTTCTCAATTATGAGTTTTCTGAAATAAGTGATTCAGTTATATTTCGTTAATGGAATTCTATATAGTTGTAACGGATTTTTTTCCTATTGAATTTCGATGTTAGAGAACTTGACTAAGTACTCAAATAGAATACATACTATTTTCAATTTTCTTCTTTTCAAGGTTATAGAAAAACTGAAATAATATAGTATGTCTTTTATTTATTTACCATTTGTAAAATATTACAAACAAGTAATTTAAAATAAATTTTTCGCCATCTTTTTACCATTATAAGATTTTTTTTTATTGTCTATGTTGCAGAATTCTAAATTCTATTTTAGATTCTGCAGTAAACATATATAAAAAATCCCCTTTTTTAATATTTAAATGTTTGGTTTACCTTTTTTTTTTTAGCTTTTTCCTGAAATTTAAGATGTCTATTGTAATACCGGCTTATAAATATACTGCATAATGTAATATGTTCTCACTGTTCCATACCCACTCTCGTTGGTTTTCTTGCTAACAAATGGTTTCTTGGTAACTACGGTTGTTGAAATACAGATTTAAAAATAATTTCAATCTAGGTATATTTCTGACTCCATGAGTATCGAATTTGTTACCGTTTTAAACGTGGTAGTTTATGCATGTTTTAAAGAATGTATACGTTTTCGAATTATTTGATAAAAATTTTGCAATTCTAATATAACAATAATACCATATATTTTTCAATTTGCTAATGTTTTTTTTTTTTTTTTTTAAATTAGATTTGGACATGCATTTTCTTTATGAGAAATAATGAATAAATTAAATCTATTAATTTTAAACGATCACTTTTCAAAAACAAATTTTTAAATAGTTTGATATTGACAAGTTAACAGTTGAAAAATAATTATATGAGATGTAGACTTTTATGAGATCCTTACCAATTTCAACTTGATATGACAATTTGGTTTTCTTTCTTTCAACTACGTCAACCTTTACATCTTCTATTTCAGTAAAAATACTTGCACTGTCACCTGCAGGACTGTTTTCATTTTTTTCAATTATATCTACCTTCACACTTTCATTCTCAGCGAAGACATCTGGATTGTCACCAGCATGGTTGATCTCCTCCTTTTGAACCACATTTGACTTTATATATTTAACTTTGGTGAAAACAGCTTCATGGTCACCTTCGTTAAAATTATCAACATTTTTATCAGCCCTTGGCATTTCGAAGCACATTTCTTCTGTGTATCTGAACACCATTCGTTCAAGTTTCGTAGGACATGCTAAAATGTAAAACTGAGTATTGTAAAACTTTTGTGGCAATATTAAAAAATAATAAAAAAAATAAAAATAAAATAAAATAAAAATAAAAAACATACAGTAAACAACAACGAAAAACAGATATTATAGAAAGTTTCAGAAATGTTTGATAGTTTGCCATTAAAATAAATCTAAAGCTAATAGTGTGGTTTATTAGCAATGATTTATTTCTTACAGCAATGAATTTGATTAAAATAATTTTTTTCTAGCAAAAATCAAATTTGGAATAGTATATTTCTATTTTTAAGGAATTTCCAAATATATCAAAAATACAAATGATTCTATAAAATATGTAAATAAATAACGAAAAAGTATGTTTATAAATACTTTAAATACTTCTGGAAGCATCTCGCATAATAACATGGTATATTGGGCAAATTTATAGGAAAAAAATAAAGTTAAGTTTGAAAAATGTATGATTTCAAATTATTAATTGCAATTGATAAACATTTCTTAATCATAATTTGGCATTAAGTGAAATCGCATTTTCAGGCTAGTTGTCTGAGTGCAACGAAGACTCATACACAGCGCAGTATTACTTTGCCCCATATATAGCTACGATGGATATTAAAACCTTTCGTCAAGCATAACTCAAAAAATATTTAACGGATTTCGTTCAAATTTTTACAGCAGGTACCTATAAAGGTGACAACGACGTCTATTTATTACCAAGAATAAATGTCAAACCGTTTGGAAATTATATTAAAAAAATAGATAAAAAAGCACAATTAAAGTACATACGTCACGAAATGTGTGCGTACGTCATTTTCACCGGCGGGAGATTTTCGTAGACAATCGGAATTGAAAAGTTCATGGAGTACATGGAGCAAAAAAATATGCACGCACTAATATTCAGCACAATAAAATATATTTCAATTTAGTAGAAATCGAAAATTAATCTGAATTTTTTTTTTCTGTTTGAAAGAAAAACCCCGCACTAACTTGGTAGACTTGGTATTAGAGATTTGGCGCAAATCTCAGCAATAGCAGCTTTTTTTATTTCGCGTGTGTAAATTAAAAAAAAAAAATTCTTTGGTGTTTAAATAGAAGGTTTCGATTTATGGCCTTATTTCTTTTTTTTTCTCTTTCTAGCATTTTAAATGGGATTAATGAAAGGCATGTATTTTAAATTAAATGAGTGAAAGGTTTATATTTAAATGAAATGAATTCAATATGAAAATGTTATAGGAACAATATTTGGTGATTTATCAACTTCGCCAGGATAACATATAAAAGTACCAATATATCAAACAGTATGTAGTATGTGAAATGAAACAATTATATTATAATCACCCATCGAACAAGAAAAAAAACTAATATTCTGCATTCAGAGGGAAAAATTCATCTCCTGTGCCGTAAGATTTGGCGAGTTCTATTTTGGTGATAAGTTTTTCGATGTGATTGTTGGGATCTGCAGGATTTGGCTTACTTTTTCTAAATCTTATTTTTTTGCAGATGTAGTATTATGTAAATATATTTTTTTGCATAATTTTTCTATTTTGTATATTTGGCATTCTATTTTGTATATTTTCTATTTGGCATTTGGAAAAGAGATTTTTACCTTTTTATCATTGCCTTCGGAAATATTAAAAAATAAGAAAATATTTACATATATCAGGCGTATAATGTTATGTTTTGCATTTTTATACGGACCACTTCTCAATTTTTAGATTTTAAATGCTATTTATTATTTACTAGCCGTTTATTAATTGTTTAAAATTTAACCCCCTGGCAATAACAATTATTTATCACAAAAATGCCTCTTAGGTTTGCTAAATAAGTTTGTTTATGTATTTTCATTACTTATTAAAATATCGAATATGGCGATAAAATTTTATTTTAGCATCGTGCTTAAATTTTTAAGATGGTGCAAAAACATGCTTTAATAAACGCATGTTTGTAAATATTTGAAAAACATGTTTTACCGCTCTCTTGAAAAATTTTGTAAGATGCTAAAACTACCTTTTGGCACCATTTAAAATTTTTTTCGCCAACCGACATAGGATACGAAACTTTTCCCCATTCAGATGCACAGGCAAGGCTGGTCTCAAACAAGAGTAAAGCTAGCAACAATATTGTTTTAACTCTATAAGAGTTACAATATTGATATTAAATGCTCCGATTGGCTTTAGGCCCAATTACGAAAGTTTCTCCTAAAAAAAACTGTAGAAGAAGTCTTTTACATTTGTTTCAAATGAAGCTCGGTCTACAAGGTATTAGTTAATAATACAAACAACACTAATGGCATGGAGGCAAAAGTTTTAATTTAAATGTATATATTTGAAATCCTCCCCCCCCCCCCAAAGAAAAAAAAAGAAAAGAAAAGAAAGTTACAGTAATGAATTTAATATGGCGTTAAGCCACGCTTCTCTGACATAAGCAATTGGCTGCAAACGCGATAACGAAACTTTCACTTAACTTAATAACATGTAGCTAATATAGCCCTCAGGGTACTTTGCAGTTATACAGACCTTGTGGTTTCTTTAAAAAGCTTGAGACAATTCAGGTTTAAGACGTTGAGATTTACTGTCAAATGATATAAACAACTATGAGCACAAAACTGATGAATTCTTATTCAGGTTTATGTATGTATTTAAAAAAAAAAATGCATCTGATTACACTTATTAGATAAATTACTTCTGTTTGCATTTAATAACTGATAAACGGCTTCTGTATATTAAATGAATTGTTTAAATATTGGGAAGAGGTAGAAAGACGAGTAAACAAACGGGTAGACAGACGGGTAGAGAGAAGAGTAGCGACATAGGTAGGCTGACAGATAGCGAAACGAATAGACAGACGGCTAGAGAGAAAGGTAAAAAGAGGGTTGACAGAGGGGTAGCAAGATGGGTCACGAGACGGGTAGCGACACCGGTAGACAGGAATGTAGTGAGAAAGGTTGCGTGGTAGATAAAGAGACAAGTAGAGAGATGAGTACAGAGACGAGTTGACTGACGGGTAATGAGATTGGTAGCGAGTCGGGTACAAAAACAGACGGATAGTGAGACGGGCATACAGACGAGTAGAGAGACAGTACATGGGTACGGAGATGGGTAAGAAGATGGGTAGAGAGGCAGATAGACAAGTTGTGAGACAGATAGACAAATGGGTAGCGAAGTGGATAGAGACACGGCTAAGCATACAAGTAGTTAGACGGATAGACAGACGGTTAGACAAATAGATTGGCGGGTAGCGAGACCGGTAGAGAAATATAGAGACAGGTAGCGAGACGTGTAGAGAGATAGACAATCGGTTAGACAGACGGGCAGAAGAACGGATAGGGAAACAGACAGATTGTGGAGAGACAGACAGACAGGCAAAAGAAAAGTCTGCGGATTGGCGCAGGGGGCAGAGCCTCCTAGGGAGTAATCAAGAAGTATCTGTTAAGTTAAGAAGTATCTGTCTGCTTAACTTTGAAATATATATAATTTTTCAATTTTGCCGATTTGGAGATTTAATGTAAAAGTTATTTTACAGAATTCATCGAAAGATTTTTTGTATACTTTAATAGTAATTTAGACTATAGTTTTGCAATCTGGTTTGTAGCAAAGCATGCTATCAATGTGGTTTGAAGTGTAAGAGTTTCTATAAACAGTTATACAAATAATAGATATATAATCAAGGAAGAAAATTTTTTAATTCACGCACAAAAAAAGGTGCAACAATGAAATTAAATTTGCGTTAAGCCACGCTTGATAGAATAATCTATTGGCTGCAAATCCAATTACGTAACTTTAAAAAGCTTGGCGTTTTAAAAAATCCGGTGTTTTTTTTCCTAAGTTTTGCGCAATACACGCTTAAGAAAATGAGATTCTTTGCCACATGTTAAAAAAAATTATGACAACACATCTGATGAACGGTACTTCTTTTCGATTTTTTTAACAGTGTATATGAATTTATATATGATATTTTGTAATTCTATCAATTAATTTGCTCTTTTTCTTTATATTGTAATTATTAACCCTATGTTCTCAGCAATATCACTCAGACTAATCCCTTTGAGGGAAGTCCTAGTATTATTTATCGTGGGGCATTCACTTATGAGATTGGTAACATCCAAATCAGCAGATGGCAACAGCAAATATACGTGGTAATTTTTACGAATTAGAAAAATCCTCGTTACTTTTTTAATAATGAAATGCTTTTAAATAAATTTTTTCAAGAAATACTAATAGAATAAAATGTCCAAATATTGTCCCCATAAGAAAAATTCAGAATTTTGAAAATTAAGGGGAACACCCCCCCCCCCCCTCCCAGAAAAAAGATAATCAATTTGAACATTTCTGCACCTTACCAATTGAAACTAGTATTGGAACTGAACAGAATCAATTGCCATCTCCTTAGTAAGCAAATCAGTAATCAGAGTACGCATCATCTGAGTAAGCAAAAATAAAACTAATCCAATTTCTCGAATTTTTAAGAAGCGTTCCTAATTCACAAGCGTGAACACTTTCTAACTTTGGCACAGTGTTGAACTCAGACATCATTCTGCGGGAGGAATTTCAGAGGCTTCGGGGAAGGGGGGACATTATAAGAGTTCCGGGGGAAGGGTGATTGCACTTTTTAATTATTAAATGCATAAATTCTGAAATCTTCCGGGGTAGAGGAGGGGAGACATTTCAATACTCCGGGCCATCCTTGAATTCAACACTGGTTTGCATCAGCATCAGTATCAGAAATTTGAGAATGATTCTAGCTGCTTCTGCAATCTGTATTGTACAAAATATGAATTTCTTTATAGCTGTTATCACTGAAACGCGTGTATCAGTGCTTTGCACTCCTAAAAAAAAAGAAAACAAAATTAGTGAATTTAGCTAATTTGTTGTATTAGAATCACTAAAAATATGATATTCTTTATAGACCTTGTCACTAAAGCGCTTGCACGAGCGCTGCGGATCTATAAAAACCAAGTTAAAACAGAAGAGACTCAGCTAATTAATTGTATTCGAATCTGTAAAAGTATGAACTTATTTACAGTCGCTATCACTAAAGCTCGTGTATAAAAACTTCGCGTTCAGAAAAAAAAAAAAAAAGCATTCGTGAATTTAGGTAATTTTTTGTATTAAAATCTCTAAAAATATTAAATTTGTTAAAACCGCAGTCACTATAACGAATGTTAAAAGAAAGTTTCACATTATATACATTGTTAATACTGTTTTAAATATTTTTTTATAACTTAATTAAATATGTAGAAAAAAACTTCCCATTTTTTCAACATATTTGCTGCCGGGAATTAAAATAAATAAATAAAGTGTCAGCTTTAGCAGAGATGAAAAGTTAAATTGTATAAAAACGTCTTCATTTATTATTATTATTATTTATTTATTTTACAGGTCACATTTGGTTGACTTTTTGATAGAGGGATTTAAAGGAGACGAATTAGGAATGTTTAGATGCAGGAATTTAGGACAAGAAGTATTAAAAATATGTTCGTTGCATCTGGCCAAACGATGAAACTTCAGCACACGCACAGTTTGAACATAACAAGCATGATCCAAACTGCAAAGATCAATCATGCAATGCCAAAAACACACCTTGAAGCACTAGAATAACATTCTGAAGTTGAATAAAAACTGCATCCAATTTCCCTTAAATTATTTTTGAAAAATTATAAGTGAAACAATGTGTTAAAAACAAGCTTTTAGTATAATGCACTACAAATACGAGTGAATATTTTTTATCAATTTGTTTTTAATAAAATAATAAACTGGATATAAAATTTTAAATCCAATTTCTAGGAAGAAAAAATGATCAATGACCTCGTGAGCATCGAACCCACATTCATTTTTAAAGATTTTCTGAAGCAATAAATGACATTTATTTGATCACGTACATGATAAAATTTATGTATTCTTAAGGACAAATGGTTTT
Source organism: Maratus michaelseni (assembly GCA_963931845.1). NCBI lineage: Eukaryota > Metazoa > Arthropoda > Arachnida > Araneae > Salticidae > Maratus > Maratus michaelseni. The sequence continues at coordinate 64,580,775 of OZ007594.1, forward strand.
GCCCCTTTAGTATGGCGGAGGCAAATTTCAAATATTTTTTTTCACAAAAGTATTGTATTATCACCGGAAATAAGTCACACTGTCAAAAATTAAGTCAATTGTTGCACAGGAAGTGTTTTAAAATTGGTTTGCAAGATTTGAGCCGAGCGGACAGACAAGGCAAATTAAATAAAAGTTTGTAATAATGCGCTAACAAACAACATTGCCTTTCTATCTTACTGTCAACGCTTGATTGGGAAGTACAGAAGCATGCCAAGCACGTGCATCAAAATTTAACAAGGGAGGGAGTGGGGGATTTAGGCGACGGGGCTTGTTTCGAACACTTTATTCTATTTAAAACTTAAACTGAACCATGTACCAGATTGATACGCTTTTATTCTTAAATTCAACAAATGATATGGTATCAGTTCGTCATTCGAACTTCTCACAATTTAATCAAAAGCGGGTCTAAAGAGAAGATAATAGGGCTCATGATATACCCCCATCTCACATAAATTTTTCAAAAAAATGCCACATTTTGCCATATAGGATATGTGTTAAAACATTTTAAAAATGCTTCATTTTGGGATGTGAAACCCCCCTCCCTTCCAGAAAGTATAGAGATCTTAATCAGTCTTTGCCTTTGATTCCACTAATGTCCTCTTTTGCTACACGTCTCTGAAAACTGGCGTAAATAGCGTACAAAAGAAAAAAATATGAATGAGAACTTACTATATTTATCCCAAATATCCTCAGATGGTATTGGAGTAATATATTTATATGAGCCTCCAAATAGTTTGTGATTCAACAAGTCAGAACTGGAGGGCCTTGCTTCGGGATCCAGGTTTAAACAGCTGATGATGAAATTCTTTATGTACGTCACCCTTTTCCGGGACAACTTGGACCTCGGAGATGAACGTTGCACCAGCACTTCAAAGTTTTTGTCCTGGAGAATTTGAAACATGATGGGGTATATTTGTTTAACCCAACTGTAAATTCTTCCACTTGTTGTTTTTAAGAGAGTCTCAGACAACATTTTACGGGTGAGCATTTCAAGAGTAAGTACACCCAGTGTCCATACATCAAACTTCATACCGTTAACAAGTGTCTGTCCTTCCCTTGTTAATTGCGCTTCTGGTGCTCTATAAAACAGTGGTGACGCATAACTGAAATGATACAGAACAGAAAGTGCAATAAATATATGTAAAATGTAAGAGGGAAAAGAAAATGATGTAGACTGAGCTTACAATTGATGAACATCAGTAGACATAATATTAATATATTTTTTTAATTGCTAATAGGCGTATAGCCAACATAGTGAAAAAGTACCCAATCCGGGACTCGAACCCGGGTCATCAGTATATCGCACTGACGTTCTACCAACTGAACCACTTGGGAACGATACTCAGCTTGGAACTTTTTCACCATAACTTGTTGACAAGGCTACAAACGCAGCACAAGATGGAATATATTCCGTGAACCGCCAACCCTGGGGCAAACACGAAATCAAAGAAAATCCAGCATCGACAATTGAATAAATTCAGAATTTGTAGAACGTCAGTGCGATATACTGATGACCCGGGTTCGAGTCCCGGCTTGGGTACTTTTTCACTATGTTGGCTATATGCCTATTAGCAATTTAAAAAATATATCATATATTCTAATACGAGAAAATCTTGTGTGTGGTTATGCAAATTTTATTTTAAAAACGGCTCTAACGATTTTGACAAAATTTTGTATTCTACCGTTTTTTGGAATCAGAAAACGATTGGGCTGGGTCACATGTTCGAGAAAATTCGATTAGTGGGTCATTTTGGGTCAATTTGGGTCATGATCAAGCTAATTGTATCTAAAAAACGGTTCAAACGATTTTGACCAAATTTTGTATCCGACCATTTTCAGGCACTAGAAGACTATTGGGCTGGGTCACATGTTCGAGAATTTTTGATTAGTGGGTCATTTTTGGGTCAACGTGGGTCAAATTAATTTTATCTAAAAAACGGCTCTAACGATTTTGATTAAATTTTGTATCGTACGAGTTTCGGGCACGAGGAAATCATTGGGCTAGGTCACATGTCCGAGAAAATTCGATTAGTGGGTCATTTCTGGATCAATATGGGTCAAGCTAATTTATCTAAAAAGCGGCTTAAACTATTTACACTAAATTTTGCATCCTATGGTTTTCGGGCACGAAAAGACTGTTGGGCTAGGTCACATGTTCAAGAAAATTCCGTTAGTGGGTTATTTTGGTCATGGCTCATTATGGGTCAAGCTATTTTATCTTAAAAACGGTTCAGACTATTTACACTAAATTTTGCATCCTATTTTTTTTTCGGGCACGATAAGACTGTTGTGCTAGGTCACATGTTCGAGAAAATTCAATTAGCGGGTCATTTTGGTCATGGGTCATTATGGGTCAAGCTATTTTATCTTAAAAACGGCTCAGACTATTTACACTAAATTTTGCATCCTATGGTTTTCGGGCACGAGAAGACTGTTGGGCTAGGTCACATGTTCAAGAAAATTCAATTAGTGGGTCATGTTGGTCATGCGTCATGATATTTGAACTCAAAGCTAATTTTGATCGAGCATTGCTCGGTCCTCCCTGCTCGTTAATATTATGAATGCAAGGCGTGAGAAATTTTCTCTGGAAATATTTCCAAGTATTAAAAAATATGAATCAGTAGACATTTACGTAGTCTTGTAGCAATAATGAAATAAATAAACGCCTCAAAAGATACATTAGTTTTTTTCTCAGCGATTGTCTTTCTAAATGTTTTTAACTTTCTTTTTTTAATTTTTCTAAATTGTTCAGCGAATCAAAGCTAAAACAAATAACACAGAAGGGAAAGCCTTCTGATTCTCTTCTTATATATACACTTTGAATGTCATCCCGAATGTGATATCACCAATTAATTTGTGCGACCGTTGCATTATTATTTGTTACAAATGACCAGCTTATAATATTTAATTAATATATTCTTACCCATCACTTCATTTCTCAAAAAAAAAAAAAGAAAAAAAAAAAAGAAAAAAAGAAAGAAAGAAAGAAAAAGCTTGCATTCTACCTCCAACAAGAAAAACTGGTGAAGTTTCAAGTTTTCGAGTTTCGTAAAAGCGATATCTCATGAGTTCTAGCTGTGATTATAATTAGACTGAATTGCAGAGAAATGAACAAGACTCTTTCAGTGTTTAGGATTTGGGGGTCGAAACTATGACACGCGTGACAAACATGACACTTAAGAAAGTTTTCTTGGCACATGAAAACTTATATTAGATAATAATCAGTATATGGAGCAAATTCAATTTTATGCTTGTTAGAGGCACTACAATTTTGTTTAACGTGTTTAGTCTGTTAAAATTTTAGTGCAAGCGTTCTGTAGCCGTTTGCCAAATTATTTTCTTTCTCGATAAAATTTACTTCTTTAATTCAATTTTAAAAGAAGTTTCAGTAACAAAGTACTATTGGACTAGTTTCTACAATCATATAGCTAAAAATGACAAAATATGAACCAGGTGGGGCAATAGAACAGACGTATACAATAGTGAAAAAATGTGTTTTACAAATGATTAATACGTTTTTGATGCGGCATAATCATAGATCTTATTAATGAATGTTATACGAGAAGTAATTTTCCCATCTGAGTAAAAATGTGTCCAGGCTGGGAAAAGAACCCAGACTCGAATCCTTTGGCTTTTATTGCCAATGCTCTTCTGATTGTGCGATCTGCTGTGCCGGTATTTTTTTAAGCATAACTCAAAAGCTACTTGGCGGAATAGTCTGTAATTTTGGATTCGCATTTTTGAATCTTCTAAAAACGATTTTTGTTAAAAGATTTATATCTAATAATTCCTATCTTTTTTTCGAAATTCAGAAAAAATATATTTTCGAAATAAATTTTTGAAAAAAAAAATATGATTTGCCGTCTAATTTGTCTAAGCATATCGAACTGCATAAAGCTTTATGCAACCACAGCTTTTGCAAGCGCAACAAAGCAAACGGTCTTGCTTCGATCAGATAGATTTTCATGCATGAAGAGATACAGGGGCAAATTAGAACAACGTGGTTCACGCTTACTTTCTCAAACGTAGTCACCGGAAGAAAATCAAATTTATAACATTAAAACAAAACTCAACTTACTAAAACAATATTTACTACAAATATTAATAACTTTTTATTGTTGTTCGGGTTATTCGGAAAGCATGAAATATTTTATACAAGAGTAAATCTATATAGTATATATATATCTGTACCTATATTTTCCACTAACATAGTTATAATGTAATATTGTATTTATTGTGTTGTAACGTATAGAGTTATTACTAACCTGTCGACAAGTTTCTCAGCGCTGCACACACATCCCAGATCACATATGCATGCTTTTCCGTTTTTCTTAATGAGGATATTAGTAAGCTTAAGATCGAGATGACACATATTCTCTCCGTGTATGTAGGCTACTCCACTCACGATATTACGAAGCCACTTTTTCATCACTTTAAACACTTGTTGATTCTGAAAAAATATATCATCTTCCAACTTGTTAGCCAAAGACCCTTGGCATAATGGCGAGAAAAATACGTGTGCTGGAGCATCCTGAAACTTTACTTGTCCAAGCAATGGAAGGACATATTCACTTGCAAGTTTAGGCCACACCTCTGTCTCACTTTTAGAAGCGCAGATATCCAAAACTATTTTAGCAGCCACTTTTGTGGACTTGCGTTTATTTTCTACTTCTATTACTTGGCCGAAGGTGCCCTCTCCAATTGTCTCACCACACTCATATCCATACGATTCCAGCAAACATTTAGTCGTTTTGACTGCAAGATCACGGTAAACATCTTCACTGATGATCTTATTTTCGACAGCAGACGCTATGACATCCATTTTTAACAAAATTTACAAATATTCATCAAAATATATCTCTTTTTAAGAGCTTTAATAGTTAAGCAATAGCAATTTTAAGCAAATCACAGTGGCTTTCCTGAGAGCAGTGCATTGTTACAGAAAACTTTGTTTGAATATGTTTGTAATATGCATTGTTTACTTTATGAGTGGCTACAATGTGGTATTCTTTAAAAACTTTTATTTTGTCTTTAAAAATGCATTATTACCAAACAAGAATGTATTGTTGAATTTAATAATATAAATAATATTGTAATATAAAATATCCACATTTGATTGATTGATTTATTTTGAAGCTAACCAAATAATTAAAGAAAGAAAGAAAGAAAATAAGGGGAAAAAAATTATATCTCACATTATGCATAAATTCTGACATCTAGATTAAGAGTACACATATTAAGATTATATCTTGAACTTTCTTCTTGTACCATAATTATTTCTTGCTTTTACAAACAAACATAAATACAGTGAAACTTCCATTTAACGAAATCTCATCGTTACACTTAAACACTTCGTTATGAAAAAAATTCGTTAAACAGAAATCAATTTAAATTCATGAAATTTGTATTACACATAATATACGTAAAATGAAAAATACACATAAAATGGAAATATTTGAAAAATGTATTTTAATTAGGTTAGTAATTTTTTTTAGGCAATGTAGACATATGAAAACAATTTAATTTGGATAATGTCTAAAACCCCATAATAAAGAGAAGTAAACAAAAGCTGAAGCGTACCTTTTACTTTTTTGGTTAAAATGTGATTAAATGTGTGTGTTTTGATTAAATGATTAAAATGTGTTCATTTTGATACAGTCCGCTGAAAGAAATTCATACATCGATGGCAACAACAACCTGTCCGTTTGAATACTGGTGCATACACGAAAGTGGAATAAACTTCGTTATATAGAATAAGTTTTTCGTAATATGGAGATTAATTTACATGTTAATGGTGTTCAAAGTCCAGGTTCTGCACAAAATTTTGTTAATTAGAAAACTTCGTTAAATAGGGACAACGTTAAAGAGAAGTGTATATAGCAAAGAATAAAATATACATAGTTGCCAACTTCCCGATTTTTTTCGTACCAGTATTTTTATGCAAAAACATTTGTTTTATGTAATCGTACAATTTTTCCAATTTAATAAAGCGAATATTTTTGTAAGATTTTACTGGTATTCAAAAAATCGGGAGGTTGGCAACTATGTAAGTAGCTTGTAAATGCTTGGTAATCAATTTATAAAATTTCTGTGAATTTGCAATTAAAATTACTAACACTCGAGAATACACTGTTTGTGGTAAATTGCACAGGATGTATTGAAAAATTCTTTTTTTTTTCCCTTTTGAAAATAGAAGCAGTTAAATGAAAAAGCGCAGGCGCAATAAATAGATCGACAGACAGAAATAAAAAGATAAATTGACATATTTAAAAATCCAATTTATAAGGAAAATTGAATTAGAATAATAAGCAAATTTTAATTGCCTAATAGGCGTATTACTAACATAGTGAAAAGTACCCAAGCCAGGACTTAAATAATTTTTATAATTAAATAATTTATTCAATTATCGATGCTGGATTTTCTTTGATTTTTTGTTTTTCCCAGGGTTGGTGGCTCACTGAAAATATCCTATCCTGTGCTGCCTTTTTAGCCTTGCCAACATGTTATAGTGAGAAAGTTCTAGGCTGAGTATCGTTCCCAAGTGGTTCAGATGGTAGAACGTCAATGCGCTATACTGATGACCCGAGTTCGAGTCCCGGCTTGGGTACTTTTCGCTATGTTGGCTATACGCCTATTAAGCAATTAAAGTTTGATTATTATGAATGCAAGGCGTGAGAAATTTTCTATGGAAAAATTTCCAAAAGTATTAAATATGAATGAATTAGAATATCAAAGTTTTGCTGATCGTCAGAGCTTATGATGGGAATACAGCATGCTTCAAACAAAAACAGCGCATAGATGATAATGTAATACAATTACTTCGTCAACTCGTAATAATAATAATAATAATAAAATAAATATTACCAGTCTCCTTTTCTGGAAAGAACGTTAGATAATCCGTTTACTTCGTAACGATTCTATTGTATTAAAATTTGTATGCGGGCGCACACAGAGACAAATTTAAAACAAGTGGGTAAGTGTGATCGAAGGGTTTCGTTTAATATTTCTTTCAAAACACTTTATCCTTTCTTTAATAAATCCAAATTAATTTCATTTAGAAACCAAAAAATAAAATAAAATAAAAAAGTCATGTTTTTTATAAAGTAAAAATTTACCGGTCTATTTTTTTCGTTTTTTCGAATATCTAAACCAGCCCGATAGCGTGCGAAACCCGCAATTATATTCTGTCATAATAATACCTGTCATGTGGATTAAATGCGATATTTAAAAAAATTAATTTCAAAATTAAACATGTTGTACACTTTCAAAATGTTAAAATATGCGAATATTTCCATAATCGGGTTTTTATCATGATTCAATACGTTCCTCAAACTCATATATTTACTATTCTCTATTACTCATATTGATATTCGCTTTGTATTATTCTGAAACATTTGAAAAATCCTTTAAACATCCGATATGACGTCAGATTTTCTTTTTAATTCTCTAATGACGTGGTATTAATCTGTTTTGTGTACATACACATACTCACATACTCCTTGTATTACTGATAATTTTTTTCGTTTTTTACCACTATGACGTCAATCAATTTTATTTCATATTAATCTTTTTTTCAATTGGTGAAACTTTTTATTTCATATTCATTTTTCACGTGAAAATCGTCTGATAGAAAATTAATTATTGTAGAAAGAATTTCATCGTGGATTTTTAATTTTTGGCATCTGCTATAACGAAAAATGTTTAAATTGAATAGGAAAAGGCTGTTAGAATTTTGGGGTTTTATCTCTATTTATTAAAATAATACGAATTTTTCAAATTTTAATATTTTGAGCTCTTCATAGCTAGTATTCGGGTATATATAGACAAAGTTTCAACTCTGTAAGTTACATAGTTTTTGAGAATGGCTCTGCGACAGACAGACAACGTAGCGGGAGTAATAGGGTTTCGTGAGATGAACGAAACCCTAAAAAATATTAAGTTTTTGAAAACGCCGTAAAGAGGTTTTTAGAAATGAAGCCCAGTTTGCTGTCTTACAAAAGTTACTCCAGTTTGAACAAAACTGATAATCATTGTCTTGTTTTAATAAACATTGCAAAATATTTTATTGAAATATTTTGTAATACAGTAGAACGTAGAATCTTAGTTTTCGAACGTCCCACTTGTCGAACAATTCAGTTCTCGAACACGAAATTCCTCGAAATTTAATTCCCCTCTCGAACAGCGAGAGTATCATGGCCAATTCGCCGAATTTAAAAACCGCAGCAAAAGTGAGAGAATTCTTATTATTAACAGAATTAAGTTTGTCTTGCCGTCTGTCCGAACTCTAGCTCTAACTCGCGTAAATATACTCGGATTGCCATGTAATTGGTATATGTTATTGAGGTTTTCCATGGCATGTTCGGTAGTGAAAATGAAGTGTATAGCCTTTATAGTCCATTTATAAAGGCACTCAAAAGTATTCCGTTGCATTATGGTCTATAGAGAAAGATCATTTCCGGTGTGTTTTAATGGTAGTATACTATTCGAAACATAATGAAATTTATATGCATTGTTGAGGTGCACTACAAGAAAGTTACTTTAGAATATGTTATGTGTAGCACTTACAGTTTATTTATAGGGGCACTCAAAAGATTTCCGTTATATTATAGTCTATATATCCGTTATACACTGCTCAAAACAATTAAAGGATATTTGAAGTTTTATATAAAATAAAGATATAAACGAAATTTTTTTTGCCGAAAATAGAAGAAGAGAATCACAAATGCAAATTTTTCTGGTTTTCAAACTGTGGAGTATGCAAATTTTGAGTTCGACATCAAAAACGTCGCTTCAGCGGCAGCGAATGAAATTTGACTTTCAACTGGATAAAAGAGAATGAAGACAAGGATGATCGTCATTCAGTGATTGCTTTGTTTCGATGAGTACGATGTCTCAGCGAAGTCATTTGACAGATTCAGAAGCTTGGAGAATTGTTGGTAGGTTAGAAAGGGGCCAAACTCAAGCCGAAGTAGCGCAAGCCATTGGAGTGTCACAAAGTGTCATTTCCAGGATCTGGAACCGTTTCTTGGAGAGTGGATGTGCAGGCCGAAGACCAGGGCAAGGTCGTAGACGGACAACAACGCCCAATGAAGATCGGTATTTAGCGTTAACAGCTCGGAGACACCGAAACATGAACGCTACTCTTCTCCAACAACACCTTCGCTCGGCTACAGGCACCACGATTTCAACTCAGACTGTCCGAAACCGGCTCCATGCTGTAGGTCTGTATGCTCGCCGACCGATGGTATGTGTTAGATTAACATCAAGGCATCGTCGCGACCGCAGGGAGTGGGCAACCGAGCATGTCAACTGGAGGAGAAATGAATGGAGCAATGTTCTGTTTTCTGACGAGTCCCGTTTTTCTGTGCATCCGGATAATAGGCGTATTTTCATCTGGAGGGACCGTGGCAGTAGGAATAATCCTGCGTTCGTGCACGAAAGTGTCAGATTTGACGGTGGAGGAGTGTTGGTGTATGGTGGCATCTCCATTGACAGGCGCACTGACCTCTACATCATTCGAGATGGAGCTCTGACTGGTTGCCGATATAGGGATGAGATCATCAGACCTATTGTAGTCCCTTACGCTGCAGCAATCGGAGATAACTTCATTTTAATGGACGATAACTGCAGGCCACATTGTGCAAACCTGGTGGAGGATTTCCTTTTCGAGGAAGGAATCGTTCGAATGGAATGGCCAGCGTGTTCTCCAGACATGAATCCAATCGAGCACGTTTGGGACGCTCTAGGAAGACGAGTTTCTGGCCGCCAACAACCCCCACAAACTCTCCAAGAAATGGAAAGAGCTCTTCTGGAAGAGTGGGGCAGAATACCCCAACTCGTCATTAATAGCCTCATTGAGTCCATGCCTCAAAGGTGTTCAACGTTGCTGGCCGCCCGTGGAAACCATACCCCTTACTGAAAATGATTTTCTTTGAAGAAAACACCTTTTCTTATTCTTTTTTTCTCATATGCACAAATTGTGTTTTTTTCCTTTTGTACACAAATGCGCAATAAAATGCATTTTTTTCTGCCAAACATGTGTAATTTATTCTCATATAACCTACTATGTCTGTCGACCATGTATCAATCAGCTAAAAAGTTTCCCAGATACAAAATCCACCTAAAACTGCAATATCCTTTAATTGTTTTGAGCAGTGTATTATAGTCTATGAGTAAAAATCGTTTGCGGCCTATTTTAATGATGTTACGCTGTTACAAACATAATGAAACTGATATGAATTTCTGAGGTGCAATAAAAAATGTTTTATGTAGAATATAGAGTAGAGAGCAATTATCATTCATTTACAGGGTCAATGAATTGGATTATATAACGGTCTATGGGAAAAAACTGTGTACAGAGTATTTTAAATTATGTTGCAGTATTTTAAACGTGATGAAACTGATATACATTACTGAGGTTTACTGCAAGATGCTTGCTGTAGAATATGATATGCATAAGATTAGTCGTTCATTTACAGGGGCACACAAATATGTGGGATACAGTACTTTATTTTTTACAGTTGTAATAATTCTCAGAATATTTTGAGTGAGTATTTTCGTTTCGTGTTGATGCCTGTGTTAATAAACTTCTATATTAAAGTACCTTGGCCGTGCTACTTATTTGAATTATGTGGTTATTTTAGATAACTAATATCTTTAAAAGATTATAACAACTCTCTTCGATTTTACATCACATTACAAAATAATATGCTGTATTTGTTAAATGCTAAGAAATATATAGGGAAATTAATAAAATATGGCGCTAATTAACGACAGTTAAAATTTAAAAAACTGAATTTTTAAAACAGCTTTTAAATAATTAGCTTTGAAAGTGACACAAATTATCGTTTTCTTAAGAAAACTCCGTTTATATTTTCCAGGCTTTTCGCATACGGGCTTTAGTCGAACGTATGGATTTTGGATTTAAGCTCTTCAATTATTTTCTCTATTTATGTAAACTTGTCAATATTAATGAGCCCTGCCGGATCTTTCTTCCTCGTATTTCCTTTTTTACTGATACTTTCAATTAGCATACATCTCCTCATTTATAAAAATTATGTTACAGACCTTTATGAATAAATATATGATTAACTGAAGGTGAACATCGGAGACTGTTTTAGTGTGATTTGCAGTATTCTTAAATTCAAAGAAAAACTAAAAATTTATGTTTGACTAGCTGACCAGCCGATGTTGCCCAGGCCCGTGATAATAACCTTAAGAAAAAGCCTCACATTTGTATGGTTTTATATCTTTAACCCTATTTTGTATGAATTTATATTTTTAAATGAAAAATTCGCGAAAAAATATTGATATTTAGTGGTAAAAGCAATCGTACGAAGACATTTTCTTGTTTAGTCATGTAGAGTCGTTTCACAGTTTAAAACAAAAAATAGTTCTTGTTGTCCCAACTCTTTAAAATTTTTATCGGTTATAAATATAACGGTTTTACAGCCCGTGTAAATATTTCCTGAAAAAATATTGATATCTAGTTGTAAAATAAATATGTTTTCTTCTCTTTTTTTTTTCTTTTCGCGTCGGGTCATTTAATATATATTTTTTTAAAGTAGTTCTCATCTTCTGAACTCTCTGAAATTTTAATAGGTTTAAATATAACTGTATCCAAGTTTTCTTTAAAAGTTCGTGAAAAAATATGCATATTTAGTAGTGAAAACAGGAGCTAAAGCCACGCCGAAAACACCTCCTATTTTAGCGTTTTCCTCTTCAATTTCTCAGATTTTATTTTTTTAAGTATTTCTACTCATCCGAACGTTTCAAAATTATTGTAAATGATTTAAATCTGGTCTGCCGAGGTACTCGAAAAAGATTGTGTCGAAATACGAATATTTAGTTACTTTTGGCGTAGAAATAAAATCGTCTAAGGGAGCCGTAAGTGATCAAGCGGTCACCAATTTTTTAAAACGGTTATATTTCGTTTTTTTTTTTTTTTTTTTAATCGATTGCATCGTAGAAAAGAAGTAGGCCACAGCATCTATTTTGTTTGCCGGTACCTCTAAAATTGCCACCTGGGGGAGCTTTTCCGTAAGGGAGAAAACGTCAAACGCGAAAACGGCCTTTTTGAAAAACATTTTTAAAGGGTTTAGAACGATATTTTTTCGAACTGATTGTGATGTTTAAGAGGTAAGAGTACGAACTTTAAGAATATGTCTTCGGTTTTCCGTATCCCGAACAGTTTGACCGATGGAGGTTAAAACAAAAGGCCTAAAAACGCCGGCATTTTGTTCCTTTTTCCTTTCCGCTCGAAAATCATAATTACAACTAAAAAGGTCAAAAGTTCCTGGAATTCCAAGATGTGTTTAAATTTGGGGTTTGTCCTCAATTTTTTTTTAATTAAAAGACCGATTACATTTTAAGAAGGTGTTAAATTCGTGGAACAACAAATTAAATAAATATATAAAGCTTAAAATGTCCATTGATATGTAAAAATAAAATAAAAACGTTAAATATAAGTTAAAATGTGTTCGGGCACTATGCCATATTCATAAATATATTTTGTAGATTGAGTGATATCGCGGTTAAAACTATAGTTTTAACCGCAATATCAATATCGATAATGTAACAATTATCTGTTAACGAGAGTAACAATACTCATCAGTAAATCCATAAATAGATCACTGTCATTGTATTTAGAAACGAATGTATTTAGAAATTATAAAATGGTGAAAAGAGATTTTTAATTTTAATCTAAAGCAGTGTGGTCCAACTGCGACCCATATCTTTTATCAACAAGTTGGAAATTGCACGTCAAACGTTACAAATGTGGTGCGTTCGTTCTGTTATTAGTTCAGTGAAATGAATTATATCATCTGTTATTATGATATGACTAATTTCCGTAATAATATAAGCACATTTTAAGTTGGCAACATTTTATCTTTTGTTGACATTTACGGAAAATTCAAATGGGAAATTTAAGCCTAGCTTTCAAAATTTCAGAAATTGAAATCTATATTTAGATTTTTTTCATTTAGTATCTATTTCTCCGGAAACATCTATCCAAAAAACTGTCGGTAGATTATTACACAATTAAACAATTTTAGTAAGCAAATTCGGTTTTTAAATTCAGTAATATGGAAATAATAGGACTCCATCTTTAGTAGAACGTAATCACCATACTAACCTAGAATCATTACCAATCATGGTAATCATTGAGTTAATTACGTATGATAGGATTTAATAGAATGAAAAACGTGGTTATAATTTGGTCATAGGGGTTATAAAATGTCATATACTTCATATATTACTATAACTTGGTCATAGAGGTTTTAAAATGCCATATATGACTATAACGTCATACATGTCAGATAACTTGACGATAAGCTCTCGATCGCTTGACCGAGGCCACTTTGGATTAATCCTCTGAAACTGCTATAACAAAAAAGCACCGATTTTAAAAAAATTCAAATTAATAAATATTTTTATTAATATCTTTTTAAGTTTTGATTCGATTTTTATAAAATTTGAAAAGATGCGACAAAATTTTGCAACGATTATATATAATAAATTTCAAACCATTTGGTTAGCTAGTTTTTGCGTTGTTATATGTGGACAGACGGACGGACGGATCAGACGACCACTATAAGTGATACTTATTTATATAACTACGAACGCACCTAAAAAGTTAAAAATAAGAATTAACTGATGTCAATGGCGTGTATTTTAATTTTTCTTTTAATAATCGAAATATCATAAATTGAATTTTTAAAAATAAAAATACTTGTATTATTAAAAATTCAACTACTGTTGTTTTTTGTTTCAAAGTAGAAAAACAATATCGTTTTTAAAATTTGTTACTGTTTTCAAGTATGTAGATGCCCCCCCCCTCCCCTGCCAGATAGTTTATTTCTTAAATGTAAATTTAAGGAAGACATCCCAATCGAATGGTTATTTTCGTTTTTTTTTCTATGATAGTCTGGTTATTACAATGTATGATGAGTTATTTATTTATTTATTGGCTGTCTGTACGTCTGTATCTATAAAAAAAACCTCTAACTATTATAAACTACAACCTTAATAATGCAAACAGTAGAACACACAAAAGAAAAAAAGACATCTTTGGGCTGGGACATGGAGTTTATTGGCGCCACATGAGTAAAAATAATGATAAAACTATATACATGGGTTTGACTTGGTTCAATTTAGAAAGACTGAAGATAATTTTGATTCCTGATTTCTTGAACACTAATTTGGTAAAACCCCATGCCCAGCAGATTTCAATTTATGCTATTGTCTTCAGAGGCTATTGCTTGGTGACTTTTACTATTGCTTTTCAACTTCCAGAACTGGGCTATTTTAGAAAAATGCTTGAGAAATATTTCATTCCGATTTCTTTGCTGTGAAACAACTGCTAAAATTCGCAAACTTGTCTTGCAGCCATTTGCGGAGACCTTTTCTCTTTTTTGGAACATCAACGACGTCATCAGATGCTGAAATGAAAAGTAAGAATATATGAAAATACGTTGTTGTAAATATTGTACTATTCTGATAAAAATAATGATACGTATTTCGTGATTTTTGTCAAATATATGAAATATCTTTGCCATATAGCGTGTTTATGTAAAAAGATTTTACCATGCTGCAAACCATTTTTGTTTTGAAATAAAAAAGATTTAGTTTGTTATTACTTTTAAACACTAAATGATTTCCATTGTATTGTCCAGCATATTTCTGATTAATCCTACCCCCCCCCCTCCCCCACCCCATATACACATTTTTTTCCCATATACAAATAGTATTTTATTTGTAATTATTTTCTTCGATATTTATTCTTTTTTCGACGGTTTAAAAATAGCTAATATAGGACATGCCTTTTGTTTCGCATTATTTAAACGGTACAAACAAATAATATATATACATTATTATTAAATAATAATAATAATAATAATAATAATAATAATAATAATATATCTATATCTATATCTATATATATATATATATATATATATATATATATATATATATTTAAATCTTACACTTTTTATCAGTAGTTTACTTTTCTTCAAATCGTCTCTATGTTGACAGAATCCTACATCCTAATAAAGATAAGAATCTACAATAAAAGCCTGCAAAAAATTATTTTTAAAACCCTGTAAGCATCGGAGGGTTCCCTGTATTTTCATAAAAGTGATTGTAAAATCCAGGATTTTTTTCGTGGTTTGATGCTAAAATATCTTTCCTATTCATTCATAGTACATACATTTGAAAACATAATTCTGTTAAATGTATTTTTGTTTACAGCCAATTTAACATGATTAGAAATTGATTAGAAAGGAACTTATTAAATATCATAAATATAAAAGTAGACGATTTTAATAAGTATAAAGTTATTGGCATTAAATAAATAAGTAAAAAAAAAATACTATTCCGAACATATTGTGTGCATCATATCTTTTATAACCAACTCAACTTAACTTGATATTAATTTTATGTTCAGCATAAATTGAAAACCTGCATTTTCTGTGGCACATTTTAATTTAGCACAAAAGTGCGGTGTCCTATATTTATTCTTATCTTGCGTTTTCCTGTTTAATTTTTTTTTCGGCAATCAATTTCAAATTGTGGTAATTTTGCAATAAACGTTTTCAGTTGTGACGTCAGTCATGACGTTTTGATTGAAAAGATAAAAAATTGACTCTAAACAAACGTTGCTATGTTTCATTTTCTATTTAATATAAATCGTAGAAAATGTTATCATTACGTCTATAGTATTTAAACACTTAGCCATAAGATATAACTATAAGAAATAACAATAAATTATGCAAACGAAATTGGAAATAAAACATAGCAACCATTTGTTTAGAATCAATTTGACGCCACACTGAAAGCGTTCATTAGCTACTTTACATTATTGTAACCATCAAATGCTCATTCTTGATATAGATTGCATAAAAAAAATATATAAAAAGACCAAACGTATTTTAAAAATTTAAAAATAAACCAAATCTCTGATTAATTTAATTAGACGTAATTTCAATGAGCTTAATGACTCCAATTAAAAATTTATTTAGAAAATAATTAAAATCTTGTAGTGTGGATGTTAAAAGTTATTTTTCTTTGATGCTGTAGTTTATTGTTAAAATAATGCCTAGTTCTGAAACGAAATAATTTTATGAACAGCTTTCGCAAACAAAAACTATGAACTCATCAATTGAAAAATAATTATATCAGAGATAGACATTTATCAGACAATTACCTGTTTGAACTTCAGATGACGATTTAGTATCATTATTATCTTTTTTTTCTACTTTTTCCTTCACATATTTCACTTTAGCGAAAATACGTTCATAGTCACAGCCCCCTTCATCTTGGTGATTGTTTCCATTCAGTTCAACAACATTTGCTGTCACAGGCTTAACTTGAGACAAAACATCTCCGTGGTCACCAGCAGGGCTATTTTCCTCTCTTTCGACTACATCTTCCTGTACATCTTTTATTTTACTGAAAGCACCTGCATCGTCCTTGTCATGGTTCTTTTCTTTCTTTTCAACTACGTTGGCATTGACATATTTAACTTTAGGAAAAATACTTTCATAATCATATTCACCTTCATATTGATGACTGTTTTCATTCTGTCCAACAACATTTGCTGTTACAGGCTTAACTTTTTCAAAAACATCTACATAGTCATCATCAGCAGCAGGGCTATTTTGCTTCCTTTCGACTACATTTGCCTCTACATATTTTATCTCACTGAGAACACCTGCATTATCCCTTTCACAATTGTTTTCTTTCATTTCAACTACTTTGGCCTTGACATATTTAACTTTAGGAAAAATACTTTCATAATCATAATCACCTTCATATTGATGGTCGTTTCCACTCTGTTCAACAACATTTGCTGGTTCAGGCTTAACTTTAGTGAAATCATCTCCACGGTCCCCTTCGTGAATATCAGTCACGTCTTTGTTAGCTTTTGACATTCCAAACCCAAATCTTTCCCTGAATCTTAACAACATTCTCTCAAGTTTGGTTTCGACAGCAGACGCTATTATAACAATTTTATCGCTTTTTAGCAGCTTTAACATATAGGCAAAAGCAATTTTAAACTAATCACAATGGCCTTTCTGAGAGCAGTGACATTGTTACAGTAAACATTGTTTGAATATGTTTGTAATGTGCATTGTTTACTTTATACGTGGCAATAATGTGGTATTCTTTTAAAATATTTTTTAATATTAAAAAATGCATTGTTATAAATTTGATCAATGTATTGTTGGAAGAATAAAAATATGTGACATGGAACACCCATTTAATATTAAAAAATAAAGTGAAATCTTACATTACACACATAATGCGTAATACATTATTACAAACACAATAATTTACAAACATTACTGCACAATACATTATTAAAATATTACAAATACATAATTTATTACACATTTTTCAATATTAAAAGTACACATATCAAGCCAACTATCTTTTTCTTTTCTTAGTGATATAACTATTTACGATCTTCAGAAACGAACACAAATTTTACAAGCACGATAAAATTTTAAATATATTACTAAGCAATTTAACAAATTCATATCAATTGTAATCAAATGAAAAAAATATATGAAGAACCTATTCTAATGAATACGATATAAAATTTAAATTAACAAAATGGTATTTTCTGGAATATGTCCTTTGAATTTACGTAAACATCATTAACAAAACCGAGAGAAAATACAATGCAATTTAACCGTAGACAGACTAAATACTGATGAGCAGAAGGAAAGGTTAGATTGATACATTGAAAGAGTAATTCAAAGTAGCTATTTTATATATAAAAAAAAAGTCAGCTGCTCAATCTAAGGAAAATGTAATATAGCCATGATCGAGAGTATAGAATAACCTCTTCCGAATTACCAACGATTCTGAAAAGCGTTCCTTATCTTTAGGAACCCCAGAAAGCAATATATTTTCGATATTTAAAGAAGCATTTATTTTAAAAAAAAAATTCTTTTGCTGCCACTGATTTTTGGAAAAATTTCTGGGTAGTTTTTCTAGTGCATTAATCAGTTTTCTTGAACCGGAATATCGGATTTTAGAATGCTATCAAGTAAACATTTTCATAAAAAAAAATGTATTACAAACAAACATGATTCATTAACAACATTAAAAGTAACATTAAATTTAGAAATATTTTGTTAGTCTTACATGTATAAATTCAGTTACGCAGCTGAAAATACCCATACATGAGAATGGATGACATATCCTAAAAACCGATATTCCGGGTTGAAGAAATTAATTAATACCCAATAAAAATTAGTGAGAAACTTTTCCGAAAAATAGTGACTGCGAAAGAAACTTTGTTTTTATAACTTCATCTTTAAATCTCAAAAATATGTTGGTATTTGAAGTTACTGAAGATAACGAACGCTTTTCGGAATCTTGGGTAACTCCAAAGAAGTTTTTGTATATTCTCTTTTGTGGTTATATTATATTTTCCGAGATTAAGAAACCTTCGTCTCTTTAACAGTGTAAGCATTTTTCAACTGAATATTAAAATGCACCTAAAAAAATTTATAATTTTATTAATGCGCATGTCTAATGAAAATTGTGCATACTTGAGAATCTATTCTAGCTTTCTTCTTGCCACCCTGTAAAAGAACCATTCTAACACCTGCCGAAACAGAATCGCAATGACGAATTTCGTTTCAGACAGGTTGTTCGTTGTTACTAGTTACAATGTTTCTTATAATTGTATTGCATTCTAATATGCTTATAATTTTTGTTGGGAGCACGAAATTTCCGGTTTAAAGCAGGATTCTATTATGCATGTACTATTTTCACAATTATTACTGCCTAAATGTTATCGGCATCACTTTCAAGGAAAAATAGTATGTAATCTACCTCAATAAAAACGTCATCGCGATCAGAGCTATTTTGCATAAAATTGAACAAGAACGTGCGCGTAGAGACACATTATAATTATAAACATTTCGGAATTGTGTTGAGAAGAAATTTTTATTCATTTATTTCTCTTTTCTTCTTTTTCGCGTGTAAAACCGCGCAGTAAAACCTCCATAACAGACACTCCTGAATAGCGGACACCTCTATTTAACGGATACTTTTCCAATCTCTACACCCAAAACTAAAATTTTTGTGTGTTTAACCTCTGAATAGTGGACATTCCGAATAGCGGACAGTAGTTTTGGCGATACAGGATGAAAAATGTTTTTTTAAAGAGAAAGAAAATGGGGAAAATAATAAAAAGCCTCTAAATTTATCAGGGCAATGTGTCACAAATGTTCTGACCACAGATAAATGTAGGGGGTGGGCTGAGGGATCTCCCAATTTCGCAATGGTTTTTGTATCGATTACTGTTTGATTCTTGTGACTTAATTAACATACATTATTCTAAGCTTCAAAATATGTTAACACCTTTTTTATCGTTTTATGAATATATTGAGTTCTACGTACTCTGAATTTAATGTCTTGTTTGTGATTAATGTTTCGAGAATGACCTTAAAACGAAAGCGATTAACTTTAAAAGAAAAAAAATTGAAACTGTAAGTGTAAGTGAATCTGAAAAATAGAAATTGAGTTTACGAATACTGGCCGAACGTTTTAAAATGAGTAAAACACAAGTGGGAGAGATTTTACGAAAAATAAAAGAAATAGGGACTTTGTGGATTACTAACTCGCCAAAGAACTCGGATTACATGATTTTAAGGATTTGAGTGGATAGCTGGAAAAGTTACGGTTTCGGCACAACATCTTTTTTAAAACAATATGTGAAAAAGCAAAATTTGCAGTTCTTAAAAATGTGGAGGATTTGCATGAACGACTGCAATGAATTTGTGAAAGTTACGAGGAGAGAAGCATTTTTAATGCTGATGAAACCGGACTCTTTTACGGAAATTTTCCGAATAAGACTTTGTGCTTTAAAAAGGAAGTGTGTATCATCGGTGAAAAAATGTCAAAAGAGCGACTCACTATTTTATTATGTTGCAATGTATAAGGAGAATTTGAAATCCGGGTTATAATTGAAAAATGTCTGAAACCCGCGTGTTTCTCAAAGAACATCCAATTTAATAAATTTTATGTTATGTGGAGAGCGAATAAAAAAGCATGGATGACCAGTTCTTTAGTGATTAAATGGTTAACTTCCTTTGATAATAACATGAGAAAACAAAGAAAAGTTCTCTTGTTTTTGGACAATGCAACTTCTCATCCAAAACATTGGAAATTGGGCAAATGTTAAAATTAAAACTGTATTCCCCCCCCCCCCCAAAAAAAAAAAACACAACTTTCGTATGCCAACCCCTTGATCAAGGTGTTATACACAATTGTAAAGTCTGGGTACAGAAAGCTTTTATTAAGCCCACACTCTTTCGAAGTTAAATTCTATCAATACACCCGAGAACTAGAACTGCCTAAAATTATTTAATGTTCCCGATGTTCTCAAATTTGGATTTCTTCAACTGCAGAAAAACATAACAACCGGAAAGCGTACGACAATGTTTCAGAAAAGCAGGCTTTATATTAAAAGAAAATGAAAGACTTATTTCCGATAGATATGAAGAATTAAACGCAAATTTCCGATAGAAATGAATTAAACGCAATAAGTGAATTAATGAAATGTGTCAGGAGTGAAGAAACTGCCGAAATGTTCATCAACATTGATGATGACCTACTGAAGAAGAATCAGTAGGCGATTATACTCCTTCAGAATATTCGAGAAAAACTGACTCTATTAGTGATATGAATGATATACTGAAACTAGGGGATGTTTCCTGCAATATCTAGAATTTCCAAGAAAAAACAAATACAATGAGAAGTTACACTTTTTGTAATAAAAAAAGAGGATTCAGAAGGATTAAAACTACTCATAGAATTAAAACTTTACATAGAAAAACAAATCACATGTAATCGCAAGCAAAAGCAAACTTTTGTAACGGATTTGTTTCTTAAGAATGTAATAAACAGTGGAAAAAAATATATGTACAATATAATTTCAGTTTTATTGCTTAAAAAATAATTTTAATTTCTGATTAATCATATAATAGAGGTTCTCGGACATATAAAAGCCAACTAATGAAACATTAAGCATTTCTTATCGATTTCGTGAAACTCTGAGGAACAATAGCGGACACTTCCAAATAGCGGACAATTTCTGCGCTCTCGAGGTGTCCGTTATTTAGAGGTTTTACTGTATCTTTATTTATTTTTTTTAGATAAGCGTTTTTTTTTTTTTTTTTTTTTTTTTTTTTTGTAACTTCTGTTACTTCAATTTTAGTTTGAAATATTGTATTAAAGAGAAAAAAGTCTAATTTTATAAAAATAGGTAAAGAGCGTTTATATAAACAACAGTTACAATTACTAAAGATAAAAAGTTTAATTTATTAGATATAACCTCTGTTACAATATTGTTACAATTTTTACTCCCAATATTGCTTTAAAAAGCTGTATTTTAATTTAAAAATTAATATTTTTTTCCTGCTAATGCAAATTTTATAAAGATTGCGCACATGCTTATCTTTTGTATAACCGCGTTGCATATCTACAACATACCCAAAAGTCAATGTTACATGTATAGTATATTATGTAACCTTACAGAAATAATGATAAACTATTTAATCGTTTAATTTTAAATTAATTAAGTACTGTGCATTTAAAGAAACATTTAACAAGCAATTTCCAAATGCATTAAAATCGCTTGCATTCGGCGAGGAAAAAGTGCTGTTCACCAAATCGCGTCTTTTGCGCCAAATACTCGAAAATGTTTTATTTATTTTTACAGATTTTCTACTGAAATTCCGCAGCTAAATTTGACCTTTTATAACGTACATAAGTAGTTTAATTAGCATTAATTTTTTTATAGTATGCGCTTTAATGAGACCTTATCCTTGTTAGTCTAAGAAGACCGTCTCCCATTATCGTTTGCATCATAGACAATATATTCTTATATCGCGTTCACATTACGAAAGTTAAGTCACTTAACTTAACTTTTTTGAACTGGACAGCTCGGAATTAGGTTTCACCCGCTCACATTATCAAACATTTTAAGGGACTTAATTTAGCCTTTATCGCATGTCTCGGCCAAACATATGTCTGGCTATGCGTATAAGTTGTTAAATTTGTAATTACAGCTTCTGACTATACATAGTTTATTATTGTTTACATTTTTTTGCGTTTTGTTAAATAAATAAACTATTGAAAAGACCATTCGAAAAAGCTGACCAAATACCTATAGAACTCAACGCGAATTTTAAGAGCAGTTTCAAATAAGAAAAATAGTTCAGAAGGCAGAGTCCCATTCAACTCATAGTTAAGAGAGTATCGGACGTTAAGTGAGTTTCAAAAACTTGCTTAGGTCGAAAATTTGGATTCCGGGTCATCCTCTTCAAAAAACTTCAAGTTAAGTGACATAACTTTTTCATAATGTGAATGCGATGCTAGAAAGAAAGCGGTGGGAAAAGGGTGGATTAGCAAGTACGAGGGTGGGCTGATAAGTTCGAGGCCTGACAGTAAAAGCGCAAGATTTTTGCCATAATTTCATATTGTTTTTCAATGTAAGTCCCCTTGCAACTTAATACATTTAAGACACACTCTTGTGTGCGAATTCTTTAGTGCAGCCCTGTACGAGGGAGGATCGAAAAGTTCGAGGCCTGACAAAGAAAATACAAGATTTTCGACAATATTTCATTTTATTTTTCAACTTACAACACAATACATTTCATAAAACTCTTGAGAAATGTTCATTCTTTGGCGTTTTTGGTTGACGTTTAACAAACGCGGCACGCATCGAGCGGAAAGCTTTTTTATACCCAAAACATCGAGTAAAATGTAGTAGTTGGACACGGTCTATCGAGATCTTTGCAATGGCAGCAAGTTCGCGTATCTCAATCGGCGATCATTCAATACGGCTTTGTTAATTTTTGAGACGATTTCGTCGGTCATAGCGATTTTTGGAAGTCCTGAGCGTTCATCATCGTGAATTGATTTCCTACCATGTTTAAATTCAGCAGCCCACTTTTTTATCGTCGAATATGAAGGACAAGAATCCTTTAAGGTGGAATGTAACTCTTTTTGTATGTCCGTGGGGGGTTAAATCTTTTTTAACAAACTATTTTATGACAGCTCAAACTTCAATTTTTCCCATTTTTAGAAAATGTCAAAACTTGTTTACTTTACTTAATCGCCCAGCAATAACCCATAAACTTACGCGCCTGAAACTCGGCAGCATGTCATCTAAAGGATCACACTTTACAAACATCATTGTCAGTTGGTCATACTTGTTCCATCTCTGTGTCAGGCCTCGAACTTATCAGCCCACCCTCGTATATTTGGTTACGGGATGCTAAGAGTAGCTCCTCCCAGTGAAAACCTTTAGTGTTATAAAACCAGTTGTTCCGTAGATAGCTCAGGTAATCTCGTTGGACTGTATTTCGTTAAGAAAACTAAGATGATCATTTCGTACTCAATAAAAAGTGGAGTTAAAACTTAACTAATTACATTTATTTACAAGGAGAACAAAATTGACTGGCAGCGGTAGGTACACTGCGCTTACGTCTCAAGCAAAAACATCTCTACTGGCTGGAGGGAATCCGCTCCGCGCATCATCCTGTCTTGAGCGCTCGGCAGCGCCCCCTGGATAACAAAATGTTCTACGGAGGAAACACTCCCCCGGGGATTGAAATGCAATTTCAATACACATTCACATATAAATTTGCAAAAATTATCATATAAGAAAAAATTATAAGATATAACAACTTACATATACAATAATAATACAATCATAAATGCACTATAAATCTGCATTACATACAGAAATAATATAACCTTAAAAATTGCTTAAAGAAAGAAAAGAAATCTGTTACTGAACTGGTAATATACAGACATCTCTGACATTTCTCTTATAAATTCGCCCGTCTGGTAACCGTAAGTTTACGGTTCGTATTATATTGTCCCTTCCCTTAAAAATTTCAACTATCCTTCCAACCTGCCATTTGGTGGAAGGTAAATTTTCCTGCTTTATTAGTACTAAAGTTCCTTTCTGTACATCCTCCTTTTTAAATTTCCATTTCCCCCTCTGCTGCAAATTATTTAAATAATCGCGCTTCCAAGCTTTCCAAATTTGCTGACAAAATTTGGTGATTCTCTGCCATTTTGCTAATCTATTTTCATTAATGTTATCTAATGGGGGTTCGGAGATCGAAGTGATAGGCCTACCGATTAAAAAATGAGAGGGTGTCAAGGTTTCAAAATTTTCGAAATCTGGGGACAGCGGGGTAAGGGGACGGGAGTTCAAAACTCCCTCAATTTCCGCTAGTATAGTAAGAAACTCTTCTAAGGTTAATTTTTGATCACCTATTACCCGTTTTAAATGAAACTTGAATGATTTTACAGCCGCCTCCCAGAGGCCACCAAAATTCGGGGATTTGGGGGGAATAAATTCCCATTTGACACCTTCATGGGTTAAAAAATTACACAATTCCTTATCTGGGAAACTAATCAGTTTATGCAATTTTTTCAACTCTATGTCAGCTCCGATGAACGTTTTTGCATTATCCGATAGGATTTTTGCACATTTTCCCTTTCTGCCAAAGAAACGTTTTAGACTAGCTATAAAAGCCTGAGTTGTGAGATCTGAAACAAAGTCCAGGTGTATTGCCTTGGTGCATAAACACACATACACTACGACATAAATTTTATTCAATACGCCCTTCCTTTGATTTTTAAATTTAATAGAAAATGGGCCACAGTAATCCAGACCTGTCACCGAAAATACAAAATTTGGTGTCATACGTTCCCCCGGAAGATCAGCCATCAATTGGGAGCTGACAACAGGTTTATTCTTGAAGCATGTCACACATTTGTGAACAATGCTTCGGCAATTATTCCTGCCATTAAGTGGCCAAAATTTTTGTCTTACATGGAAAAGCAACGCTTGTAGGCCTAAATGAAAGTATTTGAGATGGAAGTAATTTAAAATAATATCCGTTAACTTATGATTGGCAGGCAAAACAATTGGAAACTTTGAGTTAAGCGGCAAATCTGCATGTGCTAAACGGCCGCCAACTCTAATTAATCCATTCTCTCCTACAAATACGTTTAAGGAAGATAATCTACTTTTATTGTGAACAGGCTTACCTTTTTCGAGACATTTTAATTCTTCCCTAAATTCCCCCCTTTGTGCTGACCGAATTAGAAACGATTCAGCCTCTCTCACCTCGTCGAGGGATAGTGGTCCACTTCTTCTCTTCAGTCTATTACGACAGTTAAAGGTGAATCTAAAAATAAAACTCATTATACGAATTAATTTTACAAAATTATTAGTACATGCAAAAATATGATTAATTAACGGTTTATCGTGAGAAATAGTTAATGTAACAAAATCATCGTTAATAATGTTCACAGAGTCTCTTTTTAGTTCGTTTATATATATATGTCCTTGTTAGGAATCACTAAAGTCTGGTCGTTGTTACACAGATCTAAGTTTTTCAAAAACTCTGGTCCAGTCCCCCATTTGGAACTCTGAACGAGAAGGTCACACTTGATACCTCTTGTTAGCAAATCTGCAGGATTCTCGGACCCTGCACAGTGAAACCACCTGGATGGGTCAGTCAGAGCTTGGATTTCCTTTACACGGTTCGACACAAATGACTTCCACCTGTTTGCAGAGCCTTTGATCCAGTACAAAACAATCTGCGAATCTGTCCACAAATACATAGATGATGGTCCCTTGCGGTCTAATACCGTTTTTACTTCACAAGTTAAGCGTGCAGCAAGTAATGCTGCTAGAAGTTCAAGTCTAGGAAGTGACACTTTTTTCAATGGTGCCACTCTGGATTTTGATGTAATCAAATTTAATGAAGATTCACTTAGTGAATCAATTTGTAGATACATGGAAGCACCGTATGCTTTTGGGCTGGCATCGGCAAAGGTATGCAAAGTTAGGGTGTAATTGGAGTCATCGGGAAACTGAAAAATGTTCCTTTGAATTTTTAGATTTCTCAACTGGGGAAGTTCGGAACACCAATGTTTCCACGTCTTTGTAATATCTGAGGGCAGTTCTTCATCACATGTTAAATTCCTACTCCACAGTTCTTGAAATAAACATTTAATTCGTATTGTATACGGAGAAATTAGACCCAGAGGGTCAAATATTCTACCTGCAACTTGTAATACAAAACGTTTTGTATTTTTTGCGTTACGCAAAAATATTCGAGCAAATTATCAATATCTATCAAAAGTATATCTTGCTTGGGTTGCCACGATATCCCCAAAACTTTATGTATTGTACTATCCTCAAAAGGTTGTGGCATAGTACTAAATCCACGATTATCCCATATTTCCATTAACTGGTTGTTATTCGAAATCCACTTCCGTAAATTCATGCTAGCTTCCTTCATTATTTTATGAGATTGTTCCGAAATGTTCACCGCATCTTCGACTGTGTCTGTCCCGGTTATTAAGTCGTCCACATAAATACAATTGTGGAGTACTTCTGTCGTTATTGGATATTCCGTTTCAAATTTGTTAAGATGATGCTTAATTGTAGCAGATAGCAAAAATGGGCTTGAGTTCAAGCCAAATGTTAGGCGTAAAAATCTGTAGACGATAACATTAAATGCGTCATTGTCGACAGGATTCTTATCTATAAACAAGAATCTCAGAACATCCCTGTCCTTTTCGTTTATGGCAATTTGTAGAAAAGCCTTCTCTATATCTGCTAGAAAAGCAATTTTGTTTAGTCTGAAAAAAATCAATAAGTGAAAAATATTAGGGTTTAAATTAGTTCCTGCGTCAAGACAATCATTCAAGGACAATTGTCCTGCTTCATGGGAACTTGCGTCAAAAACTATTCGACATTTAGTATAAACACTATCTTCTCTAAATACTGTATGGTGCGGTAAGTAAAAAACTGGTTTATCTGAAGGGTTTTCTAAATTAGGTACACTTTCAATTATGTTCATCTCTAAATACTCATTCAAAATATTGCGATATTGTTCGTATAACTTTGTATCACGTTTCATTCTTTTTATAAGACCTGAGAGTCGCGCTTCGGCGGTTTTATAATTATTTTCTAAATGTTTCCAATCCCTTGTCCAAGGGAGACTGATTTCATATCTGTTATTTTCAAAACGCACAGTTTCATGAAATTTTTCTAAAATTTTCTCGTTTTTAACACTGTTTGGGTCATCTTTAATTCCCAACGTCTCTAAGTCCCAAAAGGTTTTCAAATCTAATTCATCTTGATTTTCTATTAAATGACACGTAAATTTACTTTCATTTCTATCTTGTATTGTTCCACCCGCGATCCATCCTAAATGAGAATTTTGTAAAATTATAGAAGTTTTAGGAATTTTTATTTGACCAGCTAATAACAATTCGTAATATACATCTGCTCCTAATAACACTTGAATTCGCTGAGGTTCAAAAAATCTTGGGTTCGCGTAGGTTAAATTCTGTGGTAAGTGCAGATTAGAAATGTCTACGGCGCTTGAAGGGGTTAAATCAGTGATTTTAGGAACCAAAAACATGTTGGATAATTTTTTAAAACTTCTATCCTTATTGGAAATTTCTACATTTATTCTGCTTTTAATTTTACAGACAGAATCATTTAATCCAGTAATTAATGACTTGACCTTATATTTTTGCAACCCTAACATATCTGCTACAGAAAACGTGGCCAATGAGACATTACTCGCAGTATCAAGAATCGCAATACAAGGAAAAAAAGAATCATTACTTCCCCTTAAATAAATCACAGCTGTCGAAATCAACCCATTATAACTGGTGCCAGACAAATTTTGATCATAATTGTTTTGACAGCTCAATGTTAACGCATTTGTGGTGGGTTCTATTGAATTAAAATTTACGTTATCTTCCGTTTTCAACTGCGGTTCATTTGCAATACAATTAACTTGCCTATTTTCATAAGCAGGTTTCGAAAAATTAGCTCCATGAAGAGAACTATGATGGTTGGAGTAACAAATCCTACACTTATTATTTAATTTGTTACATCCATTAACAGCGTGAGATAACGATAAACAGTTATAACATAACTTCAACTTCCTTACTTGGTTCAATTTCTCTTGAACCGATAAATCTAAGTACCTTTGACATTGAAATATCATATGAGGTTGTTTACATAATACGCAATTAAATTTGTCATTCTGTAATACTAAACTTTTTTGTTTCTGAGTAATTTCATACCTAGGTTTCGTAACGGTGTTGCTTTTTTGTAGGTTTTCGAGAGCTTGAGCCCTTTTTAGTAAAAAATCAATAAAAATATTCCATTCAGGCAAGTCGTTACAGTCAAGACTCATTTCAAATGCCTTTCTTGACTCATCATCGATTCTTTGCAACACAAAATACATTAAAATTGATTCTGATAAGTTATTATTATCTAGTCCTAATTGTTTCAGAGCCCTCAAATGACTCAATAAATTATCTACCAGATTGCGTATTTCTTTCGCATTTTCAATTTTTATTTTGTTGTTACTCAATAACTCAGAAATATGAGAATTTACAATTAATCGTTTGTTTTCAAATCGTTTTTTAAAGCTTCGAATAAGGAAGCATAAGAATCATCAATGTTTTGTAATTGTTTCACATTGCCTGTTAAAGCCGATTGTAAGTAATATAATTTTTGAGCATCATTTAATTCATCGTTGCTATCAATCAAGGTGGT
Source organism: Maratus michaelseni (assembly GCA_963931845.1). Taxonomy (NCBI): domain Eukaryota; kingdom Metazoa; phylum Arthropoda; class Arachnida; order Araneae; family Salticidae; genus Maratus; species Maratus michaelseni. The sequence continues at coordinate 64,609,462 of OZ007594.1, forward strand.
GAATTGTAGTTTAAAATTAAACCACTCTGTGTAGCGTCCCGAAAATTGGGGTAAATTAATTGACGGCAATTTAATTTTTGACTCATTAGCATTAATTCTATCATTATTATTTTGACATTCAACATTAGAAACACTAGGCTTTATTAAATCAAGAAGACTTACTTCGAGAACCTCTAACTGTTCTTCTATCTCCGTCAAGGAATTTTCAAATTCCGGTAAATCATCATCAGAAATTACCGAATACGACTCATTACGTAATTCATCTGTCTTCTTTTTTAATGTCTGAAGAGCATTGAACTTTAGTTCCAATTCTTTCTGGCCAAGTTTTGATTTTATAGCATTAGATATTCGTGTAACTTGGCTGCGTATGTTTCCGCGTTTCCGATTGAGGATCACAGTACCTTTAATAGTAGCCATTATATCTATAACTACATACAAAAATCCAAGGGCGATGATTATTCACAGTGTTCTAAATGAGCGCTCCGGCTCGACGGACCAAAACATGTTCCGTAGATAGCTCAGGTAATCTCGTTGGACTGTATTTCGTTAAGAAAACTAAGATGATCATTTCGTACTCAATAAAAAGTGGAGTTAAAACTTAACTAATTACATTTATTTACAAGGAGAACAAAATTGACTGGCAGCGGTAGGTACACTGCGCTTACGTCTCAAGCAAAAACATCTCTACTGGCTGGCGGGAATCCGCTCCGCGCATCATCCCGTCTTGAGCGCTCGGCAGCGCCCCCTGGATAACAAAATGTTCTATGGAGGAAACACCAGTTTTACAGGCGATTTTGGACAGTTGGTATAATTCTGGTTGGTCTGCGTCGTCTGCGAGATTGGTTTTAGATATCAAAAAAAAAAAAACGTTTGGAAATCTCAATGCGTCCAGCATTCAGATTTGACAGAAGGATCGTTAACAATCAAACTGCGAATTCTGTTCTTCAATGTTCATAATATGAGTTTGGAAAACATCCAAATTTTTCAAATTCCTCACCAGAAAATTTAAGTTCTTTATTTCTTTTTTAAAAGGTTGTTTCTTTGCTTTTTGATTGGCAAAACATTTCTGAAATGTACAATCTATTTTATCTCTCTAATCTAAAAAAAAAAAAGTATTTAACGGCGTTATTGCCGTAATTGAAGTTACTGTGAAAGGGATCTTGCTAGATTTATATTGAGGAAACTATTGCATATAGAAATATGAAAATTGGTAGTTTTATAAAGAAATACTTGTTAAATACGCTGAAGCAGACGTTTTTTTAATTGGAAGATTATTTTTAGCTCTATTTAATGTTGAATTTGGTCAAAATAGTTCGGTTTAAAATAATTTATAGGAACAACAACTATGCATAAAAATTTAACCATCTTTTGTAGGCACATAAGTGACTAGATTGCAATGTGCAGTGTCCAATCGTTTTTTTTTTTAATTATTATTTGTCTAATTTTTGGAGATTACGTTCAATTTTTATTATGTTTATTCTCGATACTATACTTATATATAGTCATTCCTTCTTTTTATAATAAGCAGATTTTCACATTCACTGTTCGTTCTGCGGCTTTATCATCTGTGACCACTTTTTTTATATTGAAAAAGCAAAACAAAATCAGCTTTTGTCGTGCTAGAAAAATCTGAAAAGTCATAAAATTTAAAATACTATAACTCGGTAAGTTTGGGTCGTACAAAAATGCAATTTTTAATATTTTATTTGTTAAGCATGGAGAAAGTTTTTCTAAATATAACTTATAGGACCGGACCGTATACAAATTTAAATTTCGTAATTTAAAAAAAAAAAAATAGCTATTTTGACATAAATGACTTTTGATATTATGAATTACAAAATTTTAAACATTTTTACTCATGTTAATGGTTAACGAATTAGTTACCAGATAACAATAAGAGGGGACATCATGTATATAAGTAAATTTGTTAATAGTTCTGTTACAAATAAAAAAGAAAAAAAAACATTCCGACACACCTTTGTTCAAATCATTCAGAATAGATAAGTAACTATCAAAACAGTAACTATATGGACTAGTAATACTTCTTAATAATATATATAAAGAATACGACACAAAAGAAAAAATACATCTTTGGGCTGGGACATGGAGTTTATTGGCGCCACATGAGAAACAATATTGATATAACTATATACATCGGTTTTACTGAATAAGAATTTTGAAAATACTGAAGATAATTTTGATTTCTAGCTTCTGAAGAACACTAATTTGGTAAAACCCCACGCCCAGCAGACTCCAATATATGCTATTGTCGTTAGAGGCTATTGCTTGCTGACTTCTATACTATTGCTTTAACAATACCAGAACTGGGCTATTTTAGAAAAGATGCTTGAGATAGATTTCATTAAGATTTCTTCACTTTAAAAACTCTTCTAAAATTCGTGAACTTATCTTGCAGCCATTTGAAGACACCTTTTTTCTTTTTCCCAACATCAACGATGTCACCAGATTCTGAAAAGAATAAAAAAGAAATTAAAAAAAAAAAGTAGATGTAAATATTTTGCTATTGTAACAAACTAATCTTACATATCGCTAGAGTTTTGTTAAAAATATTAACAATATTTGTCATTCAATTTGTTTACATTAATAGATTTTACCATTTTGCAACATAGTTATTTTTGTGTCGCGATAAATTTTAAAATTTTATTACTTTTAAATAGTAGATGATTGTTATTATTTTTTTTTATCATGTTCAACATTTATCTATTTAAAACTTTCTATTTTTTTTTTCCTATTTGGTTATTAAAGTCGAGTACTACACGGGACCGCAAGAATGCATTTACTATTATGGAATTTTGTTTATTTCAGAAACAGCTATAGAAGTACAGAATCGAAAGTTTTGAAACATTTAAGAAACACTATCTAACCAAGTCAAAAGTTTTTTTTTTTTTTTTTTTTTTTTTTTTAACGAAAGAAATCACCAAAATGTAAAGTATGGTTCTCTACATCAAATGGTAAAGTAATTTATTCATTAAGGTGCATGGAAATTGGTAAAGAAAAAATTTCCCACTTAGCAGCAGGGGTGTTCTGGGAGGTATGCAATGGACAAGCCGTATACCTTCTGGATTTTATTTAAAACTACGTATACCCCCTTTTTCTCAAGTAAAGCTATAGCGTATACTCTCTAAGGTATATCCTCTACCTATGGACATAAGGTATACCATCTGTTTTTTTTTTCTTTTCTTTTTTACGATTACACCACTGGTTTGTAATTATAGGGTTTCTACATTAAAATATATTTTGCCCTTGTATTTTCATCTGCTTTATTACTTTTTTTCTTATTTTATGATATTAATGAGTTGGATTAATGGTAAAAATTAACAAAGCTAAGTTCTTTAGTACATCTGAAGTTTATTTTGGCCAGAATTTTTTTTTTAAATAAATTGAAATGTTGAAGGAACGTTTTCAATTTCATTTTTAACCATACCAGGTTAAACTGGATGGATTAGTTTTCACAATGTATAAAAGTAGATCAATGAAATATTATGCTCAGGGGAAATATTCTCCAAAATGTAAATTTAAAAGAACGTAAACTGTCTTGACGTAATAGGAAACAAGAAAAACGCAAGCGTTATCGTATAGCTTGTGGAGTTTCTGCATCAAACAAATATTTTAAAGATGCGAAATGGGGGTGTGCGGAATGTTATTTCAGACAGCTTTTTATAACAATGGGAGTATATATCCATTTACAGCCAGGGCTGTGGAGTCGGAGTCGGAGTCGTGGAGTAGGAGTCGGAGACTTAGAGTAATTTTTCTTTGCAGGACGCTCTCTTTTCAAAATGAAAATTTAAAATAAAATAAGAAAAAATCTAATTTGAATTTCAAGAAAATAATTACAGTGCTTAATAAAACATTGTCCAACAAAGCATCATGTACAATGTTTTGAATTTGTTTTAAATAAATAGTGCACTATGCCAACAAAACTAATTATGCCACTGCTCCCGCATGAAAAAATTAGCAGAATAAACATGCACTGCATACCGGAAAAAAAAATTGGCCAGATATTTTTACTAAAACTTTTCCATACTAAATATAGCATTAGAGCAAATAATCAACTCCATATGGGCATTATCGTTGTACCCAAATAAACTAATTATTCAACATTTCCAAAAGTTTTTTACTTTAAAAATATATTATTAATTGTTGTATCAATATTAATGATTGTACTTTGTTGTATAAATAATAAAGTCATTTAATAACATTCATCGAGAATTCCCGATTATTAGAAGATAAAAATATTAAATTAAAAATTTTCGTAAAAGAAAATCTTTGGAAAGTATAAGAACATATAACTTCCATGAGTACAGGCTTTATTTTACTATAACTTTAATTTACTATATTTTAATATGGCATATTTCATTGGATATTTAAAAGAAAATTGTAAAGTTTCTCATGACATCAAAAAGCAACGTATTTTATAGTAACTTTACAGTAAATTTCGAAAAGTTTCAAACAAGATTAAAAAAATGTTATTTCAAGATGATCTAAATTAGTCTTCTTAGCTTTTGATTCATTTTTGTCTCTCCTTGACTCCTATATAAAATTAATCTACCAAAAATTAAATTACAAATTGCTCAAATTTTCAGAATTAAAAAAAACAAAAAACAGTCGCTGTATATGTATATATAAATATATATATATGTATGTATGTATGCGGTCCTGATATTAAGCTTCATTTAATGTCAAAGCTACTTTTTTTCTGAAAATTTGAGCATTATTTAATTTATATTCTGAAAAATTAGTTTAATACAGAAACTATGAACAGGGGGAAAAGAAACAAAAGCCAAGAAGACGTATTTACATTATCTTCAAATAGTATATATATTCAATCCTGGATATAATTTACCTAGTTGAATACTTTCCTCTGCTCATTATGATATATATATATATCTTTTATCTTGGAAGATTTTCGAAATTAACTGTAAAGTTATCATGAAATACGTTGCTTTTTGATGTCATTAGAAACTTTACAATTTATTTTATATCCAATGAAATATGCCATATCAAAAATTTTGTATTTTAAAGTCTTCAAGAACCTGTAATATTTTCCAAAGATTTTTTTTTTCGAAAAATTCTAAGTGAAATATTTTGGATTTTCTACTAATCGAAAAGATTATTAAACATTATGTATGTATATATTGTGACGACTGAAGGAAATTACGGCCTAGCCTGTCTTGTGAGTTGCTGGCCTGGGGTTGTCCAGTTGTACTAATCGAAAAGATTATTAAAGATTAATAATGAAATTTAAAAATGTGTAAAGCTAAAAACGAGCTATAGTGATGATAGATAATCAAGTAAATTTACATTTCGTTCTTCCCATGTGTTTTCAAAATTTCATTATATACATGTATAATACATATATATAAGTCATTACAATTGATACAGAATTTAATAATAATTAAAAAAAATAGTAAAAGAAAAAAAAACTTGTGAAAATTTGGGATTATTATTTTATTTTGGTAAACAACGATAGCGCCCAAATGGACAAGCATAATGGTATATTTAGTATAGTGAAGTATTAGTAAAAATATCTGGACAATTATTTTTCGGGTATGCAACGTTTGGTTACTCCGTTAATTTTTTTTATGCGAGAACTATGATATAATTAGTTTTATTGGCATAGCGCACTGTTTATTTAAAGCAGATTAATAACATTTTCTTTGTTAGCCTATGTTTTAATAAGCACTGCATTATCAGGGGTCGATCAAGGAAAAATTTGGGGCCTACTTAGGGACCCTTCACAAAAATCTACTTAATAAAATGGACCCCTTCACAAAAATCAATTTGATAAAATGGGCCCCCTTCACAAAAATCAAATTGATAAAATGGGTCCCTTCACAAAAATCAAATTGATAAAATGGTCACCCTTCACAAAAATCAAATTGAAAAAATGGATCCCTTCACAAAAATCAATTTGATAAAATGGTTCCCTTCACAAAATTTTATTCCATAAAAACTTACTATTTATTATTTATTTATTATTTTGGGATGTTTTAAAATGTGTAATTTGTAAACAAACAAGTTCACCAGAGAGGAAAATTTCAGCAAAAAGGATTAAAAAAAGTTTTTGCTTAAAAAATGCGTGATTCGAATTTGATTAACTGGATTTCAACTTATCTTGCAAAATGTTATTTTTCACAAAAATATAAATTTCACAAAAATAACCTTTACTTTTTACAAAATGGGCCCCAAGAATAAAAACTTGCATCGACCCCTGTTTGAAATTCAAATTAGACTTCAAATTTTTTCTTATTTTATGTTAAATTTTCATTTTGAAAAAAGAACGTCCCGAAAAAAAAAAAAAAAAAAAAAAATCAATCTAAGTCTACAAAAAATTGCTTACAACATTTTCAATGAAGGATTATTATTAGCGTTTAAAATTAGTTTCAAAGCTTATAATATTTTTCCTGTTATATTATATTTAAGCAGAATTTCTTGAAAATGTGCGGCATTCATACTCATAATTATTTAACAAGAACTTATAAAATATGTATTTTCATATCATTTAAAAGTGTAGAATAAGGCCTTTCTTATGATAGCTATTAAATATTTCAAGAGTAAGTTGTTAATTTTTTGTTAATTTTTTTTAAAGCCATTTTTTGGTCAAAAAAGGAAATTTCATTTTTATTTTTCATTTTCTATAAAACTACCCATTATATCATTTTGAGCTTTTGACAGCTGGACATCTGAACATTTCACTCTTGTTTAAAAAAAAGATTATCAAAATATCTTAATTAAATGTGTGTCGATGGCATTTTTAATAAACAGCGAATCAATATCAACCGCTTCAAAATCTCTTTCAAAGACTCGTTTCCGACAATGTGTGCGTTTTCCACTGCATTTTATGGTGTCGGGAAATTTCAAGGGAAAGTCCGATGTGTTTTTCCGAGTGGAGGCGTTCACGATGTCATCGTGGTAGCATTTATCCCAGGGGGATCGGAAGGCGGACGTCACATCGGAAAACTCGGAAAATTTCCGAGTCAGAGGGAATTTCGACACGTTCGTGGTAGAGCCCCTGGCCTATTTTTTGGGCAAAAGAGTCGGAGTCGGAGTCACTAAATAACAGGCCGACTCCGACTCCAGCTTGTTTTTGAACAGTTTGAATTGAAATTAAACCAATTCTATGTCATTTTAAATTTATAAACTGAATTATTATTTTTATATTTGGACTATATATATACAAGGAAACCCATGTTAAACAGTTCCAATATATTGTCCAGTGTACAGCATACATGAAAACTGTTTTTAATTCAAATCTCTAGTTTATATTTTATATATAGTTCGTTACAAGATGTTATTTTTCACAAAAATATAATAAATTTCACAAAAATAACTAAGAAAAAAAACCTGCATCGACCCCTGGGTTGATATACACATCATATGCGTCAAGGTCAACCAGGAATGTAACAGCAGGTTGCAGTGTTGCCAGTTGAGGTTTTTTTTATTCGAATTGCTTGGTTGCTGCCACTTTTTTTTAAAAATAGTAATATTTCCTTTATTTAATGAAATAATTTCCTAAATTTAATAAAGCGACTATTACTATTTCAAAACAAATAACAGCAATGAAATAATCTGAATAATAGGAATCAACAGGCAATGGACTTTACCCATGTGACGTCAGCCGCGTGTATTCAGAAGAAAAACACCAATAGGTGTGCAGAACATTTTAACACTGCTTCCCCTTCGTCCAATAAACAGTCTTTTTCGGAGGGTAGATACCCGCTGCGGCATGGCTGTTGCCATTCGTGGGTAAAGTCCATATTAGTACTTTAGCCCTCCCGGAGTCGGAGTCGGTTCCTTTAAAATTTCAGGGGTCAGAGTCGGAGTCGGAGTCGATCATTTTCCCCACCGACTCCGCAGCCCTGTTTACAGCAGAAAAAAAAAACAGTTATCGAATTTTCGAATTTTTTCTCAATTATGAGTTTTTTTAAATAAGTGATTTAGTTAATTCCACATTTCCGTTAGTGGAATTCTACATAGTTGTAGCGGATTTTTTTCCTAATTGAATGTCGATGTTAGAGAACTTGACTATGTGCTCAAATAAAATACTTACTATTTTCAATTTTCTGCTTTTTCAAGGTTACAAAAAAACTCAAATAATATAGTAAATCTTTTATTTATTTACCTTTCGTTAAATATTACAAACAAGAAATTTAAAATGAATTTTTGTTCACCTTTCTACCATTATGAATTTTTTTTAATAAATTGTTTATGTTGCCAGAATTCTATATTCTACTTCAGATTCTGCAATAAACATATCGAAAAAAATCCCCTTTTTTAATATTTGAATGTTTGGTTTACCTTTTTTTTTTAGCTTTTTCCAGAAATTTAAGATGTCTATTGTAATACCGGCTTATAAATATACTGCATAATGTAATAGGTTCTCACTGCTCCATACCCACTCTCGTTGGTTTTCTTGCTAACAAATGGTTTCTTGGTAACTACGGTTGTTGAAATACAGATTTAAAAATTAAAAAAAAGGAACTTGCAAAGCAAATTAAAAAAATAAATTTATTTCCATATTGTTAAGCCCGAGAAGGGACAGATATTAAAATTATTTTATTTAGTCAATGCTACAATAACGTTGCATTCTTATATTAAATCTTGCTCAGTCTATTTAATCTTAAAAAATTAAATTTAAATTTGAAACATGATATTAAAGCAACTTTAAAACATTTCATTTAGAAATCTAAATAAATCTTCAACTTTTTAAATTATTTGAACTTCTCATGTTTCTTGTCTGTTAGAATTTGCTACAATAAAAATTTTGCATAATGCATGTAAAACTGAAAAAAAAGTTGAAGATTTATTTAGATTTCTAAATGAAATGTTTTAAAGTTGCTTTAATATCATGTTTCAAATTTAAATTTAATTTTTTAAGATTAAATAGACTGAGCAAGATTTAATATAAGAATGCAACGTTATTGTAGCATTGACTAAATAAAATAATTTTAATATCTGTCCCTTCTCGGGCTTAACAATATGGAAATAAATTTATTTTTTTAATTTGCTTTGCAAGTTCCTTTTTTTTAATATCTCAAGTTTTTTAATAACAATTTAATATGAAGCAGATAAGATTCAAACGAGGCAAGTATGTAAAAGACTGCACATATGAAAATGAGGATTGGTAATATGAAATATACAGTTCAAACATTGATTATTCTGTAAACAATTAAAATAATAAAAGTAATTTTTAACAAAAAAATGTATATAACGGACTTTAACGGATTGTTTCTCATCTTCATAATGATAATAATAAACGAATCATGTTTATTTTTGCAAATAATTTTATTCCATCGTGTAAAATACATTTGCATCCACTTTGGAAAGAGACACTAGTAAGCGGTGTGTGAAAGCTATTATTAAAATCTTATGTTGTTTCATCACATAAGAAGCATAAAAATAATAATGAGCATATATGAAACAACTGTATTCTGATTTTGTTATAAAATGTGTAGTTATGGAGGATGAAATTTTCAGCAAAATATTTCTTTTTGTAGCTGAATAAATATTTTACCTTATATTGACAATTTCTTAATTTAACATTTCTGTAGAAACAAAATGTAAACATCTGCAAGATTTTTTACAAAACGTGTACGATCTGTTATTTTCATATCGTCACAAACAGTCCATTTATTGATCTCGTTTTCATTTAAATGCACAATTGTTATATAATGGCCTGAATCAATGAACTTTCCTTTATGCAAAATAGCAGATTTTGTTTTAAAGGTTATATATTATTTATTAAAACCTTTTGGTTTGAAAATCCTGTTATAGGGCACGAAATTTTAAAAAGTTCTATTCTGACCCATAGAGACATTTGTTGAAGAAAATCTGGCTAGTTGCACAAACAAATATTTTCCACAAGAATTTAATCGAGTTTGACACATTTTAGTTCTGTTTTTGCAATGAACACAGGCAATGTTTTCAGTCTGCCATCGTGTTTGGAGTTCATTGAAATCAACTGCATCTTCCCTATTATTAAAGTCATGTGGAAATCTCACAATAAATTCATTAAATGGTTCTGTACTAATACATATATCTCGATAACTTGGGCAATTACTACATTTCTCCCAAAGATCTTGCTTCAGTTGAAAAAGATCTATGGCATTGACATTTTCTTTTGACAAATTTTCCAGTAGGTAATCAAGAAATTCTAACGGGTCTTGATCAGTACCATCATGAAACTTTACATGAAGTGTTTTTCTCACTCAAGTGTATCTACGGTTTCAATCTGTGGATTTTGCAAAGTAGTGAATATTTGTTTCAAAGCTTTTGTTGTAGGACCAGGATCAATAACTCTTTCCTGAATTTTTTTAACAAATTCTGTGATACAGAGAGTTTGCAACATAGCATTTGCGTAACACGAACGATCTGTATTTGTAAAGCCTTTAAAGACAAAGTAATTTAAATCAGTAATATGGTTTTTATTATTTTTTTCACTAACAATTACTGATATGTCAGATGAAACAACCATTTTACTCTCAGAGTATTTTCTGGAACATGCAGCTAATTGTGGCAAATCAGTTCACTACAATACCACAAATATAATCAGTGTTACACTGAGAAACATGAATATCAGCATACAAAGGATTAATTTCTTTTAACTTTCTCAGTGCTTTCATTATCTTTTCAAGCCTAACAATTGATTGCCAAACTATTTTATTTTTAGTTGGTTGGCCATTAACTAATATATGAAGTTCATGATTATCTGGTAAACCTCGAGGAATCATGTCAATATTATTTCGCAGAGGCAAATGTAAATAAATAATTTTACCTTTAATTGCCTTTGTTAAGCCAGAATGGTTTAAAGTCTTTAGCTTGGTTCCTAGTCTAACTACCACTTGAAATGCTTTACACTTCTGAATAAGTATTTTTTCAAACATATTCAAATTTTTAATTTCATCAGGTATTGGATGCACTTGTAATCCATTGAGGAAGGATCGCTCAGGAATTTTACCTGATATAATTCTCTTGTAGCAGTAATCACAAAGATTTAATTCCTCAAACAGTTCTATATCAGAGCCTGGTTTTTGCAAAAGCCAAGCTGTTCTTAATATATTGAATGCAATATTTTGTGTATTTTCTAAGTCATGCTTGGAAACCAGTTTAGACACTGGTGTAAGTTTCCTTTTTTGGTACAATTTTTCACAGGAATCGCAAAGGTGTGTCATGAAATTCATGCATTTCTCGAAAACAGTGTGCCAAGGGCTTTTCAAATTGTTCTAACAATTCAGCTTCTTTCCAAATAGATCTTATGACAGATGTATTTGAATTTGTTTCACAATTGTCTTTCTTTTTTCTTTTTCTATGAGACCTCCCAATTCTTCGACTACCACTTTTAAATCAATAAAATCGGCGTTTAGAATGGCTTTATCAATTAAATTGTATGCATCATAAAGTTTTTTTATTTCATACACATGTCTAAGAAGAGTTCTCAAGCCACTATAGTGAGGTAACAATTCAGTCATGACTCTCAAAATGCTTTTACATTTGCAATTGTCTAAGCAATGAACTGCATGACCCAACTTAACAGCACACATTTGATCTTCTTTTATGTAATACGATTTATACTCACAACAATCTATGTTTGAAAATAATTCCTTTGTAGAACTGCCCTGAGAAGAAGCAAATATATGAAGAATATGCAATAACCTTCGAACTGAATTCTCTCGAATGTTACAGAGAGGTCCACATTTCCACATTAGAGTTTTGGGATGATGACCATCAATGTTTTTCTCGAATTGTAAATCACCTAAAGGAATATGTTCTATTTTAGAATTGGAATGACTACTATAATTATGATCTAAATGTATGTGAACTAATGGGTGATATGCTATTTCCCAAAAATAGGGTTCTGCATTGGAGTTGTGAATTCTTTCGCCACCAATTATTTCACATAAATTTTCTGCAGTGATATTTTGAGTTGATTTTGATAACATCTGTTGACATTTGTTTGAAAAATTTTTTGAAGCCGATAAACTCTTTGCATACAAAACATTTTTAGTATGAATAGCTTTACGCGCAAGTAATTGAGCTTTTATTTGAGTTTTTACAAATTGAATATTTGTTCTGCTTTGCTGAGCTATGTTAGATTTATAACTCTTTAGCAGATTTTTCACTAAAGCAAGCTGTCAATATCTTGAAGGATTAATTTTCTTAGAGGTGAGAATCCTATTATGATTTGAGTTTTTTTTTGTTCCAGTATTTTAGCTTATATTTATTAGCCTTTGATTTATTTCACAAACAATATGAAGTATTACGCTTCTGTATCTGGCTTTTACATTTTTTATAGTATGCGGCTCTTTTATTTTTGATAATTTCACGATTTCCTCGATAATATCGTGAATATTTATTTGATGTATCACTTAACGGTTCCGACAGAGATACTCTTTGTATAGGGTTAGGATACTCTTCAGTTGGGCCATTTAAATCAATGAAATGCCGAGAGCAAACATACCAGTCTCTAGCCACCGTTTCTGTATTTGTTATACCACAAGCAGAAAGCCAATCGTTACATTTACTCAAGTTTTTCTGTGGTTTAGGAAAAGGGAAAAACAAAACTCCCAGCATATAGTCTTTGTAAAAGTATCGTGCATCACTCTTGCAATCAGAAAATTTGCATTTTTTCACCATGTTGAATTTTAGTAATCATCGATTAAGAGAGAAATTTAAAAAACGCATTTCGTAACATCACAGGATCACTAGATAAGTAAATATCCAACATTCATCCAATTTTGATAAAGACAGTAACATCTAAATTAAAGTCCAAATACCTTTTAAAGTGATAAAAACTTAACACGGAATATTTAAAATACCTTTTTAATGTAGATCGTTCACAACTATTGGTGACATCTTCGGATCTTAAAGATAAATACAATATTCTCGCATATTTTTGAAATAGTAAACATATACCACGAGATCGCATGTCCAAGGCTAGCAGGTGCTTAAATTGGCCAAAACTGGGAAACGTGAAAAATTATTATTTGTTTTTATTTTTATTGCTTCTTCAAGCTATCGATCATCGCGTGCCAAATTTTAGCTAAATATTTTAAATATTCCGTGTTATGTTTTTATCACTTTAAGCAGTATTTGGACTTTAATTTAAAGACTCCACGTTTACTACATTTAGAGTTTTTTGATTGGGGGATTTATTTTTTTACAGAATTAGGTGTTTTGAAGAAAATTTGTGGAAGCGCGTACAAAAAGTGGGAAAAACTCTAGTAAATTAACTCGTTCAATGGGATTTCCTGTGTTAAATTAACATTAGGATGTCACACTAGAAATAAATAAGCCTTGCGCTACCGCGCAAGGCTTAATAATTTCAATCTAGGCATATTTCTGACTCCATGAGTATCGAATTTGTTACCGTTTTAAACGTGGTAGTTTAAGCATGTTTTAAAGAATATATACGTTTTCGAATTATTTGATAAAAATTTTGCAATTCTAATATAACAATAGTACCATATATTTTTCAATTTGCTAATGTTTTTTTTTTTTTTTTTTTTTTTTTTTTTTTATTAGATTTGCACATGCATTTTCTTTATCAGAAAGAATGAATAAATTAAATCTATTGATTTTAAACGATCACTTTTCAAAAACAAATTTTTAAATAGTTTGGTATTGACAGTTAACAGTTGAAAAATAATTATATGAGATGTAGACTTTTATGAGATCCTTACCAATTTCAACTTGATATGACAATTTGGTTTTCTCCCTTTCAACTACGTCAACCTTCACATCTTCTATTTCAGTAAAAACACTTGCACTGTCACCTGCAGGGCTGTTTTCATTTTTTTCAATTATATCTACCTTCACACTTTCTATCTCAGCGAAGACATCTGGATTGTCACCAGCATGGTTGATCTCCTCCTTTTGAACCCTGTTTGCCTTTATATATTTAACTTTGGCGAAAACAGCTTCATGGTCACCTTCGTTAAAATTTTCAAAATTTTTATCAGCCCTTGGCATTTCGAAGCCCGTTCTTTCTGTGTATCTAGACACCATTCGGTCAAGTTTCGTAGAGCATGCTAAAAAGTAAAAGTGAGTATTGTAAAACTTTTGTGGCAATATTAAAAAAAAACAAAAAAAAAAAAACATACAGTAAACAACAACAAAAAACAGATATTATAGAAAGTTTCAGAAATATTTTATAGTTTGCCATTAAAATAAATCTACAGCTATTATTGTGGTTTATTAGCTATGATTTATTTCTTACAGAAATGATTTTGATTAAAATAATTTTTTTTCTAACAAAAATCTAATTTGGAATAGTGTATTTCTATTTTTACGGGATTTCCAAATATATCAAAATTACAAATGATTCTATAAAATAAATAAATAACGAAAAAATATGTTTATAAATACTTTAAATACTTCTGGAAACATCCCGCATAATAACATTGTATATTTGGCAAATTTATAGGAAAAATAAAGTTAAGTTTGAAAAATGTATGATTTCGAATTATTAATTGCGGTTGATAAACATTTCTTAATCTTAATTTGGCATTAAGTGAAATCGCATTTTCAGGCTATTATTATTTATCTTTGGGCATTCACTTATGAGATTGGTAATACCTAAATCAGCAGATGACAACAGCAAATATACGTAGTAATTTTTACGAATTAGAAAAATCCTCGTTACGTTTTTAATAATGAAATGCTTTTAAATAAATTTTTTCAAGGAATACTAATAGAATAAAACGTCCAAATATTGTCCCTATATGAAATAATCAGAATTTTGAATATTAAGGGGGAAAAAAAATCAATTTGAACATTTCTGCACCTTACCAATTGAAACTAGTATTGGAACTGAACAGAAACAATTGCCATCACCTTAGTAAGCAAATCAGTCATCTGAGTAAGCAAAAATAAAACTAATCCAATGTCTCGAATTTTTAAGAAGCGTTCCTAATTCACAAGCGTGAACACTTTCTAACTTTGGCACAGTGTTGAATTCAGACATCATTCTACGGGTGGAATTTCTGTGGCATTATAGAGTTCCGGGGGACGGGGGATTGCACTTTTTAATTATTAAATGCATAAAATCTGAAATCTCCCGGGGGAGGGGGAGACATTTCAATACTCCGGGCCATCCTTGAATTCAACACTGGTTTGCATCAGCATAAGCATCAGAAATTTGAGAATGATTCTAGCTGCTTCTGCAATCTGTGTTGTACAATATTAATTTTTTGATATGCAAATTATTTTCGCCATTATGTTTTATTCTTACTCATTCGCAGTTAACTTAAATGTCTGTTCTTTCTCCCGTCAATATGACAAATATGGATTACTAAAAATATGAATTTCTTTATAGCTGTTATCACTGAAACGCGTGTATCAGTGCTTCGCGCTCCTAGAAAAAAAAAAGAAAGAAAGAAAGAAAGAAAGAAATAAAGAAAGAAAATCAGTGAATTTAGCTAACTTGTACTAGAATCGTTAAAAATATGAAATTCTTTATAGCCATTATCACTAAAACGCTTGCACGAGCGCTTCGTGACTATAAAAACCAAATTAAAACAGAAGAGTCTTAGCTAATTAATTATATTCAAATCTGTAAATGTATGCACTTATTTATAGTCACTATCATTAAAGCGCGTGTATGAGAACTTCGCGTTCGTGGAAAAAAAATAAAACACCAGTGAATTTAGGTAATTTTTTGCATTAAAATCTCTTAAAATATTTAAATTCGTTAAAACAGCGGTCACTGTAACGAATGTTAAAAAAAAAGTTTCATATTATATACATTGTTAATACTGTTTTAAATACTTTTTTATAACTTAATTAAATATGTTGAAAAAAAAAACTTTCCATTTTTTCAATGTATTTGCTGCCGGGATCTAAAATAAATAAATTGTCAGCTCTAGCAGAGATGAAAATTTAAATTGTAAGAACTTTTCCATTTTTTATTGTTATTTTTTGTTTACTGGTCCCTTTAGGTTAACTTTTTAATTGGGAGATGTAAAGAAGACGAATTTAGGAATGTTTCGATGGACGAATTTAGGACAAGAAGTATTAAAAACATGTTGGTCGCATCCTGCCAAACGATGAACTTCAGTACACGGACAGTTTGAACTTAAAAAAGATGCTCCAAACTGCAAAGATGAATCATGCAATGACAAAAAACACACCTTGAAAACTAGAATAACATTATGAAGTTGAATAAAAACTGCAACCAATTTCCCTGAAATTATTTTTGAAAAATTATAAGGAAAACAATGTGTTAAGTACAAGCTTTTATTATAATGCACTACAAATACGAGTGTTTTATTTATCACAATATTTCCTTTCTATCCTACTGTCAACTAGAGTTGCAAAGAATGGATAAAACCGGGTTTATTTCTGGGAATATACAAGGTTTTTTGGGAGGGAAATATTAAAAATTCATGGGAGTTTTCAGAAAGTTTTAAAATAGAATTTTTTTAATTGTAAACAAAATTTTTTTTACAAATGTAAACAAAACCAATGACATAAGCACAGAAAAATGGCATAGTTTACATGAAAACTAATGAAATACTTGCTTAAGCTGGAGAAATTAAAATAATATAAGTAAGTTGATATTTTAATCGTGGATAGGTAAAAAGTGCGAGAGGCAGAAGACAGACTCATCTTGCCTGACATTAATATAAACATCACTACTGTTTTCAGATTCAGACGCTGTAATCAAAAAAGAAAACGAGCAAAACTAAAAGAAATCAGTGCAAAAATACCCTGCAACTCACAAGAAATTTATATAGAGTATGCCTGAATAGTAAATATGCCAGCTAACAGAAATTAAATAATTTTACTTTTTAAAAAAACTTTCAAATTCTTACTAATTCGCAGCCGCCATTGTTATAAAGCAAATGATATGTTATAATAAATTATAAAAATTTAGAGCGCCAAATCATAAATTTTGTAAAATAAGAAAGATAAAGCTATTTTAAACTTGTCAGAACAGTGTCTGAAATGTCTTCAAAATGAAAAAATTTAAATTGGTAAATGACTATTTTTGTTTATTTTCTAAACTTCTTCAAAATTACGGGTTTATTCCCCAAAATTACTGGGTTAATTCTCGTCTCTCGAAAATTTCCAAATTTCGGGTTTTTTGCAACTCTACTGTCAACGCTTGATTGGGAAGTACAGATGTATCATTAGCTTGCCAAGAGGGTGCATCAAAAGTTAACAAGGGAGGGGGGGGGGAGATTTAGGCGACGGGGCTTGTTTCGAACAGTTTATTCTATTTAAAACTTAAACTGAACCATGTACCAGATTGATACGCTTTTATTCCTAAATTCAACTAATGATGGTATCAGATCGTCATTCGAACTTCTCACAATTTAATCAAAAACGGGTCTAAAGAGAAGATAATAGGGCTCATGATATACCCCCATCTCACATACAATTTTCAAAAAAATGTCACATTTTGCCGTATGGAATAGGTGATAAAACATTTTAAAAATGCTTCATTTAGGCATGTGAAACCCACTCAAATCAAGAAGATATACAGAGATGAATTAGTCCCTGCCTTTGATTGCACTAATGTCTCCTTTTGCTACACTTCTCGCAAAACTGGCGTAAATAGCGGCACAAAAAAAAAAAAAAAATGAATGAAAACTTACTATATTTATCCCAAATATCCTCCGATGGAGTTGGAGCGATATATTTATAAGAACCTCCAAACAGTTTATGATTCAACAAGTCAGAACAGGAGGGCCTTGCTTCGGGATCTGGATTTAAACAGCTGGTGATGAAATTCCTTACATATGCCACCTTTTTCCGGGACAACTTGTACTTCGGAGATGAACGTTGCACCAGCACTTCAAAGTTTTTGTCCTGGAGAATTTGAAACATGATGGGGTATATTTGTTTAACCCAACTGTAAATTCTGCCACCTGTTGTTTTTATGAGAGTCTCTGACAACAATTTACGGGTGAACATTTCAAGAGCAAGAACACCCAGCGTCCATACATCATACTTTATACCGTTAACAGCTGTCTGTCCTTCCCTTGTTATCTGCGCTTCTGGTGCTCTATAAAACAGCGGTGATGCATAGCTGAAATGACACAAAATAGAAAGTACAATAAATATATGTAAAATGTACGAGAACATAAAAAGAAAATGATGAAGACTAAATTTACATTAGATGCACATCAGTTGACATTTACGTCACAGTTTTCTTTTTCTCAATGATTGTCTTTTTAAAAGTTTTTAACTTTCTTTTTCAATTTTTCTAAATTGTTAAGGGAATCGAAGCTAAAAAAAAAACTCAAAAGAGAAAGCTTTCTGATTCTCTTCCTATGTACACTTTGAAATATTATCACGAACGTGTTATCCAGAGTTAATTTGTTCTGCATTAATTTTTGTTGCAAATAACCAGCTTATAATATTTAATCAATATATTCAGACCCGTCACTTCATTTCTTAAAAACAAGCTCCCATTCTATCTCCAACAAGAAAAGTTGATGAATTAGTGGCCGCAGCAGGATTTTCTGGCTATTTAAAAAGGCGATATCTCAAACTTGCTCCGTAGTTCTAGCTGAGATTATAATTAGAATAATTTACAAAGAAATTAACAAGAATTGTTTAGGGTTGAGGGAAGAGTCGGCGAAACTATGGCACGCGTGACCAACATGGCACCTAAGAAAGTTCTCCTGGTACTTGGAAACTTATATAGATAATAATTAGTTTATGGTTCAAATTCAATTTTATTCTTGTTCGAAGCACTACACTTTTGTTTAACATGCTTAGTCTCATAAAATTTCAGTGTAAGCATTATGTAGCATTTGCTAAATCAGTTTCTTTCTTTACAAAATTGAATTTTTTGAAGAAAAAAAACTTGAATATTAAAAGATAGTTCCAGTAATAAAGTACTATTGGACTCGCTTCTACAGTCATATAGTTAAAAATGACAAAATATGAACCAGATGTCGTATCAAAAGTATACAATAGTGAAAAAATCTGTTTTATGAATTATTAATACGCTTTTTGATACGGCATAACTATATAGTTTACTATTAAACGTAATAAATGTTATACGAGTAGTAGTTTTGCCATCTGAGCTAAAATGTGTCCAGGCTCGGACTGGAACCCAGAACCTTTGGTTCAAATTGCCAATGAGCTAATTCCAGTTAAGCTATCTGGATGACATCCTCGCGAATACAATATTCGCTCAGATAGAAAAATTAGTACTCTTATGAATTATTTACTAATCAGTTGATTGTGTTAAAAATAATTAAAGTATAATAAATGTTAATTAATATAATATAATAAATGCTAGGAATCGAATTTTGAATAAGAAAAATAATTTTTTACTAAAATATCTGTAAAATTTAATGATATTCATTAAGATAATTTCTTAGAATACTCCTGATACGTTAGTAGGTAGGTAAATGGAATTCTGGGATTTTCGGCAAGCATACGTAGAAAGCCTCGTCATCACTGATTTAGGAGATAAGAGTCCCTTGTTGTCAATAGAATTGACAAATAGACTATATGGCTCAACGAAGGCACTAATACAATGAATTAAATCGTGGTTAATATAAAGCATTTACGCCTTTAGCACACAGTTATGCTATTTTTGAAAATATTTTGGATCGAGCAATAAAAAAAAGTACCTTTAAAGCGAAGTGTTTGTTAAAGAAAAAAATATTATACATAATTTTCTTCAATATTATTTACATATACAGTATGATGAAAATAATTTGTTTATAATAATTTGATGTGAAAAGTAGTATTTCTGATTATCTAAAAAATTGGCATTGTGCAAAACTGTACGTTGATGAGTAACGAAAAGAGATTTATTACACTTGATTCTTAGTCATATAAAAGCTTCATAAAATCAAGAGTACGATGTATCAAATCATTTCAGTAAAAGTTCTACTTATTTCATTTGTATTTTACTTTTTATGAAAATTCTTAGAATGTTGAGAAATTTGAATATGCTGTTGCAGCATACAATCGGCCTAAAAGAGAAGAATAAATAAAAGACCCCCCCCCACCCCCCATATGTTTAAAACTAAAAAAACAAAATGGTCACAGGAAAAAAAGAGAATTAGACATTCAACTAAAAAATTTTATTTTTCAATATATGTTTAAACAATAAGCTTAGGGGATCGACATCATATTGAAGTTGTACCAAACTCAGCACGAACACCTAATTTTGCCATCATACTTGATTATCATATGATTTATCATCATGATTATAACATTTAGCTTTTTCGGTAAATTTTACCGGAGGATACCAAAAAAAAGTCATTCAGCGAAGTTGTTTAAGAATTATGTTTAAGTTTAAAGTTTGAAACTCATAATGTTCACTTCATTTGTAATCGTTTCAAAACAGATTGCAATGCCGGTAATTTTTAAGAATAACTCAAAATCTATTTGGCAGAATGAGCTGTGATTTTGGATTCGCATTTTCGAAGTTCCAAAAAATCGATTCTTACTAAAAATTTTATAGCTTTGAACTCATAGTTTTTTTCCAAAAATTCATTTCCGAAAAAATATATTTTCGAAATAAATTTTCGAAAAATAATTCGATTCGCCGACTAACTTGTCTAAACATAAAGTTTTATGCAACCACAGTTTATGCAAGCGAGAATAAAGCAAACGAATTTGCTTCATTCAGGTAGATTTTCATGCATTAGGAGATACAATTAGAACAAAGTGTTCACGCTACTTTCCCAAACATAGTCACTGCAAGAAAACCAAATCTAACATTAAAACAAAACTCAGCTTACTAAAACCATATTTTCGAGAAACATTAATAACTTCTTACTATTGTATATACAATTCGGGAACTGGGAGATATTTTATGTAAGAATAATTCTATCTAATATCTATATCTGTACCTAGATTTTCCACTAACATAAATATAATGTAATTTTGTAGTTATTGTGTTGCAACGTATAGAGTTATTACTAACCTATCTACAAGTTTCTCAGCGCTGCACACACATCCCAGATCGCATATGCATGCTTTTCCATTTTTCTTAATGAGTACATTAGTAAGCTTAAGATCGAGATGACACATATTCTCTCCATGTATATCGGCTACTCCACTCACTATATTACGAAGCCACTTTTTCACAACTTTAAACACTTGTTGGTTCTCAAAAAATTTATCCTCTTCCAGCTTCTCAGCCAAAGACCCTTGGCATAATGGCGAGAAAAATACATGTGCTGGAGAATCCTGAAACTTTACTTGTCCAAGCATTGGAAGGACATATTCACTTGCAAGCTTAGGCCACACAACTGTCTCACTTTTAGTAGCGCATGTATCCAAAACTATTTTAGCAGCCACTTTTGTGGACTTGCCTTTATTTTCTACTTCTATTACTTGGCCGAAGGTGCCCTCTCCAATCGTCTCACCACACTCATATCCATATGATTCCAGCAAACATTTGGTCGTTTTGACTGCAAGATCACGGTAAACGTCTTCACTGATGATCTTATTTTCGACAGCAGACGCTATGACATCCATTTTTAACAAAATTTACAAATATTCAGCAAAATATATCACTTTTTAACAGCTTTAGCAGCTAAGCAACAGCAATTTTAAGCAAATCACAGTGGCTTTTCTGGGAGCAGTGCATTGTTACCGAAAACATTGTTTGAATATGTTTATAATGTCCATTGTTTACTTTATAAGTGACAACAATGTGGTGTTCATTAAAAAAAATTATTTTATCACTAACAATGTATTATTACCAAACAACAATGTATTGCTGGATGAAAGAATATAAATAATGTTGTAACATAAAATTTCCACATAATCATAACCAAATAATTAAAGAAAGGAAGAAAGAAAATAAGGGAAATAAAAATTATATCTCACATTATGCATAAATTCTGACATCTAGTTTAAGAGTACACATATTAAGATTACATCTTGAACTTTCTTCTTGTAGAATAATTATTCCTTGCTTTTACAAATAAACATAAATACAGTGAAACTTCCATTTAACGAAATCTCATCGTTACACTTGAACACTTCGTTATGAAAAAAAATCATTAAACAGAAATCAACTTAAATTCATGAAACTTGTATTACACATAATACACTTAAAATGAAAATACACATAAAATGGAAATATTTGACAAATATATTTTAATTAGGTTAGTAATTTTTTTTTTAGGCAATGTAGACATATGAGAAAAATCTAATTAGGATAATGTCTAAAAACCACATAATAAAGAGAAGAAAACAAAAGAGGAAGCGTACCTTTTACTTTTTTGATTAAAATGTGATTAAGTGTGTGTGTTTTGATTAAATGATTCAAATGTGTTCATTTTCATACAGTCCGCTGAAATAAATTCATACACCCATCGTCGTAACAGCAACCTCTCCGTTTGAATGCTGGTACATGCACGAAAGGGGAATAAACTTCATTATACAGGATAAGTTTTTTGTAATATGGAGATTAATTTACATGTTAATGGTGTTCAAAGTCAGGGTTCTGCAGAAATTTTCGTTAATTAGAAAACTTCGTTAAATAGGGACTTCGTTAAAGAGAAGTTCCACTGTATATAACAAAGAATAATATATAAGTAGCTTGTAAATGCTTAGTAATCAATTTATAAAATTTCTGTGATGGTGCAATTCAAATTACCAACACTCCAGAATACACTGTTTGTGGTAAATTACACAGGATGTATTGAAAAATTCTTTTTTTTTTCCCCTTTTGCAAATAGAAGCAGTTAAATGAAAAATCGCAGACGGAATAAATAGATCGATATGCAGAAATAAAAAGACGAATTGACATATTTGAAAACCTAATTTAAAGGAAATTTGAATTAGAATATTAAAATTTAGCTGATTTTCAGAACTTATGATGGAAATAGAGCGTGCTTCAAACAAAAACAGCACATAGAGGATAATGTACTACAATTACTTCACCAACTTGTAATAATAATAATATTAAAATAATAAAATAAATATTACCAGTCTCATTTTCTGGAAAGAACTTTGGATTATCCGCTTACTTCGTAACAATCCTATTGTATTAAAATTTGTACGCTGACGCTCACAGAGACAAATTAAAAATATGATTAAGTTTTTGAAAACGCTGTAAAGAGATTTTTAGAAATAGTGAAGCCTAGTTTGCTGTCGTACAAAAGTTACTTCAGTTTGAACAAAACTGATAATTATTGTCTTGTTTTAATAAATATTGCAAAATTATTTACTGAAATATTTTGCAATATAGTAGAACGTAGAATCTTAGTTTTCGAACGTCCCACTTGTCGAAAAATTCAGTTCTCGAACACGAAATTCCTGCGAAATTTAATATATCTCAAGAACAGCGAGAGTGTCATGGCCAAATCGCCGAATTTAAAAAACGCAACAAAAAAGTGACAGAATTATTATTATTAACAGAATTAAGTTTGTCTGGCCGTTGGTCCGAACTCTAGCTCTAACTCGCGTAAATATACTCAGATTGCCATGTAATTGGTATATGTTAGTGAGGTTTGCCATGGCATGTTCGGTAGTGAAAATGAAGTAGTCTTTATAGTCCATTTATAAAGGCACTCAAAAGTATTCCGTTGCATTATGGTCTATAGAGAAAAATCATTTCCGGTGTGTTTTAATGGTGGTACACTATTCGAAACATAATGAAATTTATATGCATTATTGAGGTGCACTACAAGAAGGTTACTTTATAATATGTTATGTGTAGCACTTACAGTTTATTTATAGGGGCACTCAAAAGATTTCCGTTATATTATAGTCTATATATCCGTTATATTATAGTCTATGAGTAAAAATCGTTTGCGGCCTATTTTAATGATGTTACGCTGTTACAAACATAATGAAACTGATATGAATTTCTGAGGTGCAATAAAAAATGCTTTATGTAAAATATAGAGTGGAGAGCAATTCTCATTCATTTACAGAGACACACAAAAGAATTCGCTTATTTAACGGTCTATGGGAAAAAACTGTTTACAGAGTATTTTAAATTATGTTGCAGTATTTTAAACGTGATGAAACTGATATACATTACTGAGGTTTACTACAAGATGCTTGCTGTAGAACATGATGTGCATAAGATTTGTCGTTCATTTACAAGGGCACACAAATATGTGGGATACAGTACTTTATTTCTTACAGTTGTAATAAGTCTCATAATATTTTGAGTGAGTATTTGCGTTTCGTGTTGATGTCTGTTAATAAACTTTTATATTAATGTACCTTAGCCGTGCTACTTATTTGAATTATGTGGTTATTTTAGATAACTAATATCTTTAAAAGATTATAACAACTCTCTTCTATTTTACATCACATTACAAAATAAAATGCTGTATTTCTTAAATGCTAAGAAGTGTACAGTGAAATTAATAAAATATGCCGCTCATTAACGACAGTTAAAATTTAAAAAACTGAATTTTTAAAATATAAAATTAAATAGCTTTTAAATAATTAGCTTTGAAAGTGACACAAATTATCATTTTCTTAAGAAAACTTCGAATATATCTCCCAGGCTTTTCATTTGGGCTTTAGTCGAACGTATGGATTTTGAATTTAAGCTCTTCAATTATTTTCACTATTTATGTAAACGTGTTATTATTAATGAACCCTGCCGGATCTTTCTTCCTTGTATTTAATTTTTAGTAATACTTTCGTACTCACATACTTCATTTATAAAAATTATGTAAAAGATTCCTATTAGTATGAATAAATATGACTAACTGAAGATGAACATCGAAGACTGTTTTAGTGTGATTTGCAGTATTCTTAAATTCAAAGAAAAACTAAAAATTTATGTTTGACTAGCTGACCCGGACGATGTTGCCCGAGCCCGTGATAATAACCTTTATAAAAAACCTCACATTTGTACGGTTTTATATCCTTAACCCTATTTTGTATGAATTTATATTTAAATGAAAAATTCGCGGAAAAATATTGATATTTAGTGGTAAAAGCACTCGTACGAAGATATTTTCTTGTTTTTTCATGTAGAGTCGTTTCACAGTTTTTAAAAAAAATAGTTTTTGTTTTTCCAAGTCTTTGAAATTTTTATCGGTTATAAATATAACGGTTTTACTGCTCGTGTAAAAATTCCCTGAAAAAATATTGATATCTAATTGTAAAAAAAATATGTTTTCTTCTCTCTCTGTCTCTCTCTCTCTCTTTTTTCTTTTCGCGTCGTGTTTTTTAATAAAATTTTAAAAAAAGTAATTCTTATCTTCTGAACTCTCTGAAATTTTAATCGGTTTAAATATAACTGTATCCAAGCTCTCTAAAATTTCGTGAAAAAATATGCATATTTAGTAATGAAAACAGGAGCCAAAGCCACGCCAAAAACAGCCCGCGTTTAAGTGTTTTCGTCTTCAGTTTCTCAGATTTTATTTTCTTAAATATTTCTACTCGTCCGAACGTTTCAAGATTTTTGTAGATGATTTAAATCTGGTTTGCCGAGATACTGTAAAAAGATTGTGTCGAAATACGTGTGAAGGGGTAAAAATTATTCAATAACTTGAAAACAGCTAGTTTTTTTTTGTTTTGTTTTTTTTTGGTGGAGTTTTCTTTCACTTTATAAGGGTACTAGCTGTTACCCGTGACTTCGTTCATGCAGCATTAAAAGAAGAATAAATACATTAATTAAGCAAAATATTTCACTCCCGATAATTAAAAACGTTAATAATTAACTATTTATCACATTTCATATTAGGAAACAATACGGTATTTTTTGTTATAGGGACCTTGACATAACTCAGTCTTAAAAAAGTGAAATTTTGCGCCAAATAATCACAAAAATGACAATGCAGCCAGTGCAAAAAGGAGAGCCAAATAAAATCGTGGAAATAGACGAATTGGGTAAAAACAAATGTCAATTTTACCTGATATGTTGGTAATATATCAAAAGATTAATATCCGGAATTAATTTCTATGACAGTTTATTTACATCATTTAAAAACTCATCCCGATAAAAAGTAATTATCTAGAATTTCAAACAGGAAATGAAAGTGTCTGATGCAAGATGAAGAGGTTTTTACAGCACGTGCTCTGAACAAGGAAGTGAAAGACTAAAATACGTATTAGTGACGTAAATTGACTTTACGTCATTACCATCCAATGAAAGAACTTAAAAATGATGTCACTATATAAGGACTAAGACTGTTGCATCTCTGCTTTATAGAACTTTAAGAGATTCTTTTTAATTCGCGATGGAAACGGACATTATGTCGTTTTCCCTTAAACTTAAATTGAAATAATGTTTAAAACTAAATTTTATGTAACTATTAAATGTAAGCTATGTAAATTAAATAATTTAACAGTATTATGAATATGTTTTATTAATTAATAATATTTTAACATTACTTAATCAGTTACATGGATATCCTACATACCAAGGATTTATATAGTGAGTGTGTGCAAAGCATAATGGATTAATACAAATTCTGGCGATTATGGCCTAGCGGTACAGAGAGGACGATTGCTGGAAAATAGAGGTAAGCAAATATCTTACCTATCTTTTGTTCCGAAAGATGAATTTATTATTTATATTGCTTTAGAAAGCGCAAAATTACTGACTACCGAGAAAATAACACTAACAAAGATTCTGAGACGTGAAAAATTCTAAAGTATATAAAAAATAAAAATAAAAATAAAAATAGTGTCCTAGAATCCTCGAATACTTAAAAGAAATTAATTAATTTTAGATATATTCTAAATTAGAAAAATGGCAACCTTCAAAGAAGGAAGTATAATTGAAAAATTAAATTCCAGTAACTATGCAAACTGGAAATTCAAGGTGGAGATGCTCTTGATAAGAGAAGAGCTCTTTGAAGTTGTCACAGACGACCCACCTACTCCAATAACCCCGGAATGGTCGAAGAAAGATAGAGAGGCAAGAGCCTTGATTAATTTAAGTATTGAGGATAATCAAATCATCCATATTAAGCATTTACAGAATGCACGGGACACATGGAACACGCTTAAAAACATCCATGAGATCAAATCTCTCTAGCAAACTCTTTCTCCTCAGGAGACTTTACGGAACGAAATTATCAGAAGGAGGCAACATGATAACTCATATAACAAAGATATTAGAAATTATTGATAAGTTATCAGCCATAGGAGAAGAAATTAAAGCAAATCATATTTCAGCATTATTGCTCTGCTCTTTACCTCCTTCATACGACACCCTCATAACCGCATTAGAAGCCAGACAGGAAGACGAATTAACTCCAGAATTTATAAAGAGTAAATTAACAGACGAATTTAATAAAAGAAACGAGCATTCTAATAACAGTGATAATTCGAACAAAGCCTTTAGAGCTGAAAGAAAATTTAAAACCGCAGGTTTTAAAAAAGAAGAAAAATACTGCACGATTTGTAGACTAAAAAATCACAACACAATTAATTGCTGGCATAACAAACATAAAACAAATAATTTTAAGCAAAACAACAAAAAACATTTCTCTTCTTCGCTAGTCTTTCAAAAAGACGAAAATAATTTAAGAAGCGCGGACTCAAATAAACCGAAAGGAAAAAGCACAGCTTATTTCGGAACCGAAGAAAAGAAAAATTGCGCATTTTTAACGAACAAATCGAAAAATAACGCATGGATTATCGAGTCTGGCTCATCCTCCCATATTTCAAATAATGAAAATTTATTTTATGAATTTACAAATAAAGAACATACCAACGTCGTAATTGCCAACGGCAATAAATTAAAATCCTATGGTTCAGGTAATGTAAATATTATCACAATAACATCCGACGGTAGAACACATGAAATAACATTAAAAGATGTTCTACTAGTACCGGAAATTGAAACAAATTTATTTTCGGTAGCTAAAGCTACGAAAAACGGATGCAAAATTACATTTGAAAATAATCAATGTTTTCTAGAATATGAAGGATCAATACGCTTAGAAGGGATAAGAAAAAATAATCTGTATGAAATTCAGCAAACAAACATAAACACAGATGAAAATTTTGTAAACATGATAACTAATTGCAAAAATAAAAATTGCATAGAACTGTGGCATAGAAGATTAGGACATAAAAATGTCGCGTCGATTAAAGAATTAATGACGAAGGAATTAGCATGCGGAATAAACATAAATAATTGTTCCCATAGCACCGAATGTGAGCCTTGCATTAAAGCAAAATTAACTGACGCACCTTACCCAAAGAAAACGGAATTGAGAGCAAATAAAATTCTGCAATTAGTGCACTCTCACGTTTGTGGTCCTATTCAAACTCCAACAATAGGGGGAAAAAATTACTTTTTAACCTTCATAGACGATTACTCTAGATTTACTATAATTTATCTACTACAAAATAAAAGTGAGGTATTTGAAAAATTAAAGGAATATGTTGCACTGGTCAACAATAAGTTTGGCAAAAAGCCTACAGAACTCAGA
The DNA here is from genome assembly GCA_963931845.1 of Maratus michaelseni. NCBI lineage: Eukaryota > Metazoa > Arthropoda > Arachnida > Araneae > Salticidae > Maratus > Maratus michaelseni. Next base: position 64,637,832 of record OZ007594.1, read on the forward strand.
ACTGATAATGGCAAAGAATTTAAAAATTCTAATATTGATAATTTTCTAAAAGAAAATGGAATTAAGCGACAGCTAACAGTACCATATTCTCCCAGCCAGAATGGTATTGCTGAACGAAAGAATAGATCATTAATTGAAATGACAAGAACATTGTTAAGTGACTCTAATTTACCATTACATTTCTGGGGAGAGGCGATATGCACCGCAAATCACCTACAAAATCGACTGCTGACTAAAGCCAACGAAAAAACTCCATATGAATTATGGACAAACAGAAGACCAAATCTAAAATATTTAAGAGTCTTTGGCTGCAAAGCTTATGCATATATTAACAAGCAAAAAAGACAGAAATTAGATAATAAAGCAGTAGAAGGGATCTTCGTGGGATACGATAATTATTCCAAAGGATATCGTATCTATACGAGCGGCAAAGATATCACTATAGCCAGAACGGTGAAGTTCTTAGAAAACTATCCGATAAATTCAAATAAAGAAAAACGGCTAGAACTAAATTTAGATGAAAACACTAATGCCGAAAACGAAAAATCGGAAAACCCAAATCTGATAAAAATCGAAATTTCAAATGAAAATGATAATCAGAATGAATCTGAACTAAACCAAACCGAACCAAGAAGATCAGATAGAGTAAATAAAGGGGTTCCCCCAGATAGACTAATTTATTTGGTTAAAGATGAAAATATTAACGAACCGAAAAATTGGCAGGAAATAATAAACATGGAAAACACAGTAGAAAAAGAAAACTGGATCAAAGCGACACAGGAGGAGATAGAATCTCACAACCAAAATAAAACTTGGACATTAGTTGACCCCCCCCCCGCCAAATACAAAAATAATAGGTTCGAAATGGCTCTTCAAAACAAAATTAGACGATAAAGGAAAAATACAAAAATATAAAGCGCGTTTAGTGGCGAAAGGCTATTCGCAAAATTTTGGTATTGATTACTATGAAACCTTTGCTCCAGTGGTTTCACATACTACAATTAGAACTTTTTTGGCAGCCGCCGCTTATCATAAACTACAAGTAAATCATGTCGATGTAAAAACAGCATTTTTGTATGGAAATTTAGATGAGGATATATACATCATTCAGCCGGAAGGCTATGTCAAACCTAATCATGAAAACAAAGTGTGCAAATTAAATAAGGCTATATACGGCGCTTAAAACAGGCAGCTAGAGCCTGGCACATAAAAATTTCAGAATCATTAGAAAAGTTAAATTTCAAACCATCAACATCAGACACGTGTTTATTCATACGTAATACTAAAAACAGTAAAGCATATATTATCGTCTATGTAGACGATTTATTAATATCAGCAAAAGAAAATGAAATTAAAGAAATTATACAAAAACTTAAGATTGAATATGAACTAAAGGATTTAGGTCAATTAAACTACTACCTAGGGATTAAAATTGAAAAAACAAACGAAGGATATAAACTGAATCAAAAAAGTAAAATTGAAGAATTAGTTAGAAAATTTAAATTAGAAGATGCGAAACCATACAAAACGCCCATGGAAACAGGCTATTTAAATTTTGATAACGAAGAAATACCATTGCCAAACAACATCGATTATAGAAAGGCAATTGGCGCACTTTTATATATCTCAACTGTCACAAGACCAGATATTTCAGCTGCGATTAACATCCTAAGTAGAAAAAACGAAAACCCCTCACAGAAGGATTGGAAAGCAACTAAAAGAGTGATTTCCTATTTAAATCACACTAAAAACTTTAAATTAGAAATAAATACAACAAAGCAACCAATACTTGAAGTGTACTGTGACTCAGACTGGGCTGGAGACGTACAAACTAGAAAGTCCACCAGCGGAAACCTATTTTTATTAGGGAAAAACCCAATTTTATGGATCAGCAAAAAGCAATCATGCATAGCCATGTCAAGTGCTAAAGCCGAGTATATTTCAGCAGCAAATGCATCACAAGAAATTTTATGGTTAATTAGACTCTTACAAGAATTTAACTTAGAACAGACATTACCCATAACTATGCATGAGGACAACCAGTCCTGCATAAAAATGATCGAATCAGAAAAATACACCCGTCGAACGAAACTGATATAAGGTATCATTCCATTAAACACCTAAAGGACAATGGTACAATTAATCTAAATTACTGTGAATCAAAGAACATGATAGCGGACATCCTAACCAAGCCCACTCCCAAACCTATCTTTGAAATTCACAGAAATAACTTAAACTTAAGAAATCAAATTCCAGAGATTAAGGAGGAGATTGTTGGTAATATATCAAAAGATTAATATCCGGAATTAATTTCTATGACAGTTTATTTACATCATTTTAAAACTCATCCCGATAAAAAGTAATTATCTAGAATTTCAAACAGGAAATGAAAGTGCCTGATGCAAGATGAAGAGGTTTTTACAGCACGTGCTCTGAACAAGGAAGTGAAAGACTAAAATACGTATTAGTGACGTAAATTGACTTTACGTCATTACCATCCAATGAAAGAACTTAAAAATGATGTCACTATATAAGGACTAAGACTGTTGCATCTCTGCTTTATAGAACTTTAAGAGATTCTTTTTAATTCGCGATGGAAACGGACATTATGTCGTTTTCCCTTAAACTTAAATTGAAATAATGTTTAAAACTAAATTTTATGTAACTATTAAATGTAAGCTATGTAAATTAAATAATTTAAAAGTATTATGAATATGTTTTATTAATTAATAATATTTTAACATTACTTAATCAGTTACATGGATATCCTACATACCAAGGATTTATATAGTGAGTGTGTGCAAAGCATAATGGATTAATACAAATTCTGGCGATTATGGCCTAGCGGTACAGAGAGGACGATTGCTGGAAAATAGAGGTAAGCAAATATCTTACCTATCTTTTGTTCCGAAAGATGAATTTATTATTTATATTGCTTTAGAAAGCGCAAAATTACTGACTACCGAAAAAATAACACTAACATGATAAACAATTTTACTTTTAAATCCTTTGTGAAACGTTTTAACAGCAATCCTTCAAAAAAACATTAATTGGAAATAATATATGCTTTTTCTTTAAATTCAATTCTGCCTCCTTGGTTTAATGTATAGCTGAAACAAATCTCGTTTTCTAAATGACAGTATGTTGACAGGCAATTTTTGTTCTCCAGAATAAATTGATTCATGAAGTTTGAATATGTGAAAATATGTTTTATTTTTCGGATAATTTACTGAAATCAAGATTTTGTTTTCACCATCTATTCAAAGTGAAAATAAATTCTGTTTTCAGTTTTAATGAGAAAATGGTGTAAAAAATATACTGATCTGTTTTATTTCTCTTTTTTTATACACAAATATGGAGTAATTTACTTTCCGTTTTTAGAGAAACTTCGTTAAAATTTACAAAAAAAAAAAAAAAAAAAACCTTGGCATTTAATTTAATTTTTTAAATTCTGAGAGTTTGTGTGATATCCCCGGATCAATGATAACCGGTATTAAGTAAATCGCGTTGAGTTCGATAGTCTAGGAGTAGTTGTGAAATACAAACACACGGTCAGATTTTAATATAATAGATTCGTGTTCATTTTCCTTTTCTTAAAATTATGATGTGATTTTTAGCAGAAAACTCTCATCAGTATATAACGCATACTCATGCTTAATAATCAGTATAGATGAAAAAAAAACATTTAAATTTTTCGTTATAAATATGGCGTAAAACTCATCTACTTTCTATACTTACCGATCCCTGTATTATTAATGTAAGGAATTGATTCACACTCATTTTAAAACATATTGGAAAATTCCCATTTTATTTCAAATATGACGTCTCTTTTTCCTCCAGAGAAATCCCTTTTTAATGACATAATTCTTGTTAATTTTCTTTTCCAGGCAATTAATTTCATTACTGGCATAGGGGAAATTGTGTTGCTTTAACGAAATAATATTAAATCTTTAGGTTTTATCAACATAAATGGAACTATTAACATTCGTCATTTTTTTTAGGTAATCGAGTTATTTCTTTTAGTTTTAAGAATGAAAGTAACTATTTCTCGCTATCCATGACATCGTTTTCGACATGGATAATTTTGCGGAGCATATTATTGACATTTGCTAACCATTTTCTTTTCAAACTTTTTTTTACTTTTTTAAAATTTAAATAAAAAGTACCGTATAGTTATATTAGCCGTGCGCAGACGGTAAAACGCCAAGTATTGTTACCATACAAAAGAAATAAAGTAAAGAAAAAACACAAGATCATTTTATTTCACCGTCAAAGCATATCCGCTTTATTTTCGATGTATGGCGTCATATTCGCCTGTTTCCTATGGTTACGCATATTGAAACCTTGTATAATTATCAAAAAAATATAAAAAGTACGTTTTATTTCTAATAATCATTTAATCTTCTTTTTAATTCTTTATTTTTTTTTTATTTCATTTTCATTTTTCACGTGAAAATTTTTCAATTGAAACTAAATTGTTGAGTAAAAATTATTATTCCGGCTTTTGATTTAGTTTTGGCAACGATAAAGTATTAGCAACGGTAAAGTAAATTTAACAATTTTAAAATATTATATGAAAAAATGTCCATTTATTCTCTATGAAAATAACGAAATTTTGAATTATTAAGAAAAATATTTTAATAAAATAAACAAAAACCAGCCTATGTTCATTTGAGGGTTATAATCAACCTATATGCAAAGATACAGGATCATTAAATGCTCCATTTTGACGCTGGCTTCAGCCTAACATTTGCGCACAATCGGATTTATAATATTACTAGCTGTTACCCGTGACTTCGTTCACACAACATTAAAATAATAATAAATACATTAATTAAGCAAAATATTTTACTCCCGATAATTAAAAACGTTAATAATTAACTAACTCTTTATCACATTTCATAGGAGTTACTTGCGGTATTTTTTACGGAATTTTTTGTTATAGGGAACCTGACATAACTCAGTCTTAAAAAAGTGAAATTTTGTGTCAAATAATCGCGAAAAAGAAATTGCAACCACTGCAAATAGAAGGGCCAAATAAAATCGTGGAAATAGACGAATTGGGTAAAAACAATTGTGAATTTTAGCTGATAAACAATTTTACTTTTAACGCCTTTGTGAAACGTTTTAACAGCCATCCTTCAAAAAAACATTAATTGGAATTAGTATATGCTTTTTCTTTAAATTCAATTCTGCCTCCTTGGTTTAATGTATAGCTGAAACAAATCTTGTTTTCTAAATGACAATATGTTGACAGGCAATTTTTGTTCTCCCGAAAAAAATGATTCATGAAGTTTGAATATGTGAAAATATGTTTTTATTTTTCGGATAATTTACTGAAATCAAGATTTTGTTTTCACCATCTATCTAATCAAAGTGAAAATAAATTCTGTTTTTCAGTTTTAATGAGAAAATGGTGTAAAAAATATACTGATCTGTTTTATTTCTCCTTTTTCATACATAAATATGGAGTATGTTACTTTCCGTTTTTAGAGAAACTTCATTACAATTTACAAAAAAAAAAAAAAATCTTGGTATCTAATTTTTTTTTTTTTTAAATTCTGAGAGTTAAGTCTTCGGATCAACGATAACCGGTATTAAGTAAATCGCGTTGCGTTCCATAGTCTAGGAGTAGTTTCGAAATACAAACACACGGTCAAATTTTAATATAGTAGATTCGTGTTCATTTTCCTTTCTTAAAATTATGATGTGATTTTTAGCAGAAAACTCTCATCTGTATATAATGGATACTCATGCTTAATAACCAGTATAGATTAAAAAAAAACATTTAAATTTTTCGTTATAAATATGGCGTGAAACTCATCTACTTTATATGCTTACCGATCTTTGTATTATTAATGTAAGGAATTGATTCACATTCATTTTAAAACATATCGGAAAATTCCCGTTTTATTTCAAATATATATTTCTCCACAGAAATCCCTTTTAAATGACATAATACTTGTTAATTTTCTTTTCCAGGCAATTAATTTCAATACTGGCATAGGGGAAATTATGTTATTATAAAGAAATAATATTAAATCTTTAGGTTTTATCAACAAAAATGGAGCAATTAACATTCGTCATTTTTTTTAGGTAATCGAGGTATTTCTTTTAGTTTTAAGAATGAAAATATTTTTTTTTCTCGCTATCCATGACATCATTTTCGACATGGATAATATTGCGGAGCATATTATTGACATTTGCTAACCATTTTCTTTTGAAATTTCTTTTTACTTTTTTAAAATTTAAATAAAAAATACGGTATAGTTATATTAGCGTGCGCCGACGGTAAAACACCACGTATTGTTACCATACAAAAGAAAATAAAGAAAAAAATTGAAGGAAAAAAAAACCTAAGATAATTTTATTTCACCAATCAAAGCATATCCGCTTTATTTTCCATGTATGACGTCATATTTGCCTGTTTTCTATGGTTACGCATATTGAAACCTTGTATTATTATCAAAAAATAAAAAAAGTACGTTTTATTTCTAATAATATTATTTAATCTTTTTAATTCTTTAATTTTTTTATTTTATTTTCATTTTTCACGTGAAAATTTTTCAATTGAATCTAAATTGTAGAGTAAAAATTATTATTCCGGGTTTTTAATTAGTTTTGGCAACGATAAAGTATTAGCAACGCTAAAGAAAATTTAACCATTTTAAAATATTATACGAAAAAATGTCCATTTATTCTCTATGAAAATAACGAAATTTGGAATTATTAAGAAAAATATTTGAATAAAATTAACAAAAACCAGCCTATGTTCATAAGAGGGTTATAATCCACCTATATGCAAAAACACAGGATCATTAAATGCTCCATTTTGACGCTGGCTTCAGCCTAACATTTGCACACAATCAGATTTATAATATTATTAGGATTAGGATAGGATAGGATTAGGATTATATTTTTGTTTCCCCTTTTTTTTATGAAACTTCTTCATATTTCAGAAATTTTTATCCTTATATTTATTATCCATTTCCATTATTTTCGACATAAAAAATATTCCCTTAAATTTCTGTCACAGTAAAAGTAAAATGTAACGTATAATTTATACACTGAATAATTTCCTATCATTTTAGATATCTTCTTTGTCTACTGGTAATGAAAACGGTTTGAATATCAAAATATTAACAGGGAAGTAAGTAATAGGTACATCCTGGTCATTCTACTGAAAAAAAAAAGTTACTTTCTAAGCATAAAAATTTCAATAAAAGAATTTAAAACAAAGAAAACAAATATTAATATTCATAGTTAATCTTTCATCTCTTTTAAGATTTATATAGGTGGTTATGAAAGATTAACCGTTTACACTTAAAATAATATAAATAGTTCAGCATTTGTTTCCGTCTAATATTCCATAACGAGATTAAAACTTCATTAATAAATAAATAATAAAATAATATAAATGAAACACAAATTTAACAGATTAATTGAACTACACGCTTAAACCGTTGAAGTTATTAAAATCAAAAAGGCCGATTTCTTCGGCTATTAACTTCTGGTATGTGGCTAATACGAAAAATATCGCTTTTAATAAATTTCAAAACTTTTATTTCATTATATTACTGATATTTTTATATAAAAATGCTTTTTGGAGATGTTAGTGGGCCATCTAAAAAATATATATATATATTAAATGTAAAAAATCTATTAGAGTTTTGAATTTTTTTTTTTTAAATAGCTTGTTTTATGTAGCTTTAATCGTCTGCGAGTATCTCTTACCATTTTAATATATATTTTATTCCTAAAAAGCTTTCTTTCTGAACCAATCATACAAAACTACAAACGATTTTGTTACTTGTGTCTCTTTTAGATATAAAAACAATGATTCATTTAACTTCTGTTTTTCTTAGTTCAGTATAGTGCATTCGTCAAATTTCATTATAATGTAAAAAATTATTTTTAATTTAAAAAAAGGCATCCGGAAGTTTTATTTTCTTGCTTATGTTTAAAATCGTCTGCTTGATTTATACACTTGTTTTCGATTTAAAAAAAATCTGTTGGCAGCAAAATAATTTGTTTGTTTATGTTGTTTAAGAAATAGAATTAGTAACTTATTATAAATCTTAAGTATTTTTTTAAACATTTATCATAATTGACGGTGCAAAAATTTTTTTTAAAAAAGGATGTTGGATCGTTTTTTAGAAGATTTCAGATGTATTTAAACTTAAAGACGAAAAGTTATCGACTATCATTTCATCATTAGAAAGATCAGGGTTAAGAATAATTGTAGCATGCATAAAAACGATGAATGTCATGCTTCTTTGTTGCCAGAGGATAAGAAAGATGCGAAACTCATACGTCAAGGAAATATTGTTTATAAATTTACAATAAAAAATCAGGAAACAATTCAAAGGTAACAAAGTCTAAGCTGCCTAATAAAATTAGAGATAAAATATTTTATAAAATTTATATGAATAAATTATCTTTAAAAGAGTTATTACAATAATTAGATAATAAATATCATTTGTTTTTATTGCCACAGGTACATAAAACATTACGGAGAAATAAAAGTGCAGCAAAACTTACAGGTAGGTTTATAGTTATAATTCCAAAAAATACTAGTTACATTTACTAATAAGTCTAGGTTCTAGTAGTTTTTAATTTTCCTAAAGAATGTCAGATATTCGACTCAGGGCCAGATTAAGAGGTGGCACCAGGTCACAGGCAGCACACAGGAAGTACCACTATTTTCGAACAGTAATCATTGCTTTATTTAAATGCAAAAATTTTGTCATAATGCTGATGAATGTATTCCCTGGTCCTCAAAAATGCTTTGTCGGACCTGATTGATGCGTTTTAGAACTTTGCATTCCAATACTGTTTGGGGGTAATGTGTCATTGCGCTTATGAATGTAGCTATGGCTCGATGAATACTGTTTTACGGTATAAGTTGTAAACGAAATATGCATCTAAATACAGTTACATTAGTTAGCATATTTTTACTAGTTGAAATGTTTCAACTCCTTTTTGCATTATAATCCTTTTCTTTCCAGAGAAAACAGTTTTCTCAGATAGAATTAACTGTATCTGTAGGTGTGAGAGTGTTATAGAGATATCTCAACACTTTCTTATTAAGAGCAGGGCCTGATTATCGCAAGGGCAAACAGAGCAGCTGTCCATGGTACCAAAACTAAAAAAAAAAAAAAACTGTATTTTTTAAATGAAAATTAATACAAAACGTAGCTGCAAACGTGTTAACGGGCGCCCCTAACTAGATCTTTGCCCCAGGGTCTCACGTAGGGTTAGTCAAATCCTCATTAAAAGTGTTCAGACTGAACTAAACCTGTAAGAAATGTAACATTTTTATAACACGAAACCTAATCACAATGTAAATCGCTAATTTAAAATATTGCAGTTTTTTAAAAAAGAAAGTAGATACTGTTAATTCGAAATAATTTTATAGAACTTCATTAAAATCTTTCGTGGCACACCGGTAAAAACCCTTTCTTTAGAGAAAGGTTGATAAAAAAGCAATTTTAGCATACGTTTATAATTGTTACGCCATTACCTAACAACGTTTAGAGCCTGTGGATGTAGCGTTAATGTAAAGTGTTTTTAAGAAATCATAACTCTGACCAATGAATTCACATTTCACGTAAACTGCAGAACCTATTATTTTAAGGGGGGGGGGGTATTTATGTGCCAAAATTGATAAATCTATATTAATAGAAGAAAGTGTTTCGCTGTGAGTGTGTATGTGTGTTGGCAATGGCTAGCGAAATCTACCGCACGTGGAAGTCTAAAGATTTGCATGAGGATAGTCCAAGGCAGGTCCTGATGCACCCGAGGTTCAGTTTTTTATTTCATTTTTTTGATAAATAGCGTAAATATTAATTCAAAACTCATCGAAAACGCATTATTTTTTCTAATAATTTACAAGCGCCCTAACGCATGCTCAGTCCATGCTTCCTGGAGCGCGTAGAAGAAAAAAAAATGCTCTTTTTTTTTTTTTTTTTTTTTTTTTTTTTCCAGTTTACCTTAACGCCCATGGGCCGAATCGTTCGAGATACGGGAATATGGAAGATATATTCTGAAATTTCATACTGAAACGCCACAATTAGTTCAAAAAAGTATTGCTGTTAACAATTTGAACAAAAATTTTCAAAAAAGGTCGTTTTCGCTATTGACTTTTTCTCTGTTTGGCGACTCTTCCCTAGAACATGATTTCAGAGGCACTTATTCACAAAAATGCCTATTAAAAGCTGAGATCTTTTTCTCTTCGACACGACAGTACAATCGGATTTGAAAAATGCGAATTTTAACCCTTTCGAAAAAATTCGCGACTGCGCAGGTCACTTCACGCCTCCCGAAGACGATATTTTTTCCACTCTAAAAGTAACAAAACGTCGTCAGTATTTCGACACAATTTTTTTAGAGCATCTCGGCAGACCGGATTTACATCACCTATAAAAATTCCGAAACGGTCGGACGGGTAGAAGTATTTAATATATATATATATATAATCTGAGAAATTTTCGATGAAAACGCTAAAACGCAGACTGTTTCGGCGCGGCTTAAGCTCATGTTTTCACTACTAAATATGAATATTTTTTTTTTTTACAAAATTTTAAACAGGGATTGGGTACAGATATATTTATAACTGATTAAAATTTCAGAGAATTCGGAGGATAAGAAGAACTGTTTTTTTTCTTCTTTTGTTATGTTAAAAGATCCGACGCGAAAACAACAAAAAATTAAAAATTAAACAAGTGTGGTAAGTGTGATCAAAGATCGCTCTAAGGGTTTCGTTTAATAATCCTTTCAAAACACTTTATCCTTTCTTTAATAAATCCAAATAAATTTCATTTAGCAACCAAAAAAAAAAAAGTCATGGTTTTTATAAAGTAAAAATTTACCGGTCTATTTTTCTCGTCTTTTCGAATATCTAAACCAGCCCGATAGCAGGCGAAGCCCGCTATTATATTCTGTCATAATAATATCTGACATGTGGACTAAATGCGATATTAAAAAAAAAAAAAAAATTCAAAATTAAAATGTTGTACATCTTCAAAATGTTAAAATATGCGAATATTTCCGTAATCGGGTTTTTATCATGATTCAATACGTTCCTCAAACTCATATATTTACTACATTAAAGACGTGAGTATAAAACATCACAAATTTACTGAATGGTGTATACAAAACGTTTGTATACACCATTCAGTAAATTTGTGAAGTTTTAATGTTTCATGGTGTAATCGTCCAGCATTTATATAATATATTTACTATTCTCTATTAATCATATTGATACTCGCTTTGTATTATTCTGAAACATTTGAAAAATCCGTTAAACTTCCGATATGACGTCAGATTTTCTTTGTAATTCCCTAATGACGTGATATTAATCTGCTTTGTGCACATACACATACTCCTTGTATTATTGAGAAATCTTTCCGTTTTATTACCACTATGACGTCAATCAATTTTATTTCATATTAATCTTTCTTTCAATCGGTGAAACTTTTTTTCTCATTTTTCACGTGGAAATCGTCTGATAGAAAATTAATTATTGTAGAAAGAATTTCATCGTGGATTTTTAATTCTTGGCATCGGCTATAACGAAAAATGTTTAAATTTAATAGGAAAAGGCTGTTAGAATTTTGGTTTTTTATCTCTATTTATTAAAATAATACGAATTTTTCAAATTTTAATATTTTGAGCTCTTTATAGCTGGTATTCAGATTTGTACACAAAGTTTCAACTCTGTAAGTTACATAGTTTTTGAGAACGGCTCTGTGACGGACAGACAACGGAGCGGGAGTCATAGGGTTTCGTGAGATGAATGAAACCCTAAAAAGGGAGAAGAAAACATATTTCTTTTACAGCTAGGTATCAATATTTTTCTCGAAATTTTTACACAGGCTGTAAAACCATTATATTTATAAGCGATGAAAATTTCAAAGAATTCGGACAACAAGAACTATTTTTTTTAACTGTGTGTGTGTGTTCTACGTGAAGAATCTTCTTACGAGTGGTTTTCCACTAAATATCAATATTTTTTCATTTAAAAAAATAAATTCCTACAAAATCGGGTTAAAGATGTAAAATCTTACAAATTTGAAGTTTGTTTAAGGTTATTATCACGAGCCCGGGCAACGACCGGGGGGCTCAGCTAGTTAATGAATATTTCTTAATATTTATAGTTAGATCTCTGATGTGTAAATAAAATCATTAGACGAGGCAGATTTTTAATATTTCCAATTGATAATAATAATAACATTCAAATCCTATATACTCTATACTGTATAAGTATAAGCTACCGCAAAAAAAAAAAAAATAAATAAATAAAAATAAATAAAATCTATATATATATTTGTCTTACGTGGCGCGGAAATAGGGCTGAATTTCTACCTTATCGTTGGCAACAACCGTAGTTTCCATAGCTCAGACCAATGAACAGACAAGATTGTGTTAGCTCCGCCTCCAGTATGGCGCTCAGTGTCAGAGAAGTGAAACTCAAGCTAGCAATTATTAAAAATAAAATAATATGAACGTAATCCAAAGCGTCTGAGATGATTCCTCATTTTAATTATGAGTAATATTGTTAATTTCAAATGAATTCTCAACTCTTATTTAGAATTTATTTACGAATTTCACTCACACAAAAAATCGGAGATAATAAAATATAAACTTTCTAGAGTGCCCCTGCTGCCATCTGTTGCTGTTTTATTGAAGTAAAAATAATTTCTTTTGCAGAAATCTATAATAAAGTAGAACGAAATTTAAACAATCATTGATGATAAACTATCTTCCTACCACGTAGAGTTTTTTTTTTTTTTTTTTTTTTTTTTTTTTTTTTTTTTTTTTAATGAATTTAAGCCGTTCTGTACAATATTATAGATACAATAAGTGTTTTAAACTAATTATGTTTCCAAGATCCTTATAATGCCAAGATCAATTTGTAACATCACCTAAATGCATTTTTAGTTGTGTTTTCAACGGAGTTTTCAATTACTTTTTTACATAAAAAAAATTGTCAATTTCATATGTTCAAATGATTTATTGTAGTACTTATTTCGGCTAGAATTACTAGAAAAATAAAAAGGGGCGAGCGGGCTGGGACCGCGTAGCGTTCTCAATGTGAATTGCTTTGCAATTCACGGGGGGTTGGCGAGCGTTAGCGAGTACGGGGCTGAGCCTCCTAATAAATAATAATAATAATAATAATAACAATAATAATATCATTGGCACCGACTGCGGAAGAGAAGAGAAAATCTGAAATTTTTGAGAAAGAGCGCGGTCCCCCTTGAAATATAAAATAAATTTCTGGAGGCCAGTCTTTTTAAATTCCTACTATTAGCTCACACTCTCTATATATATATATCTTGTTCAAATTTTCAATCGTTAATAAAATATTTTCTATTCATCCACTCAAGTTCAAATAATTTTTTAAAAACTTGTAGTGGATGACACTTTATGTTAATACAGTTTTTTCAAATATTATTTCATTCATTAAATTTAATTAATTAATTTTAGTTTTAAATGAGAGAAATAAATTCCTCCCATTGTTTTCAAAAATGAAATGAAAGAATTAACTCAAATGAGTGATGCCAACAAAAAATAAAATACCGCAACGATGATTATAAAATAATGTTCAATAAAGATAATGTGGGACATTAATGCTGCACGGGTTTATTTTATATATTTATGATTAAAAAGTAGGAATTGACTTAAAATATATATATATATATATTACTTGTTATCTCTTCGACTGACTTCTGGCCAAATAAGATTAAAAGACTTTTTTTTTTAACTTTTATTTCAAATGATATATTTTTTTCTTCTTCATCTGCGTCAATAAAATCTGCAGATGAAGCAGACCTTCAATATTTTCATTTGGCAATAAAAATGAATCAGTGGGGGCGCTTTGGTATTTAAAAATTTAACTAAATATATCATCTGGTTTTTATATTAATTAGAATCTAACTATCTAACAGCTTTAATGGAAACAATCTATAGATTGCTCAATGTTCATTTCATTGAATAATTTTTAACTACACCTAATTAGACATAATGAAGATACATGTTTATAACGGTATCTCTAACTGTTGTAAAAACACCTTAAATCCACTGTTTAATTTTTTCTTTTTTTTAAAGTATGAAAGTGTACATAAAATAGGAGCAACTATAATTCAGAATCTGCAAATTTGAATAGCTGAACTGCTGCTTTCAAAATATTTATTATTATTATTATTATTATTATTATTTATAATTATATATTTATAGTATTATATATTTTTTAGAATGTCATGCTTTACATAATTAATATGGATGAACTTGGACCTGCAGAAGTGCAACTTTCGACTTCTTTGTTCCAAGCTAAAATAAGTATCCTTTTTATGTAGGTTAGGTGAATGTCCAGTTAATCTCGTTTTAAAGTATAATATAAATACAAAAATAAATAAACATGCATAAGATATTTAAAAATTTGTTTTATTTTATTTATTACAAATTCTAATACATTATTTTAATATTGTGAAAACACTGCTAGCGGATTCTGTACTGTAGAACTCGCTAACAGTGTTTTACCTCTTGCTGCCGTTTGGAATTTTCTGTATTGCTGCCATCTAGTGACACTGTTAAAAAATTTCGAGAGCCCCTTCGCGATGAGATAGATCCTTGATTATTCCTACTAGAAATTTTCAATAGAAAAGTCTGACCATGTTGTAGCGTGTTATAATAATATTTTTTTTAAATTTCGTTAAGTGCAAAGTATTATAAGTCATTAAAGTACACTTTAAAGAAATACCATAATGCATACGAATTCTTTTGTGTTGCCCTGTAAACGAACCATAAATCGTACATACACCATTTTCAATAGAAAACAAGCTGTAATGAACCTAACTTACATAAATTTTGTGGCTTTCCAAGTATATTTAAGGTGAATAGAATACGACAGATGCATCAAAGTCCAAATACTTTTCAATTATCTTGGAAAGAGTTTAAAAAAAGAAATATTCTTTAAATACCAGTGGAAAGATCAATGAATCGAGAGAAACTGTCCATTTTTCATAAAGTATATACACAAATTCGAAAGCACGTGTAAGAGAAAATTCTTCTACTTTCGGTCAAAGGTACATGGAAAACAAACCAAAGAAGAATTAGATTAAAATTGCAATTGAATCGATCATTTCAAAAACTTCTTGTCCATTTTTTTTAATGCACTGTTTCGTTGCAAATGAGTCTTTGAAGGTAGACTCACATGTGCATACAAAAATTACATAGGCTTATTTATTCGTTGCCACTCAAAAGGCATAGAAACATTCTCGTTTAATTCAAAAACAACATTATTCAATGACAATATCAAAGATATATTCCAATGACCACAACAGAACAAGAAAAAAAAAAGCGATTGATCACGATAGTGAATATGACTATCTATCTATCTATCTATATTATAAAGGACAAACGTGTCTGTGTGTAACGCTGACGTCATTTTGCGAATGGCAACACTTGACGATGAAATTTCTTTTTTGCGATTTTTGCTACTGCAATTTTTTTAATTTCTAAACATCGCTTATTTTTCCCTTTTACACCGTTATATAGGGGGGAGGGGGGGGGGGGAATCTACTTTTAAATGCAATTTTTAAAAAACTGTATAACAATTTACTTATTTATTACGGTTTTTAATTAATTTCAATCATTATTATTTTTTAAATTCTATCTCTATCGCTTGTAGACGATTACAAAATATTAATCCGTTTGCACTTTAAACAATATAAAAAGTTCAGCATTTGTTTCCAGCTAATATTCAATAACGATATTAAACCATCATTAAGCAATAAATAAAATAGTATAAATAAAACACAGATTTAACCGGCATGTAATTGAAATAAGCGCTTAAAACCGCTGAAATTATCAGAATAAAAAAAACTGCAGTAGATAACAAACTTTTTAGCGATTTCTTCGGCTATTAACTTCTGGCACGAGGCCAATTCGAAATTACCGCTTTTAATAAATTTCAAAATTTTATTTGATTATATAATTGATATATTTCATATAAAAATGCTCTTTGGTGTTGTTAGGGGACAATCTAAAACAAGTGGGTAAGTGTGATCGAAGATATCACAAAGGTTTTCGTTTAATATTCCTTTCAAAACACTTTATCCTTTCTTTAATAAATCCAAATAAATTTCATTTTCAAAAAAGAAAAAAAAAAAAAGTGGTTTTTTAGAAAGTAAAAATTTACCGGCCTATTTTTCTCGTTTTTTCGAAAATCGGAACCGGTCCGATCGCCCGCTATTATACTCTGTCAATAATACCTGCAATGTGGACTAAACGCGATATTAAAAAAAAAAATCAATTTCAAAATTAAACATGTTGTATTAAAAACTAGTTGTTGGGGGCCACCGTAATACTTACCCATCATGGATATGCATAATGTAAAATATTAAAATAAAAATGTGTAAACTACTTATAAAGTGCATTGCAATTCAAATAAAATCGTGGCTTGATGACGTCACAAACTTTAAAGGCTCGATTACTGAATTGCTTGAAAGAAACATCCTTATAACTCCAAAAATAATAATTCTATTAACTAGCGGTTTATTGCATCTGATTAAGCGTTAAATTTCCAATTAAAATATATCTTTGAAATGAAATTTGGATGAAATACAGGGTCATGAAAAATCGAAGAGTGTGGAAATTGGATTCCAAATATCTCGGCAACTCATTATCCGATCGACTTCATGCTTTATGCAAAATTTATGTTTTTTTATTGTCTTTTATATTCATTTCTTAAAATAAACCATTTCGAAAATTTTTATATACCTTTCATCAGAACGAATATTTCGAGAGTCCGAAAAAAATTGTTCCGGTTAATCGAGGTTATTGAAATGAAATAGGCTTCTTCCCATTATTACATACTAAGTACATACCAAATTGCAAGTCTCTATCTCAATTTTTTCGGGAGATAGAGCGTTTACAGACACACAGACGGACGGCAAAATTTTTTTTCTAAAAATATGTTTTTCGGAATCTCCAGTGTCTGAAACGTGTAAATCCGTCAAATTTTTTTTTTTCGATTTTCAAAACGATTATGTGCATCAACTACGTATGATGGGTAAGTAAAAATCAATTTCAAAATTAAACATGTTGTATGGTTTACCTTCAAAATGTTAAAATATGCCAATATTTCAATAATCGGGTTTTTATCATGATTCAATACGTTCCTCAAACTCATATGACGTTATAATCACTTGCTGACGTCATATCTACTTGCTTTCTCTATTACTCTTATATTGATACTCTCTTTGTATTATTCTCAAACATTTAAAAAATCCGTTATGACGTCAGATTAATTTTCTTTTTAATTCTCTAATGACGTCATATTAAGCTGCTTTCTGTATTTACACATACTCATATTCCTTGTATTATTGAGAAATGTTTGAAAATTTCTGTTTTATTACCCGAGGCTAACGAAAAAGACAGGCTACCGCGGTGCATTTCACTTATCTTTTTTTACAGACCGCTAGAGTGACGTGATGCTCTTTTCGTACAACTTCATTGGTGCATTCGAGCATCACGTGACTCCTGCGGTCTGTAAAAAAAGATACGCGTAAAGCACCGCGGCAGCCTTTCTTTTTCGTTAGCCTCGTTATTACCCGAGGCTAACAAAAAAGAAAGGCTACCGCGGTGCTTTAGGCGTATCTTTTTTTACAGATCGCGGGAGTCACGTGATGCTCGAATCCACCAATGCAGGTGTACGAAAAGAGCATCACGTTGTTCCTAGCGGTCTGTAAAAAAAGATAAGTGGAATGCACCACGATAGCCTGTCTTTTTCATTAGCCTCGGTTATTACCAATATGACGTCATATTAATCTTTTTTCAGTTGGTGAAACTTTTTATTTCATTTTTCACGTGGAAAGCTTAATTATTAAATTAAAATTAATTATTAAAGAAAATTAATTATTGTAGAAAGAATTTTATTGTGGATTTTTAATTGTTGGCAACTACTATAACGAAAAATGTTTAAATTTAATAGGAAAAGGCTGTTAGGTTTTTGGTTTTTTATCTCTCTATATTAAAATAATGCGATTTTTTTTAATTTTATGATTTTCAGCTTCATAGTAGGCATTCAGCTATAAGTACATAAAAATTTCAGGTGTGTATATAGTTTCTGAGAACCGGCGCTGTGACGGACAGACAACGCTGCGGGAAGAATAGGGTTTCGTGAGATGAACGAAACCCTAAAAATTATTAAATATAAAAAATCTATTAGAGTTTTCAATAATAATATTAATAATAATAATGGTTTTCGCATATATTCTCTATCCCAGGAAGCCCGTGTTGGATGCCCTATTGTACCTTAATGAATAGGTGCCAAAGTATTATGAATTTTGAACACCACTATTTCCGAGTAGGAATCTTTGCCTAATTTAATCACAGAATTCTACGATATGATTAATGTTAACCCTTAAGATGCAGACGTTAATCATTTATGCCTATTTTGTTAAATATTTAATTAAAATATGATAAACACTTTTTTATGTATAATTTGTAAGGCACTAAATGTCATTTCTAGCAAAAACATGGCCAAAAGTTTTTTTTAAATTTGAATTCCAAAAGAAACATTTGATAATCCACTTGCAAATTTAAAGATTTAAGAAATATAGTAAGCACAAGAAAGTTCTAAAAAAAAAAAAAAAAAAAAAAAAAAAAAAAAACTAGCATTTGTGTGTAGCACAGTTTTTACGGATTTCAGTAAATTTTTTAATCTATTACTTGTCTTCTAGGTAGATTTCGTAAGAAATACTACCTATAACATTCTTCCCTATGTTGGAATTTCTGAAAATTTTTCGCAAATCTATGCCGATCATGATTCCTAGAACCCCAAACCACCCCCAGTTCAAAACTTTATCTTTCTATCTATATCACTTTTTTATGGACACGATAACTTCCATAATTCGGCACAAATCTGTTCCAAACTGATACATAAAATCAAGGGGCATAAAATCTTGGTCAAGTACATTAATGGGCAAAATCGGGCCAGGGGGGGGAGGGGGTCTTTTTGTGAAAACAGAAAAAAACATAACTTCGGTTTTATGATACATTAATTATTATGATACATATCGAATCCGTTTAAAGTTATTATTACTTCTAGAAAAAGGGTCGAAAATTTATGTAGGACAGATTTTTGATATCATTAAAAATGGCCTGTGGGGTGGGGCGAAAATAGGGGTTTAAGGAGAAAAAAATTCACAAGATATCAAATCCGCTTGAATTTATTATAAATCGTCTTAATATTATCTACAACTTTTATATTGACAAGTTTTTTATAAGACCAACTCTTACAGAAATAATAATAATAATAATAAATGAATAAAAATAATAAAATAAAAAATCCTTGCCGGCTCCGCCTACAAACAGAGGTAGATTTCGAAGTGGGCGGTCCCAACTGCCGCATTGTGGCAAAAAGGTCATTTTTTCTGCAATCCCCAATAAACAGGCGCCCCACGATCTGCATCTTCGAAATCTTCCTGTGCCTGTAGGCCGAGCCGTCAGAGATTTTTTTTAAGTGACCGATACAATTTTGATGAATTTCAATTTAATTACATTCATTTCAAAAATTTTCCTTAATTCTCAGTCAGATATACTCCCTTGGGATTTGTCTAAGAAAGTATACTTCGAAAACCCACTGAATGGCGCAAAATATTTTGCTGCTAAACAACAATACAAGTTTATTATACGTGAAAAAGACACTACAGTTTCGAATTCTGGTGAGTCATTCAAGTATTCTTGTAGTAACTAGTGATGTAAGAAATGCAGGTTTTGCGAATAGCCAAATGCCTTATATTTAGTGGCCGAATATCAAAATTTGTAAATATTTAATTGTGAGTGCGGATAAAATGTACTTTAAAATTTTAAATTAAAAATAAAGACTAATTAAAAACACCTTGATGCTAATAAGACTGCATGGCTTTCATTAAATCTAAAAAGTCATGCTAGCATAATTTTATATTATAATATTATATAATTTTTTATATACGTTTTATCTAAAATATAAATTCATTACCATTATTAAATGTACCTTGAACTTTTCTTAATTTATTTTAGAAAACTTATTTCAACACAAACTAGTCGTTGGGGGCCACCGTAATACTTACCCATCATGGATATGCATAATATAAAATATGAAAATAAAACATATGTAAATTACTTATAAAATGCATTGCAATTCCAATAAAATTGTGGTTTGATGATGACATAAACTTTAAATGCTCTATTACTGATTTGCGTAAAAAATTATCCTATCTCTAAGAAAGATAATCATAATCATATTAACTAAGAGTTTACTGTGTCTAAGCTGACTAGAGTAACTAAGAGATTAAGCGTCTCATTTCCAATTGATATATATCTTTGAATTGGAATTTGGATGAAATACAGGGTCATGAAAAATCGAAGAGTGTGGAAAATAGGATTACAAATATCTCGGCAACTCATTATCCGATCCACTTCATTCTGTATGCAAAACTTATGTTTTTTTTTAATTGCCTTTTATATTCACTCCTTAAAGTAAACAACTTCGAAAAATTTTATATACCTTTTATCAGAACGAATGTTTCGAGAGTCCAAAAAAAAAAGTTCCGGATAATCGAGGTTACTGAAATTCAATAAGCTTCTTTCTATTATTACATACTAAGTACATACCAAATTTCAAGTCCCTATCTCAATTTGTTCGAGAGATGAGCGTTTACAGACACACATACAGACGGCAATTTTTATTTTTTTTTAAATATGTTTTTCGGAATCTCCAGCGTCTGAAACGTGTAAATCCGTCAACATTTTTTTTTTCGATTTTTAAAACGATTACAAGACTTACCTTATACTACGTATGATGGGTAAGTAAAAATTAAGATAAGTTGCGTTTTACAGTAAAGATACTTTAATTGCTTATTCAAATACATATATGCAGCTGAACTGTAGTATTAGTAGTAGAGATAGTAGTTTCATAATTCTATGCATTCTCCATTTAATAAAACTACTGAACTCTGTAAATGTTTACAAAACGAAAAATGTAGTAAATAGAGTTAAGAAAAAAAAATTGACACAGATTCCAACAAAATATTCATCAAATAAAGAAACCAGTACATTATAGACTTTCTCCTGCATTTCTAAAAGTGATTTAAAACTGACAAAATAATACATTCTGAGGAAGAATAAACTGTTTTTGCAAGACACAATACAATAATTGTATAGTTTAAGAAACCATTATTAGAAAGGGGAAAAAAATTAAATTTTATATTATATAATTAAATTCACGCATTGTGCAAGTATGATGCAGTATATATTTTGCATTTTAATTTAAAAGGTTGCAATGTTTGTTTGGTTGATTTATAACGGCCGATTATCTGCTCGAGGGATATATGCCCTAGGTGGGAGTGTCCTCCCTGGGGGGTCTTTCTAAGGGATCCTAACCCGTATTTACGGAAAGGTTCGAAAAAAACCACAGAAAACTCCGAACGGTTAGGTCGACGAGCGCGACAGGGTTTTAAACCCAGCACCTCCAGTCTACCAGCTTTGAGAGCAGAACCTCTCAGCCACTGGTGGGGTGCTGCAATGTTTGCTTTTGTTTAAATGAGCTGCAAGAAATATATTTCTATTTATGTAACATAACTTCTTACGTATACTTATATACATGTATTATGTAACTTAAAATTAAGTAAGTATTAGGATATTTTATTTTATTAATGTACTATAATATAATTTAAAAATGTTCCTCATTAAATATAGAATGGCGATAATTAAAGTTTAGGTGTTTAGAGCTCTTTTTTTAAAGAATGTACTGGTGCAAACACAATACTATTTTGTATAAATACTATTTAGATTAGGCCACATAGGTAATGAATTTCGAAAGAATAAAAAGTTTATGTTTTCGGCACCAATGGCAAAAGTGGTGCTGAAGGCTGATTTACGGCATAAAAACTATTAAAAGGAATGTCTTACATGTTTGACTAACATTTAATGAACATTTTTAACACAGACATATTGTTTTCTTAACATTTACAATTTGTCTTTTGCAAAAAAGTTGTGTGAATGTGGATTGTATTTTAGCCTGCAGCACTTTTGCCTCTGGTGCCAAAAATACACACTATTTTTTAAAAATATATATCAATTCCCCATGCAATAACAGTATGTATACGAAACGATGTTGTATTTGCCCCAATATATCATTCATAATTGAGCTCTAAACACCTGTATTTTAGTTATGGCAACCCTGTATATTTAAAAACACTTTTTTCTTTCTTTCTTTTCTTTAATCCCAAATTTAATGAATTTTTTTTTTTAATCCCACAATAATGACTTTTGTTTTATTCAATTAAATATTTAACATTATAGATCGTTAAAAATTTTAGTTTGAGGTTAAACCATCCTATGATGTAAAGTAATTAGAAGACCACAATAATTCTCAAACAGTCATCTTCATAGTTCAGAACAAATAGTTCTATCTATATGCTCCTTTAGGACCCAGCAATATCTGTCTGTCTGTGATTGTTTCAATGTGATTTGGTATTCTTGAAAGTCCAAATTGCCCTATTTGTGGAGAGGATGTAATCTTGAATGCACAGCATTTACCACCGTGCCCTGCACTATCAAGTAACAGTATATCTGGCAGATATTGGGATGCCAGGGAACTAATAAGAACCTCAGAACATTAGCCTAATTGATTGTATTTCCTGTGTACAGTTGACTTTTTGTTTTCTCTAAAGTCTCTAAATGTCACTCTTGTTCCGTTTATTGTTCAATTGATTTGGTTGCATATAATAGTGTATAGATGTTTGTCTAAGTGCTATTGCTTTGCAAAAAATAAAAATAAAAAAATATATATATACATATATCTGTCTGCTTCTCTACTGATTAGAACTCTGGCTACAAGTTAAAAGATGCCAAAAAAGAAGGTTGAAATTCCGGTTCAGGCTTGGTTGTTCGTAGTGTCAGATTCAATTTTAAACAGAAGTTCTCATCTGATCAGCCCTTATTTGCAAAGGAAAACCATAACTACTTTATGGTTCAACATTTTACCTGCTCATGGTTCAATCTACTCAAGTTTGTGGTTCAACAAAAAATCTTGGACAAGATATCCTTATCTTATAGTGACATTTTTTTTCACAACATATGTGGTGAAATGAATGAAATTTTGAACAGTATCCAAGAAACAGTATACAATGAACAGTATACAAGCGTGGATCCAAGGGGGAGGGGGCAATCGCTCCTCCCAAAACAGTTTTAAGCAGACTTGTTTTACTTTGTACTCAGTTTTTTTTTTTTTAAATATATATATATAATTTTATTGTTATAATGAAAAACACTTTTTTTTTTCTTGCTTACCTTTTTATTTCATTAAAGTTTGACGAAATGTTAAAGGAAAGATACGAGTGAATAAATGACAATTTAATAGTTCTTTTCTGTGATGGTCAGTGTTTGTGAGATCTTTTCAGGCATGATCTGGTTACTAATAGACCCATCAATCAATCGTAGTACTTCTAAACAACTGTCTCCGCTTTAATGAATTAAACCCTTTTTACCGTTTTTCAAAAAATCATCTAGGCGAAAATAAAAGTGAGTGAGATATAGGTTAGACAAAAGAAATCGGAATTAGTTAAAAGGTCAAGTTGCCTGAAATTATCTTTTGTTATAGTATGTGTGTAATCTTACACTTTTATCTCTCCCACTAAGCTTTCACTTGAGACAAGTTCTTCTAAGACAAAATCGATACACCTGTTGAGACGGAATCGGACTACAAAACAGAAACCAGATTTTTTTTTTTGTTTTCCAGATATTGAGGGGGAGGGACTTTTTTAGGTTTTAAGCTATCATGCCTTTTTAAAATGAAAATGTACGAAGAGACCCGGACTCCCTTCTTTTGCTGTACCCAGGCCTGAATATAACTGTATCGTGCCTTAAACGTAAACATTTCAAAGGCTCAACAGACCATACAATTAAACCTACTAATATGGATACGTTTCGGAAACTGATTTTTTTCCCTGTTGCTAATGATTCCTTTTCGCAGGTTTTACGAGGATATGTAATAACCAATCTGAATTTATCCTAATGCTTCTTTTTAAATATTTTGAGAAATGATACTATAAGCTCCTTTTCATCTAAGTTCGAAGTGTAATTTTTCGGCTTTTAAAGAACTAAAATTAATCTGACGGTAATAAAATACAATAAAATCTGCTAAGGTGGAATCGCTAGGGACAAAAGAAATTTTCAATTTTAGATAGGTTCCCTACTTAGCAGGTATAATTATAAGGTATTCATTTCTCCGCAGCATGAATATTTTTTCGTTTCAGCATTTTTCTCAAATCCAAACAGGCTACTTTATGACACATTTTTTAAATCATTTTTGTTCACAAATGCATGAAATTGGCAGCTGTTTTTATTCAGAAACTAAGTAATCGAAACACGTTTCTATTTTTATGGTAAGGGCAGGAGATCTTTCAGAAAATACTGTTAAAGTCAATTTGTTAACCGAATTTTCGAAGCAGCAGTAACACGATAAGTAATTTATCAAAAAATGGAAAACTCATTTCAAATCCAAATCACTTCCATAGTCGGGCTGCCAATTTTATGTCTTTGCGTTTAAAAATGAGCCTGAAAATGTGTCAGAAAGTTTTACGTTGTTGAACAGGCTATTTGAGAACCACCTTAAAGCAGGATTCCATGGTAGACAGTTTCCGTTTTATTAGGTTTTACTGCTCTTAAGAGGCTACTTTATTCAGACGAAAACACCCGCTTGCTAATGTTAATCCTATGGAGGAAATATTTTAAGATATCTCGTTCGCATTTTAATATTTTTAAATTATTTTTTTTTGCATCGGATAGCAGAGGTCAATCTCTATGCATGCTCCTTTGCACTTTTTCGATTTTGATTACAAGTTTTTTTTTTATTAAGATACTTTCACTTTCGGAACAGGTTTTGAAAGTGAAAGTATCCTCAATAAAAATAACTGCCACAAAAATCGAAAAAGTACAAAGGAGTGTGCATAGAGATTGACCTCAGCTATCCGATGCAAAAAAAAATCATTTAAAAATATTGAAATGCGAACGAGATACCTTAAAATATTTCCTCCATAGGATTAACATTAGCGAGCGGGTGTTTTCGTCTGAGTGAAGTAGCCTCTTAAACGGAAAACTTCATTGTCCTGACTGAGGGAACACTGCACAATTATACCTAGCCTGCTAAGATGATTTTGTTTCACAGGTTTTACAGAAGCTCTTTTTGTAAATCTTTATAAATACGCAGAGTACAGTAAAAACCTTGAAAATGGAACTGTCCATAATGGAGTCCTATATTATTCGGAAAAAAATTTGTGCAGAAATATCATAAATTTACAACTACTAAGATGAAGACTTGTGTAAAACGGATATTTTCTTTGGTTCTTTGCGATTCAGTCTTAGCAGGTTTTACTGTATTAATTTAACAATTACTATTAAACTACAAAATACAATAAAACATGCGAAAATGGAGTCGCTAAGGACTTGGAAAAAAATTCTTTGTTAGACAGGTTTCCGTCTTAGCAAGTAGATTTGTATGGAATTCCTTCCGTAGTCAGTACCATGAAATTTTTCTATTTAAGACAGAATTCTGTCATAGACAGGTACCATTTTCACAGTCTTTACTGTATGAGTTAAGTAGTAAAAATTATGATTTATCGCAAACAGTAACTCATTATATCGTTTTACAAACACTAAAACTTATGACAACAAAATAGCTAGCACTGGAATAAAATCATGCTTTAGCAGGTATAATTGTATGGTTTTTCTTCCGTCGAGACTATGCAAATTTTCTGTTTATGATAGGATTCCGTTATAGACAGATTTTGTTTTCACAGGTAATACTTAAAAATATTATGTCAATTTTAAGTAAATCTATATCGCCTTATCTATATTAAATATCTATATCTATATCGCTTAATCTATATTAAATAAGGTACAATTTACTATTAAATTTTAGAGGTAAGAAAAGAGCATAAAAGTTAGCAGGTATGCCTTAAGGACAGTTATGTGTTACATATGCTTTTAAGACAATTCTTTGAAGTTTTGAGAAAGATCATTTTTTAGTAGTGCAGAAATCATGACAATGCTTAACTAGTCGCTGGAGGCCACCGTAATACTTACTCCTCATGGATATGTATAATATAAAATATAAAAATAAAACATGTGTAAACTACTTATAAAATGCATTGCAATTCGAATAAAATCGTGGCTTGATGACATCATAAACTTTAAATGCTCTATTACTGAATTGCGTAAAAGAAACATACTTATAACTCCAAAATTAATAATCATATTAACTAACGGTTTACTGCATTGGGTTAAGCGTCTCATTTCCAATTAAAATATACCTTAGAATTTAAATTTGAATGAAATACAGGGTCATGAAAAATCGAAGAGTATGGAAAATAGGATTAAAAATATCTCGGCAACTCATTATCCGATCGACTTCATTCTTTGTTTTTTTATTGTCTTTTATATTCACTTCTTAAAATAAACAATTTCAAAAAAAATTATATACCTTTTATCAGAACAAATATTTCGAGAGTACGAAAAAAATAGTGCTGGATAATCGAAGTTACTGAAATTCAATAAGTTTTTTCCTATTATTACATACTAAGTACACACCAAATTTCAAGTCTCTATCTCAATATGTTTGGGAGATAGAGCGTTTACAGACACATGCACAGACAGACGGACGGCAACATTTTTTTTTTAAAAATATGTTTTTGTTTTTCGGAATTGCCAGTGTCTGAAACGTGTAAATCCGTCAAAATTTTTTTCCGATTTTCAAAATGATTACAAGATTTACCCTATACTATGTATGATGGGTAAGTTAAATGGCAGTAACCATTAATTAAGCAAGTTCTATTTTGGAAAGAATATTTTTAAACCAATAATCATTTCAATATAATAATCAAGAACATTTAAAAAATTACATGATTTTCATAATGATAAAGCTAGCAAATAACAGAGAAGGAAACTGTTTTGAAAAAGAAAAAAAGTAAGAAAAAACATTCTTAATTTGGCACCCCTTATCAATGGCAACTGGAGCAGCCCTCCCCCTCCCAACCTCAGCTATGCTACAGGTAATGATACAGAATTGCTAAAAGGTATGATTATAAAACAACAAAAGTCCAAGAATTAATAATAAAATAAATTTTAAATTAACAAACTATAAATTATATGAATATTTTAATCTAGAATGCATAATTGAAAAAGGAGCTATGGCAGACGAAGAAGAGAGGCTCACACATTTCTTGGACGTCCAGAGTTTAGATGCAGTAAAGCTTTCCAAAAGAAGTTATAAGAAAAAGGAAGGAGTTTTCACTCGACTCTTCAAGTATGAACATATAGTGCACATACTGGTATTACAATAAGCTAGGCAAAAATGCTGTAGTTATAAATATAGCATATACCGGGTGTCCCAAAAATGACTGATGGATTTTAAAATTCAATAACTTGCAAACGGTGACAGATATTTAAAAAATTTTTGCAGGAGGGTTATGTATAATGTCGAGAGTTTTTGTACTGCGATTCTTGATTTTAGTTCGAATTTCAAACAATAGATGGTGCTGACAGCAATTGGCTCTCAGTCAAGGCAGAAATTGACGCCAATCAGCATTGATGCGAAGGAAGGAGATTAAGGGTATGGAGTGTGTCTCATTTGCCAGTACAATCTTGCTCTTAGGCCCCGATTCTGAACTCATCCGATATGATTTCAATAGAATGCGTTGTTGCCATGGAAATAACAAATTCTTCGATAGTGGAATACACTGTTCAGAACTGGGCATGAATTTAACTAGCAGTATTCAAGTTTGCAGGCGATTTTACATTTATGAAATTTTATTTTCCCGGATTAATTTATTTTTTATGGTCTGATTTAAGGAATATTATTATATGCATCGTATTTTAAAACTAGGTGAAAAGATCTTGCTACAATCTTGTTTTTAGGGCCTGATTCTAAACTCATTTGAGTGGAATGTGTTGTTGGCATGGGAGTAACAAATTCTTCGATAGCAGAATACAGTGTTCACAATTGGGCATGAATATGTAGGCGATGTGGGGGAAAGCATGTTTGTAAAGCAAGTACCACCAACAGTATTCCTACAGTTTATCTTGGTTGTATGTAGAAAGTTTGTGAAGAAAAACCAAAATATGTGACGTCATTATTAACCTCATAAACATAAGATTGAGAATCATAGAAACAAAATTATATTGTGCCTTGCACTGAAAAAAAGTGCTTAAAACATATCGTTTTTAGTACCTGCATTACCATCATTTCGCGAAATTTTAACTAAAGTTGCATTATTTTTTGGATAAAATTCCCATAAATACTCATAAATGTGAAATCGCCTTCAAATTCGAATACTGCTTGTTATATTTGTGGCAACCCATTCCTCTAGGGTTCTCTAGCTGCTGCTGCTGTGAACAATCTCTCATATAAGCTTAACCTACTCTAGATCTGAGTACCAGTGGCAACTCATTCATGCAGTCACTCTAGCTCCTTTGGCTGTGGACAATTCTCACCAGTTCGACCTACTGGATCTGAGAATAAAATCAATCTAACATCAAATGACAGTGGACTTTTGAGTTTTCGATGCCCCACTTCGATGGTTATGCTTTTCGATGCAAATTTTCCTGATTGCTGAATCGGCATTGTTTATAAAATGCAAGATCTCTTGGACTGGACTCATCTTTTAGTTGCTTTTATGAATGGAAACAGTATAAAATACTTTTATTTAAATTGAGATTTTCGTTGCAAATAACAGAGCTCTCGGCAACTAAAACAGATATGTTTTAAGTACTTGTATTTCAATGCAAGGCACAATATAATTTTGTTTCTATGGTTCTCAATCTTATGTTTATGAAGTAAAATAAAGACGTTCGTTTAACCCATACATTTTGTTTTTTCTTTGCAAACTTTCTACACGCAACCAAGATAAACTGTAGAAATACTGTTGGTGGTACTTGCTTTACAAACATGCTTTCCCCCACATTGTCTATGTATTCATGCCCAATTCCAAACACTGTATTCTGCTACCGAAGAATTTGTTATTTGCATGGCAACAACACATTCCATTGAAATCATATCGAATGAGTTCAGAATCAGACCCTAAGAGCAAAATTGTAGCAAGATCTTTTCACCTAGTTTTAAAATACGATGCATATAATATTCTTTAAATCAGACAATAAAAAGTAATTTAATCCGGGAAAATAAAACTTCATAAATGTAAAATCAACTGCAAACTCGAATACTGGTAGTTAAATTCATGCCCAGTTCTGAACGCTGTATTCCACTATCAAAGAATTTGTTATTTCCAAGGCAACAACGCATTCTATTGAAATCATATCGAATGAGTTCAGAATCGGGGCCTAAGAGCAAGATTGTACTGGCGAATGAGATCCACTCCATATCCTTAATCTCCTTCCTTCGCATCAATTCTGAGCGGCGTCAGTTTCCGCCTTGACTAAGAGCAAATTGCTGTCAGCACTATCTATTGTTTGAAATTCGAACTAAAAAGAAGAATCACAGTAAAAAAACTCCTGGCATCACACATAACCTCCTGCAAGAATTTTTTAAATATCTGTCACCGTTTGCGAGTTATTGAATTTTAAAATCCATCAGTCATTTTTGGGACACCTGGTATTTGTAATAAAGCCTTTGTTATAGAAAAAGAATTGACATTGATCATAAGACGATCATTCTTATATTATTATGCTTGAGAATTTAACAAATATATATTAGCAAGAAACAAATATTTCTAAAAACCTTATAATTGTGGCATATTCAGCCAGGGTAAAATTAAATTTATAAAATCGATTTGTATTGAATAAGATTATTATTTATAAATTAATTGGTAAATCATGTTACGATTTTGTTAATGCAAAACTTAAGTATAATTTTAGTGAGATTATTAAGTAAGACAAATTCAAACTAAATAATTAAAAATAATAGTTACTAGCAAAACCCGCGGCTTTGTTTGCCTAATTGTTGAAAAATGCCAAGTGATATTCGTGGGCCTATTTTAATAGAGGAAATTTTATTGCCACAGATAATTCAAAAATTACTAATTAAGCCACATGTTGAGTAAACTTCATTCTTATACTGCATTAAGTGAACATAAGACAAATGAATGAGAAGAGCTAAAATTAATTCCAAATTAATGGTAATTTCGAACGTATTTTGAAGGTTTCCCTTTCATTTCATTTTTCATTTGAAATTTTTAGAAACAGTTCTAAGCGAGTATTTACATCTTAAAAGTAAGCATCATGCCAAATTCCAATCTTCTAGTTAAGCAAATTTCTGTAATAACTATGTCACAGAAATTACAATTTTAAACTTTTTCGTTCCTGCACACAGTAAAATTTCTAAACTTTTAAAAACTGTTCTGTGGATGAATTTGTGTCTCTAATGTAGCAGCCATGTAAAATTTCAAGTTTTTAGCTCTAACAATTTCAGATAAATCATAGTTTAGAAGGTTTTTAGAACTTTTCCAGCTCTTTCACTTTTTTAATTGCGATAAAAAAAAAAAATGTTCTTAGCAAGAACTGAAATCTTAAAAATAGCCACCATGAAATATTTCAACTTTCTAGACCAGCAGCATCACTAAAATCGCAATTTTAGAAAGTTTTTTGCTTCTGCACCTTTTTTAAATTCAAATTTTCTAAAAACAGAACATTGTTCAGAACATTCTTATTATAGAATATTTATAGTAAGCAAAATAAACTACATTATCATACTTCTTCCATACATTTGATAATCAAATTTAAAATTTTGATACTGTGAGTTCTATAAAAAAACATTAATTATAATTAATTAATTGACTTTTTTTAATTTATTGATTTTTAAAAACAGATTTTTCAAGATCATTTAATACAGAAGGAGCAAGAAATGATGTTTAACGTTATGAAGAGTGTGGTTTGTAGTTTGTACATAGAAAGTCCTGGAATACTTTTCAATGTACATAATAATCTTGATACAATTTTTAATAAATTAAAATTCTGAAATTGAGTGTTTTTTTTAAAAAAATCATAACTAACTTGCATTAAATTATAACATCTTTCTTAAAATACAAAAAAACAGTTTTTATCTTTCTTTCTTTAAAACTGAAGCACAAAACACCAAAGCTGCACTCTAAAATAGCACAAATCAAAACACAAAGTTCCTGAGTTATTGTTACCATATTAACTTGAACCTAAGATGTGCTTATATCCTTTGCAAAATCAAATTCATTTAATTGGATGAATCTTGCAAATCAAGTACAACTTGTATATCTGTACAAACAAATGTGTGTGTACATATTATATTAGAAAGTTTATTTAACCTTCAACCCTAATTACCTCATATGGACATATGTGATAAATGCAAATGAAGATAATTCAAGAAGATGAATATTAATTAAGAACCCAGTGGCAGAAAGTTCTGTAGCTGTCTGCGACAAACTTTTAAAATTTCATAACCTGTCTGCAAATTTCGCGTGTAATTTTAATGAATGAATAACACACTAAACTAGGAATTTTTCATAATTTTATTTAAAACTAGCAAGCTACGCCCGCTGCGCTGGTCAATTTCTACAAATGAAATATATCGTTTAATTTGGCCTTGTATTTGAAAGCAATCTGTATATTTACCTAGAATATCCTTCCACATTACTGAAAAATGACGTGATTGCGCTATTATATTTTCTAATGTGCAGTCAAAATTTTAGCTGTTAAGGACCAACTCTTTTATTTGGTCATTTACAGTTAAGGTTTGCTAAAGAATGATAAAACTATATGCAATATACTAAAACCATCAATAAAAATTATCGAACTAACAATGCAAACTAATTAACAAAATCCATTCAGTAGAAGTTTTTATAAAGGCTAATCTTTTATAATCGGGTTCATCTGATTATAGAACTTTTCCACGTAATTCTAAAACAGAACAATATAAAATATACTAAAACCATCCTTACAAATTATCTACTTAACAATGCAAGTCGCAAAAAATACGCCCAGTAAAAACTTTCAAAAAGGCTAATCTTTCGGAATCTGGTTCTCCTGACTGTATAACCTTCACACAACTGTTTGACTAAGCAGCGTAGAACAATATGTAGTACATTAAAACCATTCCTGAAATAGCATCTGACTAACAATACAATTCTCATCAAAATCCGTCCAGTAGAACTTTTTCAGAAGGCTAATCTTTCATAATCCGAATCAAATACTGAAAAAGCTAATATTTGATAAAAAAAATATCACCTGATTTTCGAATTTCCCCCTATAATTCCTTTCTTTTTTTTAAATAAAATTAATAACAGCTTTTTCTTTTATTTTTCCAGCTGTATAGCCATTTCAATTCTTTCTGCATCAAAAAAAAAAAAAAAAAAAAAAAAAAAAAGACACCTTTTGGCTTAAAATCAAATTGTTTAGGATCAAAAGTAAAATCAAAATCGCCAAAAACAAAAGATAAATCGCGAAATATTGTTTCGATAGCAATCTTGCCCCTTGAATAATTTTTTAAGCATTGCGAACATTCCCAATCATGTTTAAATTAAATATTTTCGTTTTATAATATTCTCTCATCAAAATTCTTTTTTCTTTCTTTTTTTTTTTTTTTTTTTTTTTTTAATTAATTTAACACAGTTTTTCTTTTATTTTTGGAGATGTATAGCCTTTTCATTTCTTTCTGCAACAATAATGATCGCCAAAAAAATAGCAATGGTAACCTTTTCGGCCAAAATAACAAAATTTTCTATCATAATTCAATAACTAATCTACGTAGAACGTCATGTTATACATATAAACCTTCCTCTTGAATCACTCTATCTATTAAAAAAAACCGCATCAAAATCCGTTGCGTAGTTTTAAAGATTTAAGCGTACATAGGGATATAGGGACAGAAAAAGCGACTTTGTTTTATACTATGTAGTGATAGGGTAAGCTTGATGCATTCTCATTAATTTTGCTTAACACACTTTTTTCAGTTAGAGCTGAGTTTAGATTCCTTCAGGTTGAATTCGGGTTAACCCAATTTTTTAAAAGTTGGTTCTGTATATTGTTTCAGATTTAAAAATTTATGTATTGAACATAGATGTTTGTCTGTGTGTGATTTTTCTGAAGAGACTGCTAAGTGCAGAGCTGCAAGATTTGGCTGGATGAGTTTGAAGTGTTGTTTTGTCTGAAGTTAAGCACCTCAATACCCACTTTTGGACTAGTTTCTTAATTTTTTGTTTTTTTTTTCTTTTTTTAAGCGAATTTTCTACATTAGTAAAAGGAATCCGGAATTCCTCCATCTATTTTTGAATTTTTTATGCAATTTTTAGCATTTTTTCTCGTTTTGTGACGATCTTTAGACATTAGTAAAAGGAACTGGGTTTCAATATTTTAGCAGTGTTTTTATGCAGTAAATTTTGACAATACTCAAGATTATTTTTTTCCAAAATAGTTTGATGAAAATCTTTTTTTTTTTTTTTTAACCACGATTTTTTGATGAAATTACGGGTTTTTACCGCGATGCCGAAATTTGTATGTTTTTATCGCAATCCTCTGACGAAAATCGCGTGTTTTTACCGCGATCTTTTGCCGAAATTACGTGTTTTTTCCGCGATCTTTTGCCGAAACTCAAGTGTTTTTACCGCGATCTTTTGACGAAATTACGTGTTTTTTCCGCAATTCATTGCCGAAATTCACGTGTTTTTACCGCGATCCATTGCCGAAATTCGCAGGTTTTTACCGCGATCTTTGGACGAAATTCGCGTGTTTTTACCGCGATCTTTTGACGAAATTACGTGTTTTTACTGCAATCCTTTGCCGAAATTACGTGTTTTTACCGCGATCCTTTGCCGAAATTTACGTGTTTTTACAGTGATCCTTTGCCGAAATTTACGTGTTTTTACCACGATCATTTGCCGAAATTTACGTGTTTTTACCGCGATCATTTGCCGAAATGTACGTGTTTTTACTGCGATCCATTGCCGAAATTCGCGTGTTTTTACTGCGATCTTTTGACGAAATTACATGTTTTTACCGCGGTCCTTTGCCGAAATTATGGGTTTTTACCGCGATCCTTTGCCGAAATTCGCGTGTTTTTACTGCGATCCTTTGCCGAAATTCACGTGTTTTTACTGCGATCCTTTGCCGAAATTCGCGTGTTTTTACCGCGATCCTTTGCCGAAATTCGAAGGTTTTTACCGCAATCTTTTGATGAAATTATGTGTTTTTACCGCGATCCTTTGCCGAAATTCACGTGTTTTTACCGCGATCCTTTGCCGATATTAGTGTGTTTGTACCGCGATCTTTTGACGAAAATCGCGTGTTTTTACCAGGATCTTTTTCCGAAATTCACAAATTGCGGACTGTTTTAAAAATTAATTTCATTAGTGCAGACAAAATTTGTTCGCAAGAGGTTTTCTTTGTCCGCAACTACGTCGCCGTGTTTCTGCCACTGGGATTAAGAACAATGCAGAGAATAAATAAATAGAAGATTTACCATATTTTTTGAGTTTTTTAACCTTTTCTTTCTTTGAAATTTTCTTGTGAGCTAAATCAGTTTTAAAGAAAAGTTCAAATATTTGAGGCTAAAAATTAAGCTGCATCTTAGATTTGAGTAAATATAGTAATTCAGCGTATCTGTATGTTAGAACCAGGTGACATATCGATAAAACCAATGTAAAATGCAAATTGTGATAATGATACCAAAAAATCCCACATAACAGTATATCGTAAATATCATAACTTCGATATAATCATGAATACCATAACTCCGATCTTGCAATATTAAATCAGAGTTCTGCATTTATGATATTTGTGATTACTAACAATGCGAATTCTCCTGTCCAAAATGGTTTTTGAAATCGGGAAAGGATGAAATAACGATACTGTGCAACTAGCAATAAATGTCATACGTGCCTTCTTTCAATTTTCTTCGGCGACTACAGCAGGAAGTGATATTGTTTTTATGGTATTATGCAAGGAACTTTGCACATGCTACACCATGGAACTAATTTTATTATGGTATTTAAATTTTGGCAATGTTAATGAAAATTTGTTTCCTTTGTCTTAGAACATAATCATAAGAAATGTGGTTGTTTCTTTAACAACTTAATCACCCCCACCCCACCCCCCCCACCCCAAAGAGGATGCAAACTCATACCTTGCGATCTGTCAGGTACTATAAAATAAAATATTGTGGGAAAAATAAAGAGATTATCTTTTAAACTCTTCCTTCCTTTAGGAATAGAAGAATGTTTTGTGTTGAATTTTTGAGCATGTACAAACAGGTTCTTAATTAAAAATTTTACATCTGCCCTGAAGTGGGGCAAAATCATATCTCGGGATTTATCAGAACTTTTAAATTGATATTTTGTGGAACGGTGAATGTTTTAATATAGGCATGAGTTGTCATTTAACACATTGACAGCATAAGACATGGATCCGCGTCTAGTCATTCATTAGTGGGTTGTGCAAGATGCAAATTTGTATTCTGTCTAGACTTGCATATAGTTTAGTTAAGCATTCACATTGAGCATATGAAATTTTGCGGAATATAAATAAAGCATCTTGCTTGCCATGTTTGTCACATTTTTTATGGGTGGGTTGGGGGTGAGGGTTGAGTCATGCAAAAATGTGCAATCTTGGGCCAAGTGGTATTTCCCAACCCTTTAGTTTTTATGTTTATGAGTATTTTTGTTTTTTATAGATATATAATAATATATATAATATATGCTAAATAGTATATGCTAATACACTAGTAGAGTATATGCTAAAGTAATATGTCCTATGAGAAATTACTATGATTTAATAATTCGAGAATCTGTAAAAATTATAAATAAGCATGGAAAATTATGCAATGATGTACTGTCTTATAATATTCTGAGTATATGGCTTAATTTAATCAAGGAACACAGGGTTCATACAGAGTTGGGAAGAAAAAATCCAAGGAGTACCGAAAAAATCCAAGGAGTCCAAAATATGTTAAGCATTTGCAATTTTTTGTTGTTGTTGTTTTTATGTGCTGCATCGTTATGCGGTATGCACACTCCAATTTTTAATGGCCAATTTGGAGACAAAAACAAATTTTACTCTATTAGAATCTAATTGTTAGTGCTTGGAATTGCACAGTATTCACAAAATATTGCTTACTGATTTCGTAAGTTAAATACAAAATAGACAATCAACTTTTTTATGCAGCGACCAATGGTCATATAAACAGAGATTAGTCAAACCTCAAACACTTATTATGTATATCACATACATGATACATCTTTAAAAAAATTTTAAAAGGTAAAAAAAAAAAAAAAAAATGCTAAACGCAACATACAAAAAAAAATATAACAAGTTTTGAATTTATACTTTTAGAACAGCTGTAATCGATTGCGTTGAAGGTGATACTTTGACGAAATTCACATGTTTTTTGCGACCTTCTGGGGGAAATTCACGATCTTCTGGGAGAAATTAGTGTTTTTTCATGATCTTTTAATGGAATTCTCGTTTTATTTCGATCATTTGACGAAACTCACGTTCTTTTGACGGAAACTGTGTGTTTTTAGCGATCTTTTGACGAAATTCGCATGTTTTCTGCGATCTTTTGAGAAAATTTGCATGTTTTTTGCGATCTTTTGAGAAAATTCGCATATTTTTTGCGATCTTTTGAGGAAATTCGTGTCTTTTTTCAAGATCTTCTGGGGGAAATTCGCATCTTTTTTCGCGATCTTCTGGGGGAAATTCGCATCTTTTTTGCAATCTTTTAATGGAATTCATGTTTTATTTCGATCGTTTGACGAAACTGACTTTTTTCCCCCGATCTTTTGATGGAAACTGAATGTTTTTCGCGATCCTTTGACGAAATTGTCGTGTTTTTCGTGATTATTTGAGGAAATCTGTGTGTCTTTTTTCGATCTTTCGAGGAAATTTGTGTGTTTTTTGTGATCTTTCGAGGAAATTCACATTTTTCGTGATCTTTTGAGAAAATTCGCGTGTTTTTCGCTATATTTTGGGAGAAATTCGCTTTTTTTTTTCATGATCTTCTGGGGGTAAATTAGCGATCTTCTGGAAGACATTCGCATTTTTTCGCGATCTTTTAATGGAAATCACATTTTATTTCAATCGTTCGACGAAACTGACATTTTTTCGCGATTTTTTGATGGAAACCACATGTGTTTCGCGATCTTTTGAGGGAATTCACATTTTATTTCTATCGTTTGACGAAATTGATGTTTTTTTTGCGCGATCTTTTGATGGAAACCGCGTGTTTTTCCTGATCCTTTGACAAAATTCGCGTGTTTTTCACGATCTTTTAACGAAATTTACGTGTTTTTCGCGATTTTTTGAGGAAATTCGTGTTTTTGGCGATCTTTTGAGGAAATCCGCATTTTTATCGATCTTTTGAGGAAATCCACATTTTTCTCAATCTGTTGGAGAAATTAGAGTTTTTTCACAATCCTTTGACAAAATTTACTAATTTTTTCCTTGATCGATTGACGAAATTTGACAGTATTTTTTGGGATATATTTGCGAAAAATGCGATTTTTCAGAGATTTTTGGCTAAATGCCAAACATTGATAAAATTTAAAGTAAAGTACAGTGTTGAAAAACGGACTTTACGGACCTAATAATTGAAAAACGGACCTAGTGGGAGCCCTGCTATAAGATTATCCTAACCAATCAATGCTGTGCTTCAGATAAATGACGTGTATAAAGGATTTACCGTGCGTTTTATAATCCTGATTTTTTTCCCTCGGCAGCAATCGCTTGCGTCCGAAGCCGCAATACAATTTAAGGAGTCTCTAAGGAGTGGTTTGCTTATCTAAGTAGTTCTAAGTACTACTTGGGAATGTTTTCATTTCTAAGGAGTTTCCAAGGAGTCTAAGGAGTCTGTGAGAACCCTGGGAACAGTAAAATGTGATTCCCCCCCCCTTTTTTCCTTCTTTCCTCACATTTTTTGCTTTGCAATGGTACCGATCGACGAATGTGAATGATTTGAACTCTCCCGTATGATCGCAGTACAGAGACATAATGTTTACAAGAATGTGATCTGGACATTTGTGTTTTAACACCTGTTTTAATTATAAATCTTGATGAAAGCTGGGTTCACAGCCGAAAGTACTTGGTATATTTTAATGTTTTAAAATCTAAATAAAGTTTTAATCATCTTTTAGATAATGGAATCGCATGTTTTTGTGTATACTTTTTGTTTTAATTAGACTAGTAATATAGCACAATGTTAAAATTACAATACTACACAGATTGAATTATTATACTGCTCTTCATATCTGAAATAATTGAGCAATAATATTTAGAAAAAATATATTTAAATCAGCTTTCATAAAAACATAAATATATGACTATGCATAAGGACTATAACTAATTTGTAATTAATTTCATATAGGAAATAATGTTTATGTTTAAACACATCTTATATTTTATAATGCAAAAAGATTTTTAATTATGACACTTTTGCAGTAATAGTGTTTTTTCTTCTTTTCTTATACGAATCACTGAATAATAAATGTAAAAGTATATAAAAATTTTTGATTATTCATAAATTCCCCCCCCTTTAAAATTTTAATTACAATGCGTTTTTCCTAACAAGTACAAAAAGACTATTAAAAAGAATAACTTAAATGCAAAAGATGTTATTTCTAAAATTCTATTTGGAAATTGTCTTTCTGAAGCTAAAGGCATGTGTTATTTTATATTTATTTAAAGCATTTCAAAAGAAACAAGAATCACATAATTTATGTTCTAACAGAACAAAGAATTTATTTTCTAACGATAAAAATTGAACATAAATTATTTTTATTTTGATTATACAAACCAAAAGGCTCAATTTATTTAATAGCACAACATTTAAATAAAGTTTTACATGAATATGCCTAACTGTGCTAGAAATTAATAGTTAAACATGTGAAGATTATTTGTATATTTTGAATTTTATTGAATAGGAGGTTATTGCTGATAAAAATTACAATGGCTGCACAAAATAAGTGAGAGTATGCCAATAAAATGGATACCACTAACATCCATTAATTTTTTTTTGTGCATAATTTTTTAAAAATGTAAATACAAACACTTTCAAGAAAATTAAACTGATTTAAAACATTAAACAATAATTCTATCAGATAAAATGTACTTAAAATTAAAATAACAATTACAATATTGATCAAAATTAAGTGTTATTTATATATACAGTTATGAGTTATTTGTACTTCATAAATACATATTTTAGAAAAAAGTAATTTACTTTGTAAAAATAACTTAATTATGCTTCTTTATTTAGTTAGTCGTGCTTCTTACACTATTCAATTTTAACAATTATTGTTTAAGGTCTATAAAATTTGAAGATTATATTTAACGAATAATAACATAACTGAAACTGAAAGAAGCACCTGAAAATTTTTGCTATGAAAAATGCTTAAGCTCATGAAATTATTTTACTTCACAAAAAAGGAGTAAAATGAATAATTCCTTTAATATGCATAAATATTATTTATTTACCAGAAAGAAAACTAATACAGTACAAAAATTAGTGAAGAAAAATTTTCAATATAAACAACTTATGTTTAAAAAAAAATTAAGAAAAATATGGTTTGTCTTTTTCATAGATATCTTCTAAAACATCATCAACATTCTCATCCTGGAAACGGTCTACCCAGCTCTGAATAAGGCCTTCTGGTGTTGACTCATAGTTGATTAGACGAATAGTGCCATCTGAAAAAATGAGAGATGATTCAAGAAGTGTTAGACAAGTTTATCATATCAAGATGTATTAAAAATAAATATCTAATATTAACAATATTTTGGATAATTGAAAATTTAATGAGATATGTGTGATAATTTTTTACATAAATCATCTGTTTAAAGAGCTAAGTAGTGTTTTTAGCTCTTTAAACAACTGGTTGATTTTATGTATGTAAATAAATAATTAGATGGGAGGTGAATCTAAAGTTATTTCATTGAAGAATATTTGACCAAAATTAACAAAAGTAGAAATAATAATTTTTTTTGATAATTAAGTACTTTTTCTGGATACTGCATTAACGAAAAAACAGCTAATAAAACTGTTTATGATCCAGATCAGAATGAAAAATACCAGAGACAAAAAAAAAATATATATATTACGGTCAATATGATGAATTCGGTATTTATTCATAAGCAGTTATTATTATTAATAACTGCAGTGACTAAAATAATTATTCATAACTGGTGATTGTGACTGGTATAATAATAATAACCGGTTATTATTAAAAATTACTGAATTTATCATATTGACCGTAACATATATACTATAAGACAGCAGTTTCTAAACTATATTCTTACGGTACCCAATTAATATATAGCTATTCAGAGTTGATTTTTTTACATAATCACTCCAAAGGAAAACTTTTTCATAAAAGACATACACAAGAGAACAATAATAAGGTACTTCATTTTTTAAAAGGCCTTGGTGTAATAGAGAAAATTAATTCTTATGTAATAATAATTAGAATCATTGTATAGAATAAAAATAGAATGTGTTACAGCAAATTTCAGTGAACTAATACAATTATAAAACTATTTAATTTTTTTTTTACATAAATCTTTCAACTAATAAACTATTTAATTGTTAAAAATTGTGTTAGTTATGTAATAATTGCACTACATCACAGAAGTAACAAAATCAACTGTTTTAAGAGAACAATGTGAAAATATCCACAAATTTCTACCGGCAAAAGAATGAAAACAGTGCAATGTATTCAATGGAGTACATCATATGTTACATTCTACCATTTCTTGAGATCACAATTTAAAAATAATCAGTTTTGGATTGCGATACTTTACTATCAATAAGAGTGATATGTATTTAATTTTTATTTTTTGCTTTCCCAGAATTAATAATTTAAAAATTTCAAAGCAATTAAATAACTCCCATATTATGCAAAAGAGGAATCTAACAAAAGAGCATCGATGATTAACAAATTTAATTACTTAATTTATAATTTTTTAATAATCATAGCTTGCAAACGATCTTTTGGTGCTACATTGAAGACTTTTGCAGCAAAGAAAGTTGTAAATTTTTAATTAACTGATAACAACAGTACATTTTTCTCTAATTTTTTTTATTATATACTTATTTAAGTTATGGTATTTAAAAACATTATTAAATGGTATGAATACAATGCCCTATTATACAAAAAAAAATAATTTTTACATTGGAAATGTACATGTGTAAATAGTATTTTAGACTACATTTAGCAATTGTTTACTCGAATTCACTTTAAAAAATGTTTGTGGAGAAGGGGAGGATTTGTTTACCCCTACCCCCTAGTTTGTTTTCTTCAGCTCGTTAAAATTTGTCTCTGCTAAATTAACATTTTTTTTTTATTTATAGACTCATTTGAAAGACAACCAACTTTCAAATGAGACTAATATTTTGACAGTCAGTTGATCGGTTTGAATGTTATGCTGCACAGTGTGTTGAAAATTTTGAGAAAAATGACATTTTAAAGTTTTATTTCTATGAATACTCAGCCACATATGTTTCCATTCAAAAGGATGTAACTTTGTAATTAATTTGAATCATCCAATTCCAATATTCTACACACTTCAGGAACATAAGAAATGTAAATAGTTTTTTTTTTATCCAACAATGTGGAATCCCCCCTTAAATTTACATAGAAATTTTTGTATTTTCATTAAATCAACAGATATCCTAGGAGACAGCATGAAAATTAATGCCTATTAAATCTGCCAATAGAAAAAATTCCAGGAAGAGTTAAACCGGGATAAAGTGATAAAATTTTTAGTTAACGGCTAAAGCTTTAAAATTCAGGAGATGTTGATATGCAAGGGTCGATCCCGGCAAAATTTGGGGCCTATTTAGGGTCCCTTCACAAAAATCAATTTGATAAAATGGGCCCTTTCACAAACTTTCTTTTAATAAAATAAGCCCTTTCACAAAATTCTATTCCATAAATACTTACTATTTATTAATTATATATTATTTTGTGACTTTTAAAATGTGTAATTTGTAAACAAATAAGTTCATCAGAAAGGAAAACTTCAGCAAAAATATTTTAAAAAGGTTTTGTTAATAAATGCTTGGTTCAGATTTTAGTTAACTAGATTTAAACTTTTGTTACAAAATGTTATTTTTCAAAAAAATATAATGAATTTCACAAAAAAAATCTTTACTTTTCACAAAATGGGCCCCAAGAAAAAAAACCTGCATCGACCCCTGATATGTTATAATTTGTGAGATGTCCTTAAAACTTTAGAGAGCTTCTGCTAGTTTCACAAGCAAAAATAAATAAATAAATAAATAAAATATAAATAAATAATAATAACATTAACAATTAATCAAAGAGAGATATATCACATTTGTACTAGTTTTGTCAAGTTTAACTATTCAAAAACTTGCTATGCTTATTGTTCTGGTGAGAAAGAAAAATGTAGAAATTGTAACAAAATATAAAGAATTTGAATGTATTTTTAAAAGAAGGTCCTTATTATTTAAATATTTAAAATAAATTGATCAAACTCTATAGTGTTAGAATACATACATGCAGTTATTAACATATGCTGAAAACGACACAAGCGATGTCAATATTCTAATATGAAGAACAAAAATTAGAAATCAATCCATATTCTTTAATTTAACCTTTAACCAGTAATGTAAAATATCATTACACATACAGTAATAACTGTGATACAGCTAATTTTTAGACACTGATAAAAAAGAAAAAAAGAACTTACACTGATGCATTAACAAGACCAAATTTTTAATGTAACAGCAGTCTCACATATGACACATTACCGGTTAAGATTTAGAAGTCTCAAAGACAGCCATTTCCAGTTAAGGGTTAAAACACTGTCATTGAAGATAATGATACAATAAAATTTTCATCTTAATACTTTTTGACATAACTTACTTTCGATAACAGTATTAGGTTGCATAAGGACAATTCTTGGTTTCTTTCTTGCTAGAACAATTTCACGATAATCCAAAAATGGATATTTATCTTCAGACGTCACTGCTGAATATTTATCAAACATGGCTTTAGCTCGAGATATATCTGCTGTGGCTTTATATAGCTGGAATTAATTTTTAAACATTATATCATAACATAAATTAATTAGTATATATTTAATGAAGATTTTTAAAACAGTGAATATAACGATTACCAGATACAAACATTAGCATATGCAAACCTGCCAACCTTTGAAAATGAGAAATAGTAGCACACCAAATTCAAATTTATCTGAAGGTTGGTTGGTTGGTGGCTGTTTTTTACGCTGTAAATTTTAAGCGAGCAAATACTAATCAATTAAACGCATGTGTATATCCATAAGCACACAAAGTAGGAGACTCTTTTGTTTTTGCTAATTTTTTTGTTGTGGGTGGGATTGATTAAACATAATTATTCCTATTCAATTAATGCTCTGTGCACTCCTATGCCAAATTTCTGAACTTCACAGTGAATTTTCTGAAAGATTCCAAGGCGGTTGGGGGGAGGGGGTGATGCAACTACGGGTATTATCTTCCAGAGAAAAATGTCTGAGTCCCTTCATCAGGTCGAGTAAGTTGATACAACCGGGAGTGGGGGTGTCCACTCTCGGCACTTTTTTTTTTACCTTTTACGAAATTTGCGTTTTTCGCGATCTTTTGACGAAATTTGCAGTTTTTTTCGAGATCTGTTGATAAAATTAGCGTTTTTTTAATAATATTTGTGACGAAATTTGCCGTTTTTTGCAATGTTTTTGACGGAATTTGCTGTTTTTACGCGATTTTCTGACGAAAGTTACGTTTTTCCCACGATCTGTTGACAAAAATTTGTCGTTTTTTCACGATCTTTTGACGAAATTTGCTGTTTTTCGCAATGTTTATGACGAAATTTGTCGTTTTTTTCGCGATCTTTTGACGAAATTTGCAGTTTTTTTTTCGAGATCTGTTGATAAAATTTGCGTTTTTTTTTTTTAAATATTTTTTGACGAAATTTGTCGTTTTTTGCAATGTTTTTGACGAAATTTGCCGTTTTTTTATGATTTTCTGACGAAAGTCACGTTTTTCCCGCGATCTGTTGACAAAATTTGCTGTTTTTTGCGATCTTTTAACGAAATTTGCCGCTTTTCGCAATGTTTTTGACGAAATTTGCCATTTTTTCGCAATTCTCTGATGAAAGCTACGTTTTTTCCCGCGATCCTTTGACAAACTTGGCGACTTTTCTTCGAACGAAAGACTTGATTGATTTTTTTCGGCGATCATTTGCCGAAATACCGATACATTTAATGTCCGAATTTTCGGATTTATGTACGATTTTTTTTTTTTTTTTTTCTGAAATCATTGCCTTAATTTTTCGGAAAATTCAGACCAGAACACCCCCTGAATGATCTTTTGACGAAATTCGCATTTTTTCAGCAATCAGTTGAATGAAATTCACGTTTTTTCGACGATACTTTGGCGAAATTTGCTTTTTCCCGCCAATTTTTTGACGAAATTCGTGTTTTTTCAGCGATCCTGTAACGAAATTCGCATTTCTTAGCTCGATCCTATGACGAAATTCGTGATTTTTCGAGTGATCCTGTGACAAAATTCG
Source organism: Maratus michaelseni (assembly GCA_963931845.1). NCBI lineage: Eukaryota > Metazoa > Arthropoda > Arachnida > Araneae > Salticidae > Maratus > Maratus michaelseni. The sequence goes on from OZ007594.1 coordinate 64,682,405, forward strand.
CGTTTTTTTTTTTCTTTTTCTGCAGAAAATCGTAGTTTTAGACAGATTTTCGTAGCATCGTAGTTTGTGGCTCAAAATCGTAGCAACTACGATTTTTTCGTAGCAGTTGGCAGCTCTGCATATGAGACCTTTTTTCCCTATGCAAGATCACTAAACTGAAACATAGGTCACAAATCCCCCAAGTTACAAACTATGTATTTAAATATATATATATATATTACTTTTATGAATTCCAGAACAAATCAGTAATAATTTCTGAAAATATCTCATGACCAACAATTATTGTATGAGACATTATGAAAATAATATGAGTCACTTGATAATGGCAAAATTTGGCCTAAAAAATTAAATTGTTTTAATTCCTTACTTTTAGCTCAAGTTACTCTCATATAATAAATTAAAGAAATTTAAGTTAAGAAATAGCAATGAATTTATGATTTTTTTTTTTTTAAATTATGATTCCTATGCCCCTGAAATGTGTCCAATGTCCTGAACTCCAAAATGCCTTGATAATGACACTTTAATTTTAAGCTATTTTAGGACTAAATTAAAAATGAAATTCAGTTTTCAATTGGATGCTTATGGCATACTTATTCTGAAAGTAGTTCCAAACCTTTTTTTAAATTCATTCACCAAAACTAAATTAATAAATATGTATTTCAGCAAAATTAAACTTGGTAATGATGCATATTTGGAACAAGAGGAACAAAATGATGTAGCACTTACATAGTTAAAGAAAAAAAGAAAAAAGGACAGCAATACTTGTACGAATATATGAAACTAAGAACATTATCAATATTGTTATACCTACAGAGTGAAAAATTTTTGATCGATATAATTGTGTGAAATTTTGTGATTGATTGACTAACTAAGCAATTTTTTTCCTGTGACCGATTGATTAAATTCATAAGATATCATGCTTCTGAGAAACGTAAAAACTGTTTCAATTTATTTTTTAGATATAAATCCAAAATACTGATTTTTTGGAATTCTGCAAAATAAATAAATAAATATAAATACATAAAATAAATAAATGATTCACGGAATTCAGGGAAATATATATATAAACAATATATTCTGGGAATTCTATTAATTCATAGAAAAATCACATTGCAGATTGAAGAATTCTGTGGCTCACAGGGAAACAAAAATTCCAAAAGTTTTCTTTTCCTCCTTTTATTTGCACATATTTGCGAATTTTCTACTTTATTACTGCACTACTGTATCTTACACTTCAGGAGATGTTGGCATCTATGTATCACTTATGTTTAAAGCACAACTTTAGGTCTTAAGCACCACATAAGTAGTTTTCACTACAAAAATCTAAAACTTTTTCAAATTGAGAACAATGATACATGTTGGGCGCAATTCAATTACTTCAATTTAAACATTAACAAACACAGGCAGTTTTAAGCACAATAAGCTTTTATTAATGGACACTCCAAAGCAGAAAATATTTTGAATATTGTATTCTACTACTATTTATCTCTCCAAAACATGGCGCTGCCTTTTACAGAATCGTTTGTGTTTTCAGGGTCATATGTGATTTAAGGCACGCTAGGCAATTTAAATTTTGCCCTCCCCCTTTTCCTGTTTATGATTTTCAAAACAAAATTTTAACATAAAATAATTTTGGTACGTTTCCTCCAGTATAGGGGCTTTGTGAGATAAAGAAAATGACTTTAGTGAGAGAAGGAAATTTGGCAACATATTTTCTAGCACATATACACAAGCAATTTTTTCAATATTTTTATAAAGAATATTATTTAATATAAAGAAGCCACTACAAACTGAAGTACATTGTATATAAAAACGATAAAACAATACCAATATATTTATATATAAACAAATTGTTTATATATATATATATATATATATATATAACCATAAATGAAACATTATCATAACACCAACTTAAACAATGAAATAATTAAGTATGAAATAATTAGTTGACAATGAAAGATTCCCCAACACACTTAATATGGAATCAAAAACATTGAAAGAATAAGAAATTAAATAAAAATTGAATAAATGGAATTAAATGAAATGAAATTTGTGGAATTTAGACAGAATTATCAAGTCCCAATTGCCTAAATACCACAAATAAAATGAAATGAGATGTTTCATCATCATATTAGCCATACATTGCTAAAAAATATGATATTGGGACTACATCTCAAATACAATGATTCAAATCAGTGATAAAATAAAAAATAAATTACAATATTAAAAAGGAAAGAAGCCATACTTATAAATTACAGAGAGAACATTTAATAGAGACATTAAGTATAAAATCCATAAAGATGAAAAGAGATATAAATAAGATACCTTGCAGTTCATGAACCATCATGAAAACTCCAACATGACTGGGGAATGAATTGCATAAAAAATCATAACATGTTGCCAATTTTAATATATATATAAATACATATATAAACAAGCATAAAATTCATTAGGTTTGTTTTCATAGCTCTTTATACCATTTGGCAATAAATCTTAGTTTCAAAAGCTCAAATTGCACCAAGCTTTTTTTTTTTTTAAATGCCAAGCCACCTATAGTGGAAAAATACCACAGTTTTAATTTAATTTTTATGATACATACAACACAAGAACAAAAGACGACGAGAAACAAAAGAATATGATTTTACATTTTGATTATTCACAAGCAAAAGTTTCATGATCTTATAGTAATAGTGATAACAGCAAATGAAAATAGATATACCTGAAGTTTCCTTAGGAAGTTGCCTATTGTTTTCTTTCCAACAGTTTTGATTTTGTTGTAGTCTACTGTAAGTAATAAATCAGGATTTCCGTCAGCTCCTTTAATGCGCTCAAGATTGACAAAATCTTCTCCAGCTTCTAAGCATACTTGAAGGATAACATAGCGAGCATGAGCATGGGCCTATAATGATAAAATTTATTAATATTAATAATGCTTGCAAAATTTATTAAATTAAATGTTAATCTACTATATATATATATAAAGAAAATGGGAATTTCATTTCATTTCGAATGCTTATTACTTTTGTTCTGCTAAACGAATTTTTATGGAACTTACATTGTCAGTTAGGTCCTTGTTGGGAAAAAATAATTCTTTAGTGTTTTAGAGTAAAACACATCATTCTATGTTCTTTAAAAGTTATAGAGCTATGGGAGAAAGTTCAATAGTTAGATTGACCAGATTATGAGTTGAAATTTCATTCCAAATGCTTGTAACTCATGTTCTGATAAACAGATGTTTATGGGACTTGCATTGTCAATTAGGTCATTGTCGGGGGAAGGTTTTAGTGTATAATACATTGTTCTACATTTCTTAGTTATAGAGCTATTCTCTGATGACAAATTAATTTGAGGTTTTGTGTTATTACATATTATAAAAAAAAATATTTTTGATAATAACAATTAAGTAAAATAAAATTTCTGAGTACTGTTGAAGATACTAGATTACTCCAGTAATTTTTTAGGGTTACAGGTATTAAATAACATATTTCTGTTTATCTTAAAGTGTCCTATTTTTCCGCTTCTCTCTGTTTACCTTTATATTCTCCTTATGGATTTCCCACGACTAGATATTTGCCATCTTGATTGCTTTTTTTAGTTGCATATACCAGAATAGTGTAATAGACACCTAGGATCATGACAAGTGTGCACATGCATACAGAGGCTAGTGTTGACTCTAAGCAGTTTTAGCAGGGCGCAGCGCCCGGCATCCCTTTTTATTTCTTTTATGCGCCCGGCGTCCCTTTTTATTCCTTTTATGCGCCCGGCGTCCCTTTTTAACCCTTCCGATGCGCCCGGCGTCCCTTTTGACCCCTCCGATGTGCCCGGCGGTCTTTAAGAGAGTTTCACAACGCACAATTGCTTTTTTTTTTATAATCAAAATCCACCATTTACTTTTCTTCTATCAGCATTTGCACGAAAGCAAGTACATATTTTTCCGCTCGGTCCCACTCTTACCGATGTGTTAACGAGAATTTCAAGCATGGGATGTGAACTAATCGGGAATTGGATCGGATTCGGATTTTTTTCCGGCAAATTTACTTCAACTCTTCAGGTTTTGGGTACAGTTCGCTCTAGGAAAAGTGATTTTTAGTCAAATGATCTTGTGAAACACTACAGTTGAAAGTCGATGCTGTTCCTTTAGGCCTGACTCTGCTTTGTCATGATGAGTAAAAGTGACAGTGAATAGTTCACAATTATGTGTGAAAATCGCGTTACAGTGAACTGCAGTGGAAAAGGGGCGCGGGGTTGCCCCTTTTCCACTACAGTAGTCGAAACAAACAATGATGAATGACTTAAAATAGAAAAATTTAGATTTTATCCAAATAATAATTTTGTATTTCTTATTTTTCCATATTTTTTCTATATTTATAATGCAATTCTCATTACAATTTTAAAAATATATACTCGTTATTTATTATCGAAAATTTCTCCAGTTGTATGGTCATGCACGTTTGACAGTCGAGCTCCCCTCCCCACCTTTTGAAAAAATAATAATTTTTGCAAAGCCGTGCCCTTGTTTTAAGTGCAAGCGATCGTTGTTGGAAGTATGTAAAATTAGCTTGCTTTTTTTTTTAAACATCAAATGGAAAGCTTATTTAATTCTCTCAGCGTCCGGTTCTCTGAGTTAAAAAAACAAACCGACGTCGTAGTCAACTTTTTTTCCCAGTGGGTTTTTTTATGGGGCTATAATTTTCTTATAACTTATCATACTCTAGTAAATATCTTTTACACAGCCTAATTTATTATTATTTCGGCTGGCTGAAAATTTGAACGAAATTGGCCAATTAACATCGAAGATACCAATTATTTTTTTTTAATAGTAAAAAAAAAGGAAGGATTTTACCTTCTGTTCTTTTTCTTTTAATCATTATTTCTGTTAGTTGCTGAATAATATATTTTTTCGAACAACGCGAAACTTTGACACATTCACGCTCTCTTTTTTTTCTTCTAATTCTTAAAGGAATATATTTTGCAGGCATGATTAGGAATCGAAAAGCGTGTTCCTTATTTTGTTAAATATCTTACACCTTTATTTTAAAATATCTCTGCAGAATGCAAAAAGACTCCTAATTGCAGAAAAAAAGCACAAGAAATTCATAAACACGCAAAAAAATCGCAGAGGAATAAAATGTTATACTAAAAAATTGAAACCAGGTTTCTTTTTTTTTCTTTTTCTTTTTTACAAATACAAAAAAAAATGCACGAAAAGCGAAAAAAAATCGCATTGTAAATCGCTATATGAATACGAATAAACTTTAATGCAAAGAGGACAAAATTTGCTGTATTAGGCGAGATTAAAATCTTGTACGAATGTCATAAAATCGCAGCAAATCTCAAAAACCCCCCTAAAAATCGCGTAAATAAAAGCCCCCAAAATTAAAAAATAGCTGAAGGAGTTTCGAATAAAATTTGTTGAGTAGAACAGAAGGCAAAATTTAATATATAGGAATAAAAGATTGAAAACGGGAAAAAACACTAAAATTTACAAAACTCTAAAAATTTATCATACTGGGCTAATAGATTAAAACCGGGTTTCTGTTAAGGTTTCCAAAAAATCTCTGTAAAACGCGAAAAAATCGTAAAAATGACATTAAAAAAAATCGCAAAAAAAAATCAAAAATCGCTGTGGAAATTCAGATTAAATTTTATTGAAAAGAAGAAAAAAATTGCTATATTGAACTAAAAGTTTGAAACTGGATTCCTTTTACTAATGTGGGAAAACGCGATAAAACACTGGAAATCGCATGAAAAAATTAGATGAAGAAAGAGATGAAACAATTTAAAAACTGTCGTGAAAGTGCCAAACATACAGGCTGCAAATGCAAACGTCCCTTCCACTGTTTCCAACACCGATGTATATGCTGTACTGAGAAATAAAATAGGAAGTGTAACGAAAGTGCTCTTTCATTCAACAAAAAACGCCTGCCAAAAAACAAATCTGCCCTGATCCTTTTAAAAAGAAATGTGAACACTGCCCATGTGAGAATTCCTTTACTGTTCCGATGAAATCCGTTACGAACACACACACACACACACACAAAGAAAAGAAAAGAAAAAAAAACATTATCACCAATCCGTTAAAAAGATTTATTGGTTTCTTTCGGCATAGCACAGCATATCCATCCAAAGTTGATGATCTGATTGTGTAAACATTCGACTTAGATTTCAAGGAGTTGAATAAACAAAAACAAACCACTATTACCTTTCTATTTTTTCTCTATAGAGGACATTTTTGATAGGTGCTGTAATTTTCAAATAACTTATTATATTTTAATAAAAATTTGTCAGACAGCCTAATCAACTATTATTTCAACTTGCTAAAAATTTGAAAGAAATTGGTCAATTTGCATAGGAGATGCGATTTTTTTTTCTATCGTTAAGGGCGGAGGGGGGGGAGGTTTGTATGATTCTTTTTCACTTGCTCGCAACTCAATATATATTTTTTCTGTACTTGAACAACGCAAACTTGTTGATACATTCATTGAGTTCTTTCTATATGTAAAAAAATAGAATTTGAATCGTTTCTCTTAGGAAAAAAATTAGTAGCGTTTTGAATCATCACGGCTTTTTTAAGGGCTTCTTCACTCACTCAAACACACCTACTCGTTATTCCTATATATATTTTTTAATATCTCATTTGCATTTCCATATTCTTAAATCATTATTTTGCATTGGACAGCTCTACAAAGGTCGTTTTTTATTTTTTCAAATTTGTTTGCTGGGTTTTATTTTTATGAGGATACTTTCACTTTCGAAGCCGGTAGTTAAAAGACCTGTAAACGAAATTAAAAAAGTAAAAAACGACCAAGATATCCATCTCAGCTAGCCAATACAAACAAAAGAAAGAAAAAAAACTTAAATATTGAATACGTGAGTGAAGTAGCCTTATAAGGAAGCCATCCCGGCAAGATGTGTTAACGTGGATATCGCGGCCCTATAGAAAAGCAATAATTATTCTTGTTGCAGGTCGGATTAACTCTGCTTTTGATTTGAGTCAATTTCAGGCTGAGTGTAGATGCTTGCAAATTGGGTTAGGATTAACCCGATTTTTCAAAAGTTAGTTCAGTATATTGTTTCAGATTAAAAACTATGTCTATATTAATAAGCATAGAACTTTGTGTGTCTGCTGTTTTTTAAAGGAATGCTGCATCTTTTCCGGGATTATTTCACAAAATTCACGTTTTTTTCATGAACCTTTGACGAAATTAGCGTTTCTTTTTTCCCCCGCAATCCTTTGGCGAAATTCACGTTTTTTTTTTTTTTTTTTTTTTTTTTTTTTTTCCTGTGGCCCTCCGACGAAATTCGTACTTTTTCTGTGATCCTTTGACGAAATTAGCAGTTTTTTCCACGATTCTTTGATGAAATTGTCATTTTTTCTGCGGCCATTTGACGAAATTTCCATTTTCTCTGTGGCCCTTTGATGAAATTTGCATTTTTTCCACGATCCTTTAACGAAACTCATGTTTTTTTTACAGTCTTTTGACGAAAATCAAGTTTTTCTGCAGTCCTTTGACAAAATTTGCGTTTTTATCGCAATCTGTCAATGAAATTAGCCATTTTCCCCAGATCCTTTGATGAATTTCGCGTTTTTTCTTTTGCCTTTGGACAAAATTCGCATTTTTTTCCGCGATCCTTCGACGAAATTTGCTGTTTTTTCGTGATTTTTGACGAAATTTACAGTTTTTTCGAGATCCTTCGACGAAATTTTCCGTTTTTTAGATATCGTTCGAAGAAATTTACCATCTTTTGGTGATCCTTTGACAAAATTTGCCGTTTTTTCGCGATCTGTCGGCAGAATTCTGTTTTTTTTTCACGATCCAACGACGTAATTGACCGTTATTCGTGATCCTTCGACGAAATTAAGTTTTTTCCACGATCCTCTGACGAAGTTGGCGTTTTCTCCGTAGCCCTTCGGCAAAATTCGCATTTTTCCGCGATCCTTCAACGAAACTCATGTTTTTTTGACAGCCTTTTGACGAAATTTACGTTTTTTCACGGCCTTTTGACTAAATTGGCGTTTTTTTCTGAATCTGTCAACGAAATTAATATTTTTTTGTGATCTTTAAATGAATTTCGCAGTTTTCTGCGATTCTTCGTCGTTTCACCGTGAATTCGCCATTTTTTTCACGATCCTTCGACGAAGTGTGCCGTTTTTTCGCATAACTTACGCGGCATCGCTGTATGTTTTTAGGAAGCAGGTGCCCTAAAAAGTCTACGACGCCCGTCGCAGCGTCACGTACATTCTGCCATGGGGATTGTGAGTATTGGTGAACTATGAAAATAACATTGCTTTATACTTCTTATGACAAAATCAATTTCAAACTAAATGTCGCATCTTTTACATTCCACAAAAATGAAATTAATTAAATTTGATTGCGACGTTTTATAATTTATATGAAAAATATATTAAAATTAAAATAAGGAATTTACAAATTAAAAACAATTTTAGGTACGAGATTGCAGGGTTCGGTGATATCAATGGATATATATTGTGATATATTTCATGACACATACACAAGTTCACTTTTCCTAGATTTTATTGGCTGTGTCTTTTTGCTGATAAAAAGCTTTTGTCTTAGGCAATGACTTTTTAGCCCCCCCCCCCCCCCCCCCCCCCAAAAAAAAAAAAAAAAAAAAAAAAAACTTCTCCAAGCTTTAGATTTGAAGCTGAATTTTTTTAAATGTAGAACCAATAATTATGTAGGACAATAATTATTGGCTCTTTGATATTTTTAAAGCTTAGAATAGCCATTATAAACCAATTTAGATAATCAGTTATATAATGATAAAAACAAAGAAAATATCATTTTATGACTTAAAACGCTAAAAATTGTCATAAAGATATGTTTTATATGTATAGGTTCTTATTAGATGGACCACTGGACGAAAATTTGCGAACTTCGATTAATACGCAAATTTTGGTCAGTCTTTTGTTCGCATTTTAACGGGGTTCGACAGTATTGTGAAATTCGTCAATTGGTAGAGGGAAAAAAACGTTAAATTCAGCATTCAATCATGAGAAAAAATAGCGAAATTCTTCAGTCAGTTGCAAAAAAATGCGAAATTCGTCGATAAATTGCCGAAAAAAAAAATCTTGAAATTCGTCAATTGATAGAGGGAGGAGGAGGGGGGGGGGTTCGCGAAATTCAATTGATCGCGTGAAAATATCGCAAATTCTATTAGGTGACTCTAAACAAACCAGTTCAAAATATTTTTTGTGAACAAGGTAACAAGTGTGTCCTTTTTGGAAAAACGTGTCCTCTTTTTAGAATAGTGTTCCCTTTTTGAAAAAATGTGCCCTTTTTTTAGAATAGTGTTCCTTTTTGAAAAAATTCCGCCCGGCGGCCCTTTTTTCCTAGAGTCAACACTAAGAGGCGATATTTTGAAGTTCTCTTAAATTAAAATAAACAAAAGAAATGCTAAAAAAAGCATTTTCTATGTGATGGAAGCTTGAAACTAAATTTAACATAGTTCATCATGTTTTGGTAGCTTCACTTGAAAGACAAAAAATAAATCTGTTACAGAAAAAAAAAAAAAAAAAAAATTAATTTTATATATAAATAAAAAAGAGTTTTTGGGGAGAAAATTAATTTTAATTGAAATTTGAATTGGAATAAGAGATTCATAAAAATTCATTTTTAAATTATTTTAAAATATAAAATTATGTTATTGGCTATTTAAATAAATAAATAATATTTTTCATATAGTGGTTAGTTGAAACAAAAACATTGAATTGTAAAAGAAAACCTTAATACAGTCGAACCTCGTTAACACGAAATTGCTTAACGCGAAATTTCGCTTAACACGAAATAATACTGAAGTCCCGTCAGATGAGTCTGAAAGTCAATGTTAATTAATTCGTTTAACACGAAACAGAATTTCGGAAAATCCCGCTTAAGGCGAATTTTTTTTTTTTTGCTCCATAGTCAAAACATTATGCAATGTTTTCGATATTTTAAACTTACATGTCACATTCTTTTATTAAAAATGGAAATTTCTGATGGTTTGAAAAAGACCCAAAGTGGAAATAGGTTTCAGAAAATGGTAAAATACTGAATTCCTGACTGATCCCTGTTTTTCTTTGATCTCGGATATGCGAAAGTGTTCCCACATTAACCATATGAGCTATAGATCAGTCACAAAGAGAGCTTGGGTGAAGGAATTTTTTTAAAGTGATTGTTCCATTTCTCGGTTGACTGTTTTGACAGTGACATAAACCATAAACCGGGTTTCCGAATTCCCCTATCGTTGAGAGAAAGAAGTGACAATCCCATTTTCACTACCTGACTAACATAATTGAACTCTGTTGGCATTCGCAGTTGCTCTGTAGAATTCTGTGAAAGATGAGTCAAAAACAACAAACTGTATCTTTAGAAACCAAACAAAAAATTTTAAATGAAGTCAGCAAAAAAGTTCTGATAAAAAGTCAGAAATTGCGGCGAAGTAGGGGGTACCCAATAGCACACTCTCTACAATTTTAAGGAATCGTGAAAAGATTAAAGCGGCTTATGCTGTGAGTCAATTCAAGCCAGTAAGAAAATGAATGTGTAGAATGAATGAATTGAAATTGCTCGCTTGCGGTAAATAAAATAAGCAAGAAACCAGAACATTGTTGTAACTTGTGCAGTTTTGCAAGAAAAAGCAACGGCTTTGCTGATGCTCTCGGTGAGAGTGATTTCACATGTTCTGACGGATGACTGACAAGATTTAAAAAGTGCCATAGAATCGTCTGCCAAAATATATGTGGCCAAAAAACAGGAAATGCTTTCCTAGACATTGTTTTTCAAATATATTTGCATAGATGAAAATGTGCTGACTTCGAATGTGGCGACAGACGAAGAAATAATTGCTGCATTAGCTGAAAAAAAAAAACAATGACAACATCGAAGTGATGAAGTGACAATAATGAAGAAATTGACACAGAACGAAAAACTTTAGTGTCATTAGATGAATCTACCCCACAGCATTGAAAACTCAACGTTTCCTTATGGAACAAGACGATGCTTCCCAAGCTTTGGGCAAATTACATGAGGCTCATACGTTCCTAAAAGAAGTACTCTACAAAAATTGAAGCAAAGTCAATAACGGACCTTAAAAAATTTATTAGGAAGTAAATAAATTTATTATTGCCTAAAATGATGATCAATTTGATTAATTTGTTAATGAAATTTTCTATTTATTATTAATTTATGATTTTATGATATGGCATATATTTGTAGGTTAATTTAATTAGTTTTTATATCTAACCATAGATGGCGCTACTATTATGACGGTTAACATGAAATTTCGGATAACACGAAAAAAATTCTCAGTCCCTTCAATTTCGTGTTAACGAGGTTCGACTGTATTTAAAATTTATTAATAATAACCAAAATAATAATTATTTAAAATCTATAAATTTCTTTGAATTTTATATATTACTTAAATTATATAGACTATATAAATTAAGATTAAATAACATTTCAAATAAAATAAAATCTTGATGGAATAAAAATATATAAAATTTCTTACCTGGAAAAATGCAACTTGTAGAATGATAATAAATACAACAGAAACACTTTAAAATATATACAAACAAATTTGATCAAACAAACATTATTTAATAATTTCATATTTTTTTTTATGTAGATCAGTGCTGGCCGGAAAACATTAAGTATATTTTTATTACAAGCTTATTTGGTGAATTTCTTTGGTATATTCAAAACTTAATATCATACAATATAATTGAACTTATTCATTAAATTATTTGGTATAAGAGCTAAAAGTTCAACAAATGCAAATAGAATAAACTGAAATCTAAGATAACGATGGGAATCATACATAGTATGTACTGAAATTCAAGGAATTGAAAATACAAATCACAAAGTTAAAAAAAAAAAAAAAACAGAAGACACAGTCAGCTAGAAAACAAAAACAAAACAAAAAAAAAAAATCACATTGTCACAGAAAAAAACTGAAACAGCCTTTCAATTGTAAATTATATCTTTTTTCTCATTTTATGTTAAAAAAATAAGCTTAGGGATCATCTTCATATGGAAAACTCTGAAAATTTCAATATGGACACCTAATTTTGACTAGTTCAAGACATACATCATATCAAGTCATTCAGTGAAGGAATTTAGGAATTATGAAGATTTAAAGTTTGGAACTCTTAATGGTAAATTCATTTGCAATTGTCACAAAACAAATTGCAATGTAGGTAATATTTTTAAGCAAGAATCAAAAACTACTCTGGCAGAATATGCTGTAATTTTGGATTCACATATTTAAAGCTTCTAGAAATAGATTTTTGCAAAAAAAATTTATGAGTTACATTCCAATTTTTTTTTTTAATTTTTTTTCAAAAGAATTATGAATTGAAATGTATGAATATAACAGAAATCGTTTTCAAGGAGCTTCAAATATGTTAATCCAAAATCACAGCTCATTCTGCCAAGTATTTCTTAAGTTATGCTTAAAATATTATCTGCAGTGCAATCCATTTTGTAATGATTACAAATGAATTTATTATTAAGAGTTCCAAACTTTAAACCACCCTAATTATTAGCTACTTGACTATATGACGACCCTCTTGGTATCCTAAAGTAAAATTTGCCAAAAAGGTCAAATGTGATGTCAAAATTATGTGTTCCTATTGAAAATTTCAGAGTTTGATACAATTTCAGTATGAAGATGGCCTCTTAAGCTTATTTGCTTAACATAAATTGAAAGAAGACATAATTTCCAGTTGAATGGATATTTTGAGGGGTTTTTTTCTAGGTGGTTAAAATGGCTGTTTCTTTTTTCTTTTTAGGTCGACTGTACATATATATGGGAATTCAACAAACCTGCAACCATGATTCTGTCTTTGGCACGTACATCTTGAGGGCTTCAATACCTTTCTGTAACATTTCTAACCAATTGCAACGTAATATTTTCTCTGCCTTTTCTCCTTCATGACCAAATATTCTAGGAAAAAATAAATGAAATGTTTGCTCATCACATTCAGTCACACACACATGTAGTAAACAATCTAACATTTATAATCCTCAAATTTGGAAACTGATTGACAAAACTCCCAAGCTTTTCCTGCAACAAACTAACAAAATTTGCAATTTTTTTCATGCCCAAACAAAAATATTTTTTATTTTTTTTTGCCAAGTAGGATTAACGAAATCAGCAATTCTTATCAATGACCGATTGACGAAACTTGCAATTTTTTGTGTGTATAATTGAAAAAATCCTACCCCCTCCCAGTCATCATGTTTTTGATATATGCAAAAATTGTTTTGAAATTTATTTAGGCTAGCTATTTTTTTTTCTTTGCATCTATTAATTCCAAAATACTAGTTTTGTTTTTGGAATTATTGTAAAAAAAAAAAAAAAAAAAAAAAAAAAAAAATGATTTGCAGGAAAATCACATTGTGGATTGAAGAACTTTGTGACTCACAAGAAAACTAAAATCAAAGTTTGTAGATTTTATCTTTTTCTTTTTGTGCAGATTTCTATATTTTTTAATTTATTACCATACTACTGTATGGTAGTCCGGTCTCGAGATGTTGGTATCTGTGATGTATATGATAGTGGATGAAAAACAACAACAGTTAACATACATACTTTAAAATATCTGGTTCAAGGCATAGATAGAGTCCTGTACACTCGGCCCTGCATTCTTCATAGGGTGATGCAAGAGAACCAAACACAGAATCGTAACTCTGTCCAACGTCATAGAATTTAGTAAGCTGGAATTATAAAATACTATTGCCATTATTATGAAAAAAAAAATAATACAAATTAAAAATTAGTGAAAAAAATATGTAGTAAATGCAAAATTTAATTGCTTTACAAATAACATTTATTATTGAATTAGTAGTTTTTTTTTTAAAAACAAAATTAATCAGTCAAGTGTGAGTTTTACTCACACACAAAGTGTCCGGTATAATAAATTTATTAATTACTAACTGCAATATAACAAAAAAAAAACTATTTTACGATTTATGTTTCAATCATTGCCTTCAATAATTAAATTCAATTGGAATGAAAAACATTGACTATTTATCACTATGATTCAATCTTACCTAAAACAAAGACCTTATAGAAAGTTTAAACTTAGCATTGTGCCAAGCACTCTTCGAAAGGAAGTCGCAGAGTTGCAATGCCGCCTTTTTTCAGATAGGTTGTTAATTTATCTCTGATAATTACCAACAATTTTTTTTCAAAAATCATTATCAACAACTCTTGGAAGATTCTGCATCGATCAGGATTGCTACTCATACAGGAGAATGAAATTCCCCAACTTTTCTAGGTGTATTTCAATAAACTAGTTTATTCTAGTTTAGCAGTGTAGTGCATAGTATACACGCAGAGGGTAAAATAAATATTGTTTCACTCATAAGCACTAAAATTTTCTGAATACCGATGATAATAATTAAAAGCTCTTTTTCTGAATCCCCCCCCCCCCCCCACACACACACACGTACGCATTAAAAAAATTAGAACTTTAATAATTTATGATCATTAAAAGCTTCAAAATGTGGTTTTCTAGAAACTGAAAAAACTTCTATACAACATTTGTGCAATGAGCCATCATTCACTTCTTCAACTGCATCAGAAAATCACTAATGTCCAAATAAGCTTTATTTTCAACATGAGACAAAGGAGGACAGGAAACAGCCAATTCAGTAGGAAAGATGGAAGATTGTCATAAATTAATTTTTATTGTTACTTGAAAATAAAATAAAAACATTGCTGAAAAAAGTTTTAAAATGTGTAATAATGAGTTTTAAAAAGTGCACATTATTTGCTATGGATGGGAGGAGAGGATGAAGGTAAAAATTTCCAAAGAAAAAAAAAACAGTAATTTAGATTTTTTTTTTTGAGGGGGGGGGGGGGGGGGTTGGTAATGTGGATTTTACCAAAACATGGAAGATTCTCATCTCTGGTAGCCCAGAAGTCACAATGAAATTTTATCATATTCCCCAACTTTTCCACATTTCGGAAAAACTATTGAAATTCCCTGATTTATTTGGTAAATTTCCTAATTCCCTGATTTTTCCAGGTTCTCCAGGTGGTGTAGCAACCCTGATCGATAGGTACCTAGAGCACCCTTCAACTGTCCCACTGAGTGTTCACAAAGTAAGGTTTGTGTGTAACAGGTAAATGAGATTTTCTCAACAACTATATGATCTAGGATAATCAATATAGTTTTCCTGCAAGGTTTAAGTAAACTTCTACTATCCCTAAATTTTTCGTAATTTTAGTTTCAGTAGATTCGGAAATATGGCAGGGAAAACATATTTTTTGTAGTATAGTTTTGACGATATCTCTGAAAATATAATAACTAAAATTAAAACAAATATGTTTTTGAGTTCAGTGTTACAAGATTTCTTGAACAACACCCTATTTGACATACAAAAATAAATTTTTTTTCTAGCCTTCTAAATTAAAAAAATATATATTTGTGAATGGCTGATAATTTATAAATATGTAGGTCAATAGCCTTTATAACTGTGCCAAGTTGGAACTTTCAATATAGTTTTCAAGAAAAAATGGCTGTGACAGTTGGACAGACAGACACATGAGTGATCTTATAATGGTTATGTTTTTACCTTTTAAGTACAGAACTCTAAAAATGACGAAAAATTAAGTACAAAATACTAATAACAAAATGTTGCTCAAATTTAAAAATATTAGCTATAGTAATAAAAGACAGCATAACAATTAATGCTATATCCTAAATTGTAGCATAGCTTTTAGCTTTTATATACGGGTGATCCATAATGAATGATTATTTATTGTACAGAACTTCAACTTTATGTTGCATTGTCAGCTTAATGTGCCATGAATATGTGGTACTTTTAATATTTATTTATTTCCAGTAGTATGTCAACAGGGATCTGTCCACACTTTTTTCCCAGAGTCCTGTTTTTGTGAAATTGTGAACAGCTTTTTATATTTGTATTTTATATGTGAAAAATCTAGTCATAATTTTGTGAATTCGAAATGATTGTTTTATCCAGGTTCTTGTTTATACATTTTTAAGAAGATATATGGATGTAAAATACATATGTTTTCTTTATATGTGTAAAAATGACAGGTCAGATTTTACTTTTAAATGATTAATTTGTGAAATGTTCAGTTTAAAGATGGAAAAAGTTTGTGAAAAACCTATTTTTAGACAAAGAATTTTGTGAAGGGTCCTGTTTAAGAGAAATTAGTTTTGTGAAGGGTCCTGTTTTAGGGAAAATAGTTTTGTGAAGGGTCCTTTAAAGGACCCAATTTTTTCCTAAACAGATCCCTGGTCAATGACAATCATGAAAGTTCAAATGCATTCAAGTATTGCCTGCGGGAATGATGGAGACAACACATTCAAAATTAGCTTTTGCCTAAAGCAATTGGTCAGCCAAAGCCTATAAAATGTTCAAGAAGACTTATAGAGAGTCTTTTCATCCCTTTAGTATAGATAGAAGATGGTTTAAGATGCTTAAAGTAAGGCGACTATCCAATTCAAAAGAAAGGGGGATTGGAGCTCAAGTGACTAAATTTACACTTCAATATTAACACTGCTTCTCTTACAATCATTGAAAATTGTTGAATAATTTTATGAGCATTATCAGAATTATTGCATTAGGTTCCAATCCACTTGTTATGTCACGAACATAACATCTGCTATTTTTTAATTATTAAAATTTATAGATGCAAGATTAATTTATTTATTTTTAAATTTGAATTATTTATTTCCCATTTTTATATGATTCTCATTTTCTAAATTTAATTTCATTTGATCGGCAACCATAACGTTAATCTGTGTTCCTTTTAATTTGTAAACAATCCCCATCCTTTTTTATCAACGTTCCTTTTGCTATTTTTAAATTCATTTAGCGGTTGCCAATCGTACATTAACTTTATTCCGTCAACACACTGGCTTTAGCGATCGCAAACTTACGTTGTGAGTCATTCCGTTAAATCTTTAAGCATTCCCCAGTAGCATCGTATCCGGAGAGATTTGAAATCAGTATTAGCGTGGAGCCTTCTGATTGGCTGTGGAGTTTTGGCATGCGATCGTCAAGTTAGGTGTTAGTGGCGTAGTATCTTACTACTTTGGACGTAGAGGTGTCAGCAAGGATGTCTCGACGCTCCACAAATAACTGCATAATTCCTTTTACTACAATTGTAGACTTGAACTATACAGGTTCAGGTCTATTTCTCATAAATATATCAGTTAATATTATTTTAAAATAGTAAATTAAATCTAAAACTTTTAATCCATTCATTATGATAACGTTCAAATTAAATTTGTTGATGTTATGCAATGCTGAATCAAAGAGGCAGACCTGTAGACGGAGATCCATGATGGTGTCAGACAAAAGCTAATTATTTCTGGTGATGCTTATTTTAATCGATCATCGTGAGGTTATTCAAGATCCTATACCTAGAGATGACAGCCACGGTAAGAGTAAATATTCTTCCGTATAGTTGGTGCCCTGTGTGACGATGATAAATTATTTAAGTGCCGTTATAATATTATTATCTTAATGGATGGAGGAATAGATCGTATAGCAAATTTTTAAATATTATTATTGCAGTTGTGATTTAATAAAAACAAATAACCCTGAACAATTTGTGCATCTGTTCTTTTGGTCGAATTCTTAGAAGAGAATCACATCAACTTAATAAAATGAATAAAACATTCTTACTTGTTCTTTAAATAATAAACTCAGGCTACTTGGAATAAAAACTCTATTAGGTTTGGATCCAATAATGTTTATTATATTTTCTTGAAGAAGGAGGAAGGATGAGATGAAAGCTGCACATCATATCTTTATAAAGTTCAGGCTCGAACATCACAAAAATCAACAAAATTCTTTAAATATTCTTTCTGGCGAAATCCATTAAGGGTTGTAGAATTAATGAAGAATTAATTAATTTAACTGGTAATTTAAACCTTTAAAATATTAAATTTAAAATTTACAACAGCATGTTTATAGAATAATTAAAAACTGAAAACGCGAAATTGATCTCCATAAGAATCGGCATTTGCCGATCTCGGACAACGAGCCGAAGCTCAGCTCAAAGATACGTGCTCCACTTTATTTTTACAGCATCATTTTTGTTAAAATTCTGTTGGAAAAATGTGCTACATTAGTATATATACCCATAATAGGGGTGCACAAATGTGAGAGCTTGATTAATTTAAACTAATTTGTTGATTATGAATTACGTGAAAATTAAAATAACAAATCAAAAACTCATTAACATTTAACAATTAAAAGAAGCCTTCTAATTTGTATTTGAAAGACACGCCCCTTTCGTCTGCAGTGCCAAAACATTAAACAGCTCCCGAAATCACAGTGAACAAGTATCAAACGAGCGGCAGTGACGCATGCGCACAACACACGAGCGAGGAGAGCAAGAAAGACGAAACGTCACAACCCAAGTTTTGCAAAGAAAACAACATCGCCGATTCAACTAACGCAGAGCACGATGAGGGGGAGACGGCCTTGCCGTGAAAGCACTGCTGTAGAAACAGCATGCGCGGCACGCAACTGCCGGTGAAATTGCTTTTAAAAGAATAGCAATTAAACTGGAAAGGCTATAAAATACAGAAATACATTGAGCTGAAACATAAAATAATTAAAAAAGATAAAACTGTGATATATCTTTATCACACCCTGATCGTATTTACGAAGTTCATGTTGCCCGGAAAGGTCTGCTCTATTTTAAAAAGAGAGACAGTACCTTGGGAAAAAGGAAGCAAGGAACTTTACATATCCCTTTTCTCATCCCACAGAGTAGTACAGAGTTTAACATCCCTTGAACTCCTTTTCTGAGTAGTATTCTACAATCATCGTATTCGAACTGTACCTCCAAAGCTTAGTTTGAGTTCATCATATTTGAACTGTTTTCTTAATTCTGATAACGATTTTTAAATCACGTAATATTGGATACTAAAAAGTTGTTAGAATCAGCCAATTTAAGTGTAACGATGTTTTTACATTTTAATTTAATATTGTTTTTTTGGAAATTTTATGTTGTCAATAATTTTATTATTTATAATGATGTATGTATCAGGTCTGCGCTGACAATAACTATAATTTGAAATATATAGAATTTATGCAATAAAAATAGGAATTATTGATTGCACAGAGAAAAATGTGTTTGTTAAAATTTGTTATTTAATGGATATTTATAATGTATTTTCCGCAGCGTGCCTTTAAATTTAAATGTTAACTTTACAATCTTAAATTCAAAAGAGTACCTTATGAATAAATATTATTTAATAATATGGAAATTGATTTATAGTCATACAGTAAATATTAAGCTTGATTTAATTTAACAATTTTCACAGATAGATTTTCTAAATGTAAATTCAATAGTGGCACTATATACGGTTGACAATTAAAATGTTTTCAGTGATGCAGTTATTTTCTCAGTTCAGGTAAGAATTGTTATCATATTTTATCATGAAGAATTCATTAATTCATTTTATTGTATTCTAAATTTTCATCTTCTCACAACGCATTTGTTATTGTTTTTTATTTCATTCCACTCTCAATCTTCGGCAAAATTATTGTTCTTCTCTTTTAGGAAAATACAAAATTAAAATAACGTTTATTATATTAAAAATTCTCTGCAATTTCTATTTCAGTAAAATCTTAAAGCCAACTTTTCTATTTTCTTTTTTTTTTTTCGTTACACCCCTGGTTGGTAAAAGAAACACTAAACATAAGCTGTGATTGTATGCATTGGGTTCAAAGACTCCTCATACTCAAACAACAGGAAATTCATATACAGGTTTGTTTGTGGTTGAAGGTGATGTTAGGAAAAGATGAAATGTGAGGAAATACCTTTGTGGGTAGCATTTTCCACAGTGGTATATGCAGTAGAAGATCTCTATAACACAATTCTATATAATGCAATTCTCCATATAGATATAACGCACAACTTCTCAGATGTAAACAATGAATTTTCAGTTAAGAAGCACCTGAATTCTTACATTATAAATAGTTGCTATTCTCTAGAGGACTAAATCTGACACATTAATTTAACTTTATCTCCTTAATTCAGAGCTAATTACTGAAAAAATTGCTATGATTTGATACAGCTATGTTTGGACAATCTTTATAAAGTAAAAATAACAATGTGTGGAATGATCTATATTATGCAAAAAATTATAATATATAACTCCTGGTAATAAAGAATGCAATATAAAGATACTCTAATGTATTTTGGTATGTTTCACACATATTTGGCTATGTTTTACAAGCTAAATTTAATGATGTGTGAAATGTGACCTATATAGCACAAAATTCTGTATAACGCACAACCTCATGTTTTTAGGTTTGCGTTATAAAGATCTTCTACTGTAGTCATAAAAAAACCAGAGGGTATACGCTATAATTATGGAGAGTATACGGATATTCTTTAAAAAATACAGAAGGTATATGGTATACACCACCATATACTGTTTATCGCATACCTGATTTTCCATGATCAAAAGTAGTGGAGAAGGCAGCAGATGCGATTTTGAAGTACCTATCAAAAAATAGCTCCCAGAATGTGTTTGAAGGGGAAAAATTGCATTACATCAAATGGAAATTACTTTGAAAAAGATCATCAAAATCTGGGCGATGAGTGAAAGTATGTTGTTATAAAAAAAATGATCATTCTTTATCGAACAGCCCTCATAAAATCTATGTTGATTGAAACATTAATAAAATTTCATTACAAACAATGAGAATAGGTATTCTGATATGATTTTATCTATGAATTTAAAAGAAAATTTCTGAACAAAGATATTTGAAATATCTGCATATGGAACTAAATGCATGAATGGTAAAAATGTAGAAATATGATTGCAAGAGGAAAAATAAGCAGACAAAAAATATTTAGAATTATACAGAGTATAATAACCTTTTCACCAGTTTCTAAATGTTTAACTTTGTCAACATCAAAGTTGAGAGTTCCGTCTTTATTCTTTAGAAATAATTTTCCACTTCCATGACCTAAAAGCTCGTGTAAACCAACCTGAAGTTCGAAAGATTCAATACAATATTTTTCCAGAAACTCCTGAAAACAATAAAATTAAATGAAAGTAAAATTATTATTACTATTAACATAGCACATAGCTGTCAATTTCAAAACTCAAGAATGAAAATATATAAGCAAACTGGAAAAAAAAAAAATTACAAAAAGGATTTATGGGCAATTCCACTGTTACGTGTGTGACTTTTAGAGTGTGTTTTTTCGCAAATTGAGACAAATTTGGAAGTGAAATTATTTAGATAACGTTTTACTTTTTTATTGCTATTACAGAACATATACAGAATCATTTTTGTAGCAGCACCTTTAGTCTAAAGTAATAACAATTTTTTTTTTTTTTTTAAATAGTAAAGTCGTTACATGTGGCATTTTTCTGAGTCACACACGTAACAACAACTTTACTATTTTTTTTTTTAATTGTTATTACTTTAGTCTAAAGGTGTCACTACAAAAATGATTCTGTATGTGTCCTACAATAGCAATAAAAAAAATAAAACGTTATCTAAATAATTTCATTCCCAAATTTGTCTCAATTTGCAAAAAAAACTCTCTAAAAGTCACACATGTAACGGTGGAATCGCCCTTATAATACAGAAATCTCACCCAAACTGTCAGTTTTAAGAGGCCCCCTCCCTCTAAATATTATGTTACATTTCAAAAGGGTGGAGAGGGATTCTACACAGTATGATAGGGATAAAAGTTCTGAATATGTAACATGAAATTACAGTCAAACTCAGTTACAAAGATGATACCCAGTCCCTTTGCTTGTAATAACCAAGTTCTCGCTATGAACAAGTTCAAGCTCTGGTTATTTATTCTCTATGGAATTAAAAAAATAAATGAAAATTTAATAAGATTAGTAAAAAAACAGCTGAATTATGACACTTCTAAAGGCAAATTTATGTTCTTTAATTAACAGCATGAAATTATAGATTATATAGAGAGGTGTTTAATCTTTTTCCTTAAGATTTAACATATTGAAATAAGGAACAAGAAAAAAATGCAATGGAAGAGGAGGGGAAAAAAAAAAAAAAAAAAAAGAGTTCACCCTATTCCGAACTTTTTTAGATTCAGTTTCATCACATACTTGTACTTTTCATGTAATTAGGTTCATTGTACGCAAAATATTATCATTTGTTTTGTTTTTTTTCTTTCATGAAGCAATAAAAATCAACTGCATTTGTCAAAGAAAAGGCTATTTCACTTTCATCTTCATCATTCCCAGCAATAGAATGGTTCACCCTGAAATGGTATGATTTCTCTACAGAGAATGGGAATAAAAAAATGATTTTTTGTGAGTGGGTTGATTTTTGCTCAATACAATAAAAGTTCAACTAACCGGCATGCTCGGGAAGCACAGACTGACAGATACTTGAAAAGTCTGGATAGTTGAGCACTACAAAATCTGTCATGAAAGAAGAAGGAGAGAGGGAGTGCACTGATGTAACAGTGAAACAGGAAAATGATTTTTTGGCCTATTTTCCTGTCACCGGGAAGTCGATCAAATAATTATTTTATTATTATTAAAGTTGCATTTGATAAAGTTAATATTGACAAATTAGAAATAAAAGTATACAATATTTTGTGTTAGGATGTAATTTCTAAATTTATTTATTAATCTTTTATAACATTACATTATTTAGACATCTCATAAAGTTTTTAATTTAGGACTAAGATTAATAACAGATGCTGCTCTTACTTCATCACTCAAGTAAACCTCAACATGTGAAATAATAAAACTAATGAAGTCAACAAACTAGTGTTCCTGTTAAATGTTTTTCAAAGGGCACCATGCCCTGCCTTTTTCCCAAAACATCAACTTTGTGTTCCATAGTTTTTTTTTTTTTTTTTTTTTTTTTTATTTTATTTTTTTATATGTTGTCCTTTTTTTCCTTCTTTCCGGTAAAAGCACATGAACACTTGGAAAATTAAATTCTGTATGATTCACTTGTGTTGCCTCAACTGCACCTGCATTATGTAGGTGAAGGAAAGGTGCAGCAACCCATCATAATAATGAATCCTTTCTACATAGCTAAGAACATTATCAGATGCAAGATGATAATGCCAGCCTTTCTCTCCGATCATGATCAAAACAAACTACATAGAGTGGCTAAAATAGTGGGCTTTTTTTTTTGGGGGGGGGGCGGGTCTAATTTTCTGAAATATTATTGTAATTTAACAGAAATTCGGTAAGCTGCCTAATTTATTATTATAAGAATTCGCTGAAAATTTGAACACAATTGGACAATTAAAAACACAGATATCATTAAAAAAATAATAATCAAGAAGAAAAAGAAAATGGTATCATTTCGTCCTTCTTTTAATTATTATTATTTCTGTTTGCCGTTTATTCGGTTTTTCCCTGCTCCTCAACAACATGAAGACAGAGAGCAGTTTACTAGGCTAGCTGATTAAGTACAAGCGAAAATTAATGAATGACCAAAAAAATACGCCAAATAAAACAAAAAATATATATCAGTGTGATTTAAGTATAAAATCTAACTGGTCAAACTGAATGTGTAGACCCGAATGGGCAGGACAGATGGAAAGTTCTAGTAACTCCAGTGTGAGGGGAGGAGAACTACTGTTTATCTGAAGATAAAAAAAGAAACCTTCTATATATATCTCCATCCCAATTCTTATAAAATGCAATTAATTTTTTACCCTCATTCTACTTCCTCACTTGGCTGTTCAGTTTTCGGAAAATATGTAAAAAAGTAGTCTTGCTCTTTCTACCATTTATTCCCCCCCCCCCTCCACCCAGTTTCGCTAAAGGATAAGGACCCCTCTACCTCTTTTTTGCCGGTAAAAACAGCTTGTGGGCGATTGCAGACTATGATGCAACATGAAGCTATTCTGTACTATTGAGCTGTAGACAGTTCTTTATGCTGTATTTTTATTTTATAACAACAATCGCTGTCATGAACATACATAGATATGTTTTATGGCGAATCAGTCGCTGTGATACTTTGAGAATGCTAACAGTAAACTTCCTAAAATAGCAGTAAAATTTTTTTGACTGTTTATGGGAAGAGAAAACTGCCGGATAATAGAGCTTTTACTGTATATAAGACTTTTACTTGTAATAATCAAGTTTCTTACAGTGTTTTTTTATATTGAATCAACCATTTACAGACTAATTCTTAAAACTGAGTTATTGTTACATGAGCTAGTTATAAAACAGTCCGATCATATTTCTGTTTTGGATAAAATACATTACAACTTTACTAAAAGGCCAATATGCACTAAAGTATACTTTGATCAAAGTTAAAAAAGTAAATAAAACTTGATAGTTTGGTTTTAGTCTACTAGAAAGTTTAGTTCAATTGTTTTTTAATTTGAGAATGCCAATCTTTAAAAAAATAATTAACATATTTAAAAAAGACTGAAAATGCAAATTAATAAGCTTAAAAAAAAATATATATATATATATGAGGTTTTGAAAAACACCCTAAAAGAGAGAAGAGACCTTAAAATGCATAAGTTATCATCAACATGTAGGCTCTGGTTATAGCTAATTTTAGAAGAAATAGTTTATCTAAATGATTCAGCTTTAAACTGAAATATTTGATACACAGGCTCTGATTACAGAATGATATTATTGTTCTATTGGGTCTATGCAAAATTCCATAGCGAAAATAGAGTAAATTTCAAATGCAAAGTATTTAGGAAAAAAAATCATCTTAATCAATTAAATATGTTCCATTCTGTTCAATAACTTTCTGCCATCTCCACGAGCTTCATTATCCCTCTTTCATAGAAATTCTGAGATTTTTGGGCAAAGAAGTCATTCAAGTAGTTTTTGAGGATGTCCAAGGAACTGAAGTTCTTGTTATTCAAATTGTTACGTAGCGCATGCAACAAGGGATAATCTGAAGGTGCAAGATTCAGACTATACAGTGGGTGCATCAAAACATCTCATCCAAACCACAATAATTTTTCACAGGTCATCAGAGAAATATGTGTGGTCTGGCGTTGTCGTTGCGGAACACAATGCCCTTTCTGTTCGCCAATTCAGACTGCTTCTGGTTGATTGCTCGCTTTAATTTGTCCAATTGTAAGCAGAACTTGGTCAAATCAATCATTTGGTTGGGTGGTAGCAGCTCATAATAGACGATTCCCTTCCAATCCTACCAGATACAGAGCATGATTTTCTTCGGGTGTAATTCAGCCTTTGCAACCATCTGAGCAGTCCCTCTGCAATTTGACCATGATCTTTTTCGACTAACATTATTGTAAACAATCCATTTTTCATCAACCAGAGATCATCTCCTTCAAAAATGGTTCGTTTGTATGGCATTTGATTCAGTTCCCTGGATGTCCTCAAAACCCACTTGGAGGACTTTTTTGTCCCAAAATCTTATGATTTCTATGAAGCTCATAGAGAGATGGCAACAAGTTATTGAACAGAATGAAACATATTTGATTGATAAAAAATTTTTCCTAAGTATTTTGCATTTGAAATGTACTCTATTTTCACCATGGACCCAATATTTTTTTACCAAATAATTTTTGAAAATATGCCATTGGCTTTATTATCTATACTAATAAAAGAAAATTTGACTCTGTTGGGAATGGCTAGGAAATTCTACCACATGGAGAGGTCTGAAAATTTGGATAAGGATAGTCCGAGGTAGGTCCTAATGCACCTGACTCAGATTTTTTATTTTTTCTTAATTAACCAAGATATTAATTAAAAATCATAATGAGCTTCTCAAAATGGTGCGAAAAGCTACAGCAAAGTGGCTAAAACCTGTCCTGCAAAAAAAAAAAAAAAAAAAAAAAAAATTTTTTTTCAAGTCTTTTGCAGTACATTGGCTTAACTGCTCGAAAAACGAACTTTTAGTAACATTTCTAACAATGCAATCTATTGGAAAATATATGAATATATTAACCTTTTCAAAAAAAAATATTTTCAAAACATCTTTTTTCGTGGCCCGCATCAGGTTAACTATTTGGAATATTGAAATACGAGAAAACAAAAAATACAAAGCTATATCTACATTCTTTTATTTTTTTAAAGGTGCAATCCATTTGAAAAAATATCATTAACCTTTTCAAAAGAAGAATGAAATATTCATAGAGCCATTTCAGTGATTTTTGTGGAATTTTTAAAAATCTGCATTCATTTTATGAACAAAATACAAAAAACCTACTTATGCAGGGGTCAGAGTGACCAATTCATAAAATATAGGACATTTATTGCAAAAAATATAGGACATATATAGGACATTTAGAAAATAGCATTATAGGAAATATTTAGCAATAAAAAATTTATTTAACACATAATCTATATTATTTAATAAATTTTAACTAATTAATGATATTAAATCAAGATATCTATCTACATTAATAAAAGAAAGTTTTGCTCTGTGTGTGTATCTGTCTGTTGATGATGACTAGGAAAACCTAGCCCATCTAGAAGCCTGAAAATTTAGATTTAGGTAGTCCAAACCCTCTCCTGATGCACCTGAGACTAAGAATTTGAATATTTTAATTATTTACTTAAATATTAATTAAAATCCACAAAGAATTCTCATCAAAAATATGCTGTTTTTTCTTAGGTTGGTTGGTTGTATAGATTCTTCACAGAAGTAATTAAATAAACCAGAGTACCGATGCACAGATAAACACTTCAACTGAAATAGTATCAATATGGATTGCAGTTACCGGCGTACAGCCATGCTAATGCAGCGCCACCTGCACACGATAAATTACAGAGAAAAAAGTTTGAAACATTTTCCAGGCACGTTTTTCTTTATAATTAGTTGGGTTTAAGGTCTTTTTTACATGACATACATTATGATAGAGATTATTAATACAGAAAACTTAATTTAACAGATTATTTGTTATATTTGCGGGGATGGAGAGGGGTAAAGGTCAAATTACATTTAACAATTTTAACATTTTTAGCTTCAACCATAGCGTTTATTTACTGTTTTATACAGAGAATACTGCTATTTTAAATCTCAGCTAATAATGTTCCGAACTTCTCCAAACCAGTTCCATTTTTACTAAATTATCATAAAAATCAGCATTCATAGCTTCAAGGTGTATTTCTAGAAAGCAATTACCAGTATTTCCGAATAATAGTCTAAGCAAAATTTCAAATTAAGTTCCCAGCTTAACCAAATGAATCAATCTTTAAAGATGTATAGTGATCCTCCCACTTAGTAATTTGCTGAAAGGCACATGAACATCTGCCCCCCCCCCCCCCCCACCCTTTCCGTCAAAGTTTTTTCTCTAGCTATGCCCTGTTTCCATATCTCAGCAACTATCTTTCTGATTTCAACACAAATGATTCCAAACATTATAATTAACTTAATAGTCAACCACTATAACATCAAAGTAAATTTATGCATAGCGGTTACCACTATTTCCGAATAATAGTTTAAGCCAAATTTGTAATTAAGTTCCTAGCTTAACGAATGAACAAATTTTTAAAGATGCATAGTGGTCTTCTTAATTAGTCATGGAGACTGTGGCCAGAGTTTCATTTTTTAAGAAATTTAAGTTTATTACACGGGCTCGGGCAACGCCAGGCAGGTCAGCTAGTATATATATATAAGAAAGTCCTGACTGGGGAGATCATCAACACAATGCACAGCCAAAACTACTGTACCTAGAAACATGAAAATTCCAGGGAAAATATTTCTTAGGATGTAGACATATGCTAAATCGAATGGTATCAAGTACATTCTTCCAAGTCCAATAGTTCGTGAGACATTACATATTTTTCTAAATTGGCGATGTCTTTGGTGCCAAAACCTCAAAATTCTAACATTGCAAATGATAATTTCTAAAAATACATGCATAATTATGGAAATACAGCAAAAACAGCAGAAACAATTATATATGTTTATATGATTACGTTTATGTACGTCACAGGTAACGATTATAATACCAAATATATGAGAAAGTAGAGAAATATAGGACAGTTACAGAAATATAGGACATTTTTAAAGGTTATTTTATAAATGTAGGAAATATAGGACAACTCTGACCCCTGCTTATGGATATTGCCTTTTCCTTTCTAACAATATCTTTGTTTAAAAAAATATTAACATTTACTATTTAAAAAAAAAAAAAAAAAAAAAAAAAATCATTTTTAGAAGTTATTTATTAAACTCTTTTCACACATTCACCAGGCTTTTCTTTTCTTTCCACTGCAGAATATTTCTGGAGGGGTTTTGTTTGTGTGCATATGCTGGGAAACCTACATCTTCAACAGAGAGGCACAGAGATTATTTTAAGTTTAAAAGAGGGAAGGAGTGCATTTAATATTATTTAAGCTTTCCTAGGAACTTTTAGTCAAAATTGAAAGTTTAACATATCTAAATCTCACAAATGAAATTGGCAATCACTATAACGAGGGCCCATTAGTTCGCTTGGATATATTTTTATTAAAAAAAATATTGAGAGGGGAAGAAGATCCATGCAACAGTAAAAAGACTGTATATGTTTCAGTTACCAAAGAATGTTATTGGTAAGAGGTAACAGTCTTCTGTGTTTTGGCAGATTTTCCTCCAAACCTATCTCACTCTCCAAACTTTAAAGTTGAAAATCTTTATAAATGTTAAGCTCTAAGTACTGCCCAGTTTTTTAATATTGTTTTGCTTTAGTTGCTTTTCTGTTACCTTGAAATACTAATACAGAAATAAAAAACCATCTACATTTCCTCCCCCACTGAAATTTCCAATCATAACCCTCCTCCCTTAAATAGTTTAAAACCTTTAAATCTCTGATTAATCATCTACTTCTCCCCGAAAATTTTACTTTTCCTCTCTTTGCCCTCTCTCTCCAGCATTAATGCTTAACTGCTGTGACAAAGACTGTTGTATAGATACTGTGAGTGACCTCTGAGATCCCTTTATCAAAAGATGAATAAAAGGTTCGGTTTCTGTACTAAACTTTATGTACCGGACTATTATAATTAAAATTCACTTATTCAGAATTCTCTAGCAATAGTATAAGGGCTCCAAATTTCACTATTGTTAAATCATTAAAGTATCTATAGTTAAACTGGGAAAATTTAAATTAAAAACAGTGGTCTGTGAGACCACTAACAACAGTTACGGGTTAACTTAGTTAGTCTTAAAAATTCTCAAGATTTATTTTATGAATATTGTGTTCCTTTGTTTAATATTGTTTTGCCTTAGTTCTTTTATTTATTACTTTGAAATACTAATACATAAATATGAATGCATCTGGACCCCCCCCCCCCCCGATCACCTCTCCTTTGCTCCATTATCACAGTTTTAAATATTTTAAAACAATGTTATAAAAAAATAAAATCTGCCTAATTATTATTTTGAAATAACAATAAATGAATGATCATCCCCCCCCCCAATTTTTTACTTTTCTTCCTCTTCCCCCTAACACAAATTTTAAAGTATTTAAAATTATTTCTTTATTATTTTTTTTTAATTTCCTTGTTCCATTTGTTACTTTTCATAAATGATAAATAAATCATTTATTTTTTAATTATCCCCTGAAATGACTAATTCTTGATTCCGCCCCCCCCCCCCCCCTCTTAGCATATAAGGCTAAAAATATTTTTGTCAACAAAAAAAATAATCATTCTAAATTTTCCAAGGGGAATTTCTAAATATGAAGGTGAGGGGGGGGGGGGGGGGGATTTCAACTATTTTTGTAGTTTGGCCTTTTATCATTCTTGTTTGACTTCAGGGACTTCCTGCAGAAAGATTTTGCTGTTAATAAAGTTTGTCGCAGAAAGCTTAGTAATTTTCTGCTACAGGGGTTGTGACTTTGCTCTAGCAGGTTTTACTGTACTATATTTACTATTGAGCTGTAGTCTTCTCTTTGAGATTTAAATTAAAATAAATAACAAACCTGCCTCAACAAAAATAATTATCTATTTACATATTAAAAGACATTTCATTAAAAAAAATTTTTTTTTTGCTTTTTATAATTTTTTTTTTTCTCTATACTAGCAAATTAAATTCTAATGAAAACAGATAAAATATGAATAGAGACGCTACAAAGCTAACCATCATAAATACTGATATGTAAACAAAACATACGTAACAACATAATATATATCTAAGTATAATGCTTACTTGATCACTTTTGTTCAGATAATTTGCATTCTTTAACATATAACTGGAACTGATAACATTTCCTAAAGACACGTTTTTAAAACCTTCATTTTGTTTGATTTCTTCATCTAAATTAACAAATTCAGAAAAACAAAATATATGTATAGAGAGAGAGACAGATAGATGGATATATGCATCAAACTAGTATATAAACAACTTTATAACTCTTAATTATCATATGATACTCTTGGAACCAGAAGTATGTTAGACAATCAGTCATCAGATAACCAAAAGGACAAAATTTCAGTAACTTTTTTCTAAGTATACAGTAGAAATATTATGACAAAACACTATAAAATACTACAGGTAAATAATTTTAAGAAAGTGACTAGTAGAAGAAAAATATTTAAAAAATAGATAATTAGTTGTATGGTTTTTTCTTTCACTTACATGTGCAATGAAATTTCAAATTTTACATAAATTACATCTAATTTACAATCAGATTCTTCTTTTTCTTTAAGGTTTTTTTTTTTTTTTTTTAAATGCACATACTCTGTGTAAATGCAAATTTGATCAGTTTATCATATTGTGAATCTTCAAGTAAAATTAAAGTTTTTTTTTTTTTAATTTAAATGATATGATTTAAAAAATTTCCTCATCAATCAAGTGTATCTTGCATATTTTACCAGTCTAATTTATAAAAGAAAAATGTTTCAGAAATGCCACAAATTTGAAACCAATGTTATGTGGCAACATTATATGTAGCAACAAACAAATTTAAACAGTAGATAGTATTGGTTGGTATTGGATGACTGAATGTTGGATATTTGAGAGTTTTCTGTACATGCTACATTTACCCTACATGTGTTTGGATTTAAAAAATAGCACCCTTTTGCACTCCTCCTCCAATTAAAAAAAAAAATTGCGCCTTTTTCGATTTTTGTACTGAAAAATTGTTACATTGTAAAAACTGACTCTTCATATATTGAAAAGAGTGCCTTAACTTTTAAATATTAAAAGCACCCACAAGGATCTAAAATGTACACTTTAATATCTAAAAGTGCCTTTAAGAATCTAAAAAGTGCACCTTTGTCCTTTCCCACCAGCAGCACTCTGTTTTTTTTAAACCTCTGGGAAACTCTGATATTTATACATTAAACACTTATTCATGTTAACATGAGATACTCACAATTTGGAATGTTAATTCCAGCAGGAATGCCACTGCCAGCAAATGTCAAAATATCCAAGGATGTAAAGTCAGGACGTAAAAATTTATCCTTTTCATATTCGGCAGGCCAAGGCAAAATAGGAAGAAATTCAGTAGCAGCATTTACCAAATCTGCAAATTTTACACTCATGGGCTTGTTGACTAAAGCTACAAAGCCTATTAGTAAAAAAAAAAAAAAAAAACAATATATAATTCTATGGTAAATATGATTTCTACATGTTCACTTATATTGACAAAGATTGAGTTGCCTGCACTAGTAGTTGATCAGACCTCTTCTCGTTTGCCCTGTTTAAAAGTAGATCAAAGGGGGAAGTCATGGGGGTCATGACCTTCCTTTAAACAAAGAACATTTCTATAGAGCAATACATTTTATAATATAAATATGGATTAAATATGTTTGTATTTTTTTCTTTCTTTCAAACTTAAAAATGCTAATTTTAATGATACATTCCCAGAGTTATTATTATACAGAAATGCATGAGAATTGCAGAGATTACGGTTTAAGTCCCAAATAATCAAACGTTTTTCATTTTCCTATAAATGTGGTACATTTTTAATTGTATTCAATTGTTTCCTCAAGAAGAAATTTCCATGACTGTTGAGCCCAAAATATGAACTTTGAGAACACTTTCTGTAAAATTCTTTGCCTATATTTAAAAGAGGAAAAAAAAACTTCTTTTTTGGTATCTGAATAAAACCTGCAAATTTTATGTATTTCTGAATAAAATTAATTTAGATACCTGTCAGAAACTAACCAATTAAAATATAGAAATTGTTAATGAAGACATGTGACACCCTCCCCAATGAAAAAGAGACATGACTGCCCTCCCCCCATATAAATGGAGGGCTGGATCTGCCTTTAGCTCTGCTCACTGAACAATTATGTACAGCTAATGAATCTTTTTCTTTTTTCATGCTGTGAAAAAAAAAAAGAAAGAAAGAAAAAACTGCACATAACACATTCACCTATGTTGTTCCATAAAACTTATAATTATGTTCCAAGCATAAAAATCTAGCCTAACTAGTGATTGATTACCAACTTATATTAGCTGATTATCTACGATCTAGTAAGTTAATCATGAATTTGAAACACAGCCATTCATTTCCATATTTTTTTTAAGGTTCCATTCTTCAAGAGAGGAAAAAACAAAACTCTTTTAGTCTTGCTTTGGAAATACTGATTATAGAAAATCATGTAATAAAGCAACATATATTTATAAACAGGGCCGTGCAGAAAGACCACGGGCCCCGGTAATAGTTCCAATGCGGGCCCCCCACCATAAGCCTGATAAAGTAAAACCTGCTTAGACAAAAACGTACCAGGAAATTCCGTTTTAAACATATTTTTCCGTCTTAAAAGGTACAAGTGCATGGAATTTTTTTTGGCTAGACCATGATTTTTAATCCGTTTACAGCGGAATTTTGTTATAAACAGCCTTTACTGTATTAGAAAATAAATATGTTGGATAGTACTTTTTTAGAAAATCTATATAGTATTGTCTTACAATTTTATTATTTTTCTTTTACAGTATTTTAGAGTAGTTTTACAGTTTATGATGCACTGGTAACACATTTTCATACAAGGATTTTAAATAGAAATAGAAAATATAATTAAATTTTAATTCGATTCATCAGTTAAGGCAGCGATTGCCTGACGCTATTGCAACTTTTGTTATTGTGTTTTACAATTTAAAAAATATTTGTTCTATAAAACATAAATAAATAAATGCCTGCATCTTTGCTATGTGCGTTCTGCTGATTTTTAATAAAATCTTGATTTTGTTTCGAATGTAAAATGCCTCCTGAGTACCCCCCTCCCCCTCCTAGCCAGTCCGTAAAGACGTTCAAGCAACTTCTAACTTTTGAATTTTATTATTTATTAGTTATTTTAATTAAAATTTCTATGTAAAAAATACCAGTTCATTTTTACTGGTGTTTATTTAAAAACCAGTACCGAAGCCGGGCCCTGGTAATTTGTACCGGCTCTACACCCCCCCCCCCCCTCAGTACGAGCCTGTTTATAAATCAATGATTGTTGGATATTTTTCCCTTTACATGTGCTATAAAGGACTTAATTTGTGCCAAATTTCAAGGTTCTGAGTCTACCGGAAGCACACTACAAGGTTTACTCTCAAAATCTATAGGGTACATCCGGTAGACTTAGAACTTTAAAATTTGGCACGAAGGAAGATCTTATGGTGCATGTAAAAGGAAAAATCTGAAAATCATTAATTTAAAATTTATTTCACTTTATTATGTGACAAACTCACGAATCAATAGTAATGATCATATGTTTAAAAAAAAAAATACATAATATTAAAAATTAATGAGTTTTAAATTATTTCCTTTACATGTGCTATAAAAACCATCCATTGTGCCAAATTGCAAAATTCTAGGTCAACCAGAAATACCCTATAGCTTTTGAGAGTAAAATCAATAGGATACTTCCGGTTGATCACAAACTAGAAAATTGGCACAAAGATAGGTCTTATAACACATGCAAACAAAAAATCCAGAATTCAATAATTTATAAATTTATGATGATTTATTACGTGGCTATTTGATTTATTTCCATAAAAAAAACTATTAGTATTAACGCCAAATTAACGCATTGTAATGGAAATATAATACAACAATACAGAACGCAGGGTGTGAGTCCGATTCGCACTTGTCTTGAATTTTCCTTATATAGTCCTCTAGTGAGAGTT